>JAOYMU010000263.1:38819793-38837482 GCA_025802295.1 Psammodynastes pulverulentus | reverse complement strand
AGGAAGGAAGGAAGGAAGGAAAGAAGAAAGAAAGAAGAAAGAAAGAAAGAAAGAAAGAAAGAAAGAAAGAAAGAAAGAAAGAAAGAAAGAAAGAAAAGAAAGAAAAAAAGATAATTCAAGCACAGTCAATTTTTTTTATCACTAGAGGTTTGCCTCTTGATTGTGTGTTTCAGGATTTTTCTTTCAAGATTTTGGCAGCCTGAAAATGTTTGAAAACCCCTGCTTAACCCAATAGAAACAAGCAGTCAAGCGTCTAGTAAATTTGGGGCTCAGGAACATTTTCCTACTAGTTCTGCTGTATGTATTTGTTGCCCGCTGCTCTTCCTCACCCCTTTTCATAGTTCAGAGTGCTGCCATTGAAGGATACACCTGAAAGTCCCTGTGTTGCCCGTGTTTCTGTGTTCGATTTTGTGTCTTCACACACCTGCCGGAAAAGGGGACTTCTGTAGCCTGACAGAATCGATCAGAGACTATTCCTCATGGTGGCTCCTTCATTCCCCCTCTTTTCCCCTTCTCCCCCCAGATTATTTAAAGAACAGGGTGAAGACCTAGTAGATTACCTTCCAAAAGATCGAGATGTATTTTTGGACAGAGAGTTCCAGAGGGTCACCATCTCTGGAGAAGAGACATGTGGGGTAAGTCTGTTTGATTTAGGAGTTGTTCTCATTTCCCCCAAACACATACACATTGATTCTGTTTCAGAGAGCCTCACACAAAGATGGGCAAGTTGACATCCTCCACCTATCTTTGACTACAAGCCTCTGGTCACCATAATCAATAATCTGATCGTTGTGGATGAAAACATCTGAAAGATACTTAGCTGCCTATTCCTGCTACAGAGCATGACGCCTGCTGTAGTTGGAAATACTGTGGTGGCGCAGTGGTTAGCATGCAGTGCTGCAGGCTACTTCTGACTGTTGGCTACCAGCAGTGTGGCAGTTCGATCTTGACTGACTCAAGGTTGACTCAGCCTTCCATCCTTCTGAGAATCGGTAAAAATGAGGATCCAGATTGTTGAGGGCAATATGCTGACTCTGTAAACTGCTTAGAGAGGGCTGTAAAGCACTGTGAAGCGGTATATAAGTCCAAGTGCTGTTGCTATTGCGACCCTGGGAAAGACTAGTCTCTGATGCCCATCTACAACTTGATACCTGTTGCATTAATGACAACTCACATTAGCTTAAGTCACTTCGGTCAAGGCAGATGGGAGTTAAAATCCAGAATATCTGCAGAATGCTAAATTGGGGAAAGCTGAACTACTGTCTTTGCTCTGAGTTAGGGAGAAAACACAAGGTGGAGATAAAGTACATGGATTGCAAGCAAAAGGTTTCTTTGGTTAAAGTTTCCTATAATGGAAAGTTTAATAGGGTAAACTAGTAAAATAGTTGGACAGATACAATAATCACATTGCAGAAAGCTTTCTACATACCCAAAACATTACATACGACAATCACCGAATTCAAAGAGTTTCACATTAGCTGGCTACTGTGTGATGATACTGAGTTCAGCCCTACAACTTAGTTTCCTTGGCAGTTGCTGGGACTTGAATGCCCCAGGCAGAGGCCCTACTACGCCACCTGCTTGAAGCCAATTTTCTTGTGAGTTGTTTTTAAAATGTGAGTTGTGGAGTAGCCAGTGGGCTGCATGTGATCAGGTTCTGTTTAACAGCCTCTCTGTCCTGCTGAAATCTGACAAACCTAACCCCCTCCGTATGATTTTCTGCTTTCAAAAAAGAAAACAAGCAGTAAAAATATCTATGGAGATTCTCGATCATCGTCCATGTCGTGGTTATTATGTCAAAGGTCCAACAGGCAACTGGACTTTCTTTGTCACTGATTTTCTGAATGTCGGAAATTGACAAACAGTGACAGTTCTGAATTTCTTCAGAACTGAAGGAACTTCTTGGATGTGGAGCGAAATGTTTTCAAGGAAAAAAAATCAAGAAACTCCACCTGCCTTTTGGAAAAGCACCTTGGGGGACAGGCAGTGAAATAGAAAAGTTAAGGTGTGTTATTTTTGAGTACCTCTTTTTAAAAAAAAAAAAAAAAAACCATACATTCTGCTCCCCCACCTCAGCAAAGGGCTGCAAATGTTCTCATTTTAGAGACCTTGGTGGTTTTAAAAAAAACATATTAAAGGGGGTGGAATCCCTTCAAAGTGCTTGTTCACCCTTGTTTAAAAAGAACATTCTACTGGCTCTTAATTGTTTTTCCTAGTGGTGTCGCAGAAGCTGAGGGATGAATTTGAAGAAAGAAAGAAAGAAAGAAAGAAAGAAAAAAACCCCATACAGCTTGTGCCTCAAAAGCATGTGGTTTTTGTTTTGCATATTCTTCCACGCTGATTTGGGTTGACTTCCAGGGCAATGCAGAGGAAAACTGCTGTTGCTGAGAACAGGAATGTTGTTTGTTTTTACAAAAAGCCAAGGCCTTGCAGGGTTCTGGGAAGTAAGTTCCCCAGGAGCCCTGAGACAGCCACTCCGCCAGCTGAGCTGCCCTTCAGCCAAGTTCAAGTCAGGATGTGTTCTTCTCGGAGGTGCTACCTCAGCCAGGGATCTGGGATGCAGAGAGCCAAGAGAGGGCATTCTCAGGACTCCAGCTGGGCAACGCTTCCCCTGTTGACCTGTGGCTGGGGCCAAACCTTTGAAGTTTCCGGGGATCAGTTTAAAGATGTAGCTGTTTAATCTATGCTTGGGTTAAACTGGTTCCTCTGTGCTGCTGTGGCATTGTTGCCCCACACTTCAGAGCTTGGGTGGAGGGGAAAAAGAGGGGGAATAAAAGTTTGACAGAGTTGCCATTTTGGATCATTATTTTTTTTAACTCATTGTTGCTTATTTTTCATGAATGTGCTCCAGTTTGGATTGTTTTGTTGAAATTTAAAGTAATAAACAAATACATAAATAAGTAAAGCAAAAGAGAGGGAAGCCAGTGAATGCAATGAATGAGAGAAACCTCAATCCTGAAGTCAGCCACAAATGTTGTTGTAATTTCCCCTAGTGAGAAGGTGAGCAGTAAGCAGATCCTTCCCTCTCACAGTTGTACTGGAGCACAGTTGCAGTGGTGATATTAGTGAAGAATCAGTGTCCACACCTAGACAATATTTATTGGTAGTTCAGAGCCTAATTCTCCCCCGGTCACTTCTATGCGAGCCAGAATCTTGGTGGTCAACCATGTTGTGAGCACGGAGATAAGTTTTTCTCTTACCTCACCAATGCAACAAGGAAGGGGATGGGGTTTTTCACTGCTACTTGCATAATGAGTTATATAAGTCTTTGTAATGGATGAATTGAAACTACTAACTGTTGACTATTCATTCAGCTGCCCAATTGAAGCTATGTGAGTCTGGGTGGCATATAAGGAAAAAAAAACACTTATTCCTTAATATAAAACAACTTATTAAAGAATGAAGGGTCCTTGGTGCTCTCTCTGAGCTTGCTTATTTTCTTGCAGACATTTCATTACCAAAACTAGGTAACATCATCAGTGCTAGTATTATTAAAGCATATTAGATGATAAAATGGAGAACTGAAAGCTTCCTAAACTCTCCCTTTGGAGACTCAAGTCAACTTGACATAAATCCCTGAGGAAACATGTATGGGTGAATGAGGATTTTGCTGAACAACCAACTTGACTTGGCTTCTTTCAGTCCTGCCAGATGTAAAGTTGGCTGCATCATGACTTTGTCAGTGGACTATTAAGATGTTGTAACAGCTTCCGTTGACTAAAACTAGTATGCATATGAAATAAAACATGGATTAAGCATCCTGTGATCTCCAAATAGTGTTTCCTGTAAAGAAAAAAGTAGATTACAGAGAAAACATTAGAAACATTTTGGCAATGTTCCTTAACAGTTGGTTTTTGTGACAGTCACAAAGAATGCAAAACCTTCAAGTATTCAAAGTGCTTTCTCTGAGGACATGTTCCTTCTGTTTTATACCCTGTGAAACTTTCTACAATGAGGCTCTGACAACCCCATGACTTGAATAAACTGTTTTTCTTTTTCCCTATACAGGTGCCCTTCACAGACCTGTTGGATGCTGCTAAAAGTGTGGTCAAGGCGTTGTTCATTCGGGAGAAGTATATGGGGCTTTCTCTGCAAAGCTTCTGTAAAACCACAGCCCGATTCCTGCAGGATCTTTCAGAAAAACCCTTAGCCCCCAGGATGTATGAGGATATCCCTGAGACTCCTGTGGCTGCAGGTAAGGATCAGAACTGGGCGTGGATTGAAAAAAAAAAAGCATTTCCCTATTTCTAGTGGCAGAGATGGCTAAGATGGTAAGTTAGACTTTCATAGGATTTTAGACTGATCGTTTAAACTATTTGAAGGCTGGCAAATAGTCTGGAAGGAGAAGACCTTGAGGTACAACTTCTTTCACAGTCAGTGACAGTTGCAATAACAAATCCTGCGTTATCTGCTACGGGGGTAGACCAGACTGGATAGCTGCAGGAACTCCACAGTTATCTCTCCATGCTTGGCATTCTGCGAGGTTTCTGTAAACTACAGATTTTTTTTTTTTATGTGGGGTCCAAAGGAGAGATTAAAAAAAAGCATGAAGGAAATTCGAGTTCTATGCTGAAAGAAGCTGAACCTTGCAGTCACTTATGTGGTATATGCTGTGTTTGTATATTCTATTTGGATTTTGCTAAGAAAGGAGAAGGCAAGGAAGTAAACAGGGGTAGGATCTTTGTTAGCTCTCCCAGGGGGAACAAAGAATCTCTGGATTTGATGGGTTCAACAGGCGTCTCCAATGCATCTTAAGCTCTGTCTAAAGCCAACTAGAACCTTACTTCTAAAATTAAAAGGGAAAGAGAAAAAGGCATATTTCTCAGGAGTAACAAAGGAATTTTACATGTAGACTAAATTTTTCGACTACATCCAAAACTGCAAGTTTTTTCTGTTTCCATAGAAACATGCAGTCTAAACAGATTCTGAGGTAAATGGGAAGGAGTAACATAATTAGCCTTCCTCAACATTGTGGTCTCTTGATGTTTTGGATTACCTTATCCTCAAATATCATGGAAAGCTGCCAAGTGAGTGATGGATGGAGATGTAGTCCAACACACAGTATTTGAAGATTCCCTATCGAATTTGGGGAAGACTGGATAAATTTTTTTGCAGTGGCACCATCACATTCTATATGCAATATAAACTTAACCTGTTACTGGTAGTCCTCAATTATGACCATTCATTCAGTGACCGCTCGAAGTTACAGCAGTGCTAGGGGATAATGGTTACAACTGGTCCTTGGAGTTCTGGATATCCCAGCACCATCCTATCCCACAATTGCGATAGGTGTGCTTGGCACTTATGACTGGTTTGCACTTAATGACTGGTTGCAATACCCTGCGATCACATGCTCACCATTTTCAACTTTCCTTATCCAGATTGCCCAGAAAGTCAGTAGGGAAGCTGGGATAAGTCTCCCTCATCCATGCAACCACCCTCACTCCCTCTTCACTTGTGCCGTACCAGGCAGTTGCACCCTCTCTGGCCCTTGCCCTGCTTTCCTTGCACCCTCCCTGACTCTTGCTGGGCTTTTCTGCAAAACTTCTTGCATGCTCACACAGCCTCCCCAACTTATATCGCACCTCTCAAGCATTCATTCTCCCTTCCCAACCCTCACCCCTCATGCACCCTAGTTCACCCTCCCCGACCCATGCCTCTCGCAAAGATAAAGGTTCCCCTCGCATATCTGTGCTAGTCGTTCCCAATTCTAGGGGGTGGTGCTCATCTCCATTTCAAAGCCAAAGAGCCAGCACTGTCCATGTGGCCGGCATGACTAAACACCAAAGGCGCACAGAACACTGTTACCTTCCCACCAAAGGTGGCCCCTTTTTTTCTACTTGCATTTTTTACGTGCTTTCGAACTGCTAGGTTGGCAGAAGTTGGGACAAGTAACGGGAGTTCACCCTGTTAAGCGGCATTAGGGATTCGAACTGCTGAACTGCCGAACTTTCGATTGACAAGCTCAGCCTCTTGGCCACTGAGCCATTGCGTCCCCTATATGCCTCTCATGCACTCCCCTTATAAACCTGTGCCTCACCCTTTGTACACTTCCAGATCTTCCCTCCCACTCTCCACAACCTCCCCTGCACCCCTGGACGCTCTCTTGCTCCCTTCCCCACCTGGCAACACCCACTTACCTCCCTTTCAACCTGAGACTTCCTGCCGGCTTCCCCATTGACTTTGGTTGTGGATACTGTCAGAAAGTTGCCTTGCTTAACAAACCATGGGATTTGATTAACAACAATGGCCGGGACGGCAAGGATTGTTACCTCTAAGTGATGTGGTTACACTTTGTAACTGCATCACTTAGTAATGGAAATTCCAATCCTAATTGCCATCATAGGACTAACTGTACCTGTTTCGCCTCCGTATAACTGATTTGCTTGGTTTGTGCCCGTGCACCCTTGGAGGAAGAGGATGGGAATGCAACAACCCCTGAAATGGGGGAAAAAAAATAGGGTGTGGGCCAGAGGTAAATTAGCGTTTGGTTTCGTTTTTAGCATTCCATTAAACTCTTTAACTACAACAGCCAAGATCACCGGGCAGATGGGTAGCTAAGAGCTGTAGTGGCACAGTGGTTAGAATGCAGTACTGCAGGCTACTTCAGTAGTTTGGCAGTTCGAATCTCACCAGCTCAAGGTTGACTCAGCCTTCCATCCTTCCAAGGTCGGTAAAAGGAGGGCCCAGATTGTTGGGGGCAATAGGCTGACTCTGTAAACTGGTTAGAGAGAGCTGTAAAGCACTATGAAGCGGTATATAACTCTTAAGTGCTACTGCTATTCTTGCAAGCATTTTCCTCTGTTACAGATGCTCCAGTGCACCCTCCGTTTGCAAACCAGCATCCTTACGAGAAATGTGATCCTCAATCAATGCCTGTAGATCTTGGCTTTGGCCTCAGGATGGTCAATGGAGTAGTCCATGTGTACACCAAGCAGGACATCACTGACAAGTAAGTAGGTGGCTGAAGGCATGACAATAACCTGGTTATTAGGGAAAATCTGGAACAGGAATAGCATCTGGGGCAGCGATGTTATCTATGATTCATGTCTAGCGGAGCAAGATTTCCAATCTTCTCATTTTTCTCTGCAGCTAGGAATCACGAATGCTTCTGACTTAACAAACTGCAAAGGAAACAGATTTGAAAGTAAAAATTGATCTATAATTATCCCAAACAGAATTTATTTTAGGAAGGTTCATTCTTGAGCAACGTTTTGTGGTATACTGCTACTTTTTTGCCAATCATTATTTATTTGCATACAATGTACAGTATTACCACAATAACAAGAAAGCACACATTTTTTTTCTCTTTCCATCTGCCCTCAGGAATGTAATATTTATTAAATAGGGAGGGGCTTTGGTTGCCAATTGGGGAGAGACAAATTTCAGTTAGGAAAGGTTATTACTTGCACTAAAAAATAATAGAACAGAATAAGTTAAAGCAGATAAATTAAAAATAAAGCACTGTACTTTCATTTTTATTTTCACATCCAGAGCAAAGTGCTATAAAAAAGGGTTATTTAAAAAAATATGTAAACCCTCACCCTTTAGTAACAAAGTAAATAACAAAAGCTTCATGACATTCTGGGAAAGTCATGTTAAACAGAAAGCCTTTTAAAATATATTGCAAGTGATGGAAGGAACACAATGGTGCAATTGGAAAGACTGCTAGCAAACTTTCACAAGTTTGCTACGATTACCAAACAATGTTTCTCTTAAGTTCCCATCAGCCTAGCCTGAAAATGCAGGAACTGAAAACGGGAAACACCTTCAGCTACATAGGAGTCTGGCTACTTAGGCCTTCACTGTTCTCAGTTACTAGCCAAGACAGGTAAAACACAAAGAAATGTAATATATCTGCAGCTCGTGCTAACTGAACAGGGAACTTGGACTTCAGCATCACTGAAGGCTTAAAGCCACACTGATTCTAAAGAAGGCTACTATAGTTCAGACTAGCGGCTTCAGATATGTGTGGACTTCAACTCCCAGAATTCCCCAGTCAGCATTGTTGAAGTCCACACACCTTAAACCTGTCAAAGTTGAAAAACACTGGTCCAGGCTGATACTAGTTTTTGTATCAATGGCAGCTAGTAAAATACACTTATGGACTGAGAATGAAACAGCAAAGAAGGAAAAGCAGGATACTGCTGCTCAGCAGTTCGAACTGATATAGATTCAGCCGTCTGGCATTCATATTACCCTTTAGCTCATCAGCGAGTTAAGGGCTCCAGACATTGGGCTCCAGTCCTACTGCAATTCCTTGATCTGATATAAAAGAAACTTTGAGGTCGATGTCAGGAAGATATTTATGACACTGTACCAGGGGTCTCCAACCCCTGGGCCGCAGCCTAGTACCGGGCCACAGCCTCCTTCAGAATAGGGTTGCATCAGCGGCGGACACTCATGCACACAGCTCCAAATGCAGCTACGTGCGCCAGTGTGTGCCCCTGCTGCTCATGCACCACTTGCACGACCCTCCGCCACTGCCACTGCCACCATCACCGGTCTACAAAGCTGGAAAGGTTGTGGACCGCTGCTCTAAACCATCTGTTACAGCAATTACATATATTTTGCATTGCTCATTTCCTCTCTGCCTAATATAGAAAATCGGTTGTTATTCTAATCCTAGAGCAAACGTAAAACCCAGGATTTTGCCAATTTAAATTTAAATCAATGATTTCGTCTACTTCAAGGCTGACAAAGGATTGAGAACATCTTGTTTCTCTATTTTTTCTGGTAAAATACGTCTTATAATTTTTCAAAGTACTAGTGGCAATAATATAGGGGTTTTTTTCTAAATTATTGGTGAGTCTGTTCTTGTTTTGACAGGTTTATATATCTATTGGGTTACTCAAAAAACCATCCCCTAAGCACACCCAGGCAATGTAGCTGCTGCTGGTGGTGGTAGTTGTTTTTTTTCCTTGCTTTCTTTTCATGATGCAACTTCGTTCATATCTTTGGGGTCTGTTCTCTATTGCATTTTGAAAAGGACCACTGAACTGGACTTGCCTTATCCTGACCTGCAGGAGTTTGTGGCTGACATGAATGTTCTGATGGCTCTGATCATCAATGGCCCCATGTAAGTTTTCTGCCTTTTTTATCTTTTGTGCATGCAAAATCAAGGTGTCCCAACTCCTTTCCAAATAGCCATTCTACAAGTGTGGCTTATGATCCTAGAATCTATAAAACACCTAGCCATCATAAGATTATATGGGAGACACATTTATCTCCTTTTTTGGTCAATTTAACATAGTTCATATGACTGTTTTCTGGAATAATCAAAGTATATTCTTCAGGTTGAAAGAAATTTTATTAGACTTTTTTGAAAGTAGACAGTGTCCTCCAAAGAATGTTTCAAAGCAACTTTGAATACCAGGAGCCAAAAACAGATGCTTTGCTTTTCAATTTCTTAGCATTTTTGTAAGTAGACAGTAGTCCCAAACTGGACTTTCTGAATTTTCTTCAAAGACGTTTCACATCTCATCCAAGAAGCTTCTTCAGCTCTGCCTCTTGAAAAAGCACCTTTGGGACAACCATGGCTTGGATAACTGCGGATCTCCATAGACATAAGTAGACAGTAGCTACTTAAAATAGCTACAGTAGCTACTGTAGACTCACCATTAGGCTGACTTGGCATAGGCTTGATTATATGGGATCTTTAATAATTCCCATATTCTATTTCTGGAAAGAAGGGCCTAGTTTCCCTACCCATGTAAAACTTTCTGGAAAGGCAGATTGTTCCTTTATCAATTTATTGTACTGAGACAGCCTCTGGGATAATAATGAAATTAGATCTCAAATGGAAAATGTTCTTAATCAGGCTGTGCAAACCTTTAATTGTTTTCTTTTCACCTTTGGACAGAAAATCCTTCTGCTATAGAAGACTTCAGTACTTAAGTTCAAAGTTCCAGATGCATGTCCTCCTCAATGAAATGAAAGAGCTGGCAGCTCAGAAAAAGGTGCCACATCGTGACTTCTACAATATTCGGAAGGTATAATTTGAAAATACGTGCTGGTAGTTAGGGCTGCAGACTAGGTCAGTGCCGCAGATTGTTGAACCTGGACAGTTCAATAGGTATTGTAGAAAGCTTCACCAGTACAGCCCTTTACCTCTTTGTACTGGTAAGAGAACACTAGCAGGCCCTACTGGCTTTTAAATTGGTAGCAGAATATTTCCAACAGAAATGCTGAGTTTTTTACTCAGATTTGCACCTCTGGGCCCATTTTAGATTGATGTCTAGGGATTGCCTTTTTAAAAAACAAAATCCAAATAATTATGTCAATGCATATAACAATCTTGGAAGAAAGTCAGTATTCCTTCCCTATTACAGACTGAAAAATAAAGTTGAGTCTGAGAATAACAGTTTTTTTTTTGAAGTCAGGCTAATGAACTGATGTCTTAAGATAACATTTGAGCTTGCATCTTCCTCGCTTGTATACTTATCGACTGATCCTTTGATCAGGTGGACACACACATCCATGCCTCGTCCTGCATGAATCAGAAGCATCTGCTACGCTTCATCAAACGGGCTATGAAGAAACACCTGGAGGAAATCGTTCATGTGGAAAAGGGCAAGGAGCAAACCCTTAAAGAGGTCTTTGAGACCATGAACCTCACAGCGTACGATCTGAGTGTGGACACCCTCGATGTCCATGCGGTATGTCCGATGCATTCATCAAAGAGGGTAGCTTTCCTCTGACTTGTAAAGAGAGTTAGAAACTGATTTTCCTCCTGGGCTAAATAGCGATCTTAACTTTGGACACTAGGCTGGACAAAACTTTCTTATTCTTTCCAGTAGAATGGTCTCACAGGCAGAATGGTAGTTCCAGATCTATTGGAACAGAGTTCTAAAGTTGACTCAATTATAAGCAATAGAAAACCTGATCTCCATTAACTCCCAATAGGTAATTTGGTAGTATTTATCTAAGAGAAGACTGTATTTATTAAAGAAATACATAGCAGCTTCTGATCTTGGGAGGCGCTGCTCTCCAATCAAAGGGGGATGGTGGAGGGAATTCTGATTAAAGAAATGTATCTTTATCAGTAGTGCTAAGTAAGGAAGAGAAGGCAGCGTGGTTGCATTCTGGCTTATCATGACTTATCTTGGCATCCTCTCTATGAATAGGACCGTAACACCTTTCATCGATTTGACAAGTTCAATGCCAAATACAACCCCATAGGAGAGTCTGTTCTGCGGGAGATTTTCATTAAAACAGACAACCGAGTCTCTGGAAAATACTTTGCTCATATCATCAAGGTGAGGGCTGCTTTAATGGTATGTGGGAATGTCCTTGAGAGGCAGGGAATTGCCACAGCCAGGGCAAGCGTTGGACAAGAGGCAGCCTGCAGAAGGAATGTGGGCGTGGCAGGTGCCCCAGAAGGGACCCTCCCTAGTTTCTGAGGCTGCAAAGGCAGTGAGGGAGAAATGGATTTTCAGACCTGCAAGATTCCGTTAATGTAACCTTACAATAAAATAGGATCAGTCCATCTGGCTGTGCTTCGCATCTGGACTACTTTGCAAGTTGGCGGCTGCCTGGTCTCGTGTAGATACTTTCTTAAAGATGGTGGTGCTGAACATGTTATGTAGACTTAAATATAGCTATCTTTTGGCGCTTTGAAGCTTGGGGGAATCAGGCAGGTTGGTTTTGGAGAAGTAGTAGAAGTAATAAGCAATAAAGTCACATGGGGTGAGCAGAAAGAGGTGGTGGGTGTATAAAAATTATTTCTTGATTACTGCAAGCCCCGTAATGGCCATAAATCGTTTCTGAACATGACAAGCCCACTCTTAAATGTTTATACATTTGTCCCTCAATAATCAGAAATAGAGGCCAACATACTTGTGTCACACCATGCCATGCTACAATACTTACCCAGTCATTGTGGTTGGAAACCTAGCCTGCTCTATGAGCTAATATTGGGATTGGCATTGTGCATGAAGGAGGTTCAGCGGCCTAGTGTGTTTTATAAACCTAAGGAACCTTATGTCTTAAGATAACAAAAGCGGATCAGGCAATCTGTGGTCAGTTTCTCTATTTAACTACATCATTTGTTGAATGAACTTCAGCCAATCTCTTAGTCACGCAACCAGGCTCCTAGGATTGTTGTTTGGGGAGAAAATGAAGGGAGATCCCCGTCTTAAGTCACCCAGACCTCTCAGACAAAAGACAGGATATAAGAACACGTATTTATTTTTATTTCTTTTTTAGAAAGAGCTCCTATTTAAAGTGCTAATAAGCTCGTTCTCTCCTGGTAGGAAGTCATGTCTGACCTAGAAGAGAGCAAATATCAGAATGCAGAACTGCGACTGTCTATCTACGGCCGAGCACGGGATGAGTGGGACAAGTTAGCCAAGTGGGCTGTTAGCCACCGAGTGCATTCCAACAATGTACGCTGGCTGGTGCAGGTGCCTCGGCTATTGTGAGTACCTCCGCCTTGGTTTTGCCGTTTCAAAAGCATGCAGAGACTCACCGAATCACGAAGGGCTTTGCATACATTAGCTGCTGTGTTATTAATACTCAACAGCCGCTTCTGTCTAGTAAAAAGTGAATACAGGACTTGCTTTTTTCTGGCACCAAGGTTACACACTGAAGAAGATAAATGTTGCCCTTCCACTGTCTTTTTTTAAAAGAAGTCTTATCGAAAACCATGTGGTTTGAACAGGTATGATTTCTTTTTAAAGTTTTTATTACATTTTCAAACATTTAAAAACAAATCATATAAACAATCCATGCAGTATTTTGTGACACCTGCTCTTCTTTTAACAACTAATCATACATCCAAATATATATTCATATCTATTTTTTACATCTTACTCTATTTCTATTCCTATTATCTAACCATATATACCACTTATCCCACACCTTGTGAAAGCCGCCTTCTTCCTTCTCCTGCAACTCCATAGTTAGTTTGTTCATTTCCACACAATCCATAATCTTTTTTATAACAATATTATCCGGGGGTATACAATTTAGCTTCCAGTTTTGAGCATAGCTTATCCTTGCTGCTGTTAGAATATGAATATAATCAATTTCCTTCTTAAATTTGCCGGAACAGGTATGATTAAGGTTAAACCTTACAGATTGCAATCCTGGAACCAATTTCACAGCATTCATGTTTAGGATCAGTGAGATCGCTGTGCCTTATTCTATATCTGGGTATCCTTGGAGGAAATTGTTCTACCGCTTTACAGAGGGCTCTTTATGCTACAAGTAACTTTCCACTGTATTTTTCGATGGTCAAGGAAGGCAACCATCTTGATAAGTAATATAGAGGGCTCTTTAGTTTTCTGTGGTGGGATCTTAATTTTGATTTCCACAGCAGTTGTAATCCCAGTTAGTGGGAAACTACCCTTTGGAAGTAGCTGCTCAGTGTAGTACAATATCAACTTATGAGCTAAAGTGGTAAGACTTGCACTGATGATGTTACAGTATCTAGTTCAGTAATGAAACATCTGAACTGGAAAGGGTTGCAACAGATTTCTATCCTCCATTCAGAAAAAAAACCCTTCTGTTGGTGGCGTCAGAGGAGGATGTGGGAAGAGCCAGTTGCAAATCTGTTCCCCACGATCTCAACAGAAGCACCAGGACTAAAGCTACTTTGAAAGTATTTGATAAATGGTCATACAAATGTGCACATTTCCCCCCAAAACACATCCTCTCTTATTAAATCACTATGTAAGATAGTTATCTATGGAATTTCTCAATCATCCAATTCATGATTGTCCCAAAGGTGCAATTTGCCAAAGGCAAAAAGGCTTTCTTGGGTTTTTTTCTTTGAAAGCGTATTGTTTCTCATCCAAGAAGCTTCTTCACTTCAGGACTGAAGAAGCTTTTTGGATGAGAAGCAGAACCTTTGCGTACCTTTGGAGAAAAAAAACACCTTTGGGTATAAGATAGTTATTTCTTCCAATCATCTCTGCTGTATGACACCTGCAGTGAAGACTGTTGGGAATTGGATTGCTGAAGCAGTTGAGTTTCTTAAGTGATCTGACTCTCATTACCAGAAGCTATGCAAGCCTTATTAGAAAGCAGCTGATTTTAAATGCGATCAAGGCACACTTAGGTATTTGTTCGTAATTTCTTTTGTAACTTTAATGCCAGGGAAGGCAGACACATGGGAAGAAATGTTTGCAATAAAATTAATTTGTGTTTTAATATTTTTACTATTTTTGTATCGCAAATTCCATTTCTGTATTGAGTAGTATGTTTTCTAGGTATCCAAAGTGTTGAGATATAAACCTCATCATAATCATTATAATCATATCAACATACAAACATTATATATTAGATAATATAGGTCACTCTTAAAAATATACTATCTTCCATACTGACATCAATTATATAACCATCAAAGTATTTACTAAACAGTTTTTCTTTCCCATGTAATCCATATTTTCACATAAATCCACTCATCTAACCTCTGTATCTATCAACTAGCCATTTGTAAAAAAGTTCCCATGTCATAAAATATTCCGAGTCTTCTTTTTAGGGTTAATCTATTCATTTCTGCACATTCCAGTATTTTTTTATTATTATTATATTATCATCTGTAGGGGTTTCTTCATTTTTCTAGTATTGTGCTTATATAATCCTGGCTGCTGTTAAAATATGTAGAATTAAATATATATTACCTTTATTATAATTTCCTGGTAGCATGCCCAACAGGAATATCTCAGGTTTCAAGTCTATGTGTTGTTTTGTCATATGTGAATGTTGTACCATATGTGAATGTTGTACCAATATTTTTTTGCTTTGGGACACATCCACCACATATGATAATATGAGCCTGGTATTTGGTTACATTTCCAACATTTAACAGATTTATTTTTATACATATTCGCTATTCTTGCAGGTGAATAGTGCCATCTATAAAACATTTTATAGAGATTTTCTTTATATGTTGTTGACATTGTAAGCTTGTAGTTTTTATCCCATAATTTCTGCCACCTGTATAATTCTATTGTATAGCCAAAATTCTTAGCCCAAATTATCATCGTTTCTTTTAAAAGTAAAATTAATTTGTCTGGGCAACATACTTATTTATTGATTAAAATTATTTATTTGTTAAATTTTTATGCCGCCCATCTCTTCTACAAGGTGGCTCTGGGCAGCTTGAGATTTTCCTGCCCAGAGAACAGGGAATTGGGTACCACCTAATACATTGGCAGCAGAAGGAAAAAATGAACTAGTTTAGTCTTCTAGGAAATATGCTACCCATTCCCCTCTTCTTCCAAGGATCTGACTATGCCGAGTGTCATAGTACAGGCTGCTGATAATAGCCCTCAGTCAGCCCAGAACAAAGTCTGAGGAACACTATTGTCAACAGTCAGGAATGAAGAGATTTATGTGAAATGGAGCACTTATCACTTTTCCTTTCTTGACTTTTAACAGTGATGTATACAAAACAAAGAAACAGTTGGCCAACTTTCAGGAGATGTTGGAGAACATTTTCTTGCCTCTCTTTGAAGCTACCATCAATCCTGCTAGCCACCCAGAATTGCATCTCTTCTTGGAGCATGTAAGTAGGGATATTGGAAAGGGGAACCCTAATTTCTAGTACTTGTTGAAGGGATGGCTAATAGTACCTCTGCATTTGGGGCAGAGTGAAGGACAAATGTTATATATGTGATTCTTGAAGACCACTTAGGTGGCATATAGCAGAATGGTTGATATATACAGCAGTCTTAAATAATTGTCATGGCCTCTGGCTGATTTGCATAACATAAATGAAGATGCAAGAGGCTTCAAAATCGTCTCTCTTTCTTTCCTTCTCTGGGCTCTGAACGGGCAGGTGGATGGTTTTGATAGCGTAGATGATGAGTCCAAGCCAGAACACCATATCTTCAACTTGGACAGTCCTTTACCTGGCAATTGGATGGAAGAGGATAACCCACCATATTCCTATTACCTTTATTACACATATGCTAATATGGTGGTGTTGAATCATCTGCGTAGGTAGGTGGTCTGCTTCTTATCTCCCCCCTCAACTACCTTTTCTGAATGTGGGTCTGCTCCAGAATGGTTTTTAAGACCTTGAATACCCTTTTCTCACCTTTCTGGCAATAATAGTAATATATTAGATGCAGTGGTGGGATTCAAATAATTTAACAACCGGTTCTCTGCCCTAATGACCAACTGGGTAGATCATGTGGCTGGATGATCATGTGACTGGGTGGAGCTCAGGCGACAGTAAGTCTGGGCGTACTGCCAAGAACCTTTAGCTGTTATAGGGTTAACCCAGAGGCAGTTTCTCTAAGCAGGACAATAAAGATTAGGCTAGAAACAACACCAGAATGTCTCCTTCCTGCCTTCCTTACAGGATTAGCCATGTAAAGTGGAAAAAAACAAAAGGAGATTTCTTGCAACAACCGGTTCTCCAAACTGCTTAGAAAGTTAACAACCTGGTTCTCGCGAATAGGTGTGAATCTGTTGAATCCCACCACTGGTATGCACTTCTTCCACAGCCTGGAACCCTCCAAGATGCAGTAGAAGGAATAATTTCTCTACTGACATTTAGCAGAAACAAAAGGGAATTTGTTGTTTTAAAGTTCAGGCAGGCTTAATACACCTGTCCTGTTTCCAAAATACAGATGACCCAACATTTCCTATCCCAGTCATTTCATTCATCTCTGGCAGCACGAAATCCAAGTTGATCTTCAGGAGGATATTCTTTTAGTCTTCTCAGATCCTGCAAAAAAAAAAAAAAAGGAATAGAAAGCTGTCCCTGTTAGTACTGATGCACGTAGCCTCACCTTTGAGCTCAACCTTTCCCAAAGAGTTAGTTGAAACCTTAGGCACCAAACTTTTGCACTTCTTAAATGAGGGCTGGGCCCAATGAGTAACCAGACAAATTGGATGAGACATTGACTCCAGCAGATCTGCAGTTGGTAACTGAGTTAGTTTGCTTTGGATTCTCAGGACTCTCTCTAATTATTTTTGAGCAAGTTCCTTCCCAAGGGAGCACACTCTCTCCCACCCAGAGTTAATTTAGATTCAACAAAGAAACTGAAGGCTTAAAGGTTCCTCACACTATTACATTGTTGTCACATCTTGTCAGGGTTTGTATCGACTTTCCTCCCCATTAGGTTCTTTCCAGATAAGACTGAAGATAAAATGTTTGAGTTACAGTGGATAGTAAAAGACCCAAATTATCAACTCTTGAGTTTAGCAAAAAGGCTGAAATTCTCTACGAAGACTGCATTCCAAGCAGCTGGATCAGAGCTAGTACTTCAACAGGGCTTGTTTTAAGTTCTGTAATCTCTGGAGGATGTCAGTTTGTTCTTCCTTTGAATAAATGCTGTCTTAATTTTTTTTTACCAAAAGATCATCAGAGTTGCTGAACTGAACTCCTAACATTCCAAGGAAGGATGGGATGTTTTCCACTAATTCTTGGGAACATTGCAAAAGTGAAAGAAATGGGTACAAATCAAAACCACGTGCCTTTCATTTTTTTTTCATTCATCATCTTTCACTGTGAGAAGATAGAAGAAGCTGTATGTCACAGGTGTCAAACTCAAGGCCCAGGGGCCAAATGTGGCCCGCCACATCATTTTATGTGGCTGCAAAATTCCGATTGTCTTTAGGACATTTGGTTACATTTATACTGTCTTACAGTCAGGGCTTTTCTTCGGCGCCGAAAGGTGCCGGAACGCGCCCCCCGTCGCGCGCTAAAAAAACCCGGAAGTGATAG
>JAOYMU010000263.1:38742205-38755506 GCA_025802295.1 Psammodynastes pulverulentus | reverse complement strand
TACTTCAGCTTCAACCACAACAATACAAGAGCACACAATAGATACAAACTCAAGGTAAACCACACCAAACTTGATTGAGGAAAATACGACTTCAGCAACAGTGTGGTCAATGTCTGGAATATACTACCTGATTCCGTGGTTTCTTCCCCAAACCCCTAAAACTTTAACCTCAGACTGTCTACTGTTGACCTCACCCCATTCCTAAGAGGTCTGTAAAGGGCATGCATAAGCACACCAATGTGTCTACCATCCCTGTCCTAATGTCCCCTTTTATTCGTATCCGTTTCATGTATTAATAATCATGCTTATACTTATATCTGTTATCTAATACATGCTTGACGAATAAAATAAATAAATAAAATAAAAATAAATAAATAAATTTTTCTGGCACATACTGTATAAGACAGAATTGCAGTAAACATACTTTACTTGTCTGTGGCCCCCAACAGCCCATCACACGTTTTTCATCCGTGGCCTCCTTAAAATATCCTAGGGTGCCCACTGCCCAGGGAAATCACACAATCCTTGGTTGAGAACTGTGGTTTAACCAACGGTATGAAGATAGGTTATACATCAGGGTTTGTGGTGTACTTGTGTATACACAATAAATTATGATACATTTAACAAACCATCAGTAAGCAAAACAAAATGGGTAATATAAAATGCAACTCCAGCTAGTGAGTTGGGAACTTGGCCTCCTTTCCCCATCATCAATAACACAATTTAAATTATTAGTTGGGAAGCAATGCCAGATGTTGTTCCAGGGAAGCAAGAGCCACTGGGGATTTCTCTTTTCCTCTCTTTCTAGCAAGGTCATCAGCAAAGAAAAATGAACTTTTCCCGCACTAGAAGAAAACGCTGTTTCATGTGTTGCTCATCTTGGTCTCTGTTCTTCAGCCCTTTTTTCCTCCACTCCCCTTTCTTTATGGGAACTGTTCGGGAAGCTCAGTTAACACAAAGATTGTGTTGCACAACATATTAACCCATAATTACACTGCACAATGACTATCAAATTAATTTTATTTCTTGCCCAACATACTGAACCGTTAATAAAGCATATCAGCTAGATTTGGACAACAAACTAAATAATCTCAGGTTAGTTTGGTAACTAGTTTATGACACAGCTCTAGCCATGGTATTGTTATCAGTCATTTTTCTCCTTGTATTTTTTTTAGTAGCAGAAACATAAAATACTGTACAGATGAACAAAGAAAGAGGGAATCTTAACCCTCTCCCTTCTGTTCGTTTCTCGGGACCAGATTTTTATATCCAGCCATTTTAGTTGCCTGTGAGGGGAAAAAAAGAAACAGGAAGAATGGGATAATTCAGATGGGAACAATCAAACAGGAAAGTATATTGATGCCCTAACCTTGTGGAAGAACACAACTGTGGCAGTTGTGAAATAAAGAAATAGGAGAAAATGACAGGAAATAAAGATCAGATCACATTTAGTTTAGGATCTTAAGATCAAACTAAAGAAGGTAAAAAACAATCATCAGAAAATTAATTTAGTGAGTGGCTTTTTACAATAGATAAAGAGACAGGAGGATTGATCTGTTTATGGATCATAGGAAAGGTTGAAAATAATGTTTAGGAGCCTTTACTCTTTCCCCAAATGATCCCAGTCCAGATTGTTCCAGTTGTTTCCACTGGGGAATAATTCCAGCGATGAACGTTGGGAGATGAGAAAAGGTTCTGTTCCAGATGACACAGAGTATCAGTCTGGACTACTTTCCCCATCCTGTTTATGAAGTCTATTCAAGTTTGCAAGCATAGCTTTCTGATAAAGCATAGCCTTTATTTGACCCTCCGATAAAGTCAGATCTGTATCGTTTGTGCATCATGCTTGAAAGCATAAATGTGCATAGAATTTTAATTGCAATTTAATTGGGACTTTCTCTGGGAAACAATTCTCATCTGAAAAGCTGGATTAAATACCAACAAGTACATACAGTACAGTTAGATACTTAATACAATTACATTTGGTGAATGCATAGGTACATTTACAATCCTCCTCTAGTTTCCTGATTTCTCATCTGACTAACCATAATTTTTCAGTTGGTTAAAATATGTCTAAATTAATTCCACAGTGGCAATAAACAGCTACAACTAAACAGAATGGAGCTCTTTGTGCTGCTGCCCTAGATATTTTGTGTTGCGGAATTCATGAAGAGTTCTTTTCATAAGAAACGTACCCAACTGTATTGGCAATAGAGAAATTTCTGCCAAGGTCAAACAAGTTGCAACACCTACCAGCAAATTGAAACTGTACTTGACCTTCTGGAAGCAGTCTCCAAACTTGGATTCTGAGGGCAATGCTGCCGAACCAGAGAGAAACATTAGCAAATGAATCCAGAAGATAAAAGAAAATAAGGTTATACTTATAGACAGATATCTCCACATGCAGGAGATTCAGGTCTGATGGTGATTACACACACATGAGGGGGGGGGGCCACAAACACATTTGTCAAAATAATCAGAACATAACATTAAATAAACTGATTGAATTCCAACTTTCTTGCTTAGTTAAAAGGCAGCCTAATTTTGAAGGCTTGATATGGATGAGATCAGCGAAATATATAAAGCACACTTTTCATACTCAAAAAAACCTTATGAAAACCTAAGATATGACATTCCAGCATTGAGAGAAACAAAGTCGTAAGATTTAAATTGTATGGATCTAGACAGTATGTTATAATCTGGATATTCTTTGTGGACCTTTTGATAAAAAAATGAACTTATGTTTATGGTTTTGTAAATTACATAGGATATATTATAGAAAAGAGTCAGGATATAAGAGAGAGAGAGAGAGGGAGGGAAGGAGGGAGGGAGGGAGGGAGAGGGAGAGAGGTCTGTTTATAATTGTACTTATAACTGCTATAAAAAGATTGGAAGCCTCTTTATTTTATTTTTTTCCCTATTTTTCTGCTTCTCTTTTTCTTTTTCCACCTTTAGTTTTTTCTTTCAATTTTTTTCTTTTTCTCTTTTGCTTTATTTCAGTTTGTATTAGTCTTATTCCTGTGTTTAAAAATTCCAATACAATTGTTTAAAATTTTCAATAAAATCATATAGTAAATTATATGGATCTAGAACACAATCTATTTAAATGTGAACTTGATGATTTAACAAAAATGAAACTTATCATTAAAATGTGTCTCCATAATAGAGAATTGGTGAACAGTCAATGGAACACCAATGTCTTATAAGTAAACTAGGAAATCTTTAGTGATGATGGGATACATAAAAAAGGAGGATCACAGATTATATAATAATATTCAAGAAATTGAAAAACCAAACAGGCTGTATATAGCTCCAAAAGGATATATCAAAAATAGAACTGTTGATAATAGAGGACACGAATATCACTGTAGGCAAACACACATCTATGTTGGCTCGTAAATTAAACCTTCTCTAATGTGAGATGACTAGGAGTTACCAGACAAAGAGTTTGAGATAGTGGTAGAAAATCAAAGCCATGAGTGAATGAATGAATGAATGAATGAATGAATGGACGAATGAGGCAAAATCTATGAATATGGAAGGAACTGAATTTCTAGGATTGTATAATGTTAGGTAATTCAGTAAAAATGATTAACAGTAGAATTATTCCTGACTAAATGCATATCCTATTCAAATGTCCAATGCCCATTGTGAATATCAGAGTAAAGAGTTTTTAGCACGTCTCATATTGCTTGTTCCTTTGTATCATTTCTCTCTTGTTCAGAATACTCTGAAAAGAGACTGTTTCTTAAAGCTGTTCAGAGCTTCAGTTCAGAGCCTTGAGTCAAGGAAAATTTAGATTAGAATCAGTTTACGTCCCCCCCCTTCCCGGCCTCTATTCTCCATAAGACCATGGAAATTTAGAAATTTACAATTGCCTACTTGCTGCTGCTTAGGCGGTGTTACCTTGATTGTTATCACTTTCCTTTCCTTTATTCTTTTTCTTTTTCTTCTTGTCACTCAGGGTGTTGTTCTTTTGTAGTTTTCTTGCAAATGATTCTATATCATCCAGAACATGGTTCAGGATCTCCTGTTTGCAACAAGAATCCCAATCAAAAACTGTATTATTGACAGCTTTTTGAGGAAAACCACTAATGGTGTACATTTTTCCTGCCATTCAGAGATTTAGCATTTAGGTCATGTTTTCAATTTGATGATGGTTTAATTTACTTTACTTGGTTCCTTGCTTGGATCTGGAGGGGGAGGAACCCTAATCAAGAAGTGAAATTAATTAGTTGTACAGAAACATCTTCTCTTGTTATTGATCTCCAGGTCAAGATATCTTTTATTATTCTGGCTTGTAATCCTGGCTTCTAGATAAACATCTTCCTTTACTATAGTTATTTACTATCTTTTCAGACAATTTCTAGAATCTCTTGTCACTCTTTCTTAGAAGTGGTGCTTCATGATTACAATTTCTGTTCATCAAAACATTTAAATTCAGACTTTGTACCAACAACACTAGTTCCTATACTCAAACATGAGATTTCCATGGGGATTGAAATAAAATTCATATACTCTCCAGACAATAAGGTTAACCTAGGGAGTTGGGGATTTCTAATCCCAAATAAATTGGGAAATATCTTCTCTTATACACCTTCCAAACTATGCAGTTTTCTTGCCCTACCTGTTTAGATAACAATATCCTGCTCTTCATTTCCTATCCTAGTCTAGAGACATGGCAGGGAAATATACTTTAGTGTGGGGTCAGCAGAGAGATGGTATCCAAGAAAGGATGGAGTACTTACAATTTCTATATATTTATCCTGCGACATCAGGGAGAGTTTAGGATCTTCTTGATGTATTTCATACTTCTGTTGCTGGTCAAATTGCTTTTCAGCTTCTACAACATTCAATAATCAATGTGTCAATAAGGCCCCAGCTAGCTGATTTTCCATTTCAATTCCTTGCCCCAAAGGTGTGTACCCCAATTGCTTCTAAAAAGAACACCAAGGGGTAAAAGAGATAGCTGTTATCACATAATGAATGGATATCACTTAACCCTGCATGTCTTATAATAGAAGCTGTGAAAATCCATTCCTAGCCACTGCTACTAAACCTTGGCTTTTAGATCCTAGGCTCAATCTAGAAACATACCCAGATTACACTCTTGAATGTTTTTTTTAATCTAAATTTCCATTCCCTGACTTGTTTTTTGATCGAATAGAAGCAACTTTTTCTGCAATAAGTTTGAATCTGATTGCCCTTATCTTACCCATCACTGACAATGGATTCCAACTGCTTCCCTGATTTTTTTTTTTAAAGGAAACACATTACTGGAAGCTATCAAATTACTGGTGACACTAAATCTGATCTTTCCAGAGCATTTATCCCAATAATTCCATGCATATATTGAAAAGCAGTGGGAGATAAGATAGAATATTGAGAAAAACTACAAGCAAATGGCCTATTGTTGAGCAGGAGTTGAAGCACTAGACTACAGTTCTACTGTATTTGCCATTCAGAGCATCCAAAATTGGAAACAGTCCAAGAATAAATTCAAGCCTATTATACACCTATCCCATGTAAATAATCTAATTCTCTCCTTTGGTCATATTTCCATGTGCTGTATATTATCACAACAGACACTTCCTCCCTCCATCTTTTTACTTTATTTAGCATGCATGTTTTCCATTAGTAGGCAACATTCCAGCAAAAAGGAATTACTGTATACAGATACCATTGAATTCCGTGTAGTGTGGCTCCACGTCCCAAGAAGAATTGTGAGGAAGTTGTCTGGTGTTGCCAATGTGAGTTACTCTGTTTTGCTGATTCAACATGTTCTCCAAGTTCACTCTAAATTATAATAATAAACCTACATCATCATCATCATCATCATCATCATCATCATCATCATCATCATCATGTTTTGAGGTAAGCAATAAAGCATCTGCAATCGAAAGTTAATATTGCAGATTCCAACTTTTCTGTTACCTGAGCATATCATGATTCTGACGTTCAGTTCTCCATTCCTCAATAGCCTTCTGTATTTTGGTTTTCAACAAATCAGCCTAAAAGAAAAAAGAAGCAGTTTTCAGGTCCCTCTGGATTCAGACCTGCTTTAAACTGGAATGACTACTGTTATTGTCTGATACAAATGCCACTATGACTGTAAAAAAGATGCTGAGAGACTCTAGAAAATGTACAAAGAGCAACAAAGATGATTAGGAGACTGGAGGCTAAAACATATAAAGAAAGGTTGCTAGAATTGGGTATGTCTAGTTTAATGAAAGAAAGGACTATGGGAGACATGATAGCAGTGCTCTAATAATTCAGGGGTTGCCATAAAGAAGAGGGAGTCAACATATTCTCCAAAGTGCCTGAAAGCAATAGATGAAAGCTAATCAAGGAGAAAAGCAACCTAGAACTAAGGATAAATTTCCTGACAGAACAATTAACCAGTGGAACAATTTGCCTTCAGAAGTTATAGGTGTTCCAACATTGGAAGGTTTTAAGAAGAGATTGGACAACTATCTGTCTGAATGTTTTCCTACACCAGTTCTTTCACAGAAATGAGCAGAGGGTTGAACTTCTCTTCCAACTCTATTATTCTGTTATTCTTTACTATCCTATGACAATAGAAGCACCGCAGAACATTTTCTTTGGCCAATCTTTTGATAATAATGTTGTAGGATATAAGACTCATACCTGAGCAATTTATTTCCCACTAAGATAATAAGGAACTAATTTCTTTTTGCTATTCAGCTTATATTAAACAGTAGGAAGAGAGTATGCAGTAGAATTTGGACTATGGAAGATTCCCAATGTGTTTATTAAAATCCGACAATCAATGTCTTGCTGCCAGAGGGGAACAATTTCCTAACTCTCCTAGTGCCATAGATCCAAATGAGATTTGCTAGGACTGCTATATTTTAAACAAGGGTGTCAATTTCATATATATTACATGTGATTATGGATTTCAGAGGAACCTGAAGTTTGTCTCTAGGCCTCCTTCAAATCTATCCCCTCTAAATTAAAGACATGCTATAGTTACCCCAATCTGCTCGCATTGAAAGAGCAAGATACTAATTTTCTGCTGGTTCATTTCTTTCACAGAAATGGCCAAGATGGAGTTGTAAATACAACGGTTAAGGATGGAGACCCAATCCTGGATATCTTCCAAGGGATAGCAGTCCAGCTCTTCCTGTAGGCAAAAAAACCAAACACACAGGATGTAGCAGAAAAGACCATGTTGCCGCCCTCCAGGTCCAAAGAAAAGGACACAACTTTCTATGCCAACAACCCATGAGGAACATGAGTATACAGTAGTCCTTTGCCATTCCTTGGCATTGTAAATGTCTTATTTAAAAGCAGTATCGTGGCTACTCTTCGGATATTAGTCTCACTTGTCCCAGGTACTCATCCCAGCTTGTAAGAAAATATGGCAATGCAAATTGGGTGTGAAATAAAGTATACAGAAGCTCTGTTTACCTCAGCCTCTATGTCTGTCAGCAACAATTTGTTCTCCTTGATCTGCAAAAGCATGTCTTGGCCCCACACTTGGCTTTGGGCATCCATCATTTTCAGTCGCTCAATACAATTCTCTACGTTGTTGATTTCTTTGCCATCGATAGTACAAGTCAAAAGGTGCTGTGGATTAAATATGTACTTTGGTTCTTTAGTGCATAATCTGAATCTACATGTAACTGTTGTGAATCAGTGTATAAGAGGCACTAGGAAGTATTGTAGGGAGGGACCATCTGTGCTGCATATAGGGCATATGCTATTAACTTTAATTGGTTCAGTATGATAAACAGCAACATTTTTCAAATGATTAATTTATTGTGGGAACTTTGTTTAACAGAGGCAAAGTATAACGCATTTAACTATGTAGACAATCATTGATTACATAACTGTTTAATATTTAATATTAATAAGTAATTTAGAGTTGTTATATTACTGTAAGAAAGAATGAAAAAAGATTAAACATTAAAGGTAGGGAAATTAATATTCCATCTACAGGAACGTACTTCTAAATTTATCTGATTAAAATTCAGGTGATCAATCAGTTAAATATTAATCACTCAAAAGACATAGGCTCTAATGCTGAAATTCAGAATAACTTTCTGTCAGAACAATAGGCCCCAGTCTCTTGCAGATATTCAGACAAATGTGTACCAGGAGAAGTGAATTCATACCTATGGCTGTATGCATGCAACATACATACAGCTTAGCCAGGCTAGTTATGTGTAGCTGCATTCATCCAACATGAAGCTCAGATGGGGTGGAGGGGTGGGGATGGGATTGAATAGCATGATGTGAAAATCAAGGCTGTTTGGTTAGTTTGGGATTCAGTACATTATACAAAGAAAATAGAATAATTCAGTCAACAAATTAAACATGTTATGTGAATACAGCCAATAATAGTTTTGTCTTAATTTATTTTCATTCATCTGGAGGTATAAAGGCAACCTCTGAGTATACAGGTTGTCCTCTACTTCCAACTATTTGTTTAGTAACTGAAGTTACGATAGGACTCAGAAAAGTGACTTAAAGTCAGTTTTCACACTTATGATCATTGCAGCGTCCCTGCAGTCACATGATCAAATTTTGGCTGCTTGGTGATAACCATGTATTTACAAAAGTTGCAGTGTCCTGGGGTCACATGATCACCATTCATAACATTCCCAGTGGATTTCCAACAGGCAAAGTCAATGGCGAACAATGGATTCATTTAACAACTGCATGATTTACTTAACAACCATTGTGATTTGCTTAATGACTGTGGCTTAAAAGGTCATAAAACAGGGCCCAACTCACTTAACAACTGCCTCATTTAGCAGCAGAAGTTTCTGTCTCAATTGTGATTGTAAGTTGAAGACTTCCTGTATAATGAAGGTTGTAAACTTACTAATTTATGCATGAATGGTAAATTAAACATGCAAAAGTTAAGGATGTTATTTAATGCTGAGTTTCTGTTCTTCCCCATTCTGTAAAATCATTTGAATGCCTTTAAGAGGTTAGGACCAAAGAACTGGTAAACAAAAAGTCAGCCTGCATGGGAAGCACAGGATTATGGAATAAGACAAAATCTTGTCATGCATCATATTTAACTCTGCGTGCAATGCAGGAAGTCCAGAATCAGAGCATTTTGAAGCAATGGCCAAGTAATCTCCTCTTCAAGATCAGCACAAATGGATCCAAACTTCTTCCATTGAGCATTGGATGAGGCCTGCATAGAGCGCACCCACCCATGGTCTGCAACTGAGCAGAATGGCAGGGATCCTTCTGGGCTTCCAAAGGTTTTTCCTACCTCCACCCGATGCCGGAAGTCATGATCAGCCTTCATTATAGTGTTACTGTACTCTTTCCTTTGACCTGTGAGGGGGGAAAAAAGGCAGAATTCAACTCCGATTCATTAGGATGGCAATCAGATCGCAGTTTGTAGTGGGTACCACACTATTGATAACCATAAACTTCAGAGAAAAATTTATGCCCTGGAGGACAGGGGAAAGCAGGGGTTGGCTCTCTTTTCTTGGCTTGTCCTGGACTGTTTTATGCGCCAATTAGAGGGCATTAATAAGGGGAGGGGGTTGTTTCTTTTTACATCAGAGAAGATAACAGAAGGAGAGGAAGCCTCCACTTTTTAAAACTAGTTTATGCAGAAGGATCAGCTGATATTCCTCTCTCCAATGCAAAATGAGAAAGTACATAGCACAGGGCCTGGTTACTTGAGGGATCAACTGTCTCCCATATTATTTTCCTGGCTGCTCTGATTTGACTATGTTGGCATGATTTGGGCACCTTTGATTCAACAATGCCATCTATTGGGAACCCAGAAGCACAGCTACTCTGGTGCAACACCTGCTCTGTGGAAGGAGGCTCACCTGAGAGATTCAAATGTTCCCACTCACCCACAATACTGGTGTTTTGAAACCTATTTCCTCACCATTGGTTTAGGATTGGCATCCCTTTGCTTCCATTTCTTTGTCCCTATTTGGGTTTGCTTCCTCTGCCATATTTCTTCCTTTTTGTGTTGTGTTATTTTTGTGATTTCCTTATTTGTAAATGTTTTCAACCATTTTATAAACCATCCAGAGTCAGATTTGGTAGTTGGGCAAAATACTACTACTACTGCTACTACTACTACTACTAATAATAATAATAACAACAACAACACCTGGGCAAGTCATTAGATACACAGCTGGAATGTAGACTGGACTCAAACACAACTAAAAGTCTGGGATAGCCACGCCAGAAAAATAATGACAATGAATCATGCCCTTCATCCATGAAGCAACGTTGACAGACTTTATTTACCAAGTGGGCCTGGAATATAGTATCAGTGAGGATAGATAGTATCAGTGGGGTGAAGAAATAAAAAGAACATTGGAAGAAGATCTGATGGACAGTGAAGATGATGCACTGAAGAGTACTGGATAGATAAAACTGGCTTACAAGAAAGACCAAATAAAGAACAGAAAAGAGACACGGCAAGGCAAAGTATTATTAAAAATAGCAGACAAAGCAGATAACAGAAAAGACCTGATAATAGCTAAGAGCAGAAAAGTTGAAGAAAGAGACAGAGGGGCTAATTCTGGCTACAAAGACCAAAGCCTTAAGAACATATGCTAATTGTGAAGACAGCAACAGACAGCAAATGCTGCTTCTGCAAAGAAGCTAAAGAAATAGTGGGCCACCTAGTTAGCTGTTGCAAGAAGATCGCACAGACTGACAACAAATAATGGCACACAACCAAGTAGCAACAATGATGCATTGGAATATCTATAAAAAATACCATTTGCCTACAAACAAGAACTGGTGGGACCACAAAATAGATAAAGTACCCATGTTTTCCTGAAAATAAGACCCAGTCTTATATTTTTTCCCCACCAAAAAAAGGACCAGGTCTTATTTTAAAGGAGGTATCTTCCACTAACTCACCGTGCAGCGGCAGCACCAACAGCTCTGCCAAGCAGGAGCCTGCTGGCAGCCCACTTCTTCTGTGGCTGCTTGATCGATCTGGAGCTCTGTTATTGGTTGCAGAGGCCTTTCCTGAAAGCCTCTGACAGAGAAATGGAGGCAGGGGATGACGCATGCAAGTGGCTGCAGAAGAAGTTGGCCGGCAAGGCAAGGCAGGTATTGGGACGTGTGAGGCCTAGTAAGTAGTACAGTTCAACCCCTCATCCCCATCCTAGCTTAATTTTTACCCATGCACCTCCACCCCACCCTGTGCATCCCGGAGTGGGTGGGGTTTTAACTGGGGCTTATATTGGGCGCACATGTAAAAATCAAGCTAGAATGTACTTTCAGGATAGGTCGTATTTTTGGGCAAACACGGTAGTACAAAATGAAAAAGTGCTCTGGGACTTTAGAATTCAAGCAGACAAGTACCTGCCACATAACACCCAAACTTAACAGTTGTTCATTAAAATATAGAAAAAAAAATCTGGATAGTGGATGCTGCAGTACCTGGAGACAGCAGATTAGCAGAAAAAGCAATGGAGAAAATCACGACATACAAAGATCTGCAAATAGAAGTGGAACAACAGTGGCAAAAGAAAGCAAAGATAGTAATAGAAGCCTCGGGTGCAATTCCAAAAATATCTGGGGCAAGACATAAACCCCATCAGCATTGGAGAATCATCCTTAGTCAATTGCAAAAGGCAGCTTTCCTTGGAACAGCTTACATCTTGTGACAATACTTTTAATACTGTACATCAAACAATATCTGCCTATCCCAGGTCCTAGGGAAGGACTTGATGGGTGGATAAAAATATCAGGTCCAGTCTAAACATCTGGTTGACAATGTGACAATCATCATCACCATCATCATCATCATCATCATCATCATCATCATCATCATCAATCATCTTCATCAACTGGTTCCCTATAGGCTATTTATTGACATAAAATAATTATCTCCGACATAAGAAAATAGACAATGTATGATTGTGCTGAGATGGACAGACTCTCTATGGAACTTAAGGAAAGGAAAGAATCAGAGTATTATAAAATTTGGATTAAATGGTATAATTGGTTAGATAAAAGAAAATAAATTAAGTTTGTATGTGGATCTTACTTTACGAACCATTATATGGTTTATGTGTATGCATTAGGTTTATCATATCTGTAACACTGCTGAATATGTTATTATCTAGAGATATTTTGTTATGCATTTTAATGATAGAATTGATTAATAAAAAATTTAAATAATAACAATAATAATAAAAAATAGACAATGTAGCTACAACTGCATTTTTGCTCCTATAATTAAAAAAAAAGTTATTTTAGGCCCCTAGGATATCTGGAAAGAGGAGAGCAGGCTGTCCTTACTGTAAATTGCTTTGCCACTTGGCCTGGACATGCTGTTGGCTCTATTGAAATCAGTTCCAGTATCACTGTGGAGAAAAGAAAACAAGGAGCATGGATTAAATTTTTTTTAAAAAGATCTGCTATTACTTATATTCCCTTATATGTCAGTTATCCCACCTCCCCACCCTCTGTTACTACTGAATCAGGAATTTTAGTAAGTTCCAATAATAAACATTCGTGATTCTGGACAAAATGAATGATCTGTTCTTTGAGATGCAGTGTGAGCTAAATCTCACTTTAAAATGTCTGTAATCAATAGAATCCAAATCTTTTTGATAAAGACTTTGGACAAAGATTTTCTAGAATCTGTATCTAGACTAGAGACTACTTTGTTCTGGCAAATTCTCAATAAGCTTGAAATATATAGGAATAAAGGTTTGAAATTTACATTAAACTATAACTTAAAAGAAAATTTCTATAAGATGATGTATCACTGATGTTTAACTCCAGATAAGTTGTCAAGAATGTATAAAGGCATTTCAAATGAATGTTGGAAATGTAAATGCAAAGTAGGGACTTTTTACCATTTATGGTGGACGTGTGCTAAAGCAAAGAAATATTGGAGTAGGATTCATACTTCAATACAGAAAAATTTTCTAGTGAATATAAAGAGAAAACAAAGACTTTTCTTTTGGCTTTAATGGAAAAAGACCTGGGAAATTTTTTTGGAACTTTGATGTTATATATGTTGACAGAAACAAGACTATTTTATGCACAGAAATGGAAAGTCACCTTGATCCCCACAATGGATGAATGGTTGCAAAAATTGATTGAGTTAGAAGAAATGGCTAAATTGACTGTTTTGATCAAGGAAAAAAGTACAAATACTTTTATTTCTACTTGGAAACTGCTTCTGGACTTTGTGCTTGAAGTGGGAAAAAATGAAACTTTGATTTTGGGTTTTACCGATTAGATAACAGATAACAGATAATCAGAGTTGGAAGGGACCTTGTAGGTCATCTAGTCCAACCCCCTGCACAAGCAGG
>JAOYMU010000263.1:38583659-38599709 GCA_025802295.1 Psammodynastes pulverulentus | reverse complement strand
AAACCCTAACTAAAATCCTAGGTTACCCCAGGCCGGCCTGCTGGAAGAGCCAGGTCTTCAGCTCCCTGCGGAAGACTGTTAGATCAGGGAGCATCCGCAGGACATGGGGCAGTTCGTCTGGGGCTGGAGGAGAAATAGGACCTGCTATAGGAGCCTAAAATAAGCTCTCAGCTGGGACATCCACAGGAGATGGGAGGACAAAAAATTTAAAAATTATAACTATGACCATGCAATCAAAATTCTGCCTCTTTTAATGCCCATTGTAGATGTCTCTGCTCTCAGCCCTCCATTGATTATGTACTATTAAGTTGATATTGATCCTTAGTGACCATGTTGATCAACTTTCCAGCTCTCCATGGCTAAGTAGCTTTTACCTTATTAGGAAACAAAATGTCTTCAAGCAAACAACCAAGCTCAGAGAGCATCAAGGTTTCTACACATATCTAGGTTTCTATGAATTCTTCAGTATTCTCCTTAAAATCTTCCATGCCCATATTTTATGTTGTCTCTTCTATAACAAGACCAAGCAGTCACCTGGGGCAAGGAATATTGCTTCTTCTCCATGTTAAGTGTTGAGTGCACTGTTATAATATCAACAAGTATATCGGTAGTATACACAGAATGCCTGGCTGAAATGTGGATGATGGCTACTTTGTGGTTCAGTATGTTGTGCAAACCTTATATAGTTAGTATCTGATTTTTTGTGTCATGTGAATGCTGTTGATATAGCTTAGTGTAGTGGAAAATCAGGTCCTTAAATGTCCAAGTAGACATATTGGAGACTCCAGTATTAATAGATATAATCTTGGGCAGTAAAGCTTTATTATATAAATGCATAATAGACTGCACAGTATGATGCATATTTATTCTAAAATAAAACTCCAGAATAACTTTATTTTAGAATAAGTGAGTTACTTTGATACAGGTGTAAAATGGCTGTGGTAAAGCCAATTACTGAAGCTCGTTAGGTGGTGTGAATCCAGCTATTGTGGTTTATGGCCATTGTTGAGGGCTAGCATATTATGTGAAAGCAGCCACCTGTGACTTAATCAAACCAGGATGGCTTAGGTGGTTTTCTGAACTCAGCCACTGGATCGCGCTGATAGACACAGAGTCCAGCAATGAAGTCCAACGGCTCATCACTGGGATGATTTTTCTCAATGACTGCAATAAACGCGGTTATTTGACACCTGCCCCCAAGGCCTCTAAGAATCGGGATGTCAGGGGGACTGGAGCAAAGGCGGCGTTGTCAGGTGCACCGCCGCGCACGATCGAGAGGTGAGTGGCGCACGGATCGGCCACAGAGTCACCCGGTTTTGACAGCGCAGCTTCGGAAAAGCAGAGTAGCAAAGAGTCCACGGAGGAAAAAGTGGGGCGAAAACCGGCAGAAGGGAACTGGCACCGATCCAAGGTGCTTTCCCGTAAACCACATGCTTCGGCGCAGCTCTTTATAAGCACGACCTCCAGGCAGCCAGCAGTTGAGAGGAAGTCTTTCTTTGGGGATTGTTGTTTCGGAGTGGAAGTACCAGCCCCCTCTTGCCGGCCGCCTACCAACGGGAGCGGGACTAATTGCAAGAAAAAGGCGCGCCCTCTGGCCCTCGCGAAGCTGAACTTGAAGCCCCACGGAGCCTTTGCAGTGCAGTCCCCGGAATAGTAAGCGCGCACGCGGCGAAGGTAGGAGTCCTTCGGGGATGGGTGGGGCGGCGTTTGTTGTAAAGGGGACCGAGGCTTGGCGGCCAAAATGCTGGTCTTCTCCGGGCCGGCAGAGTGTCGGCATAGTGGTTGCTTTTCAAGCAGTTGCGCAAAGCACCTCATTCCTTTACAGCCGTCCCAGGCGCTCACGCTTCGGCCCAATTGCTCTGACAGTTGGCTCGTTCTGTCTTGGGCGGCTGTGGGGAACCTTCAAACCTCTGCGGAACATTCCGCTTAGGAGTTATTGCCGAGTAAGAATGAAGGGGAAAAAAATCACGCCGTTTGCAAACGCAGGCTTTCTACTAAACGGCGAAGATAAAACGGCGCCGACCGTGGCTTATCGCTGTGGAGGCTGGCAGTACAGGATGGTCGTGTTGACCTCTGGCTTCTTCCTCCTCTGGGGCATTTACTGACCTCTGCTTGTAGCTGGCTCCAGGCTTCTCTCTCTCTCCCTCCCACCACCACCCCCTGCTTTTTTTTCCCCGTTCAGCCTCCTCTTTCACGCCCTCTCCCGTCAAGTTGCACAAAGCTGGTCAGAAAAATCTAAAGAAAAATTAAAGCCCTTCTTGAGGAACTGCTCCTCCGGCTCCAGCTGGCCAATGTTTGCTTGGAACGAAGGCCCAAATGGCATTTTTTGAATAAACATGCATTGTGGTCCTGAATAAGTTGCTGTTTCCTTTTGAAATCAGCTGCACTGTAATGCACTTTATTAGTGCTACCAACATGTAGCCCACTGAAACTAGATATTAAATATTGGTTGCAGAATGGAGCTCTTTGCATACATAGCCTCAGATTAAGGGACCTATCAAATGTGGGGGTAAAGTTTTCTCCTGGTATGGAAGTTTTAGAGCACCATAGGACAGTACTCAAGTAGATAAACCAACTAGTGTTTAAAGCCTTGAAACTTTTCTTCCTGTATAGCCTTTTGATTTCTCAGAGCTTAATTTGAACCTGTTTTTGACTAGGCTTTTGCTCTGAGTCATAAAGTAAAAGGGAGCATGCTGAAAAAGAAATCATGGTTAACAATACAGTTACATAACAAACAGTGGTCAAGCCCCTATAAAGCAGTCATTCTGAATGGGTACCATCAAAGTAAGCCAACAGAGTTTAGAAGGTTGGGAGTTAATAAGTTCCAACAACATAGGATTCATAGTTTTTTGCATCCTTAGGTGTGTTGAGTAAGAGTGTACCTACCCCTCTAGTATCGGAAGTGAACTTTGTAGGCCTGACTTGCATAGTATACTAAATACTTCAGTTGTGTGAATGCAACTGTTCTGGTTTATGGCTTAACCAGAATTGGCTATGCTCACATGTTCTGCCATAATTAAGCAAAATAGGATTTAGTGATGTACTTTTAATGTCTCCTGGTTAAACAGTGCTCCTGGGCCTTCCCAATTTGAAAGTGATTTGCTATTGCCTTCACCCTAGGGCTGAAAGAGAGTGACTGGCCCAAAGTCATCCCAACAATTTTGTCTCAATGCAGAATTAGAATTCACACTGGTTCCAAGCCTGCTGCCATTAAACACTATACTTACTCAGCCAGCTCTTGTTTGCAGGCAGTTAAGCTTTAAAAAAAAAGGCTTGAAAGAGTTCTCTTAACATTAAGATCCTATCAATCTATTTCACTTTCAAACTGAACATACAGTATTAGAGGTCTCCCAGTGCTTTCTAAGTGGGCATATTAATCACAAAGTAGGATTCAAAGTCTTTTCCAAATCTTTCATATTTGTTTTTTTCCCTCTCTTGTCCTCCTTCCCTTTGGACTCTTTTGCTAAGCTCACCGAACAAATGATTGGAAGCCTTTTGGAAGATTCCCCAAGGTAGTAGTAGGACAATACCTTTGGAATGCTACGGCATAAAATAACCCCTATACTGTTCTGGAGGAACAGGGCTTTTCTTGTGGACAGCAAGGTGCCAAGGATAAGGGGAAGGAGCATGCAGTGGAGAAGAGAGCTGTGCGCAGGATCCGAAAGTGATGAAAACCAACAAGAGAGAACAGTTGGAAGGTGTAATTGAGCTTTCTTAATCTTGTCTAACATTGGGATGACAGGAGTTGTGCTCCAGTATATTTGGAAGGACCAAACTAAATAAGTGGCTGAAGTTGCAGAAAAACATGATATTCTTTTTCATAGTTCTTACCCAAAGTTGATATGAAGCATTATATAGAGGCACTGCCAGGTTTATTGCTAGGCAAATAAACACTTTTAGTGACCTAAAAATAGGGCCCTAAAGATTCATATGACCATCAGATGGCACTAATGAGAAAAGCATGTGAAACCTCTACAAATCTTTGCTGCCCTCTAGTAGCTGCCCATATTTTTGCAGTCTGGATATAATAGCTCAAATAACTGGTTTTGATCTGTGAAGAATAGAGTAACATTTGTTCTGGAGCATTTTCCTCTGTTATTCCTAGTATTTATAGATGGATAGCAATAGCAATTAGACTTATATGCTGCTTTATAGTGCTTTACAGCCCTCTCTAAGTGGTTTACAGAATTACATACATATTGTCCCCAACAATTTGGGGTCCTCATTTTACCCACCTCAGAAGGATGGAAGGCTGAGTCAACCTTGAGCCTGGGGTGAGATTCGATCTGCCAAATTACAGGCAGTTAGTTGTAAGCAGAAGTAGCCTGCAATTATTTCCCTCTATCCTCTGCGCCACCGAGGCTCTCATGATAGAGTTATAGATTGGAAATCCTCTGCAGAATAGTCAAACAATCTTTATATCCTCAGTTGCAAATATATATGAAAGTATTTGAGAACATTTAAAAAAAAAGGCTCAAATGTCCTGCAGAGGATTCCCAATCATTTAGTACAAGTGAACATTCTAGAGACGATGGTGGCTACCTCTGATCACTGCTTCCATTGCCTTAAATCGCAAGGGAGACTTGAGTGGGGACCTAGAGGTTAGTCTCAACATCTAGACTGGCTCCTGTGGGGAAAAAGCTGTGGTTTGTAGATCCAGTTTTTTCAAGTAAGTTCCTGGAGCTGCCTTGTCTGTTGGTGGTTGCTGCAACTTGGTGGTCTTCTAACTTTTAATTCTTAGCCTTCTTTTTTCCACGCTGCTGCTCTGTAGATTTGCCTTCTATCTGGAACCATTCCGTGTCCTGTTGAGGCTACAACTTCTGGGGCTTTTTCAAAGCAGGGAATTTTGGAACACAATGCTTTGGGAAGCAACAAAAGATAAATACCCATTTTTAGCATCTGCAGTCTGTTTTGAAACAATAGCAGTTTCAGAAGATACTGAAGGGGAAATTCCAAATTGAATTGTGGGACTTGAGCAATTTCCTTGGATAATAAAAATTAGGGGAATGGAAAGACATGGAGAAGAAAGAGAAATTGGCTGACTTTGGGCCTGTCATACTCTCTCAGCCTATCTCACCTCACAGGGTTGTTGTTGTGGGGAAAAATAGGAAGAAGTAGGCGTGTTGCATATGTTTGAGTTGGAGTTATATGTAAAAAGAATAAAGGCAAAATACAAATAAATACCTTGAATTTTTGTGACTTAAAGTTTGTAATAACTGTAGTTAATACAGTTTGTAATATTTGAATAATTTAGTGTTAAGGATTTTTTTAGTTCTTAGTGTTTTACATATTGATTGTAATTAATTTTTTAATGATTTGATAGTATTTTTGTTTGTTGCTTGCAGCAATTATTATTCATTATATTTTTAATCCCACTTTTTATATGTAATTCAAGGCAACAAACATACCTAATGTTCCTGCCTTTTACTTTCCCCACAGAAACCTTTGAGGTGGGTTGAGTTTGTGTGTCTGTGAGAGAGAGAGAGAGAGAATGATTAACCGAAAGTTGCCCATCCAGCTTTCATGCCTGAAGCAGGCCTAGAACTCACAATCTCCCGGTGTCTGTGTATATGCTCTCACCACTGCATATATACAGTATATTTTCTGAATAAATAAATGTGGCATGGAGCAGGACTGCAACAGGCATCTAAAAACTGAACTTAGGGAAATAGAGCTGAGAGCTGCAATACTTCATTATGTTTGGAGCAAGTATTTTCATCTGCCTAAGGAAGGGAAAAAACAGCTTTGTCACAGAACAGCAGGGAATGTGCAATCCATCTGAGGTGTAACAATGGGGGAAATTCCCAGCTTGGCTACTTGTCTGACCTCTTCTTTTCCTAATAAGAACACAAGAATGGAGGTGGAGGGAGGAAAGAATGCTTGCAAAAACCAGAGTTAACTCTTCAGAACTTCCTGAAAAGGTTCCTGGATTGTTCTATCAAAGGCACTGTAAAGCACTCTTGGGAAATTCATGCCTTAGCAGCAGTGCTGCTGTGCTTTGCTAAATAAATGTGGCGGGCCTCAGAAATAGAGATATAGTCCAGAGATTTCTGCAGTCATGGATGCCAGCAGGATGGAAGAGAGTTATTGTTGGAGCCATGCCCAATATGTCGTAATTTGATATGGTCCGTTCCAAGCACAAATTGGTCTAAAGCAAAGGCCAGTGGGAAAGTACAAATAGTAGAAGGAAATATTGCTGTGATATTTGAGCACTGACTTAAAAAAAAAAAAGCTACACTTTTTTTTTTTAACCAAACCTCTGTGCAATAATGGATGGTAATTCTGAGACAGTACCACAGTCTTTGCTAGTAAGATGTTGTAGCAAAGGGGAGTGGGAGAAGAGAGAATGATTTCCCAGCACTTGTGGTTTGGAAGGAAGATGTGTGGCAAACCACAGGAGGAGAGAAACAAGTGAGGAATCCTCTAGATAAGCTGAGGAAATTCTATGGCTACTTGTTTAAAAAAGAGGGAGAGGGAAGACACAGTACCACATTAGCCAGACGTGGATGAGTTTAGGACATACTTTTGAAATATAATGTTGATCTACTACATTAGAAAAGGAAAAACAATGAAATGTAAAGGCTTGCTAAGGACAGTCCTATCTATGGGGGCAGAAAATGCAAGGCTCTAATACAAGACTTCTTTTTCATCCACAGCCCAGGAAAACATGGTGGCCTATATGCGTTTAGCCTTGTTCCTTCTTGTAACCTGCGGTATCCATGAAACTGAACAGAATCGTTTTGGTTGCCACCGGCTCATCATGGCATCTCACCTTAAGAACCTGACTGAACTGGTGAGTCTAAAAATTATGCAGTACTACGAACGTGATATTAAAAGAATAATGACGTTAAGAAGTACCATTACATGGACTGGGTACCTGTGCTGATGGTAGTTTGGTAGTAGATTTCCAGCTTAACAGTCAAGCTGGGTCCGTATTAAATAAAGTTATACCATAGTAGTACCTAATTTCCAATTTTTTATGTTGTTCCCAAGTCCCTCTAGTATTAGGTTCAGGAAAAAAGTGATTCTTTTGTATAGTAGATGGTACCGGGCAGCAAAAAAAGAGAGCGGACTCTGAAATTATCTTGGCACTTTATTCATTTTTGCAAATGCTTGGCCATTCTCAACACAACAAACCTGTAGAGTAGTTTTGCATTCCATCCCTAGTGCCAATGTTGATTCTGATTGAGAGCAACTTGCTAGAGATTCCTACAGAGATTGGCTGGGGTCTTCCTAATTTGTAGCTCTGATTACTGTAGCAAGAGCACTGGAAGAATGAATATGCAAACCAGGAGGAAATAAAGCAGGGTTTGTGCATAAATAAAAGTTACATAGAATTCTGTCCAAAAAGGATTGGTTATATTATGTATAACCTTTGATTTGCTTAAAATCTCTGTTGGCAAATTTTAGAAGGGATGAAAAACTAAAAGGTAAAGTTTCCAAGAGATACCTGACCCCCAGTATTTTTGTGTTCACTCATCCTAATTACCAACCCAAGATCAGCTACCTACAGGGGACACTAAAATCAAATTATTGGGAAGCTTATTATACTTTCCTTTAGGGTTTTTTTGGGGGAGGGGATTATGTCATTTTAGCAGTATTATCCATTACCTCTTCTATGCTGCAAGAAAATGAAATTGCCAAATATATATTGTTATAATAAGAGCTGTATGAAGTTCCTACATCCCTGTCTTTGGTCCTCTGAGAGCAAACATCTTGCTGTCTAAAGTCATTTTGGAATGGTTTGATCAATTGGTTACGTGCAGGACTGAAGTTTTATCCAACTTGCTATCTTTTCATTGACATGCCATAATCATTTATTTTATGAAACGAAATGGCCTCCCAAGCCACATACACTGACTTCAGGTGGCTTATTACAGCATTAAAAATCCAGGGCATAAAACGCAGCCACCAGACAAGTTGAGCACAGCTTGGAATGCACTGAGATTAGAGCTAAACCTTCTTGAATATTTTGCTGCTATTTCTTCACCTGATCATTACTCTGGGTCATTCCTCCATCTAAATCCTTTATTTATACTTTTTAGTTGGAGGAATAGCCCAGAGATGATATACTTTTAATTGACACAGGCTGGATTTTCTAAAGCTAACATAATTGACAAGTTAATGGTCAAGGTGATCTAAAGCTGCAAAATGTCAGAAGCAAAGTTTCCAAGAATCCTGATTTTGCCTAAACCGTTAATAAACATTAGGAAATCTCTGCTGCAAGAATTGTTTTCATAACTCACTCTTTTAAAAAAATCTCAATACTTTTCTTGCCTACAAAATTCCCAGAGGCTTTACAGAATTCTGATTCAGATAGGAAAGATTCACAAGAATTATTATTTAGCTAACAAAAATATGAAGACGAAACTGTCTACAACCAGGAGATGAGGCTGTACATAGCATTGTTCTAGGGACACTTCTGAATGCATTTCTCTTGTCTATCTTGACCATTTTATATGCATTTCTGGGGTGAACGTGCATTGATATATTTTATCCTCTATGAGGATGACAAATGTTTGAGTGGGTCATGTGGATTTGTTAAAGTCTTTTTGCCATCCTGAATCCTCTCTATTCTCCACCATTGCTTAACCAGTACTGAAAAGCTAACTCGGACTTTCCTAGTCCCACAATTGCAAGCAATTATGGCCATGTTAGTTGGATAATTGTGCGAGTCAATACACTCAGACACTATCTAAGTTATGGAAGCTAGTTCGTGCCCAAAGCAAGCTAGTTTTTCACCCAAAGTCTGCTCTCTGTAACTTTAATGAGATGACTCTTCTGTCTTAATATCTCTGTGCCGTTTACTACTAGATTCTGCAAAAACTAACAAACATCAAGATGAATAATACTTCGATGTTTTGATTATCCATATTTATGATAAACAGTCCCTGTTAACAACATCTTCTAAGAATAAATTGTTTTTAATGTTTTGACTTTGGGATAAACCTCCCTAAAAGAAGAATGTTGAGTTGCTAGTGTTCCTCTTCCAGAAGTTCAGTTCTCTCCCTAGGATGCAAATTCCTGCATGTCTGAAAACATCTTGATTATAATATTTATACTAAACAGTGCTGAAACACCTGCTATCTGTCACATGTATTAGCTGCCAAAGAATATTCAAGGAGAATGATGTATTTGTGGTTCATTCTTTGTCCCCTTTCAGGATTTTAAAGACATTGGAGTCTGCTGCTATCATATCCAATCTTTTAATAATGTATAGGTCCAACATACAGGTTCATTAGGCAAGCCTAGTGAAGATGACTAAGGTTCCACATTGCAATACTATTTGGGATAGTTCTGTTTCTGTCATTCCTGAGGAAATAGAGTCCTCTCCTTGTAGTCTGGATCCCTGCCCCTCCTTGTAGTGAAAGCTTCCAGGGAGCTGACAGAAAGCTGGTGGTGGGAAATGCATCCTTCAGAGAGAAAGTATTGCCATATGTTTGAAGGGGCAGTGGTGTCAAGAAACTCTTCTCAACTCATACATTCTGAGCAATTATCAGTCTATCTCTAAACTTCCCTTTTGGGGGAAGGTTATTGCATTGGGCTGGAATTGCATTGGGCCCCAGAAGAAAATAGAGGATCTGATCTGACCAGTCTGGCTCCAGGCCTAGATTCAGCATGGCACAGCACTGATTGTGTCCATTGATGATTTCTCATAGGACTGGGATAGGGTCGGGATAATGTAATTCTTGTCCTGCTTGATTTCTCAATAGCTTTGGATATCACTGAACATTCTTCAGATCATTTTCCAATAGTTAGGAAAAAAGTACACAGTATTACAACAGTGGTTCACCTTTTTAAAGAGATGGCTTCAGTCAGTAATAATGCTGGTGAGAAATTAAATCTTAGGTCTCTTAAGTGGGGAAATTCCCAAGAGCTTGCTACTCTCCCGGTCCTCTTCAAGATCTTCCTGAATCTGCTAGGTAATGTCATCTGGTTGTCTGGAGTTAGGTTTCACCAGTATGCTGACAATGCCCAACTGCATAGCTTGCCTACTGGAAAATAACTGATGTCACTGAAGTTTGTCTGGTCATCTAAAGCATATCCAGATATGAATGGGAGTGGACTGTCTTTTGAGATCAATCCCAATGGGGTTGAGATCAATCCCAATAAGATGGAGTAGCTGTGAGATTAAAGACAAGCCGCTTCCAGTGGGACTCCATGATTAACGTCAAGCAAGGTTATACTTCTCTGTGCAAATTTATTTTGGTTATTTTAGTTTCTGCTTGAAGGGCAGGTGGCAGCTATGGCTAAAAGCCTTTTGCTGTGCTACATCTAGGATGCCAATTGTAAGTCTTCCTGGAACCGCAGACATTATTCGCTGCCATTCTTGCCTTGGTCACCTTTCATTTGGAAGATTGTAATGTGTAGCACTGCCCCCTTCAGGAGAATTTGGAAATTTCAGCTGTGAAGAGTGAGGTGGCTTGGGGGGGGGTGGATCCTTTGGAAGAAGCTCATTGTGACACTTTTATTCCAAGAAGTCGGTGCCAGTTGCCTTCTGAGTGTAGTTCAAGGCATTGGTTGTGCTTCATGGCTTGGGGCTACCTTTGGATGCACCTTTTTCCCATAATGTTTTCCAAACTATGAAGTATACCTCCTTTGGGGAAGGTGCAAGCAGGAGTCCAAGTGAAGTGTGAAGAACCTTTTAGTTTCATCATTAAAATAAATCTACCTTTCATTGTATTGGTTTCATTGTTTATATGTGTACACTTTGGTGTTTGGATTTTTAGAGAAGGTGTGCACATTAAGATTAGGGAGGTGTGATGGAAACAGGTTTAAAAAACCCTGCCTTATAATATCTGCCTATGTCAATAAGACCCAGCAGGGTAGAATTTTGATGTGCCTCTTCAGTTAGAGACTGTCATTTTTTGGGATCAACAGAAGTACTTTTTCAGTTGCTGTCCTTCTCCTCTGGAATAATATATTGTCTGAGATGTGATTGGCCCCTTCCCTTCTGAATGCTAGCAATCTGATGAACACAAGGTTGTTCCATCAAGCCAGGGAGACTGGGTTGCTGTAATGGCCTCTTGGTTGGGAGAGTAAGTCTCCTTTGCTGCTAATATGTTCAGTCTCAGCTTCTGGTTCTATAGGAACATCTCTAGTCACTGATTTACTTGATAGCATTTTTTAAATTACATTTATATATTGGGAACCTGTCTATCACTCATTGTCAGGAGTTGGAACAGCCTGTAAATCCTGCAAACAAACAAACAAACAAACAAACAAACAATAAATAAATAAATAAATAACAGGTATTGGAATTGAGAGTGAGCCTTAGTTTAATAACAGGTTACAGATAATATAAACTGAATTGATAGAAATAATGTATAGTTTTATAGTTTTTATCTTATTTTAAATCTGTTTGAAAGGAATGATACATTATTCACTTTGTTTATTAAAAGTGCACTTATTTTTCAGTATCTTTTCTAAGCCAAGGAGAATGAGTCATTTGTAACTCATACTATTTCTCAAATATTACAGTGCCACACCTTAATGGAGCTTATTTTCTGAATAAAATGTGCTGCTGATTAATTTTGCAGTCAACTAAATTTTAGGATTACTTTATATATCTTTACTTGGAACCACAACTTTAATGATTCCAATTTCGGATATTATGGAAGTATTGTGTACTCCGTTGGGGCTATTTATATCCAGTATATGGCATATTACTATAATAAAAAATATCCCTTCCCTACTCCCAAAGAGGATACAGATTTTGGAACAGAGAGTGGGATTTTCATGCCACTTAAATCTAGGAAAAGGATTGGATTAACAAAATGTATGTTTAAAGCTCTGTGAATTCCCTAGTAGAATGCCTTTAAATCATGTGGGAAGTTGCAGGATTGACTGAACAAGCAATTTTAATGATGCTTGTCATGTTTTAATAACGTTCATTCAGAAACCCCATTGCATCATCTATTTCAGTAGCTGTTTCAAAAGCTGAATTATACTTGCAGAGACACTTGAATTTTTAAAGTTGTTTTTTCATTGTGGTGTGATTTTCCTTGTTATACCTAACAATAGCCCTAATGATGAAATTAAATCAAAGCAACAAATAAATACAATTGGTTTTTTTAACGATTATTTGGAGTTACCAAAACCTCAGAAAGGATGGTTTACAGCCCATAAAGCACTTCTGGCAGTCATGAAAAGTTGCACACAGACACACACACACACACACACACACACACACACACACAGTCCCATTACTGTGTTTGAGCACTTGGAAACTGGCTCACATTTACAACTGGTTGAAGTATCCTGCAGTCACATGACTGTAATCTGTGATTTTTTTTGACAGTTTTAGACTCCTGATAAGCTTAATGTCCGCTGTAAAAATAGTCATAAAATTGGATCCAGTCATGTGGGTGCCTCAACTTGCAATGTGTCATGACTTGCAACCAAAATTTTGGTCCCAATTGCCATCATAAGTCAAAGGCTACCATTGCAAATTGTAAATTCATAGTCAAATATGCTCAGGGGAGAGAACAGCTGTGAAATGGATAATGTGATTCCCAGAATAGTGGAAATTGTATAATTTCTTTCCTGGTGATGTTGCTTGAAGTGTCTTTCAGCAGAGTATCCAGAAAGCAGAAACTGTGGTTCCGATTGCCAGAATTTAATTTGGTTAACTGATTGGTGCCTAGTTGTTGCAAAATCAAAAACTCCCCCAATCCTTGGGGCAAGTGGAGACAGGTTGAATACAGTAATCCAAAACCGAAAGTGATACTCTTAAACTGTTTATCAGTGAGCCAAAACTTTTGCCCTCGTTTGTTTACCTGCTTGCCTTTTCCTGAGTTGCTCTGTGATATTCCTAGTGACTGTTCTATTGCTAGTGGAGCAATGGATGTGCCTTTTTGACAGTCCAAACTCTGATCAATCATGTGGTTAACTCTGAACCATTCCCTGATTTATTTATCTCAACACGCTTACGTGTTTCGCTTTTCCCTAAACAAATTCTAGGTTTATGTTCTCTAACCTTGTTATGCTGTCACTAGTGTGTACGTTTGTCCTAGATATTTTGGCTTCTTTGGAACATTCTTTGGATTCATAAAACTAAAACAGAGTAAGATTAACGGACATTTATCCTGTATTTTTTTCATTACAGATTGATAGCCAGATGGAAACTTCCTGCCTGCGATCTTTTGAATATGTGGATGAAAGGGAACTGGTAAGAGCTTATCCCGTATTCAATTTGTCACATTGCCAATTAGAATTTATATACCGTAAGAGCTTCTAGTGTCCAGAGTTTGGAGCAGTGGATTTCAATGTATTTTTAAAGATTTTTTACGAGGATTTGTGTGTATAGTGCTGACCTTTGGTTTAGCTTTGGGCTTCTGCATATCTGTTCCTCTAGCATGGTCACTACTAGGAGATTCCAAACCAGACTTTTCTGTCATGTTAAATCTTGAGAATTCCAGTTGGCTTTGAAACTGTGGATTGCTCAAAATCACTGGATCATGATTATTTCTTCCCCACAGTTATCAAAGAAAGGTTATCATTCTACTTAGTTAGCTTTCAAAAATTTTATGAGAAAACCTTAAGAGTCTCTGGAACCCAATTGAAAGATATTGTTTTTTAAAGGCCTAAAAGGTTTAAAATAATTAAATCATGCCTGAATTATTAATTGGTATGCCATTAGAATTTGCTTCAGCAGTCAGTGTCTTCTGGGTAGTCCTGAGTCCTGTAAGGTGCTAGAGAGGCCATTAGCATCTAGTTTTTCATCTGGTCCATGGTGAGCTCACAGACAAAATACCCCCAAGAGGAGTTAATGAGCCTTTGACGTTGTTGTTGTTCATTTGATTGACTTACCTCCTTGGATGCTTTATAATTGATGAAGAGCAAGCAAGAAGAAGTTATTGATCATCTTCAAGGCTATTTTTACCCTTGTCCCTTTTTGGAAAGGCCAGGTGGTAGCAACAAGAAAAAAACAGTACTTGATCTGAACAATGCTAACTTTTTCACATCAAAATGCTGACATCTATATTTATTATTTTCTAGGGTAATACTGAATGCTTTCTCAAAGTAGCCTATAATCCCCTGAAAGGTATCATTGATAATATTAAATTCAAGAGTAATAGTCCAAACTACGTGAAACTCCATCTGATAAAGAACTTATACCTGGACCTTGCAAGATGCATTAAGCCTCACGATGATAAAAATAAGGTAAATTTTACTGATCAGTTTTGCAATCCTCAGAAATAATGCTAATACATTTAATGAGACTGAGTAGCTGGTTGACAACTGACATCTAAATGTTAAATCTGAGTATGCTGAGGAGAGAATTGAAAACAAAGAAGTTGGGATTGAACCAGATATAACCTTAATCACATTTTTAGACTTCACATACAAGTGCATAATTTTAAAGTACCTAAAGACAATGCAGAAAGGGGGTTAGTTTGGGGCCTTTGAAACAATGGATAGGTTTCAGCCAGCTGCTTCTTCCTCCAAGTGCTTCCTATCTGCAATGGGAAGGAAATGCTTACAGTTTAACAGCTACAGCTATATTTTTGGTTGAAATTACCTTATGCTGGCCCATGGACAAAACGTACAAAATGTATCTGCTGGACGATATCATTTATGACCAATCAAAGTGACTGAAAAAGGCACACACTCTTCTAAATTCTCCAAAACTCTTAATCAGTTAAAACGTCCCCAAATATGAGAAAAAGAAGTATTAGGAAAATCCCCCAAATAGGTTAACGGTTTTAACCAATGTGATCTCTGGAAACAGAGTTTGTGGATTCAATGTGTAATATTACTGTATTTGATTATACTTAATCTTTAGGAACTGAAAATTCCTAAGGGATTGAGATGAGAAAGTATTTGCTGTATCCCGCTGACCTTTTCAATCCTATTGATATGTTGGATATTCCTTGCAGGATCTTCAGTATAGAGTTTAGAATAGGCCTTGCTTATAGAAGTAGAGAAACTATTTTCGTAGTTGATTGGCTGGTGATAATTTTTTATGCTGTCGTAGATAGAAGGGCAGCTAATTTTGTTTCTTTTCCTCCTCCTGTTTTCTGTTTACTCTGAAAGAAGTGCATCAAGACCTTCTCCCGTACTGCAGAGCAGACTTTGCAACTGGTGCACAAATACTTCAGCCAAGCCAAGCAGTTTCTGAGCAAGGAAACATTCACAGATGATTGCAGCGAAGTCTTCCAGAAGTGTTCAGAATCCCAGGAAAAGGAGACCGTTTCTCCAGGTAAACGATTCAAGACTTTTCAGATGTGCATTTCCTGCCAATCGTTTGGCGTAGAGTTGGGGAACGAGGATTTTAAATTGGGTGAAGCATTTTGGGGCTTTTATATATGTGCATTTATGTTTGTGCAGCAGGCTTCTCTGTGCATTTATACGTGCAAGTGTTGTCTATTGTCTGCTGGAATGCAAGCCTTAGAAGTCAACAGACATCTCATTTGAATGGAAATGCAGTGGGCCTCTTTAGTTTGAAGTGAGCACGACACCGAATCCGTTTAAGTCTGATGTAGCTGCAGATTCCTGACTCTTGTATGTATAAATAAGAGTTGTGGTGGCACAGTGGTTAGAATGCAGTATTGCAGTCTGACTCTGCCCACTGCCAGGAGTTAAATCCTGACCAGCACAAGGTTGACTCAGCCTTACCATCCTTCTGAGGTCAGTAAAATGAGGACCCAGATTGTTGGGGACAATATGCTGACTCTTTAAATTGCTTAGAGAGTGCTGTAAAGCATTTATATAAGTGGTATTGCTAGTGCTATACAGAAGGACGGTGTGAATTTTAACACAATGTCAGTTGAAGTTCTTCCCTTCCCCATTACCCACTGTTTTTTGTTAATCAACTTTAATATTTCTATATTTTCTCTGTCACATATTTGGCTTACATTAGCATTGAGAGAAACGTCAAGCAGTATGTATAAAGACTGCCTAAAAGCTTACCACTGAACCCTTTGTAATAGACAGGGCTTTTTTTCCGCCGGAACTCGGTGGAACTGTGTTCCGGGACCTTTTCAGAGTCCCGGTCACGTGGTCCGTCTCGACCAATCGCGCACTATCATTTCCGGGTTTTTTTAG
>JAOYMU010000263.1:38529325-38546552 GCA_025802295.1 Psammodynastes pulverulentus | reverse complement strand
TGCAGAAAGAAAAAAATTAAAAAAGAGAAAGAAATGACTTCCAACTTTATTTTACAGCAGATATTATAAATTTACTTTAAGTTTACCAACTACACCATTTGTCTGTTACTCAAGCATCAAATCCATGTCATAATTTCATTTTTTTTCTGTTCGTGAAAAGTCCAAAAGAAATTTCCAGTCAGCAATAAAATTAATCAGTGTCTTTTCTCTAATCAAAACTGTCAATTTTGCCATTCCAGCCTGCACCATCTATTCTTCCATAATAGGCAATGTAAGTTTTTCCATTGTTATGTATATAAAAGCCTTGCTGCTGTGGCATGTAGAAAGTTTCATATGTTTTTTTTCCCAACTATTCATAGCTAGGAACAATTTCTGATTAAAAATAATGCCTAGCCTTTTGTGACACGCCAGAATTAAATGTATTTAAAAATTGTTTAAAAGCCATTAAATACCACAACTTTCTTGAGTTACCCTATGGCCAATACATTTTTATTTTTTAAATGTGGTTTTAAAGTGATAAACTGAGAAATTTTCCAAAGAAAATATATGAAAAGCATTAGCTATCAGATCCTGTAAGTACAGTGGTGTTAAGAAAGGTTCCTCTGGAGGGAAAAAAGCCGTATGTGTTAGAATGAAATTATGGTATTTTAAATAAGAAAATAATAGCATAATAATCTGTTGCATAACTAACATGCTACTTGAGTTAGGCTGCAGATTTGTACTTTGTTCAGATTGTAGTGGAAAGAGTAGCTTTTTATTGATCAAATCACAAAAGATACTTGAAAAACATGAAGAGGCAACAAAATATGCCTCAACTTCTTTATGGCAATGGAAACTCTGAATCTTGTTATTACTCTTTGCTCTCTGGCCAATCAAATGTAGCTCCTTTTCCTGACCTCTCTCCATAATTATTACCATAAAAGCAATAGTTTGTTTTTCTTTCAGCTTTGTTTTAGCAATGTGTGTTGGCATCAGACAATTCTGCTGAAGCTTTTGGTGTGTTTGTGATGCCAAGGAGAAAGTTAATGCCATGGTGCAGATTTGACTCAGTACAATACAGTGCAAACTGATGAGAAAAGATCATTCAGGGTGAACTCAAACAAATGGGGGCACTAGGGAAGTGGACTGTAACCATATATAAGGCAATATTTAATTGGTTAACTGAATTTAATCTGTGTAGAATGTACTAGACACATTTATCTCAGGTCCTTTGTAAAATGCTGCTGTGTTGTTTTTTTCCTCCTAGCTAATTAACCTTGATGCAGGAATGTATTCTTGTAAGACCCAGAAAAGATTGCAGCTAAATCTTTTGCATTATAATTGAAACAATTGTCCCCTAAAAAAGTTTCTTGGAGTTACAATGGGTGTCACAGGGCTTACTTTTTCTGCAAAACAAATAAGATTTTTTACCTTCTTTAATAAATTTAATAATGAGAAAAGCTAACAATTTCTCAATATGGTTCTTTTTTATGGTACCCTTTTGTAAAAGCTAATCATAGAAACTACTGAGTCGGACATGTTTGGCTCTTTTGTTTCATATAAGAAAAACATAGTTTCTTCCTGTGACCTCTTATAAAGTATTTGAATTTAATCTATTTGAACATTTGTATTACTTCCCTCTTCTCCTATAATTGTCAAAAGCTCTTAGCACCAGTATTAAAACCTGCTTTAATACATAATGCTATATTTTTTTAGTTCCTATAAAAGAATCCATGTCCAGCTGGGGCAATGGTTAGCCAACTTTGGCTGATCTCAGAAAATGGCCAATACTTGAAAGGGAGACCATCAGAAAATCAATGGCAAACTACTCAGTTTGTGAGAGTCTTTACTATTTGTGTATGTGTTGGCCCCTGTAGTGGGGTTTCATATAACTTTTAAAAAGACCCCTTTATATTGACATTGATAATAATTGTTGTTAAGTCTCTCTGAGAATATCCAAGGTCTAGAAGGGTGGAATATAAATGTATTTCCAGTTCAGTTACAATAGAAGTCAATTGGGTGCTGTTTTCTAAAGCAGGGGTCTCCAACCTTGGCAACTTTGTTCTAGAGAGTTTCATGGTCTCCTAAATGGTCTGGGAGGTACTGATAGAGGGTTACTGAAGACCCAGATGGCATGCATAGTAGGTAGGATCTTTTGCCAGCTAAGCAATCCTTCCTGGGCAGTTACTTGGACTTTAACATTTGCTGCAGTCCTGGTATGAATTATATATGGAGCTTTACTATCGAAGGAACCTTTTTATACCATAAGAAATAGCTTTATTTGCCACCAAAAGCCTTTTTGCTGAATTATCCACATAAGTATTTCAAGGAACGGTTATCACTGCTTAGGCATAGCATTCTGTCCTTTTATTCTTTGCTTCATTTTGATTTGATCTTCAGAAAATGTTTTGGAGTTTATGAGAATATAAATATTAGTGTTTGAACTTAACATCTTAAAGCAGCCACATGTTTTCCAAAGATCATACTGTAAAGCACTTTTTGGAAGACATGGAATACCTTTCTCATGAGAAGCATTGATTTCTTTTGCCTGCCATATAAAACACCTAATATTGCTGCCAAGAAAATCTAATGTAAAGTCACCAGGTGTTGACCCTGGCAAGACAAATATTTTAACTTGAAAGAATGAATACGACTACAAGCACTTATTTGGATAGCATATTTGTTTCTTCATCTACATATTAATGTAGATGTATCTAGGCTCAGTCTTTTTCACTTCAGTATTCCTTCAAGCATCCTTTTAAAAGATTGGACGTTCAGATCCATTATATTTTTCACTATTCTCTTAGTTTTGTTGACAATCATCATTGCCAAATAGGCCCATACTATTGATCTCAAATTATGTTTTTATTATAATTTTTTAAAAAACTCTTACAAAAGGCAGATTTCCTGTGCCCTAGTTAAAGTCCTCGACCTTATAGAGTATGCCTTCCTATCATTGTGAGCTAGTTGAACTATAATATGTGCTCTGATCAATACTGTGTCCTTGGTAACAGGCTTACTGCTGTGCAAACTCTATTCACTTAAAGCTTGTAGTAAAAAAAAATAGCTGGACTGGAAGTGTGATGATGTATGCAGAGAATCTTGTGGGTGAGAGAGATGTAGAGTGCGCCAACACTGCATGTAAGTTTCCCAAAGTTGCCATTAATGCTTGAAAAGAGAGGGTTGTAGGTTTGGAAATCAGGCATCTTGTTGAAAAATGGATTAATGGGAAATTATGGGTTTTTTTCCAGTCACGTTTCTCTTGTCTTTTTTTTTTTTTTACAACTTTCAATTGTAGTGTAATATTTACATAGAAATATTTACGGTACCTTCAATTACTTTCCCCACCACAATCAGACAACAGGTCTCACAATTTCATACATTTTTTGTTCAGTTCTATAAGGATAATATTACCATGGACTGTTGTGAGCACTAGGTAAAAGCATATTGTCTGTGCATGAATTCAGTAACTGAATACACGACAAACCATTACTTCCCTCTACCTCATGAGACTACTTCCACTTTGTGCCCCTTGTTGCAGTGATATGAAATGAAAATTATTAAGGTCAGTAATTAAAAATACCCTTTCAACCTATACAAGAATAACTTATTTTTTCTTTCAGGCATAAGTGTATGTACGCACACACATATACTATGTGGTATGGAAAGTCATTTTTGAAATTGGAAAGGTGTGTACAAAATAATGCATGTGGATCATTTGTGTTACGTTTATCCAGTCTCTTCTAGGTATACGTGTACAGGCATTGCAATACACAGCTGTACGTGAGCTGCATGTCAGTAATTGGTGGAACTGAAGTTTATGGGGGTTAATTCCGGGAGTGTTTGGAGCCATCCATTCTTTGACCTGTCAAACAACAGATGTAACTTGCTTACTGAATTAACCATATTTTATATTTTCTTACTAAACTGAATCAGTCTGGTCCATAACAACTTGCTAAGCCACAAAAGAATTCTAAATAAGATGAAAATCCATTTTACACACACACACACACACACACACACACACTTGTTGCAAGACTTTATTTTCTCTGCTCCTTTTTCTTCACAACCTAGTTTAGCTGCTCTAATATAATTTCCTTTCTGAGCATTTGTCCAAATCAGATTTTTCTACTTCTCAGTAGTCTTAAATGTATTCACTGAAAACAATTGCAAAATATTTAGGCATATTTGTGTTCCATTAGTATTCTGAAACTGTATAAACACTACTCAACTTCCTCCATCTTGGTTTTAGGAATCTCTAGAACAGTCAGAGCAGAACAAACAATAGCTTTGCAAAATATTGCCATTATTCTATCAAAACAACTCATTTCATAATTCTGCTTAAGCTTAAATATGCTGAAAGACTTCATTCTCTCTTATGAGGCTATCCAGTTTTTTAAATCTTGGAAAATGCCCTTTTCTCTTTCTAAGTGCAGTGGAGTTACATTTGGCTAAATAACAGCATGTTCTGCCAGCTCTGGAATTTCATGCCAAGGCACCAGTGGCCTCACCAGTCACATTATTAATGCCAAAATGGAACCCTCTGGGACTCATTCTGATTGGACCAAGATGTCACCCAATGCCATCTTCTGCAGATGGAAGCAGAGCATTGTAATACTGTATCCTGAACACCCTCACTCAGAGTGCTCCAGAAGGTAACCATGGGAAGCCAAAAGAATTGCATTCTCACTTCATCTCTCCTTGTCTGGTCATCCATTCAGGCAACCAAATCTTACTCGACAACATAAGGCTTGAATCCAGATTGAAATGTTTAATATTTTATGGATTTTTTTGCTACATTTTTTTTTCTGCCAGTTTAGTTGCTATAGAAGATGACTTAGCTTTTTCTGAACAAAGAAAAGAAGAAAGAAAAATTGTGTAATTGAATAACAAGTTCCTGAATGATAGGTGCCCTTCTTCCTCAGTGCTTAGGGACAAGAGACCTTTAGGCCTACATTAGAGAAATTTAATAAAAGGAAGCCAACAAATTCTTACTTCAAGATGGCCCATCTAGATCTGAGAAGTCAGAAAGAGGGTTTACATTCTTTTTCCTGGGCTGAGGGAAGGGGAAATAATAAGTAGATCCTTTCCTTAGGCTAATTGATTTCAGCTAATGAGAAATAAGATCTCTCAGGCATTATCCTAAAACAGGGATGTCCAAACTTGGCCACTTTAAGACTTGTGGACTTCAACTCCCACTATATATTGGTCAGATTGTTACAAAATCATTTTTCTTTGTTAACTGTATTTATCTTGGGGCTACAGCATGGTTTGCAGCTGTTCCTAGGGAGAAATTTGGGCTGATGCTTGCAAACACAATCTCTTATAAGCATATGTTAGTACCTGGCTATACCATTTTGTCTTATTTTTATTTGATTTTATTTTGGTAACTTGGTTTGTTATAGCATGCACTGTACAAATAAAATTCACTATTGCTGGGAGTGATATCTGTGTTATCTACATTTATATAGTAAAACTAAGATAACTGTACTTCTTTGACTTAAATAGGAAGGTTAAAATCAGCTTAAGTACTACTTGATGACTATTTTTGTGGCTGTTGTTCTTAGAAAATGTCTACAAATTTGTTAGTGTTGCCACCTTACAGACAAGAGGGTGGAAGCACTACAAGTAGAGAGTTCACCAGAAGTACAGCCATCCATGTTTCTGCTTCAAACATAGATGCCTGATTAGTATTAATGAAAGGTTTTCTTCTGGGCCTTTGCCAAGCTTGACTGGACTTTCAACTTGCAGGTTATCTTTAAATCAGTTGGGGGAAGGAGGTGCTTGCTAACAATAGATTGAAATATCCATAACTTCAAATTTGGAACTTACCCAGTTCTGTAGATTTAAGAACATGGAACAATTCATTGAAATAAAACACCTTTTTTATTGGTGTCTGTTTGTTTCATGATAGTGTTCTCCCATATGATTACCATTGATCTGATGAGAAAGATCAATATTTGAGGGAAAGGACTTTGGTCAGGTTATGTTGCAGGAACAATATGGTTTGTACATTCCTTTAAGAACAAATGCCACCACATTGTCTGTATTTAACGGGATTTTAAAAAGCAAGGTTCCTTTCCTACTTCCATTGTGTACTTCTTTGGCAAGAAGGACAAACTATTCATGAAGAAGGAGGTATCTTTCAGCTCTTATTCTATTAACACTACAAAACCATCCTATGCTTCAATATAGAAGAAGCTCTTTCAGTGTGATTCTTTCAAGAATCAACTTTATGTTGCTAGTATTTCTGTTAATAAGCTATTATTATTCATCAGTTCTGTGTTAAATTTAATCTATTCATCTGTATCTGGCTTTCTAGCACTGTTTTTTCACAAATACATTAACTTGTTATGGATATTTTCCATTTTAAAAACAATTGCTTTAAACAGCTATCTGGTTGTTATGTAAGACCCCTAGGCAGTTTCTGTCTGTGCATCAGTAAAATTAGCATTAGTATGTACATTTTGATGGGAGGCCAAAGATTTGATGTAGTGAAAAATAAGGTTGTCTGGTTTCCCTTTTAACTCTCACAGTGCACAACAGTGATTGTCTTCTCCAGTACAGCATATGTCAAGATTGACAAATTAAAGTTTGCCTGAGATTGTACTGTCACCGAAAACTCCTCTTCTTCCTTTCTGCTATTCAAGCATTGCCCATTTCTGAAATTATTTTATCTAATAGCTTTGCCGCACTGGCAAAGCTCATAAAGTATAATCCTAGATTTTATTTTCTAGGATCCTATCTCCTGCTGCTTAAGAATCATTTCTATTGTAAGGACTGTAACCTTTCCCTTTTTAATGTAGTCTTTGGATGTAGATATAGTTAATGAGTTGATGTATGTATGTATGTATGTATGTATGTATGTATGTATGTAAGTGAATTACAGGTGCAATCTCCCTTTGCCCAGCAGTATTTCTACAATTATAATTAGAATGGACTCTTAGAATGGACAGATCTGATTATATAAAGTCCTTTTCTTTCCACTTTTGTTTATTATACAAATTGTATACTATTGCCATTACTAGGGAGTAATGTGATAGTAGCAAAGAGAAGAGAGAGACTATACCCATTGCCTAAGCAAATTTTAATAGAGCTTAAAATGGCTGGTTTCCTAAAAATAATCTCAGCTTTTAGCCAGGAAAAATTCAAGCTAATCCTCATTTTTATCATATTGAATACTGTACCTTCTAGTTTCTACTTGATTGGGAAACAAGCACACATTTGTATGGTTTACAGAAGCAGAGCTGATGTAAAGATCACTCTGCATTTTCCTAAGTATGATCATTTGCTTCCCGAATCAATTACTTTAAAAAAAAAAAATCCATTTACAAACTTTGGCAGAAGAGATAACATCATGAAATAATGACTACTGTGTTTCCCCGAAAATAAGACCATGCCTTATATTTTTTTGAACCCTGAAATATGGCCTTGGCCTTATTGTCGGGGAGGTCTTATTACTTTGGGGTGCAATTTGTGGGTGGCAGGTGGGGAGGGGTGGGGCGGCACTAATCAAGGAGAAAACCAACCTATAAATAAGAGACATTTCCTGACAGAACAATTAATCAGAAGTTCAGATGTTGTCAGTGCTCCATCACTAGAGATTTTAAAGAAGAGATTGGACAAACGTTGGTCTCAAAAGGTAGGGTCTCCTGCTTGAGCAGAGTGTTGAACTAGAAGACCTCCAAGGTCCCTTCCAACTCTGTTGTTCTGTTACAGTTCTATTCCCACAATTTGTTTTATTTTGTCCAGGTTAGAATTTCTTCCTATCATTTTATTACAGCTCGCTGTTTATACACTTGCATTTCATAAGACAATTGAGGAATAAAAAGATTTGTTGTTTTATTGTTTTTTTTAAAGTTCTTTGTTTATCTTATTTTCTGATTCCAAGCAAAGGGGTCAGTTAGTGTAATTTATTTTGTAAGTACCATATGTGCCAAACAAATAAGTCACAAAGAAATTACATGCTGAGTTAAGATGTGTTCTATTTGTTCTAAGTAATATAATGAAATTTAATGTGCTTAAATTAGCCAAGTAATCTCAGATATGTAGAGAACCAGTTCTGTACTGAGCAGCAGGACTGATCTACAACCTACACATTTTTCTTAAAAGCGTATACTTTCCAAAATAAAACCTTAGAGCCTGCAGATGTTTTCTTTCTTGCATTCAGTCGCCAGCCAGGATTGTCTCCAGGAAATAGTCGTTCTCTTTCTACCTGCTTCCAGAGTGTGGCAGTGGAAAATCCTCAATTTACGAGCACAATTGATCTCCAAATCTCCATTGCTAAGCGAGACTGTTGTTAAATGAATGTTGCCTTCTTGCCAGTTCTTGACCTTTCTTGCCACCATTGTTAATCTGCAGTGGATAGCATGGTTGTTTGTCAAAAGGTTGTAAAACGTGATCATATGACCCCAGACACTGCAACTGTCATAAATACATACCAGTTGCCAAACTATGAATTTTGACCAAGTGGCCACAGGGAGTCTGAAATGGCCTTAGGTGTGAAAAACGGTCATCAGTCACTTTTTTCATTGCTGTTGTAACTTCAAATAGTCACTAAACAAATGGCTATAAGTCAAGCACTACGGTACTTGTATCTGGCCCCATTATATGTATGTTGTAACAGACCTGAGAACTAGTCTTGATAATCAATGTCGCCATGATTTTTTTAGGCATTTGGCACTGTTCAGTACAATCTCATCAACATGTTGATGGCATTCAACTTTCTTCTTTCCCATTGAGTCATGAGAAGCTATGCAAGTACTTGAATAAGGTCCTAAAAACTAAAGTTGATTCGAGGTAAAGTGAAATCTAGGTTACTAGAAAATTAGCACATGTGAGAAGAAGCATGACTTCTTGTCATACTAATTTCCTATATTCCAGGAGGGCTGTAGATTAGTTTCTGGAATTATATACTTTCCATATGAGAGCCAGCTTGGTGTAGTAATTAAGATACCAGGCTAGAAACTGGGAGACCATGAGTTCTAGTTCCACTTAAGGAACAAAGTCAGCTGGATAATAGTGGGCCAATCATTTTTTCATAGTCCAAGGAAGGAGGCAGTGACAAACGACTTCTGAAAAGCCTTGTCAAGAAAATTGCCAGGGCTTGTCCAGGCAGACCTCGAGAATCAGACATAATTGAATGGAAGAAAAACATGTGTACATCATACCTTAGGTGTAGGATGGTATTGTAGTTTCAGTAATTGACATTACATAGATTGCCACCTGCTTATTAAATTACCATGGGTTTAGCCTCATTCCTCTTCCACCAACAAAGCAATTAAAAGTCTTTTCTGTAATAAGCTTTATGTATGCGGTCTAGTTTTCTATTAAAATTACTATTGCAAATTTAGAGTTCTTTTGCCCTGCAGTAAACATTTCATTCCTTAAGAAGTCTATAAAGTAGTTAATAAATTAGTTATACTAAGTTGCCCCAAAATAGTCTTGTGGAACCTTCAACAGCTAAGTTTCTAGCTAGTCAGAAGAACCATCTGTGACTATTCGACCGGTGAAAATACATTTTCACTTTGTCATTTTTTTTAGATTGCATATTTCAGCTGAGTATGCTTGTGGACTATATTGTTACTTCATGATTATATTTTCAATTTCTGGGGAAGCATTCTTGTGTAGGTATAGCCAATTGGGATTTTGGAGTACAAAGTTAATAGTAAGAATAGGGGCTAGGAATTCAGTAAGCACATGATTGGAGTTTTTTTCCTTGTTTTTAGCTTCTGAAACATCAACCTATTCTTTGTTAAGACTTGTAATCAGCTTTTAAAATATTTTTTCAGATATTTTCCAAGCATTTCCAGGACAAACAAATGTGACAATATGCTCTGAAAATCTGGAATCTAAATCTAGTTATCTAGCTATCTAGCTATATCACCTATCTGTTTTAAGAAACTATATTTATAGGTAAAATATTGGTATTATGCAACAAAACAGGCATTTTATTTGAAAGTTGAGAGCACATGGAACTTTTAGCGATTGACAATATAGCTTTTAGCTTCGCAAAAATCATCATTGTAATCATCTTAGTAAATAGCAATTAATAGTTGAACAGTATGGTTTAATATAACTATATATATCTCTTAGTATAATTTGTAAAGTTAGAGTGTTCTACAGAGTAAGAGAGATACTGGTTTTTGAATCTTTAGAATTAAAACTCTAGGCAAGGACAAAATTACTTTCTTTGCTTTGTATTGAAGCTTTGGAATTAAAAATATTTTCTTTACTGCTAAAATGTTCCACCTAGTTAAGAAAGCAACTTCCAGATTTAAAACTAGTGTGAGTTCCAATAATAAGATGACATTTTAAAAAATGCTCTTGGCTTTGAAAATCTAAAATATCTACTTATAGTGAAAAGGAATAGTTTGTTAATTTTTCTTGTTGAAGCAAATTAATAAATTCTATCTAAGCCCCAAATATATGTCTAGGAAATACTCTGCAATTGGAATGTCTACAACTAGGAAATGTGATCATTGAATGAATTGCATCTGATTATAATATTTTTAGGCAAAGCAGAAGTTACAAAACCACAGAGTTCAAGTAAACTTCAGTTAAGCCAATGCAGAGATTGTGGAGGTGGATTTGGTGATAGATTTTATTAGAAGAAGCAGATTCACATTCACTTGTTACCACTTAATAACCAGACCTAAGTGCAGTTTATTTTGTTTCTCTTTTTATTCTAGGCAAATATTAATAAATAAAAGGTAAATATGGGCCAATTTGAGTAAGCTATATATTGCTGTAGTTAAACAAGAGCTTCTTACAGGATGAAATAGCAATCTCCTATTGTTCTGTAGCTCTGAAGATACTGTATTTCCACCCCAAGGAAGAATTGGAGACTATATTTTATTTGTTAGAGTTATATCTCCACCTTTTCTTCAGAAACTCAAGTGACAGAAGTCCATTTTTCATCACTGCAGCAACACACCCTGTGAGTTAAATTAGTCTGAAATAAATGATTAGCCCAGTCATCCAATAACATCCATGGCTGGGACTTGAACCTAGTCCTACCTAGTACAGTAACAGTCTAACAGTTTAACCTCTGTACCATTTTAATACCAAAGGAATAAATGCTGATATTGTATAATCATTATATTTCAGCTCCATTTGGTTAAATTTTAAAATTGAAACAATGCTGAAGATGTTAGTAACCTATTTATCTTTGATAATATTTTTAGGCAAAGCAGATGTTTTAAGACTGCAGAGTTCAAATGTATTACAGTTAAGCCAATGCCAGATTATGGTGGTAAACCCTGTGATTCAGTAAAGGTTCAGTGAAGGTTCAGCATGTGAGAAACCTCTGTGTAAAATATTTCCAAATCATAATTTTGGTGCTAGATATCCTTGTCTTTTATGATCAGAGCAATTAAAGTCACTAATATTTCTTTCTGATTATCCCACTCTTCCTGAAAGTCTTTATTGCTATATATTCAACTCTCCTTGCTTCTTTTATCAATTTTCTCAAGTACAGTGTGTTAAAGCTAGGAGAGACTTGTCTAAGATGGTGATGCAAGTTTTATGGCTAAGCCTTTGGTGACGTCAACATGACTTGCTGAGCTGCTGCTACTCAGCTAACAACTGTAGCTTCTTCCTTGACTTTTGCCTGTGTTGTCCCAAAGGTGCTTTCTTTCAAAAGGCAACTGGACTTTCTTGTTTTGCTAGAAGACGTTTTGCTTCTCATCCAAGAAGCTTCTTCAGTTCTGACTGAATGGTGGGGAATGGAAGGATATATATTCCTTGCAGTCATGTGGTCATGCACCTTTGGGACAACCATGACCTGGACGACTGAGAATCTCCAGACATATTGCCTGGTTGATTAACACATCCTATTCTTCTTATTTTGGAGCTAGCGCCTAGATTCTTACTAAGCTTTTACATAGGCAGAAGACAGGAGACTGTCAAGAGCCAGATCTACCTTCTAGCTTCTTGGCTGCCTGTTCTTGAACATTAATTATACTTTCCTCTTTGAAATAACCATCTGGCCCCTGCTTTTTGAAAACAAAGAAACTCTGTAGGGTTATGTATAACATTTGATAACTGGACTTTCTGACCCCAAAATTCACTGTTCTGAATATTGACCCCAGGATAGGCTCGCTCAAGTTCCAAATACATATCCCTAGAGTTCTGTCTTCTGGCCCAAGCAATCAAGGAGAAACTGTAGATAACTTGAATTTAATTGGAAAGTTATTCAAATTCCTGATGGAGAATTAGTGTTAGTAGCAGCTACACCCAGAACCAGCAGCAATGGGTACAGACATCTCTCAGTTAATACCCACTGTTGGAAGCAGTGCATGCTTCTGTTGCCAGAGACACAGTTTCAAATTGATGTAAACATGGGAGAGGCATCTGATAAGTTTTTTCTACATTTCTCCCAAAAGAATGCTGTTTGGAAGTTCAAAACAGAACTCTGGTAAGCTTAATCTGTAGTTGGAAGCTAGTGCTATTCATTACAAAAGTACATCCTCTTCTGATATTTTTCTTTTACGTATTCATTTTTTGAGCCAAATTATCTTTGTTTCTAAATCATTCTCAAAATTTGCTGGATGACTTAGATTTGCTTTGATGAGACTTGGAAGACTCCTGCAGCAAATTCTAGATCGGTCCAAATCAGCATGATTGCTGTGGTAATTCCTGGCAATGCAAAACATCAATAGCAATTTTTTTTTTCACTAATATAAACATTGCCACCATTTTATTTATTAGATTTATGTTTTATGTACCATTCAGGGACTCAAGGTGCAATATACAGTGTAGCACTATCTCCGTCAATTTGCACCACTGCAATAAACCTGTGGAATAGGTTGGGCTGCAAGTGACTGTTCCAAAATCACCCATTAAGTTTCCACACCCAAGAATAGTATCCCCATTCTGGTTCCTCATCTTAACCTATAAGTTTTAAATTTTGCTGTTTAAAATACAAATAATTAGACTTGAATATATTTAGAATTCAGTGACTTCAGTCATTATAGGATTAGAACAATTTATTCTTTTGATCCTTTTTGATATGGAAACTGGATTCCGTATCTTGAAATCCATAAGAATGTCCTGGATGTGACCTAATCCTAATATTGTGAACTTCTTTAATGTTCTCTAATTCATGTTAGTATTTCTCACCCTATCTCATTAATCCTCAGCTATTCCAAAAAGCGTGCATTTTATTTTCCCAGGAAAGTTTGTTCATTTGTGGGGAATACAAGATAAAATATTATTATTATTTAAACTGACCATTAAAATCCCCTATCCCAATTTCTCTCATTATGTGAGTCACTTACTTTCAGTTTCAGTTTGTGATCAAATGCAGTAAAATTATTTATGGCAACCTAGAGCAAACTACATTTTTGTGCCATCTTGAAATATTTTTGCATTTCTGGAAATTTCTTCCCTTTAAGATTCCCAGATTTCAGCTCTAGCTCTTAGTATCCTCACTTCAAGGATAAGATCTTATGTTCCTTATGCTTTAAAAGGTGGAGAATTAAGCTTGTTGGCCTTTAAAAAAACAATAGTAATTTCTTAATTTTTGTGTATAGCAAATCCAGTTTGCAGATGATATGCAGGAATTCAGTAAATTCCCCACAAAGACTGGTCGCAGATCCCTGTCTCGTTCCATTTCACAGTCTTCCACAGACAGCTACAGTTCTGGTAAGTGTCTCCCTTTTAAAAAAATATTTTTTATTTATTTATCTTCTGCTGATCCGGAAGTAGTTAGCTCAAGAAGCACATTTGGCTGCTCAACTTCTTCCTTGTAGTGGTTGAATACATTGGGGGGAGGGAGTCATGCTGCTGAATTTATTAATGTGATTTTTGTGGGTTATTCAAATAAATTATATTTTTTTTAAAAATCATAGACACGTCAGCATATCCCTGCTAGATTCCCTGCAGCTCTCAGAGGCTGACTGGTTTAAAAAATAAAAGTTCCTATCCCTGACCTCAAATATATTGTTATCCCAATATTTATTCATATAACGGGAAGTGTTAAATGGTTCATTACAATATCACTAATAATGGGACTCAATAGATAGTTGCTACCCATATTGCAGAAAAGAGTCTTGAGTTGGTTACTTCTTCCTACACTGAGACATAATCATTGACTTAGTTCCTTTTATCTGTATTCTCTTCTCATTGGACACTTTGATGTTGTTTTATAGCGGCATCCTACACCGATAGCTCTGATGATGAAGTTTCTCCAAGAGAGAAGCAGCAAACTAATTCCAAAGGCAATAGTAATTTCTGTGTTAAGAACATCAAGCAAGCAGAGTTTGGGCGCCGAGAGATAGAGATTGCTGAGCAAGGTAAAGCTCAAATTGCTAAAGCTTCTCTCTGGGTGTTATAAATTTTATTCCATTAGTCAGCAAATACCTTGGTAGCAAGTAAGCTCTTGAAAATGTCCACAAATGATGTAAATTTATAAACAAGGCCAAAAGTTTTGGATCCTATTAATTAAGTAATATTGCACAATCCTTATGAACAGAAAGAAGTATCAGTGTGATTTTTTTAGTTATTTGTTTAACAAATTAATAGGACCTTATTCACATAGTTCCATTTTGAGCAATGAAGCATACTTTGGCAGTGTTCAGTTCAGGTTGCTGGCACTGTTCAGGTATACACTAGATTCACAGATGAAAAGGTGATTTGGAGTATCTTGTCTGCAACCTTCTAAAGAAAGTGCTTTTTTTCTGAGTTCCTACAGTTCTAGCTACTGCCATGCAATTTCAAGAAGAGACATGTTTGATTTAAAGAAAAGCTACTAAACACATGTGCTTTCATGAATGTCCTAAATCACCTTTTTCCCTTCAAATTGCTGCACAGCCTTATTATATAATACATTTTGGATTCAAAGTAGTTGAATATGGTTTATTGTTGGAACCATGGGCCATAATGAAATAACAGTAAAATACAGAAAAACAAAATAACAATACCATTATGTAATAAAAAGAGTATTAAATACTACGAGGCCAAAACAAGGTAAAGCCAGAGCTAAGATTAAGGACTTAAAAATTCTTAAGGTTCTGAGGTTTAAATGACAAGAAACAAAAGTGGCAACTTTACTAACAGTGGGAAACATACAAGAAGACAATTCAAAGGTTTGATGTCTGACCCCTTGAATTCACCTACCATCAATAACAGGAGCATAATCTCATTATAAATAGGACAGTGGGGGAGGTAGTAAATAATATCCTTCATTTGACTGGCACTGCAGAGAAACCCACAAAGTGCTACAGAAACTCCCTTGAAGATATACCAAGGGCATGGTCTGCAAGTGACAGGGTGCAAGACCTTTCCCAATGGGACAAATTGTTCATTTCTTTTTCCAGAGCAATTGTTTTCTAGGAGCTTTTTATATACATATAATTCTTTCTAGGAACTGAAGATTATTGTTTGCTCAATAATTGGCTTGGGGGTTTCTTAAAGATACTTTTGTATTTTTTTTAGATATGTCTGCACTGATTTCACTAAGAAAACGAGCTCAAGGGGAAAAACCTTTGGCTGGAGCTAAAATTGTGGGATGTACACATATCACAGCACAGACTGCAGTGAGTGCGCCTGTTTTGCCATTTTATCATTATTTTCTGGGTTCTATCTCATCTCCAGAGGAACAAGGGAACTCATTTCTACAAAGGGGGTAATATAATTACTAAATAATCTTGAAAAATATTTGTACTGTGCAAAGACAATTGGCCTTATGGAACCTCCTGGATCTCAAGTAGCTGATGATTTACTGTGGGTTTTAACTGATTACTACTATTATTTGAATTGGAACTGCAGTCTTGAATAGCTCAAAGGAGTGTAAATAAATGGCTTGGATCTTAGGTAATCCTTTTCTTATGTTCTAAAGAAGCAAGGAGTTGTGGCATTAATTAATAAATCTAGATTAATTAAACGCTAGAATCAGGTGATGTATAAGTGAAATTAAACTTCTGGAATCTAATGGTTTGTGAACTTGTTCATTCTGAGTTTTTTGTTACCCCAATCCAATTAGTAATTACTGAAGCTTTTTAATTTGATGCTGTTATCTCTTAGGTCTTGATTGAGACTCTCTGTGCACTAGGAGCTCAATGCCGATGGTCTGCTTGTAATATTTATTCTACTCAAAATGAGGTGGCTGCTGCCTTGGCTGAGGCTGGTGGGTATCGACTAAATGTACAAATAATTCGTGCTAGAGTTAGAAATTATTTATGTATTCGTTTTTGCAATATTTACTACACTTAAGAATACACAGTGTACCGAGATATTTGGTTATGCAAGAAGATACTTAACTTTTCCACATACTAAAACTGTTTTCTGAAGCTTCTCACTAATAAGATTAATATTTTCAGGAAAAATAAGTGGATTTCATTCAGATGGGGGAAAAAAATCATTATTTTGAAAGAGGGCTTAATTAATGCCAAACTTAATTATTTATCATTGTAACAGACTGAGCATAGGTATGTTACCTATGTGGATGTGGAAGCTGTATAGAAAAAAACCTTTAATTCTGTGATTAAAATGAATCAATGCTAAGTAATTAATAAGATACTAGATCAAAATTGGATCTTGAGATATGGCTTCAATAGTTAATACTATCTATCACAACACTTGCTTTCTAATTAGGAAGATACTGTTTACAGCTTTATTGCATTAATTAAATTATCATTGCAAGGAAACAAAAATAAACAAATATGATACTTATAAAAATGATGGCAAATTTAGACTTTTCAGATTTTTTTTTTAAAGTAGCTCAAAAATATTTTCTCTACTTCATTAGCTATATTGAAAGAAATACAACTGTATTCCTCACTTTGTTTTTAAGACTGTAGAAAAAATAGTGTCAGAGTACTTTGCTAATATCCTTTTCCTAATATTTTTATAAATGCTCTCTATATGCCCAAGCTGTTGGGAAATCTGCCAGATCTTTTCAGAGAAACATTTCAAAGTCAAGAAGATTCTCTTGGATCTGTTATAAGAGAATAGGTAAAGGGCACTTGTTAGCTTTAAAATTATTCACTCTGTTCTGCATACATTTTTTTCCTATGAATATTTTGGTCTTTGGGTGCCATAAAATGTTTTATACCATTTCACTTCCTGCACATTCTGCCAAGAATCTTCACTGATGGATTTTTTGAAAAACAAGTGACTTGTCTGACCACTGTTGCTTGTATAATTCTAAGAAAGCCTAAAGCCATCTGTATACCCTAAAACCTCTATTTGAACGCCACCTCTATTTGAGCGCCACCTCTATTTGAGCGCCACCTCGGCGGAAGGG
>JAOYMU010000263.1:38409594-38423200 GCA_025802295.1 Psammodynastes pulverulentus | reverse complement strand
TCTATCTATCTATCTATCTATCTATCTATCTATCTATCTATCTATCTATCTATCTATCATCTATCTATATATCTATCTATCTATCTATCTATCTATCTATCATCTATCTATCTATCTATCTATCTATCTATCTATCTAATCTATACATCTATCATATATATATATGTATATTTATGTTTTCATAGATATATACAAGATATATATTACAAGATGAATGAACAAATTTATTGTAACAATTTTTATGGGCTATAGCTACTTCATCAGTGTAGGGATCTGATACATTTATTCATATTTAAAATGCTGCAAGACACCATAACTCAACAGAGGCTCACAAATGTGTTGACTGGTGAATGCATAGCCATGCCCATATTGATTTTCTGGCAATGTGTAGAAATGGTTTCCATCATTTTTTCCCAAGATGTTTTTCAGTTTCCTGTCTTGTGGACTGCCCTTCTGAAAATCATAGTTCTGTTTACAAGGAAGGCTAGGAATATCCAGAAGATAATTTTTCTCGTCTCATCAAATTGCAATTCCAAATATTTTTATAGAAAACTATGACACATTTAAAAAGAAACTGATTAGGGTTGGTGCTTATCGGTGCTATTGCTGATTGACATCACATCTTCTCCCTCACTTAGGTGATGTATTTCAGCTCCCTCTTTCCGTATGTGGTGTTGATCTGCTTCCTGGTCCGGGGTTTGCTTTTGAGAGGGGCAGTAGATGGGATTCTACATATGTTCACTCCTAAGGTAAAGACTTTTTAAAATAACTTTACGTTATGGTTAGTTCCTAGCAACTGTTCAGACAGGTGCCAGCAGTTTCTTGGCAAGATTTCAGAAGTGGTTTCCTTTCACCTCCTTCCTAGAGCTGAGAGTCACCCGGTTGGCTTTGTGTCCAACTATTAAGGTGGGTCTCCAGGTTTCCCCACTCTGCATTCACCCTGACAGGTAGATTAGGCTGAGGGAGAAGAACCTTCACAGGGTCACTAAGTGTATAGATAGTCCTCGACTTACAACAGACCATTCAAAATCACTGGAAAAAGTGACGTGACCATTTTCTACACTTACGACCATTGTAGCATACCCACAGTCAGGTGATCAAAATTTGGATGCTGGGCAATTCATTCATAGTTATGATGATTGCAATATCCCAGGGTCATGTGATCACCTTTTGTGATCTTCTGACAAAGTCAAGGGGGAAACCAGATTCAGTTAACAACCCTGTTACTAACTTAATGACTGCAGTGATTCAACTGCAATCATTAACAACTGTAGCAAGAAAGGTTATAAAATGGGGGAAAATTCACTTAACTGTCTCACTTTTGGGCTCAATTGTGGTCGTAAGTCGAGGACTACCTGTACTTAAAACTTAAGGGAGATGTTCTGTCTCTACTCTTAGTTGTGCCTTAAGGCACTTCCCCCCACCCTCCATTTTGGTACATGTCAGATATGTAGGAATAATAATTCAGTTGTTGGATATTATCCCAGAATGTTAGCACCTTCCTTATGGAAATTTCTGCATCACTGGGTGAGTTTTTTAATATCACTTGGGGATGTTTTCCAAAAATGCTTTGGAATGCCTGGATTGTCAGGCAGATGCCATGTGCAACTCCCAAAGCTGATATCATCCTTATCTAGAAGTATGTGCCAGCTGTGGAGGGCAGCTGCATGATCTTGGCAAAGATGCAGTTTTGAGAAAGGACGAACTAGGTGCTACGTTTGCACCCCTGAGTGGAATTTTGAAATTGAGCACCTTTGGTGAATTGAATCTGAAGTCAGTCTTCCTACATTATCTTTAACTTACTCGCTACAGTACTCTTTGTGGAATGCTTATTTTTAGTTTAGTTGTGATGCTAGTCCACTGACAAACTTATTTTACAGTTTGTAATTTGATGGCTCCTTACAGTTGTGTTCCAATGAGTAACAGCAGAATACTGATCAAACAGCAAAATTGTAATTCATCAAGTAAAAATCATATAAAAACAATGTTTGTTTTATGACTGTAAGCTGCCCAGAGAATATAATTTATTGGGAAACATTAATATATAAAGATTCCAAATAAATAATTGCCCGATTTAAATAGATCTTAAAAATGCCCCACCTTCTTTGGATTTGCCCATTATCATCTATAATTCCATTGGCAGAAGAGAAAGTTATTGGACCCTTGCCAGCATATACAAAGTATACCCACAATCTTTCTCTTTGTTTATAAATTGTGATACTGTAGGTCAGGGGTGGCGAACACGCGGCTCTCGAGCCGCATGCGGCTCCCGGCCGACATGAATGCGGCTCTTTGCTTTCTTTAGTCCGGACCACGTGGTCCGTTTTGACTAATCGCGCGGTATCACTTCTGGGGGGTTTTTAGCGCGCGACGGGGGGTGCGGCTCTCCAACCACCGCAGTTTCAAACTGCGGCTCTTTGTGGCGAACGTGTTCGCCACCCCTGCTGTAGGTGTTTCCCTGCTCACCAACAAAGATACAGGGATGACTTGACCTTTCTGTCTGTCTCTCTTTTTTGCAGCTTGATAAAATGTTGGATCTCCAAGTATGGCGAGAAGCTGCCACTCAGGTCTTCTTTGCCCTCGGACTGGGTTTTGGTGGAGTTATTGCCTTTTCCAGTTACAACAAGCAGGACAATAACTGCCACTTTGATGCAGCCCTTGTCTCCTTTATCAATTTCTTCACTTCCATCTTGGCCACATTGGTTGTTTTTGCTGTGCTGGGCTTCAAAGCCAATGTCATGAATGAAAAGTGTGTGGTTGAGTAAGTACCTCCTTCCTTCTCTGTCCAGGTGATTTAGGCAGGGAGCTCTAGCACATACAGTTATCATTTCTGAAGTGGAGCTTTATTCTGATTTGCAATTTCAGTAATCTATCATTCTCCTCCAAGTGGATTGCTATCTCGAGTTTATAGCAAATAGAGATCTTTTCATTATTTAGTTTCTGAAGAAATTGCTAGGGGTAGTAAAACAAATTCTTCTACATCAGCCTAAAAACGATGGCTTATTTGGCTGAGAGTAGATGAATTCGTTGTATGTTGAAGCCAGAGAATGTCTCTGTAAGTACTTTTTCCCCCTGTTGTAGGAATGCTGAGAAGATCCTGGGTTATCTGAACACAAATGTCCTCAGCCATGCCCTGATACCACCCCAAGTGAACTTCTCCCATCTCACAGCCAAGGATTACACTGAGATGTATGCAGTGATAAAGACAGTGAAGAAGGATCAATTTGAGAAGCTGGGATTGGATCCCTGCCTGCTGGAAGATGAGCTTAACAAGGTATGTTTAAAGACTGGCATTTTGGGTCATCTTAATCCCTTTGAAAAGAAAAAGATGAACTATAGGGAAAAAAGACACTTCACAGTATAATTCTTCCGAAGCAATATCTCTTCCAGAATGAAGACATGATCAAATATTGTCCAAATGTCAAATTCCAAAGATATTGGTCTGGTTTGTAAATAAAGATAAGTTCTCAATGTGGTTTGTTTTTAACATGGTCATCACTTTGTTCTACTAGAGACGGAGGGCTAGGTTAGATGTACCTTCACACAGCACCTCCACAGGTAATCAACCAATGCTGTCTCAGTACTATATCCAGATTTGACTCTAACTGAAAGAGTTCTAGATTAATCTGCTTCCTCCAGGGCTCTCTGAAGCTGTAGTCTTCTCATCTGTCCATTTCGTTGGGGTTAACTGGCACAAACTCATTCCAAATAACTGGGCAGTCCATGCATTGATCAACTCCACTGAACTTACAGTACATAGCCAGAGGCCAACTTAGACCTGATCTGAGGAACTTTATCTGGCAGATGTCTAGAACATTCCTCATAGTGGCCTCTGATTCCAAGCAGAGACTAAAGTTTCAGATGTATAGGATCCAGGGGCATCATTGTAAAGAAAGGTGTTTTGAAATAGGTGGGCTTTCTACATAATTATTTTAATCGAAAGATTTAAAATAAAACCAGGTGGAATCTGGCAAGAAATCTTGGAGATGCCAAAGAAAACCAGCCCACATGTGCTCTTGAAAATTATTACTTGGATATAGGGCACGGGTGTCAAACTCACGACTTCACGTCATGTGACGTATCTCGACTTTTTTTCCCATCGTTAAACTGGGAGTTGGCATGGCCAGTGCGTGATGCATCCAGCCCATGGGTTGTGAGTTTGACACCCGATAAAGGGTATAGCAGAGGAGGGATCAATCTTCTTCCTGGTTTATCATACAGACATGGTACTTAGATCCAGAAGAATGGCTCAGACATCTTTCATGTTTGTGGTTAATGTAATTTATTGGAGCAGAATTACAACAGCAAATGCCTCTACCCACCGTTATGTCACTGTTTTTTAACGTTCTGAGGTTTCTGAAATCTATTGCCAGTTAGCACTCATTTCAAGGTACTGAGTGGAAATAACTATGATAAGAAAATGCCATTGGATGTCAAGCCTGATGTGAAAGAAACTTCATGAATCTTCTCACTGTGCAGTAGTTTTTTTCCAAATTGATCATAATTGATTGAAGTGGTGGGTTTCCTTTCTCCGCAGAAATTGAAAGAAAGAGGTTCAGGACTTATGGTCCATGAGTGAATAAATGTACTTGGGTCATTTGAAATTATTGATGTTGGAAAAACTTGAGGAATAAATATTCATCCCATCATATCTATGATATACATGCAATATAAAGCCAGAGTTTATTTTCTCTCTTGCAGAGCATGTATATATAGAAAGCAGCAGCTGCTTGTGCAATCCTCAGTACATGCATGCTTTTGCCTCTATTTATCCACATAGGAAATTCCCCTCATTGGACCAGAGGGTAATATGCGATTTCGCTGTTTGGCTCTGAAACCTTGTAGTTTTACAGACAGAAATCTATGGACAATCATACACACACATATGCTTTTATAACACTCTTTCTGTTGTCAAGAATAACCTAAGCATCTTCTTTTGGCTGTGTACAGTCAGTGCAGGGAACTGGCCTCGCATTCATAGCTTTCACAGAAGCAATGACCCACTTCCCAGCTTCTCCTTTCTGGTCAGTGATGTTCTTCCTGATGCTGATAAACCTGGGTTTGGGGAGCATGATTGGGACCATGGCTGGCATCACCACACCCATCATTGACATGTTCAAAGTGCGCAAAGAAGCATTAACAGGTAAGGCCCTTCTCAGGGAAATGCAAAGAGTCTCATGGAGAAAACTGCAGTGTGAGTCATAGGGCAGTTCGGAACTGATCACTCTGGACCCATATTAGAGCTGGTTACTCTGGGCCCATTAAGCTGCAGGTATCCTTTCTCTTCCTGCAACATCCTAATTCAGAACCTTAATTACTGTTGCCACCAACACTGTTACTTTAAAAAGAAGGCATAGTTTTTTTCTTTCAGCATCTGGGAACTTAATCTTACGATCATGAGGTGATAGCTAATGTTAGGAAACAAATGGACTAAGTATTGGTTTACAGAACAGTTTGTGGTGAGTAGGTCTGAGCTGTGTTTGGAAAGTGGTTTTGTGACTCTACATCATATTTTATGTATTGTTACTTGGAATTAAACCTTCCTGGTTTCAGTGAAATGTACTGTGATAAAATAACATATATAACTGCAGCCCAAATGTAGCATGTAAATGGGAGGCTTCTCTATGGGCCAAACTTGACCTTGAGTTTACCCAAACTTGCACATTCTTAACTGGAGGCATCTCTAATCCGCAAGTGTTGTGATATGTGCCATCTGCTGATTTGCTCAGGTAAAATTAAAGAGCTTTCTCTGCAATACATCATACCATTAAGTCAAGTTTCTCCCAGACTTATTTATAGCAAAATTTGTTTTACCTTCCTCTAAAGATAAGTTATACTGTTTGTCCCATGATATTTTGCAAGCTTTTGCATGTTTACTTGGAAGCAATTCCTATGGAAATAACCCCATTTTCTGCAATGGCTACTTACTCTCAGGGAAGCATGCACACTGAAATCATGTTTTTAAACACAGGAAGACTAAACGCCATGCTCTGTTCTGCCTTTAGCTAGCTTCCCTGTAGGGATGAAGAGGGATTGCTTAGCATAAGAGGATGGTTCTTACTATGCATATAAGAAGTTCAGCTGGATCCTGCATTTGGTCTGTTACACTCATTTGCCTGTTTTGCCACTGAATGCACATGCCAATTCTGTCATGCCTAAACATACAATAGAAGTGCATTCATTTATTCCACAGTATGGACTATATTCATGATTTGTAAACTTCTATTTAGGACATTTTATTTTGTGCGTTATTTTTTTAGGCAGTATAATTATATCTGTAAGAGAAACATAAGAAAATATGTTAACCAGACCAACATAACAGCCCTTGCAGAACATTATGTGTGTTAACAATTGTCGTCTGCTCCTTACAGTTGGCTGTTGCATTTTTGCTTTCCTCGTGGGTCTGATCTTTGTGCAACGCTCAGGCAACTATTTCGTCACCATGTTTGATGATTATTCTGCAACACTGCCACTCACTCTCGTGGTAATCCTGGAGAACATTACGGTGGCTTGGATTTACGGTACCAAGAAGTAAGAGTTCTTTCAAAAGGAATCAGTGGAACTGATGTTCTTATATTTCTTCCTTCTTTTACTTTTAAAACCATTTTATATGATGAGCTTACTTGATCACAGAATCTTCAGATTTCTTGATTCTTCTTTAGATTTCTAGTGCCAGCAAAGTTTCTTGATTGAATTTCTCCATCCAGTATGAAATAAAAAGGCAGAAATCTGGCATTTGTGCTTCACCTGTTCACTTTCTTCCTTCTCCCTTTTTAGATTCATGCAGGAATTAACAGAAATGCTGGGTTTCCGGCCTTCCTCCTATTATTTTTATACATGGAAGTACATTTCACCCATCTGTATGGCTGGCCTGATGACGGCCAGTATAATTCAGCTAGCAGTCAATCCACCAGGTTATAGTGCCTGGATAAGAGAAGAGGTGAGTCTGCATAAATTATACCTCAACATTTTCAAATCCATAAACTGTGCATCAGCATGAAACTGATCCATTTTATTTGCATAGGCTGCTGCACATCAATTGATCATAAACTGCGTGACAATATGTAATAAAGCCACTTAATCCTCAGTGCAGATGGAATTATGTAAATACTAGATCAGGGCCCATATACATTAAGCCAAAGGAACTCTGGTTCTGACAACAGTATGCTGATTGTACATTACAGGTCCAAAGAACTGGGATATTTTCTTCTCGTTTCATTTAATCCAAGCATGTCCAAAGTTCAGCCCGGGAGCCAATTGCGGCCCTCCTTGCAAAAAGTTTGGACACTCCTGATTTAATTCTTCAAGATGGCACCATTTTTATATATCACAGTTTCATACGCTTTAAAATATAGTAATCCAGAATTATATTTTGGCAGGGCACTACGAAGACTCTGACTGAAAAATGATTTAAGCATTTATTCCTTTTGCAGCAAATTCCTAAATTATGAAAGTGGTGAAAACAGCCAATTTTTTCATAGCACTTTTCAAACAATAAATAAATCCTCACTAGTCAACAATAGGGAAGAATTGTACATATATTAGTGAGAGAATAAAGGTAAGGTAAAGGAGTCCCTGTGGCTTTTACTCTGCCAGTCATAGCCAGTTCTAGACTATTGAAATTGTATTTTATATATTCTTGGAGGTGTAAGCTGCCTAAAGTGAATAGTGAATAGGAAGCCGACAAATTGTTGACACAGAAAAGGAAGAACTTAACTATATGAAATGAAGAGAAAGGAAAATTGTTTACTGGTAGCAGTTTAATTCCTGTAAACATCTCCTTTCAAAGTGTCTTCCTCCTCCAAAAGGTGATGATGGATGAGGAATGGTTTTATGCTTGCCTTAGTTCTAAAGAACTGCTAAGCTAATTCACATAACTTAATGTATGCATAATACCAATAATATATGCCAAATTATTTTCCTCTTTTCCTTCCAGGCGGCAGAGAAATTTCTCTACTACCCCAAGTGGGCAATGGGCATACTTGTGTCTCTGATCATCTTGGCCACTCTTCCTCTGCCTGTGATCTTTGTCCTCCGCCAATTCCATCTGCTGTCAGATGGTTCTAATGCTCTGTCGGTCACATACAAAAAGGGGCGTATGATGAAGGACATATCCAACTTAGAAGACAATGATGAGACCCGTTTCATCTTGAGCAAAATTCCTAGTGAAACCCCTTCTCCAATGCCTGCACATCGCTCTTACCTGGGCCCTGGGAGCACGTCCCCAATGGAAATGAGCAACGTTGCCAATGGACGCTACAGCAGTGGGTACCTCATGGATACCACTCCTGAATCTGAACTGTGACCATCAATCAGTAGCCTTCCCCTACTTCCTGGCTGAAAGAGAAGATAGTCCTGAAGGAGGACATCTGTTCTTTTTTAAAAAAAAAACCCAACCTTCCCATCATGCATAGCAACCAGAGGTAGATGATATCAAGTGTAAAAGGTTGAGAAGGAAAGTTGCTTTCCTTCTGGTGCTCTCCAAATGAAATACCAGAATTTTCCTCAGTGAATAATAGTAGTCGTAACACATTGCAATAAATCTTATGGGCAAAAGGGAAATTTTAGCTAATTGGTATTGAAAAACACAGACAACCTTTTTTCAAGAAATCTAAGATTGGGGGAGAGAGATGGAATAAGGAAACAGCCAAAACAAAAACAAGGAGCAGCTGGTTCCCTAACTCTCTCCATCTTTTTCTCCATCTCTTACTTTTACTTAGGAGAAGCAGCTTTGGTCCCATTTGCTGAATAACTACCACTATTCATAGCACAAGATTTAAAAGCCCAATATGTATTCTACCAGGACCATATCCAAGTTGCACAGTCTTCATGAAGAGTTCTTACAACTCTTCACTAAGACACATTTTATGTAGACAGCACATTAGAACGCTTGCTGTTGCATTATGTGAGATTGGTGATGTTATTGCTGAAGATGGATAAAAAAAACCTGAAGGGTATTTTGTTCCAGTGAAGCTGGCCATGGTATGCATACTGCTGAGACTCACAGTGTTCCTCTATCACCAATTCAGGTTTGTGCCATGTGTGTCAGTCAGAACCAAAACTTAGCTCTATCAGTGTAGTTTTCTAGAATTCATGATGTCATTCGTGACATTATTTATAGAACTCTAATTAAATCCCAACATTAAATGTTTTATGAAATATAGGACATAGTAAGAACTACTCCAGTAGCAGCTCTTTTTTACAATAGAGATGGAGAGAATCAGTAGCTCTTCAGGCTGTTGCTAGATTTCATTGGCATCAACGAGGAAAGCTAATGATAAGGAATGCAGGGAGCTGCATTGCAACAACATCTGGGTTCTCTACTCCTGTTATGTAGGCACACACTAAATACATGGGCGGATCTTCCTATATTATAATTTGGGAAGGAATGACAAGCACATTAAAAACATTGATAGCACAGTTCCTTCAACATAGCACATGTGAATTATGTCCCCCAGCCAGGATTATTGTGGTGGGATTATCAAACAATGTTTTATATTTTATACCTAAGATAATTTAAACATTTTCTTCAGACTGTTACCTCTGTTTTCTTTAAATGCAGTGAGGAAGATAACTGCACATATATAGTATCAGATATTGATAGAATTGATAAGATTACTAAAGTCTAGTGGCAGAGTTCTTGCCTTCCACTTAGTCACATTCAGTTAGTGATTCAAACAAGCAGTGCCAATTTTAAAACATTCCCCTGCTCCTCCTCCAAAATTGTACAATGTATATGTGAGAGTTTAACCATTATAAGTCTTTACAAAGTTGTTCAAGTAAACCATATAATTAATGAGCATTTAAACAACTTCCCTCTTCTCTTTTCATTTCGTCCTTCTCTAGTTCTGATATTTAAAAATTCCCCTGCTTAAAACTTGTGGACTGAAATACCACTGTCTGATTTTTTTAAACCAGAAAATAATATATATCGGGAGGAATATGTTACAGCATAAATCATTTGCAGAAGATGCTTTCGGAGTTTATGTGCAGAGAGTTGAGTGGCTAGATCTTGACTAGATGCCTGCAATGGTACAAAAGATTTATAGAGGCCACTTTAAATGTGATTATTGGGATTGCCTCTCTATGGCCAGCTGTTTGTTAGTTTCTGAGACTAATGTTATACACAATTCTCTAGAAGTAAACAAAAACAACAAAAAAGAAATATCTTACGCTTAGAGCATTATTGAGAGCCTGAATCTGGTGGAATATTAATCACCAATAATACCTTTAAAGTTGTGTCTGGGACATTATGATAAATTAAAAAGGTGATTAGTCAGTGGATCGTACTTATGATATTTTCAGAGTATTGCTGTCTGCCACCATCAGTTAAGGCTGATTTTTATCCTGCTTTGAATATACAACATATCTTAACTTTACAAAGTCTCTTCTAAGTGGTGGAATAGAGAAATAAGGTTTGAATTTGTGTTCGGCATAAATCAGCAATTAAACAGAAGATCTGGTGTCCTAACTCCACCTCATTCTATTCATTGGGCTTCCGGAGCACAGTGTGGCCCAGCACTGAATAATATATCACAATGCATTAATGTCAGGAACCCCAATTATCCAGGATGTATTCATTATGCAATAGTGAAAAACAACTAGTTTATTCCCATAGAGGCAATGAAGTGTCAGTGGGGAAATGTCAAGATGTCAGGAAAATGATGAAGAATGTCCTACTTTCCAGAGACTTAGCATTTTTACAGTAAGAGCCTTTCTAGAATGTTTCCTGATGATTTGGTTTGCCTGTACCACTGCATTTAAGGAGGTCACAACATTTTTATTCATTTCAGCAGACAATGGATTCTCTTTTTGTTCTTGAGGTTCAGATTTGACTTCAGAGTACTCAGGTAACCTGAAGGATTATGCATAATTATACTTCAATTTCTCCTTTTCCACATGCTACATTATTTAAGTTAGCTTGTGATATATTACAATCTGAATAGACAATGGGGATAGCTAAGTTCATATTTCAGTCCATTTCTGGTCTTTTCTAGTCCAGTCATAAAGTATCACATTACTATACTAGTTATTTTATCTGAGTCCTGTAAAAGCAGTAATTTTGCAAAAAGAAAAAGAAAAGCCATTTTCTGTGATAGTTCTACATGTTTCCTAGTCAGGAATAAATCTTTTGGATATGAATCAATATAATTCCACTTGAATCAATTAAACTAAATGACTGCTATTGGAAATCTGGTCCAGCTGCTACAGATGACAGGATTATAGAATTAGGATAGAGTTCATAAATAAGAGAGTGTGCCTTTGAGATAAAGTGAGCATCAAGTATGATCAATGCTCAGTATCAGTCACTCTGGCTAGGGCTGATGGGAATTGGAGTGCACAAATATCTGAAGATCCATTTTTTTGATATAGAAAACCTAGTACCTCGGCACTAGCAGTAATCTGCTATGAAGGCTCTCTTCATGCGTTGGTTCCAAGCAAACAACTTATCTGTCAATTGGTCTTTTCTAATTGTTAATCTTCCTTTTCCTTTTTTAAAATCGATCGGTTCATTTAGATCCTATATACAGAAGAGAAAAAGCACATTACTGTATCATCTATATGACAACCCTTCAAATATTTGAAGTTGTTGTAATCTCTTGATCATTTCTTTAGGTAAGCCACTTGCTCAAAGAAGCAAATGAGTACTAGTGTATGGCACTGTTTTTCCATTTCCTCTACAAGGTTGGCCAATGTACTCCAACTTCCCTTCACTCTTTTCTCCAGTCATTTATGCAGATATATTTACAGGCTAAAAATATGAATCAAATAGTATGCAGAAACACTTGCAACCATTTTAAGACTACAGGAACACTTTTTTCACTGCACCCACTGGAGTTCAATACTCATCCAGATATTATCATGTTAACATTTCCCTATATAGTTCTATATTCTAAAACATGAAAATTTGAAAGAAGGCAAGTTGATTCAAAGCAGTTAATAGTCAGGAGGATAAGAATTATGGCAGTTTGCTTCTGACTATCATATACCCTAAATAGGTGATTATGACAATTGTTCAATGAATGTTAAAAAGGCAGGGTCTTTTTTGTTACTTCAGCCCTAACTATTTTTTACACATGACTATTGTGCTATAAAGTTTTGCATGCTTTGAAAAAGATTTGAAAAAAGTGCCCAGAAAGTAGAAAAAGCTTCTATGCTATTTCTTAAAACAGCCCTAACTTTTTAAGGCTCCTATATAAGTTTAAAGAGAAGCATCTTTCTCCAGGTTTGTACAGAGAGCTGAAAAAGCTGGACTGCTTTAAGAAATAATAGTACTATTCTTGTCTGATTTAGAGCACTTGCATCCAATCTTTTTCAAAGCATGCACAGTTCTATAGACACTAGAAATAAGTGTTGTGAAGTTTATTTTCGGGCTACAAAATAATCACAGTTGACTTCAGGGTGATTAAGATAGAATATTTGTGACTGCTGGAATCAATTAATTAGAAGCAATGCTGCAGTTAAAGAGGGTTCAGAGTGGACTTTCTCCTGGAAACATCTTTTGTGATGACTGTTGTTTTAGAAATTAAGGAAATTTAGAAATTAGTTGGTTAAGATGTGAAAGACAATCAAGGGTGGGCTTGTAGGTTTCATTAAGCCTTCTTACTTTTTCCTCAGTACACTGACAGTTCTAGGACAAAGGTTCTTTTCAGAATAGTGTTTCAATTATTGATTTCAGCGGATTTTTGTTTCCTGTTCCTTGATTCCTCTTCTGACTTCTCTGTACATCCTTGACAAGCTTATAAGCAGAGATCATGTCAGCTTGTGATATGAGCAATTAAATGGACTGTTTTCTTTTTTTAATAAAGAGATTGTAAACATTATGTTTTAAGGTGAAGAAGATACCCCTTGATTTTTTTTATGAGTCATGAAAAAAAGAATGAATTGAGTAGGGATAAAAAAAATCTCTGCTAGAAGGTTCCATTTTTTAAATTTATCTTTTGATAGTCGTCCCGCCCCCGTGGACTCCATTTAAGGGGAGGGGGGATATCACCCAGCCCGTTGTCTAGAGATCATGCAAAATGTGAAAAGGCAATCATTGAAGAAGCCAATTGCTGAATACAGAGTTTCCCCTTCTTGTCCATATTGTTCTCCCCTGAAGATTTCTTCTTTTTGCATGGAAGGAAGTTTTCAGAGATCTCCAGAATTCTTGATTTGCTCTGTGCACCTTGGGACATGTTTGAAGTGGCATTGGGCTGACCAGAGTTAATTTCATGTAATGCCCCTCTATTGGCTTCTCAAGGAGAAGCCAGCCCAGGAAAAGTGTTTCCACAATGGATCCATAGCATTTCCTTCCTTCTTTTTTGTGATGTATGATCAGTGGCAGTGGGAAGATGAAGAAACGTATATTGGTTGTTTGTATATAAAATATATATATAAAGAGAGAAGACAATAATCTATAGATTCTATTTCTATTGTATATTTATTCTGTAAATGTTGGTGTAAATTCTGTTAAATGAGAAACATATTCCAAAGTGATCAGTGAACTATTTTCATTCTCAGTGCTGTACAGATATATTTTATTGTACATTTGATATATTTATAATTTTTTAGTGTCTGATTAGTGACCACATCCTGCTGAGCTGCCCATGGGGTGGGAGGGAGG
>JAOYMU010000263.1:38368266-38378741 GCA_025802295.1 Psammodynastes pulverulentus | reverse complement strand
AATTGTGAGCCAGACGGATGCATTTAGTACTGTATTTCCCTGAAAATAAGACCTAGCTGGAAAATAAGCTCTAATGCGTCTTTTGGAGCAAAAATTAATATAAGATCTTGTCTTATTTTGGGGGAAAACATGGTAGGCAGGCTGAGGAAGGCTGCTGTATTCCTAATAACTTAACCAGATATGATACAACTTTCATCAGTTGCAAAGACAGCTTCTGTATGAATCTCCCAACAAGAAAAGCAGGAAGTCTGAGACATGAGATATGAGCAGGTCATTTGTATTATTTTTTTCAGTCTCAGATAAGGAACATTTATGAGATATAAAGATTTAGCCTAGAAAACAGGTGTCAAACTCGCAGCGTCGTGTGACGTATCATATCTTTTTTCTCTTCACAGAGCTGGGGTGGGCATGGTCTGACCGTGATGCATCTGGCCTGTGGGCTGCCAGTTTGACACTCCTGGCCTAGAACAACCTTATCAGTATTAGAGTGTTAACATTTACTATATTATAAGTGATATTTGGCTATACATTCATCATGAGCAGAATGCTGTTTCTAGAAAACTTCAGTTTCTGTGGAAACCATACTGCAGTCACGATAGCATTAATGCACAGTATATTTTACACAGTATAGGTGGAAACCATACTCCAGTCACCATAGCTTTAATGCATGGTAATATGACATAGCTTATTTTCTGTAAGCTATGTCTCTTGAAACATAGGGGTGTATAGGACTGATGTTTTGACACTTTTCCCCCTCAATATTGGTGGATTCACCAACATGTATTGCTGAAAGGACTGAATGCAAAACTCCTTTCAAAAAGGTGAGAAATTGATTCGAATATTTTTTAGAAATGTCACTAAAAATGAAAATGCTGCCTCCCCTGGGTTATGTCATATAATCTTTTATCTTTTAGATATAAATAAATTATTCATTTTTCTGTTGGCAAAGCAGGTGCAGATTTGGCATGTTCTGGCTCCAAAGGTTGATCTTTCTTTCTTTCTCCTTCTAAGACACCAAGCAGAATGGAGATGCCAATGTGGTTCTGTCAGATGAAGATCAACCTCTTTCTTCACCCCAAGAGGAGAAGCAGCTCATGAGGGGCTCAAGTACCAGGGACAAAAACAAGAAAGCAGCAACCTGTTTTCTCCTGAGCACTGGAGATTTCTCATGTGCTGCTGATGGTAGCATCCGGAAAGGTATGAAAGAGATTCCAAGATCTGTGAAAGATCTGGGAAATCTGTGAAATATTAAATAATGTATATGGGGCAAGTTTTGCAGTCGGCTATAACTGACAAACAATGGCAATGCTAGCTACTTTTGAAAGTTGACCTCTCTGCACTTTCTCAGTCTGTGATAGAGTTGATCGGTAGAGACCCAAGCTATATTTCTACAACCTGTCCTAAGCAATAGTGAACCTAAAAGCTATAGCTTTTCCCTCCCATTTTGTTTTTGCCCTGGTTCTGTCGATTGACTTCTTTTTGCACTGGCTCTGGCAAGCAAGAAGGTAAAGGACTAAGGGTGGAAGAAGAGCAGTTGCCTTCTCCCTCAGTTCATTGTAAAGATTAAATTATTATAATTTAAGCTTATGGAATAAAGACCTTGGTTTGTGATGGCCACATGACACCCCCCCCCAACACCTGTGATGGCTCTGCTCATGGGAACAATACCTTCATCTAATCTATATCTTATTCAAAAGAAGAAGAACCAATCGATGACTAAGGCATTCCTAAACCACTTACACTTACAATCTTTTTGCTTCATCTTTAGCTGTTGAGTTAGTAAAATTTTATCTTTGCCTTCAGAAGTTCAGGTAACCCTCATGATTCCCAACTTCATTCTGCTTGGGAATTCTGGAAGTTGTATGCTATCCTTCACATCATGAAGTACCTGGTTGCAGAAGGCTGGGGTTAGGCTGTATGACTTCTAATGGAATTGAACAGTTCTTGTCTACCTCTTTAGTCTTCATGAAACCTTGGGAGATAACATCTTTGATTATGAGTTACCAAATGTATTTTTTTTTCAAATATCTGTTTTTCCATTTCCATTTTTATTTTTAATGTCATTTTGCATTGTACTTGGGTGTATTTTATTCTGTTAGACACATATCTGGCGCTATTGTAAAACCCAACAAAGTGGAAGGAGGAAAAATAGCAGGGTTGGAAGATGGGATCATAGAGTAAAGACATTACGTTGTATATACACAGGCATGGGAGAAAATCAGTGATTGCTTAACAAAGCATTTCCTGATTAAAAATAAACCTGAAATTGAATTCTTAAACAAGCCAGAACACAGAATGAAACACAGAGGGCAAAAGTAATTAGCAATGTATTTGGTACAAAGTCATGTAAAGAGCTTAGAGTAGATATACTCTTGTCTTAGAGGCAACGTGTCACTGTTTCTTTCACTATTTCATTTTGTTTTTAACATCTAACCTTACAAAGAAGCTTAATCTCTACGGAGATTCCCAGTCATCCAGTCATGGTTGTCCCAAAGGTGTTTTTTTTCAAGAGGCAACAAGACTTCCTTGTTTTTCTTTGAAAATGCTTCGCTTCTCATCCATTCTCATTCTTGGATGAGAAGCGAAACATCTTCAAAGAAAACAAGAATGTCCAGTTGCTTCTTGAAAAAAAACACCTTTGGGACAAAGAAGCTTAATGTTTTTTTCTTGAAACATACTGTAATTTTTATGGATCAGGTGTGAACAGCCTAGCACATGGGATATCTATATTTCTATAAAATCCAGCTTAATTTTGGTATCTCCAGATGGGTCTAAGATAGATTTCCAGTCCCAAAACCTAGAAAGTCTTTGCTGGTCAATGTAGATATTACTGAGCTAAATGGATGTGTTGGTTATAAAATGGCTTCCTGAGTTCTAGATAAATAATTGAGAGCCTGTTTTAATATCTGCAACATCTAGATATGAAGTTCACTCTATGGTGGACCTTTTGGCATATCACAATGAAGGCTTGTACATGTCCTGGAAGAAACAATTTGTAAAAAAAACTTTGTAGAATATATTAATACTCAGATGTGAGTGAGAGAAGTTGCAATCAAGTCAGAGTGGAACACACCAAAAGCATATCAGCTTTCATGCTTCAAGTAGACCTCAGCTTAAAAATGTTGCAAATAATCTGGTCAAACCTCTTACCTGCTTGGAAGAGAAATATATGGGCTGTTTGACTATGTTTATTTCAATGTTACCCCTTTCCCAAATTATCCCTAAAAAAATTAGGCTTTTAGGAGATAAAAGCTTGTCTATCCCTAGTTTAACAGGATCAGGTAGTTTGGGACTAACAAATGAAAGAGTAAGACATATTTAGGGGGGACTGTTTTAAAGGGCAGTGGAATTTGCGGGGTGAGGATGACAGATGGGGCAGGAGGTGTTACATGACCTTTTAAAAACTTACACTTTGCGAAGACTCTTTTATGGACTTTGGCAATTTACATAATTATCATTTCTAAAGGGCAGGTGAACAAACTATGAGAGTCATATGCAGTCAAATATATATAATGAACGTGCTTGTTTGCATAATCTAATGTACAATATGAATTGCTCAAATTCATGCCTATGAATATAGAAGGATCTGATGTAAGTAAATATCAGATAGGAGCATATGGATGGTTCTGGCTTCAAGCCACGATAGGCTTCCTATTTTCATAGTTTTTCATAGTTATGTGGAGTCATGAATTTCATCAGGTTCACATTCTCCCAACTGTTGATAGCTGCCCACTCTCGTAAGTTTTAGCAATCATAAACTAAAGGTAAATATGTGAGCAGACACATATAGTTACTGAAATGAATAATTCAACATAAGGCTAAGTAGTTCGTTCCATGTGCATGGGTTCCTATATTATCACTTGTAACTGTGCAATAGCTGCACATGGAGAATGCTGAACTTCTAAAACAGTAGGATATGAGAGAATAATATCTCCTGTCTTTCTGTGATGCATTCAAAAAAGATTCTTAGGAATACTAATGAAAAGATACATCTTTATATCTTTCTTTTTAATAGACTTCTTTTCATGGTTGAAAACATAGCAAAAATTTGAGGAAAACACAGGAAGTTACTCGGCCTATGTTTGAGGCAGGACACATACCCAATAAAGGATGCATTTAATGATGGCACAAATCTCCTTATGCATCCAGTCTGTTACTTGGCAACAAACAAATGCATTTTTATGCACTTAGAATGACTTTAATTAGCATCTGTACATATTGCTGGGAAAGTTGCCTATCTAACTTGTGCTATTAAAAATCAGCACAAAAATTATTAAAATGAACTCTTCATAACCATTTACCATTTTCCTAACAGGTATGTCAGCGTAGCTTGCTACCAGACCCCATTGCTTCTGCCTGCTCTGGAGTTTCATATTTGTTCCTTCTGGACCTAAATTCCATTTAGAAAGATGCAATTTGGTGCAATGTGATGATCTGCCAAAACCATACCTATATTTGCAGATTCTAGGTTAGTTATAGTTTGCTCTCATCCTTTTTGAAGCAAACCATACTTTGGAGGTGGTAGGCAACTTGTGGCACTCCAGATTATGCTGTATTACACAATTCCTAGAATTATTGGCCATGGTGCCTAGAAGTGCTGAGAGTTACTGTATCATTTCCACAGCATCTGGAGTGTGCTGATTTCCATGGTTTGTACAGATACAGTTGATTTGATATGAAGATACATAAGCTATTTTTCTCTGATTCTGCGAAAAAGGACCGTTGCCATTTCAAAATCTTTATTCCATCCATTTGCTTTTTGCGTTAACAGGTTGCCTTATAAAACCTGAACCCAAAATACAAATATAAAACTCAATAGGATGCTCGTGATGTCAGAGCACAAAATATTCTATTTTGTTCCTCTACTGCTCTTCTTGCCCACTTTACTGTGCTGTGTGTACTGTTAGTTTGATTCAGGCAGACTCAGGAACAGACAAAGGAAGTTAACTGTTCTCTTCTTATGTCACTGAACATTATTCAGACTTGGTGAAGTCTCCCAACACTATTCACTCTTCTCCTTCTCCTTCTCAACCTTCTTCCTCTCTCTTGTCCTTCAGAAGGAAGGAGGGGATGAAGCCAGTTGAGTCTTGATGTGACTCATCTGGCTTTAGAAAGCAGTTCTTAAAGGGCTTCTCACTGAGAAACTGAAAGCCGGTGTTTTAAAGAAGAGCATAAGTGGTGTCTGGTTGTTATTAAAGTCAAAAAACACACATAGCATTTTCACCTTGGGGCAGAGACTTTCAATCCCAGAGGGAAAAAAAACCTAAAAAAAAATCAAGATTTCTAGGAGAGCTGAGTGGAGGATCTCTATTATTCTGCTCCCTGTTTTGAAGGTGACCTATGTACCTCAGGTCTAAAGCATGGAAGGAGACAGATAAAAATGCAAGATTTTCACCACGTGTATAAGCCCTATGCTTTGATAGCTGTGAATGAATTCCTTTGCCTTGTACTGTGAGTAATACGCTGTTTAAATCCAGCAGGTTTGTGAGGCATTTGTTCCATAACGGTGTGTTTTGGCATTGTGCGATTTGACTAATTAAGTGTGTTCATTTGCTTATTAAGCTTTCAATTCTCAGTAGGTAATGAGTCATGCAATAAATATGCTGAATGCTGTATACTTTTTATTCAGCTGAGGGAAAATAATACGGTTTCAGATAATCGGTGTAGTGATAAGGCACCGATATATGTAGCTCCTATTTTCATTGGGGTATTTCTGAGAAGAAAATAATCATTATTTGTAATGGGCCCAGCTATGGTCCAGACCCAGTGTGGGGTACCGTGCATCAGTTTTGCAATCTGAAAGCCACATAGCTTGCATTTCCTTGCTTCATCGGTTTTGTGCGTGTGCAAGTTCCTTCTGTGCAGGCTTTATGGAACTAAATTGGTTTGAAAATAGCAACACTGTAGATTGGAAACATTTCCTTTGGTAGAACCATAGTGTGCAAACATTTTTGCAAATATAAGGTTAAATATAACAAGTGGCCTAGTTTAACGCAAAGGGTAGATTCAGAGCTCCCCTTTATCTGAAAAGGTCAGTGAAATCTTTCTTTCAGCTTTAGATTCAGCCAGCCCAAATGTTCTGGTTAATCAAGGTGCAGAAAACTCTGTTCAAAACAGGAGGATAATATCATTAACCATTAAGGTAGAATTTTACCTCCTGGAGTCATCTTTGCAATGTCAATGCAAATAGAAGCAATAACTGGAATACAGAATCTAATTCCCTTTTACTTATAATTCAGTCGTGTATTTAACATATCTTATTCAAAGAATTAAGATTATATTTCTCAAAATTATAAGTCAGCATTCCATTATAAGTTTTCCAGCCAAAGCCTACTGTTTCCTTCCAAGCCTCTTTGCAAATGTGATTCTGCCAGAAAGAATTCATGAGGATTATTCATTCATGTCTACAGTACTCAAAAGGAAAATACAGTCAAATTAATGTAAATATCATGGGACTGCAGCTGGAATATGCTAATAATGACTGACTACAAAAGAGAACAAGTCTTTTCAGTGCCTTAACTACAATTATTCATGACTCCTCAAAACAAAGCATACTTCTTGAAATTCCATTTATTAAACAGAGTCTGTCCACTTGTGCATGACGGTGCAAAGCAGTTTGAGATGGCAGTTGCCATAACATCCTTGATTTAGTTTTAGAACAGTTTGAGGGTTCAGCAATCTTTCTCACCCAATTAAATTTAAATAAAATTAAATGTATTTTCCTGTGACACAATCGTCTTTTGAAAATAAATTTTAAAAATTTCCAGTGATTTTTTAAAATCAATTCTGATATCTACCATGCGTATCTTTATGCCAGAAACCCTAAAAGCAGCTGATGTAAACGTAAAATAAAGATTACCTACTAACCTAAAGGAGAATCATTCTACTTTGCCCAATTTTTGATACAGGTAGTCCTTGACTTACGACCACAATTGACCCCAAAATTTCCATTGCTAAGCAGGACATTTGTTAAGTGAATTTTGCTCCACTTGTGCAACCTTTCTAGCAACGGATGTTAAATAAATAATTGTGACATAGTTGTTTAGTGAATCTGGTTTCCCCGTTGATTTTGTCTGTCAGAGGCTTGCAAAAGATGATCACATGACTCGGGATACTGCAACCATTATAAACACATGCCAGTTGCCAAGCATCTGGATTTTGATCACATGACCACTGGAATACAGGTAGTCCTCAACTTACAACAGTTCATTTAATGACCATTCAAAGTTACAACGGCCCTGAAAAAAGTGACTTATGACAGTTACGACCTTTGCAGCATCCCCATGATCGTGTGATCAAAGTTCAGATACATGGCAACTGGTTCATACTTATGACCGTTGCTGTGTCTCAAGGTCATATGACTTTCTGACAAGCAAAGTCAGTGGGGAAGCCAGATTCACACAACAACCAGGTAACTAACTTATCAATTGCAGTGATTCATTTAACAACCGAGGCAAGTAAGGTCGTAAAATGGGACAAAACTCACTTAACAAAAGTTTCACTTAGCAGCAGAAATTTTGGGCTCGATTGTGGTTGTAAGTCGAGGACTACCTATACTGCAATAGTTGTAAATGTGAAAAACAGTCATAAGTCCATTTTTTTTACTTAACAGTCTTTTTTTTCAATGCCTTTGTATGTTTGAATGGTCACTAAACAAATGGTTGTAAGCTGAGGAATACCTGTACACAGTGCATATGATCGAAGTGGTTGCTGGTACTGTTTCCTTGCTGATAATGTATAAGGATCATTACTGGAATTCCTTAGGACCCTTCCTGCTATTTCTGATTGAGGAAATGTTATTTTAGAAATCCTGCTTGCTCACACTTTTCCTTTGTGAAGCTTCACTGAAATAATAGCCAAACCAGCGGTGCACTTTAGACCTTTATGTCTGATCAGAATAATAGGATTCTATGAAACAGAGAAAGTACTGTAGGTGCCATTTAGAAATCAAGTAGCCAACTCGTATAATAGCTGAGATTTGTGCCTGAAAATTAAATATTGTAATGTTTTCACTTTGCAGGATATCAGAGAGCAATTGAGGGAGGCAGGAGCAAAATTTTCTGTCTTTCTCATTTATAGGCAAAGATACATTTTGCCTTTCCCGCGGTTTAAAAAAGAATTTTGCACAAGCTTAAAGTTGGATTCTGATTGGAAAGTTTGCCATTTTTTAATTTTACAACCTTTTAGCCAGGGTATTGTAGATCTGTCATACATTATTTTATACGTCTTTATATCCCATTGATTCACAACAAGTTCCTTCAAGAATCTGAAATTCTAAATTTCAGCTGTTAGAGAAAACAGTAAAAATAGTTGGGAACTGCCCTTATATTAAAGCAATCCTATGACTGATTGATCAATTGATTAAATTTGTATGCTGTCCGTTTCCCCTACAAGGTGATTGTTTTGCAGCAATATATCCCTCTACTATGTCAGACACTGCTTGGGTCCCAGTATACTAAACCAACTAATTTTTGCTTTGGAGTCTTTGGTGGTCTCTCAGTGTGGTTCTCTGCTTGTAGACATTTCATTACCTGGCTTGATAACATCATCAGTCCTAATGAGCGTGATGTTAGCTCCCTTTTTATATACGGTAGTTTGACCTGCCAGGTGTATTTTTTTTTCCTTGGCAGTTCTTATCAGAAACTATAAAGAAGAAAATCATGCACACCCCACCAATTCTGGCAGAACTGCTGCATACTGTATAAACAGGAAGCAAACTCACAGATGCTAGCACTGATGATACCTAGTTGGATAATGAAACATCTGTAAACAACAATAAAGCTTAGAAAGCACCCAGACTCTGTTGTTCAACTCTGGGCTACAGATATTCTCTTCCATTGGAAGCTTTGCCTTTGCAAGCTGGCTCAGGTAGGCAGGATGTGAGGTAAAGAGAGATTTATGAATGATTGGAGGGCTAATACACCTGAGTAGTGATGGTTTAATGGCCAGCAGCTGTATGGATTTGGGCTTTCGCTATTCCTTCATTGGTATCCAGTGATTTGCACAAAATGGTTTCTTGTACTATTTGAAAGCAGGTTTCTTATCTTCCAATAGGTAAGTAGCAATTACCTATTTTTATAGCATTCAACAATAAAATAGAGGATATGCGCATGCCCTTAAGACGTGGATTGAATTCAGCAGCGGTCACCTTACTCATTCCTGATTAGACAGCTGTGGCCTTTTCTAAGACAGGAAGTTTAATCAAATTGCCCCAGTGAGATTTTACCATTCCATGTATATGTTTTACAGACAATTTCCTCATACTTATGCAGGAAGCTTGTAAGGAAGCCAGCAAATAAAAAAACACAGGAATGATTTTGTTGTGCTAAATGATTTGCCAGTCTTTTAGAAAACAACTTGGATTGTGGGTTGAAGAGGGGCGCATCATGATAGCGGGTGGGGGAATTCTTAGGCTCCACATAGATAAACATAGGTAGACAGAGGTGGTTACTTCTTTGGAATCTGGCACCAGACAGAAGTTGGGTGTGGATCTGATCTCTGCTTAAAGCAAGGATGAGTCTTTACCCTTCTGACATTAAGAAACTTTAGTACCCCAAGTATTTTTAATCAGCAAGGACAATATTGTTTGAGCCAGTGTTTATTAGAAGTGACATGTAGCCCCACTATGCAATTTTTAGACTTGGCATTATGCAACTTAGTGTACAAAGCATGACTAATATCCCTGCTGCTTTGATAACAAAAACTAGAATTAGGGAGTAAGACATCAGAAAGCTTAGCAGAAGCTTTTCAATAGTGGTAAGATCAGTCCTGATAAGTGCAGAGAGCACTGTTAGATATTAATCAAATGGATTCTGCTAACTGTTAAAAGTGTTCTTTGAATTGTTATAAGAAAAGAACTGGTGGAAAGCCAATTATTATTGAATCCTAAAGCTCTTGAACTCAGATATCAGTTCATTCTAGTATTTCCTTCTTAAATATAGGAAGGAGAACAAAACTATATGAATGAATATTTCCACACTACCGCTGTTTTTGTTCTCCAGTTTTCCCAAAACAATTCAAAGACAACTTGTGATCATCTTCATGTCTGCTCTCTTCAAATTCTGAAGGCCCAGGAACACCTTGAGTCATTCAGAGTTCATCTCTAGGAAATCAAAGGGATGGTACAAAAATATGAACACTGTCCCATTCCCTGAGCTATTATGAGTCCTGGATCAACAAACATGTTTTCATCTCTACTCCACACAAAAGAGAAATGAGTTAAATTGATGGTGCCTGCATCCAGCTGTATTTTCGGTCGGTGTTCTGTACATTTGATTGTTTACAAATAAATACTGAATGATTGACCTTCAGGAAGAACTCTTAATTGCAAAGATGCCTTTCCTTGGTTACTCTGAAAAGCCTCCTGCAAGTTACCACGATGAAACTATAGCATGTTAAGCATTTCTGCAACCAGGGCTTTCTCCATTATTTCTAAGCATTCTTGCAAATTTGCTAGGGTAGCTGGAGTGGGGCTG
>JAOYMU010000263.1:38301895-38314392 GCA_025802295.1 Psammodynastes pulverulentus | reverse complement strand
GCTAAGCCCGTTTCTCATCTTCAGCAAACCAGATGTGTAAACATCAACTTCCAGAAATTCCTCGCCATCACTGCCTGGAGTAATGACCTGGCTAGCGGGAGGGGAATTCTGGGAGTTGAAGTCCACACATCTTAAAATTGCTGAGGCTGAGAAACATTTCCCGCCCAGACGAACACACGACCGCGCTCGCTAGGAAAAATGAGAGAAGACGAAACGATATCCATCCGACAATCTTTTCCCGCCTAAGTAAAAAAAAAAAAAAAAAGTCACAGCTGCGTCCACTACAGACCCAAACAAAAAACCAAGTGATACCAATGCCTCCCCACCGGCCAGCGATCTCGTTCGTCTGTCAAACCCAAAGGTCCCACGTGGTCAGAGCATTTTTGCGCGGGTTGAGGCCGGCGGGAAACTTGGGACTTCCACAAAAACCGTCAATGAGAGCGTGAAGGGGGTGGGGAAATAAACAGTTGGGATTCCTGCTTCAGCCAATGGGATGGAAGTTCTTCCAGTTCGGACCATTACCGCTCAAGAAATCAATGAGTGATTGGCCATTCATCCAACGGCCTGGCGAAAGTAGCGTAGGGTGGAGAGATTTCCGTTTCCGGTGCTTGCAGCGCTTCAGATTCTACGCTTTTCTTCACCGACAGGTCCTTTGTGCAATGAAGACGATGGGCTCAGATTAAACTGTCCAATGCTTGCCCAGGGGGCGGAGTTCCAACCCGCCGGAGGTTCCAAGATGGCGGCGGGTGCGTGAGGCGCGATACTCCGCGCGCGATTCCCTCTTGCTGGCGCTTGCCGCCATGAAGGGCAAGGAGCGCTCGCCTGCCAAGGCCAAACGGTCCCGCGGTGGCGAGGATTCTTCTTCGGCGCGGACCGAGCGGAGCAGTAAGAAGCCCAGCAACGGCGGTGGGAAATCTGCGGGCGGCGGCTCGGGCGAGGGCGGTGGCGGCAGTAGTCGGCGGAGCCTTCATTTGGAAAAAGCGAACCGGGCCAGCAGCCGTGAATATGAATCGGCCGCGGTGGGAGGCTCTGGGAGCGGCAGCGGCCGCCACGGCTACAGCGGGAGCAACAGCAGCGGCAAAAACGCGGAGTCTTCCTCGTCCTCGCGTGGCAGCAGCGGCCGCGGCGTCGATTCCCGCGTGCCGCCCTCCGACTCCGCCGGCAGCAGTGAGTATAAGACGCTGAAGATCAGCGAGCTGGGCTCGGCGCTGAGCGACGAGGCGATCGAAGACGGCCTCTTCCACGAGTTTAAGCGCTTCGGAGACGTCAGCGTCAAGATCAGCCGCCTCCCCCCGGGCAGCGGGTCTGGCGACGAGCGGGTGGCCTTTGTCAATTTCCGCCGCCCTGAGGATGCCCGGGCTGCTAAGCATGCTCGCGGCCGCTTGGTCCTCTACCACCGGCCGCTGAAGATCGAGGCCGTTTATATAGGGGGCAGCAGCGGAGGGGGAAGCAGCCGGCGACGCGGCAGCCGTTCCCCAGCGCTTTTGGACAAGGAGTCTCCCTATGGGGCCTCAGCAGTGGGGGTGGCGGGGGCATCTCCTGCCACTATCAGGCACCCTGCAACTGGGGCCACGCAGAGGGCCCTCTCTCCTGCTGGCGGAGGGGCAGGCTTGGGGTACAGAGACTTCCGATTGCAGCAGCTTGCCCTTGGTCGTCTGCCCCCACCGCCTCTGCCCCGGGAGTTGGAAAGAGAACGAGACTACAGTAGTTTCTATGATCGGGTGAGGCCCGCGTACAGCCTGGATCGAGTTGCTGGAGTGGCGGCTGCTGCGTTTCGTGGTGTTGGTACAGGAACGGCCACTGAAGAAGAGATTAGTCCCGAAGATGACCAGAGAGCTAATCGCACCCTGTTTCTGGGAAATTTGGATATATCGGTTACAGAGTCAGACCTTCGAAGGGCTTTTGATCGCTTTGGGGTTATCACTGAAGTGGATATTAAGAGGCCCAGCCGGGGTCAAACTAGCACGTATGGATTTCTTAAGTTTGAGAACTTGGATATGGCCCACCGGGCTAAGCTTGCCATGTCTGGTAAAGTGCTGTTGCGCAATCCTATTAAAATTGGCTATGGTAAAGCAACCCCCACCACGAGACTCTGGGTGGGTGGTCTGGGACCCTGGGTGCCATTGGCTGCTCTTGCCAGGGAGTTTGATCGCTTTGGTACTATTCGTACCATTGATTATCGTAAAGGTGACTCATGGGCCTACATCCAGTATGAGAGTTTGGATGCTGCACAAGCTGCTTGTACCCACATGCGTGGCTTTCCTTTGGGTGGCCCAGACCGTCGCCTGCGTGTGGACTTTGCCGACACTGAGCATCGGTATCAACAGCCCTATTTGCAGCCCTTGCCCCTTCCACCCCCTGCTCACTATGAGCTGGTAGCAGAAACATCAGCTTTTGGAGCACATCGTGGGGCCCCACCAGATCCACTCCGAGGTGCTCGGGACAGAACACCACCACTGCTCTATGGTGACCGTGACAGAGACTTATATGCTGAAACAGAATGGGCGCCGCCTCCACCTCCAGTTCGGGACCGAGGCAACCGAGCAACTGTGTATGATGCACTTGAAAGTCTGGAACGGCGTCGAGATGGTTGGTCTCTAGAAAGAACTCGTGGGGAAAGAGAGCTTGGGAGTAGTAGGGACCCACCTAGGAAGCGAAGGCTAGTGGAGGATGGGGGTCGACATTTGGACCGATCACCAGATAGCGAACGTTCATCTTCATCTCGTAAGCGTCACTGCCCTGCTGTAGCATCCCCTCAAGATCGTAGTCCTGAAGCAGCCTTAATCAGAGACCGCTATAATACTGATACTGATCGGCCCTCTTCTCGCTTGCTCTTGTTGGATCGTCCTTCACCAGTCAGAGAGCCACGTAAGGGGAGTTTGGAGAGAAGCCAGAGTGAGAAGCGAGAACATAAGAGTTTGGTGGAAAAAGAAAGAAAACATCGCACACTTGCATCAGCTGCCATCCAAGAGTGCAAGAGTCCAGCTAAAAAGGATGAGCATACTTCCGAAGGGAACAGCAGCAGTGGATCTCGGCTGAAACCACCCCAAAAGCAGCAACAGCAGGATGGAACCTCAAAGTCGGGATCATCTACCAAACTCTGCCTAGCCTGGCAAGGAATGCTTCTGTTGAAGAACAGCAACTTTCCATCCAACATGCACCTACTTCAAGGTGACCTCAGCGTAGCTAGCAATCTGCTGGTGGAAGGAACAACTGGTGGCAAAGTGGCCCAACTAAAGATCACACAGCGTCTTCGTTTGGACCAGCCCAAGTTGGATGAAGTTACCCGCCGTATCAAAGTAGCAGGACCCAATGGATATGCTATTCTCCTTGCTGTGCCTGGTACCACAGACAACCGTGCCTCATCTGGGGCTGGTGAAGCTAATACCACCTCTACCCAGCGGCCGTTAAGAAACCTGGTGTCCTATCTTAAACAAAAACAGGCAGCTGGAGTGATAAGCCTCCCAGTAGGAGGCAACAAAGACAAAGAAAACAGTGGGGTCTTGCATGCTTTCCCCCCCTGTGATTTTTCTCAACAGTTCCTGGATTCTACAGCAAAGGCCCTGGCTAAATCGGAGGATGACTATTTGGTCATGATCATTGTTCGTGGTGCATCTTAAAGTCCTAATGCTTTCTGTGCTTATCCTGCTGCTTCATACAATTCCCCCTCCTCCAGTGTCTGCCAGGTGCTAAGCCTTAGCCAACACCCTAAGTATAATTTTAGATCTGTAGTTACTGTTATTTTCCCTTTATTTTCTATAAACTCTAGAGAACAGATATATTAACTGTTCACTAGGCTATCCTTAACTGTCTTGCTAGTGAGAGTATAGCAAGAAGGGATGGCCTGCTTTCACTAAAATATGAAACATTGAACAAGCTTGCCTCCCTTTTCTTTTTCTTTTTTTACTTTTTAACTTGTCCTTGTTCATTTCACAACTTTAAAGTAGGTATAAAATCTTTTCCTACGCTTACATTCTAAATTGCCATAATTAAAACATTCATGGTTCATGCCCATTCTGAGCCCCGCAGCTTCCATAAAACAATAGTTATGATTTCAGAATAATTCCTAGTTTACAAAATGTAAAATTGAATTGAATTAACTCATGGTTGAGACCCTGATGCAGCTGATATTAAGCCTTCATGGTGCACTGTAGTTTTCTTTCAATTGGGTTTTCAGTTTTTGTTCCCAAATTCGGAGAAATGCATACCCTTGAAGAATTTCCTAAATGGTATTTGGTTTGTTAATTTTTTTAAAACTTGTGTGCGTTTAAGGGTTATAGTTGTAATGAGAACTTTACTATAACCCATGAACATCATGAACTTCTGTATTCAAGAAGCAGGTGGTTACTGGTATCATTGTTTTTGCCCATTATTAAGTGTAATAGGCACGATGAATTCTAAAGTATAACTTGGGAATGCAAGTTTCAAAGATGGCACTTAACTTTTGTGAAAAGTTCTGCCACATAACCATTTCAATTATCATTCTATCCCTGTGGAAATAGAAAGGAAGCTTACCTGCTCAATATTTTTCAGGCAAAATATAATAGGCATTATACGAGGTTTTATAGTCTGGTTTGCACTGTTTTAATCTTGACACTTTTGCATTCACCTTGTATTTCTAAATGTTGGGGAAGCAATTCACTTTACTAAAACAACATAATTCAATTGAAAATAAGCCTTTAAAAGCAGTTCTTATTTTTAAAAAATATGTGATAAGACTTAGCAGGAAAGATTCAACAGTTTAAATGTGTGACTTTTTGCTTGGTCTCTTCTCTAGTCCAATATTTTTTTTTTGTTTGTAAAGCCACTGTACAGTAACAATACGTTTCTCACATGTAAACCAATTCTCAAGTTTGAATAAGTACAATTCATTGAAAAGTGGCTTAATGAAACTTTGCTCAGTAAAGTATTATTGGGAAACATGCTATTAAAGTATTTTTTTTCAAGTAGAGCCTCACTTCTGAAACTATTACACCCTTTTACTTTTTAAGACTGTGGGTACAGTAACCTAAATCCCGCAATTCTGAAATACAAATTGAAAATATAAATTGTTCTGTAATAAATGAAACTTGGAACTGTGAACCAAATTAAATCTAGCCACTATTACAGGCAGAGTCACTAAGACAGATTTGTATTGCCTGTACTGTATAATATTGGATTATCCATCTTACTGCATTTGTCAAATGCAATACGTTGGTGGCTACATAGTTTTCTTAAGTGTATTTGGAAAGGGAATTCGGTCTACGTTGAACTAATATATTAATTTGAAAGCCATTCTTGTATTTTTTTTGAAAATCTTTAATATCAGGTTTGAAAGTCAAACTTGTTGGCAATAGTATGCATACTGATGTGCTCTCCTTGTTAAAAAAATCCTTCAGAACTTGAATTTGAGGTAAAGTGAACATACTGGCATTTTAGTCAATTTTTGGGAACCGGTGTTGGAAAACCCTACACCATGGATTTCGTTTTCTATTTTAATTGAAAATTATGTTCAATGCTGCTACTTTTGATTCGAACTGGGTAAAGGATATGTGAAATGGGCAATTCAGCTTTCCAAACCTTTATCTAAGATTTTTTTTTAAAGAAAGAGGATAGTCCATAAGTAGCTATAGAAAGAAAAAGAACGTTAGTCCAATTTAGACTAAAATGATAACCAACTTTGGATGGCTCAGCACTTAGTTATAGCTGCTATAGCATTGAATTGTATGTTGTTGTTTTTGTATTAGGATAACAGCAGTGCAATTATTCATTTGAGCCAACCTCCAAGACTTCAGCATAGCAAAAGTTAAGTTTTGTGACACATCTGTATGCAGAAAAAAAGGATTGTGATCTTTTGTATATGGTATTATGAAGCCTTAGGGCAATGTATATTTGAATGCTGCACATGTTCAGAAATTTGTTTCCAGAGTTATAACATTAGGATGGAGAATGTGTTTTTTCCTGAGAGTCACTTAGTACCACTTTTGGAGGAGATGGAAAAGAAAATCTTAACTGGCATGTTGTCTTTAGGATTTATATTCTATAATTGGAAACTTAATTGGGTCCCCCCCCCCCTAAAGTTAACTAGGAGCTTTGCATTTTGGCAGTTCATCATACATGGTTGGCTGTCAGTGGAATATCAATTTAAGGCTACCTCATTTACCAAGATCCACTTTTGTGTTTATATAATTGTCTCCCAATTTGGATTATCAAAATTTGGAACACTGGGAGCCCAGATTAGCATTTTTAAAGCCAATATATTTAGCATGGGTCTTTTCTTCCCAAGATATATAAGGGGAAAGGAAGAAACCTTCCTTAGCAATTTAAACAAGTAGGAGTTTGACTACATTTTAAGAGTAAAAGAATGTAGGAATACATCTGAATTGGTTAAAAATGGAAAAGGTAAGGGTAGCCAATTAAGCATACAAAAGAATAGTCCATATAGAGTATCCAACTGAATGACTTGCAAAATTGTAAAGTAATTTAATGTGTTAATTTCCTTGCCTTCGGTTTTCCCCCCTATAGAGTAAACAATATTAGCTGCTCCAGATGTGTCACTGAAGATAACATTTCCCTTAACATCCAAACTAAAGTATTTTGGAACAACTAGAAAAATGCATACAGATGTGGGATGAAGAGAATCCGATGCATATTTTAGCTAGTTTTCTCCAGTAAGTAATGAGTCTGTAGTTGGAGATAACATAGCAATGTGAGAAAATATACTTACAAACAGAACACTAAATTTCATGTTCTTGTTTGACTTTTTGAAAGTGAGAGAAATAGTGTGAATTGTGAAAATCAGTTGATTTTTCTCCTGTATGTTTTTTTAACTAGTACAGCTGATTTTTTTTTTTAATCTCTACCCTATATTTTAACTCCCTGAACTACTATTTGTGCATTTATATACAGATGTTAATTCATTTCAAAAGCTTTGTGCCAGTGAAGGGTGATTGGTGCTTTCAGACATTACCTAGAACATTAATAGCCTTGTAGTTTGAACAGTTATCTGTAAATGTAGGGGAAAGACAGATCTCTTGTAAACATTTGTACTGAATAACCTCTTCTTTCCTCCTGAAAGCAAGGCTAGTGAAGTGCTGAAGACCACAAGGGATTCCAAACTCTAATGGACCTTTGCGAAGAAAAACGTTGGCTTATGTGGAATTTACATGGGCCTCATGGAAGAAAGCTTATCTGTTTAGTATTTGTGCATTTTACTAAAATGGCAGCTTAAAAAGTTGTGTATCTGCTATTTGTGATGCCAATGCCCATGTTTTAAAGTGGAAAATTGACCTCTTTGCTTTGTGCTGTGTACACAAGATTTCTGCAAAAGTAAAGGAAAAAAAAAAACCTTTTTATGGCTCACACAGCTTAAAATAGCTGTCACTCAAAACATGCGCTCACAGTCGAGCTGATTTTGTTTCATTCTAAATAAATTGTTTCTTTTGAGGAAAGTGGTTTTTCTGCCTGGAAATGAATTGACGACAAACCTTTGACCCCTTTGTTTGCAGCTGTGGGGGTACTTTACAACTGCTCCTGCTGCTGCTCCTTCTCCTCGATCTGATAGTTGTGGGTCTCAGACAAGAAACAGGGAAACCTTCGCTTTGATATTGACCATCTTTTATATCCGATCTGAAGAAATCTAGTTTGTTGTGTTGCTGTGTCCTCTTGTGTACGGTGAATGGGGATCAATGGCTGCTATCTCCTCATCTTTACGAGGAAATGGTGCTGTTGCTGGCATGCAAGAAACAGGGAAAGCATCTTAAGTCTCAGAACGGTGTACAGATCTGGGACTTTGTTGATTTTGAAGAGCTGGAGTTCCTGAATTTTAAATTCTTGATTTATTTTGTTCACCTAACTTGTTTGGCCTTAGTTCTGATTTTAATTTGAAGAAAGTTTGAAATTGCTTTGCATCTTGCGCATAACCTTTTCACCAAATTGAAAACAAAAAGAAAAAGTAACTCATTAAAAAAAAATTAAATGGTAGCGCGTTTCCAGACACAGTTGGAGAGCTCCTCCACCACCAGGGGCTTTTCTTCAGAGTTATGCAGTCCTGGGTGTAGTTCTGAATGGAAGAAGAGTTCCTGAGAGCTAGAGCGCTGTCATTTAAAACCTGTACAATTGTTATTGGTGCTCTTCCTTGACCCGTTTTGAAGCAAATGGTCTACACACCTTGGATGTGCATGCAACCTTGATCGTTTCGTAGGTACCGCTGCAAACTTTTTAGTTTGTAGTACAGATGATATCAGGAGGAGAGAAAAAAAGTGGTGAAACTTTGAAAAAAAAAAGTGCTATATTTCCTGCCTCTGGGGATCTTGAGCTTTGGAAAGCTGTTCCCACTGTGCAGGAGTACAACTCTTTGCTGCAGGAGACTTCGGGGCACAGTTGACTACACATCACCAGAGGTCAAGAGGAAGCGAACAGTGCTGCACCTGCATCGTGGCTGCAGAAACTGCATTTGTTTCCCAAGTCTCTTAGAATTATCTAGTTGCCATTTGACATGCAGATGGAAGACACCTTGAAATGCAAGCTTGTTCTGGTTGCCTTGAAATGCTTAACCTGTGGTGGATAAAGAACACTAGCGCGGTCCTGTATCCATGCAGAATGATTGCTAGGCAGCAGGTGCTTATCAACCAAGGATGCAACGATTGTGTTCCACAAAATATGGGTTCCCATGGCAAACTGCTGTATAAAACTCTTAAACAGGTAAGGGGGTTTTAAGAGGTCAAAGTGAATTGTAATTATAAGGAACTGGGTTGACTGCTTTTAGGCTTTGCTCATTGTAGCCTTCCAAGTTCTTAAATTATTGGTTCTTACTAACTTTTACAGTACCCCCTCCCCCAATGCAATGAGGTTTAGTACAATTAAGTATTAATCTGAACATCTAATCCCACTTTCATATTGATTCCTAAACTTTTTAAATGATGTAAGTAGTTGTGAGAGCTGAACATTTATGGTGACATTTCTGTTCAGTAAATTACAGAAGCAACTAAGAAGCTTATATCAAATACAGTAATCTCTAACAAGGTCCATGCTATTCTTTCTCTGTAAGAAAAGTGATGTAAAAAAGGTGGATGTGTATTTCTGGGTACATACATAACAAAACAAATATATGTCATGATTGGTCCTTTTCCTCTACAGTGAAAGGCAGTGGAATGTGAAGAGATCAGTTTTTAGATAATTCCATTTGTTTCAATAGTTGATTGAGATATGACTAGAAATACAATCAATCTGCTTATGGAATGCTAGAGGATATCAGTAGAGAAGCTACTTGGCAGAAATAGTTATAATTCTAAACTTTAGAATTTTTCTCGATTGGTAAGTAACAGGTTCTATTAAGCATCATTCTTTATGGGAAAAAATCAACTAATTTTAATAAATAGATGAGAAGATTTGGTTAAGTATCCTCTGTTTGTAATTTTAAAAAATTGTATTCCTAACAACAGCCTTGCTCCTGTCTATTCAGAAGTAATTCATGTAAAATAGAATTTACTGCTGCATATCTCTATAGAATTGCAGCTTAAAAGAGTTTCTGATGAGGGAATGATGCAGTTGAGTTAGCAAACTGAAGAAGATTCTTCAGCTCAATTAAATCAAAATATTTGATGTATTTTCCCTTTTATTGTTCAACCCAGTATATAACTGCAGTGCATTGGGTGCTGGGAAATGCTTTTAATAGCTGTTCCATAATAGTTATTTCTTCACAGGATTGGTCAGCCCCTCTGGACTGATTAGAGGGACATCTTTATCTGAAAGGTAACTGTATTTTTTCCATAAGAATGAAATGCTGCTTAGGTTGGCTTTGACTATAACAAAAATATGAAAATGGATGTAGCTGTGTAGTCATTCAAAGGAGACTTGAGAAACTTGTGAAACTGCATTTCCTTAGAGCACTATCTTAAAATTATATCCTGTAAAACTAAAGCGGAATAGCACAGTTTTAATATTAAACAGTATTTAATATACTAATTTTAGAAAATCTTACTAATTTCATCAGAGAAGAAAATTATCCCACTGAAAAAAATAATTAACTTTGGCTAATACTGTACATAACTTGTACAGTTAAAGACAGCTTTTAGTTACCAATCCAAATATTAGGGCTATACAGTTTTAAGATTTCAGACAGTGAGTATTATATTAACAAGGCAAATCTAAATGAATTATTGCCCCTCATCAAGACATACTCTGCAATAGTACATAATCCTTACATTTTTCCATTTTTCTAGCTGAATATAACAAACATAACTTTTGTTTTTCTGACTTGTGTACTGTAATAGGTATAGTCTTAAAGAAGATTTTGGAAAATAGCTTTGCATTCAATCCTTGTAAAATTCATGTTTCAACATGATGAACGAACAAAGATAGGTACTCTGACTACATTTAATGTCATGATAAACCAAGATTTATGGTAATATGCATGACTTTATGAAACCTTGGGATTATAATACATTCTTTAGGAAAATAGGCTTGTATAGCTTTTAGTTTGATTGTACTTAGTCACTGAATGCTCTGATGTTTGCATTAATACTACATTAACTTGTGTTTTGAATTGGCTTGTTTCAGAAATATTTATAATTGATATTCAGTCAGAATCTCTAGTTCATATAAAATGAGATGCTCTGGTTAGTTAGAGTTAAATTTTTCATGCAAAAGCAAAGATCCGGGCATTCTGTGATTGATGTACATCATGCAATGATTGACTTTGTGTCCATAGTCTTTTTTTTTAGACTGGCAAATGAAGTTAATTTTTTCGGTACTAATTTAACAATGGAGCTAAGATTTGCCTCCATTATTTTATCCCACATATGCTTAGATCGGGGGAGCGGAGCCTTCCTGAATGTAACATATAAAAGTTAATTGATCAGGAATTATGGCTGCTAATTGGCAGAAGTTAAATAGGACATTGCTAGGAAAATAGGGCTTCAGGCTAAACCAGGAATTCAAAAAGCATCCCGGAAGATAATGATATGTGTAATGGTTGCTAGAAACTATGCAATTACTGTTTCTGCAATTACGGGATAGATCCAGGTTTGATTCAAGGATATTGTTGCATTTTTTATATCTTTACAAAGTATTTTTACAAATACTTTGATTCCAGACTTAAGCATATTTAGATAAAATCCTTTGAAATCAGTGGGTCTTTATTCCTGATTTAATTTGCATCAAATTGATTTCATTTATTCTGGTCAAATAATTTAAATATGGATCTAACTGGAGAATTATCTCCAGTTTAAAGTTGCATTATGTGTAAAGGTTTATCACACATAATGAAAGTTTAAGATTTGAAAGATGATAAAGTATTCATAGTGAGGATGCTTTAATCCTACTACAGGTAGAATTTTTGAAAGGTATGTGAGAAAGCAAGATCCCAAAGATTTCTGCTTTCATAAAAAAAAAAAAAAGCCCAGCTGTTAATGGCAATGAAAATGTATATGAATAATTTCAAGAGAGGAATGCATAAAATGCACAATCTCCAGTGGTTGTAGAGTTGGATTTTTTATCCTGGGCAATTTCGTATGTCATGTGAACCAGACCGAATTGTGCAAAAAGAGAAAAGAGAAAGAAAGAAAGGAACTGTATAGTTTTACACAATTACATTTGATTTGAGCAGAGATTAGCTGTTCATTTAAAGCCAATCACTATTTAGTATGGCAGGTGGGGTTGGAATCAAATTAAAAATATGAAAAGAAGAAAAATCTTTGCTTATATTCCTAAATCAAATTTGCGTGCTGCTTGAACAGGTTGAATATTTCAGGCAAATCCCTGGTGTTTTCAAGTGCATTATTTACTAAGTTACTGTCCCCAGGAGCCTGAATGATAATCTTGGTGTTAAGTCTTCAAACAAGGCAAATGGAAATAAATGCCTGCTGCTGGTAGGTTCTGGTGATGACAGACTTTGATTATTAAGGACAGTAATGATTGGGCTTCAACTCAGAATAATAGGGCATACAAGCCAGGGCATAGAAGACATCAAGGTTTCTATGTACCACTGACAAGACCTGCCTGGGTACCAAGACATTCAAGTACCATGAAATGCATTTTATACCTTTGGATGTAAAAAGGATTCAGTGGTACTTACCAAGATACCTTGCACAGTGTGTTGTGCGTCTGTTCATTTTGACTTTTCATAGTGTATTATATACTTGAGATAATTTTTAATCATAAAGGTATCTTTATTTCTGAATGAATCTGAAGTATTTAGTAAAATATATCAGAGGTTGCAGTTTATAAAATTATTAGATTTTTTTTACCCCACCTTTATTACCTTTTAAGTAACTCAACATACATAATATTCCTTCCTTTTATTTTTTCCATGATAACAATCCTGTGAGGAGGGCTGGGCTGAGAGAATGACTGGCCCCAAGTCACTCAGCTGGCTTACTGTATATGTATTTAGTTTTGGGTTTTTTGCCTTTGAGTCAGACTTGTTTTGTGGTCACTACATAGATACATCCTTAAGATCTCCAGGCAATATTTTCAGGAATAGTTTGTCCCTCCCTCCCTCCCTCCCTCCCTCCCTC
>JAOYMU010000263.1:38281048-38295580 GCA_025802295.1 Psammodynastes pulverulentus | reverse complement strand
TATTTTTATGAACTTTTCTGTTCGTGAACCGAGTTGTTCGTGAACAGAAGCGTTCGTGAACCGAGGTATCACTGTATTGGGATCCATTTCAGTACTTTGTTTTTACCTCTACGCCTCAGGAGAAGATTCCCATTCAAAGGGGGCCTTTACCAGCAAATAAACAACTCTTAAGCTTAACAAATGCTAAGTCTGGAATGAGGAGTGGAATGATGTAAGCAAATATTTTGCATCATTATAATTCAGTTTTAGGGAAATGAAACTGGTAGGCACTCTTAATGCCATCAGTCATTATAGAGCTGCACATTGGGATGTTGAACAAGCCAGATAGTGGCCAAAAGCTAAGTAAGATAATGAGCTAAGCTGGAAACTGACAAACTGTTGAACATATGAAAAACCACCATAAATGACTGAAGGGCTATATTCCCTTAACTGATAATTGCCATCAGCTAAAAATAATACATTCTACTGTTTTCACATGCAGTTGCAGCAATGAGATTGCTACCTGCTAGAGTGTAAATATATTTTTGTATTGGTCAGTGAGTTCCTTCACATGGCTAGGAAATTAGCAGTTGTAACCAACCAAGCAAACAAAACACACATGACACAAGAAAACAACTGTACATCAGATTTCAACTGGAAACATGAAATATACAAATAGGAAAGTGCCATCAACTTCAGCACTTTTTTCTAAAAATTTCACAGCAAATTAAGTATGAAAAGGATATAACATACAAGATTTAATCTTGTTTTGCTGGTTCAGTGTGAAAAAGCTCTATTCACTAAGTAGAAAGCCTATATCACATTCTCCATACTGCTTATTTAGAAGCATGTGTTTGTGCAGTATATAATGCTAGTTTAGACAAGTGATCTTTAATTAAGGATAATAGTGGATAGAACCTTAGATATGACTATTTTACTTTTCTAGCCATTAGCCTGTGTTGAATTTCAGCTATATGGTCAGGGGCTGTGTTAGCTTGGGAATTCCAGCCCCAATGCATTTGTAAAACAGCTACAATTGGTGATGCTTATCCAAATTGCATAAGGCAGGCACAGATATTTGCTATTATCTATGAGCTGATTCTTCTTATATTAAAACTGATAAGATATAAAGTACAATAGATATAAAAAGTCTATTTGGATACTCCTCGGCAACCTGTTTATTTACAGTGGCACTGAAAAATAGGGACTTATGACCGTTTTTCACACTTAGGACAGTTGCAGTATCCCCATGGTCATGAGAACAAAATTCAGACACTTGACAACTGACTCATATTTATAACAGTTGTAGTGTCCTGGGGTTATCTGAACACCTTTTATGACCTGACAAAGCCAATGGAGAAGCCAGATTTACTTACCAACCATGTTACTAACTTAACAACTGCAGTGATTCACTTAACTGGCAAGAAAAATCATAAAATGGAGCAAAAATCACTTAACTGTCTTGCTTAGCAACAGAAATTTTAGGCTCAATCGTGTTTGTAAGTTGAGGATTACCTGTACACCTCTGTTAAAATGCCAGGTTTGTGAGATATAACAAACAACAGTCCAAGATAAATTACTTCAGATTTTTTCCACCTTTAATATAAACTATAAGTTGTTCAATTGAAAAACAAACCACTTTAGAGGGAAAAATAAAAATAAAGCACCTACAATAACATGGTTGCATAAGTGTATCTTAAACAAAAAATTTATTGAAGTACCTTTTGAGTGTATGACAGCATTCAGTCTTTTGGGGTAGGAGCATATCAGCATGGCATATGGGAATTTTGCCACTTTGGAGATATACTTTGGGTCATTGTCATGCTGAATGGTGAAATTTCTCTTCATCTTCAGCACTTTAGCAGAGGCTTGAAGGTTTTCCTGCCAAAATTGACTGATATTTGGAACTGTTCAAAATTCCCTCCACCTCCACCAAAGCCCCTATTCCAGCTGAAGAAAAGCAGCCACAAAGCAGAATGCTGCCACCATTATGCTTCACTGTGGGCAGAGTGTATACTGTGGGTTCAGTGTACAAAAACAACATTGATGCACAGTGTTGTTTTTACACCATACTTTTTGCAATTATGCCCAAAAAATACAACCTTGATCTCATCAGGACCATAGCATATTTTCCCACATGCTTTTTGTCAGACTTGATAATAGGTTTTTGTAAATTTAGCCGGGCTTGGATGTTTTTTCTTTGTAAAGAAAAGGCTTCCGTCTTGCCACCCAATCCCACAGCCCAGACATATGAAGAATACGGAAGATGGTTGTCAAATCTAGTATACCATCAGTACTTTCCAGAGATTCCTGCAGCTCCTTTAATGTTAGGTTAGCAGGAGCTAGGGTGAGGATGGAGGCTCACCCTGTTGTGTGTAGCTTAGGTCTTGAAATAGGTACCATTTCCGTGGGAAGATGAAGAGCATTCTGTGATGTCATGTTGGCCACATGACCTTGGGGATGTCTTCTGAGAGCTCTGGCTCAATGGCCTTAAAATGAAGATGAGTACTGCCCCCTATAGCCGGCAACGACTAATGGAGTAAAATCCACAGGGACTCCTTTTTAACCTTCATTGTTGCTGTAGGTCTCTTGGTAGCCTCTTAGACCAGTTTCCTTGTTTTTCATCAAGTTTAGAGGGACATCTAGTTCTTGGTAATGTAACGGCTGTGCCATATTTTCTCTTATTTGCTGATGACTGTCATCACTGTCGTTCCATGGTATATCCAATGCCTGGAAAAAAATTTGTACCCTTCTGACTGAAACCTTCCAATAAGATCCCTTTGATGCTTTGTAATCTCTGTGCAGACAATGGCTTTTGCTGCAAGAGGCAACTGAGTAGATGTAAAGAAAAAATAATAATCTGACTAGAACATCTGAACTTTATATGGGCTTGATCAGAGTCACTTTAATTGATGGCAGATACGTACAAGTATGTACCGCCAACCTGTAAATGACTATTTAACATCATGTTGAATGTTATTGGTTAATTCTGAACACAGCCATAGCCCTATTTCTGAAAAGATGTGCACACTTATGCAACCATTTTATTGTAAGTATTTTATTTTTATTTTCTACCCTAAAATAATTAAAATTGTTTTTCAGTTGTGCAACTTATAGGTCAGCGATGGCGAACATTTTTGGCACCGAGTGCCCAAACCGGAACGCACATGTATGCCTGTACATATGCGCATGCCGCAGTGGCAGAAAACCGAAGACCAGCTGGCTGGTGTGTGCATGCCTGTTTTTGAGGCGTTTTGGGGGCTGTTTTTAGCCAAAAAGAGCATGAAAAAGGCCCGAAAAACAGCATGAAAATGCCCCGGAAAAAGGCCTGAAAAATGGCCTTGTTTTGGGCTGATTTTCAGGCTGTTTTCTGACACTCCGGCACCTGCAAAGACCAGCTGGAGTCAGTGTGCATGCCCACTGAGAGGGCTCTGTGTGCCACCTCTGGCACACGTGCCATAGGTTCGCCATGATGGTTATAGGTTGTATTAAAAATGGCAAAACTTCTGAAGTAATTTAACCTCGTCTGATTTTTTTTTACATTTCAAAAACCTGGCATTTCGACCAGGGAAGTGTAGGCTTTTTACATCCACTGTATATATCCATAACAGCCTTAGTTCCCTCCACCCCCCAATTTGTGTCTCGTCTCAAACACATATTAGGAAGTGATACAAGTTATACGTAACAAAACACAATGATTTTCATATCTGAACAAATGCAATCCTATTATATAAACTTTTTAACATGTAAGATAGGCACATTCATATAATAATTCAAAGATTTTCTTTTTACTTGTGGGTGAATATTCCTTGTTGGACATAAAGCCAACGTTTTCTAATTCTATTAGCTATTGATACACCTAACGTTTTCCAGTTTCACACTTTAAAGGGATCTTGGAGTATTGCACCCATAGATCTCCCAACATGGGGCCTTGTGGATATTGGACTGTAAGTCCTACCCATTAGTTGAAAACTCATAATCTGACATTTCTGGAGAACATTGTTCGGAAAAGGTTGGAGTAAGATCAAAGGAGTGAAAATGACTTTCTGTTCTCTCACCCAGGTTTTCAGATACAGTAAAAACCTCAATGTACAGGTAATCCTTGACTTACAACAATTTTTTTAGTGACCATTCAAAGTTACAGCAGCATTGAAAAAATGATTTATGTCCATTTCTCACATTTATGATAGTTGCGGCATCTCCATGGTCACATGATCAAAATTCAGACGCTTGGCAACTGACATGTATTTATGACAGTTGCAGTGTCCCAAGGTCATGTGATCAGCTCTTGTGACTGTCTAACAAGTAGAATCAATACGAAAGCCAGATTCACTTAACAACCGTGTTACTAACTCAACAACTGCATTGATTCACTTAACAACTGTGGCAAGAAAGGCCGTAAAATGGGGCAAAACTCACTTAACAACTGTCTTGCTTATCAACAAATTTTGGGCTCAATTGTGGCTGTAAACTGAGGACTACATGTATTAAATATGAAAACTGATGAATTACAAAACTTGCTTCCTTATTTGGTCTGATACTATGGGGAGGAAGTTTTTGTTCTTTTTTTGTTTTAATTCTCAGAATATAGTTTTATTTGCCCTCTAAAAGAAGGATTGATATTTTCTTTTTAGTTTGTGTGCTTATTTTTAAATGAGTGATGATCTGCTAATATGAATAAACTGATAGTTAGCATTTTATCCTGCTATTTCTCCAGGAACTCCAGGCAACTTACATGAAGATAGCTCTTCATTTTATCCTCACCACATTCCTATGAGGTAGGTTGGACTGAGAAAGAGTGGTACCATGTGAGTTTTTACATATAGTTGATGTTATACTTAAACCTGCATCTCCCTTGTTCCTCTATTTTGGGATATCAATCAAGCAGCTGTCAAGAAATGAGAAGAGATGTCTAATTTAACGGTTCCATTTGCTTTGGATGATCTGCAATAATTTTCAGACTCAAACACTGGTAAATGAAACAACAATTCAAAGAGGCCATTTTGACCATGGCACTCAAGACTCTGGTGATTGCAGGAATCAAATTAAAGCATCCATAACAAATTAGCTGAGCAGCTTCTATTTGACCACATGCAGCGATACAGAAATATATAATCACAGCATAGCTTATAACCATGAAGAATATTAATATTTTTGAAAGACACCTTGTAGCCACTGTCCCATAATTAGTTTATTGTTGAAAATGTATAACTTCTACAAGATCAAGCTTTGGAGAATTGCAGAATTTTGTCTGCTTATATAGTGGATTCAACTTTCTTGTCTCCATTTTTGGGCTAAAGGTTCCAAGAATAATGAAATGGATGAAACAAGGAAACATATACCAGTCAAAATGAAGGACCATGCATATGTCTGTGTGTAATCATACAGCCAACCTGTAAGTAAGAGAAACAGCAGGATTTGGTTATTAAATCATTCTCATTTGGTGTAGTTGTCTTCATATCATTACTAATGCAACACTTTTAAAAACCGTATAGATACCTCAACAGTACTGCGTTTGCATCATTTAACCTAAGTGGCAATAAAGTTTATGTTTTATGTATTAATTTGCCTTAATTGGTTTAAATTGCAGGAGCTGATGTCTTATTCCAAGGTAAATACATTTCATTCCTTTAATACTTCTTCATGGCATGTTTATTAAATAATAATAATCTGTTTCAGTTTTTCTTTCACCAATCTGTTAATTTTTCTGCTTGCTCAATCTCTCTGTATTTTAGGATCTGCTACTGGACCCCACATTTGACAGCAAAGAAGGAATGGGGGCTTTTTGCAGTAGTATTGAGCTATGGAGTACTTGAGTGGTGCAGAAGATACAGTCTTGTGTTCAGACCAAACATTCTTATACACCCACATATAAAGACATTTTAATTTTGGTGAATTTTATGTAATGTATAGGAATGTAATGAATCCTGGTTATACTCTTTAATATGATGCCTCACAGACTTTTAAGTATTAAAAATTTTGAAAATGGGCAAAATTCATCTTTTGAAAAAGTATATAAATCCATAGAAGTAACGCACTATTATCCCACCCTAACATTTATAGAACCAAGTGATCTCTTATTTGGTGAGATCCCATTGGTGTTTACACAGTCACTTAAATCCCCATGATCCCATAGCAATTACGTTGTAAAGGATTTTCTTGTTCTGGCAAACTATTAAAATTTACCACCAGAGGGCTTGTTCCCACATTGAAATAATATGACTCATATTTAAAGCTCTCTGAAGTAGATCATGCCTGAAAACCTACGTCTGTTGATCCAGACTTATGTGGCGCTTCTATGTATTACATGTATGAGTTGGATTACTAGGGGAAATCATAAGATTCTTGCCAGTCTAGTTCTCTTCATTAAAATAACAGCCATATAGATGCTTCCTGTATGTAGAAAATAGCCCCCTCCCCTCCCATAATTACTCCAAATCTCATACACAGCAGTGTGAACAAATTCTTTTTAATCCCTCAAGCCTTAATACCTAACTGCTTTTCATAAAAACGTAGATTCAAACTTGAATTTGACTATAAATATAACCCTCTGTTTAGCTTGGCTGTTTTGTGCCTTAAACTATGATTTTTTTTTCTAATTTAAATCTACAGCAGGTAACTTGCACTGAATGAGCTCAAATACTAGAGGTGAAAGAATATGCACATTTACTGAATATACGTATGAAATTCTGACCCTGTTCTTTTTTTGAAATCTCAAGTGCCTTAACAGGGTGTATATGGACATGATCATATTTCTGATTATTTCACTTACTCTTTTCTGTTTGTTTCAGGGCTATGAAATACCTTCTGAAATGTCTCCAGATTATACCAAATGATGTTACCTACAGAATTTTTTAAAAACAGTACTTGCCATTTTGTTTTTAGTTCTTTTCCTATTAAATCCAGTGTTCATGTTTAACTTTCAGTGCATATTATAACAAAATGTTTACCTCAGGTGAAAATCTTTGCAGTTAAGCCTCTACTGCGTTAAGAATAAAGGTTTTGTCGGGCTTAAAGTATATAACCATGTAGTTTAATTGCTCATTCATTTTTTAAAATTTGTTCTGCTTTAGGTTTCACTATCTTGAATCACTGAATCCACATCCAGTGTATACTATTAATCCCTGTTAGGTAGGAGGATGCATGGATACAATTGCAATATAAAACACATAAAAACTTTACAATGATTGTCTTCTGGAAATGAATCCTGTCTCACTAGTACTTCTCAGTATCCACTTTGACAACTGGACCATACCCCAAAAAGCAAGATGGCTTTGGTTTTACCATTTTTATTGCTAGCTGCCAAGGAAGGATTAATAAACAGATTTAAATGTTAACACTCACAATAATTTACTAGGAGTTTTTTAAGAACTCTATGTTGTCATGTAGTTATTAATGTGTTGATTTTAAAACCTCTTACATTTTTTCTATTTGGCACAGCTCCCTAGAATATGCTTCAGGTGTGTGTCCCACATTAACATCTTTCACAGTGAAGACTGATTCAAAGATTCCAGGTAGAACTGTGCAATTTTCTCTATCCTCCTCCTGCATTTCTATTGCAAAGGTATTAAATTTCCCTGGTTAATTTCCTATTACTGGTGTAATTCAATAAACATTTTCTTCCTGTTTCCTCATCAGCTGACATTGGTTTTATCAAAAATTGCATCCTTTCCTTAATTTCCTCATGGGTGCTAAAGAAAATCTTAACCATTGTTGTTCTCCAGTGTGTCAGATGGTATCCAGGGATGCATGGGTTGACTCCTCTATTCCTTGCAATTAGACAGAGCTTGAAACTGAGGACACGCGCACCTGTCACTCATCCCCAGTTTCGGCTCTAATGCAAAGAACAGAGGTATTAATCCATCCCTCCTGGACAGGATTAAGTTTAGGTGAGATCGTTCGTTTCAAATTTAATGATATGACAGCGTGAAGGGTCGCTGGCCCGAGCCCGCTGTCCATCGCTCACGTGGAGGGAAGCCGACGGGTTAGAGGCGCTTATCTTTCCGATTGACCAGGCTTCCCTTTTCGAACGTTGAATCGCGCGCGCTAAATGCTAGATGCTAAACAAGCGACAGCGCGGGCGGAGGCTTGGCTGCTTGGACGCTGAAGCCTTGGAGGATTGTCGTCGTGCATTTCTGCGGCTGCTGGAAGGGCCCGGGCGCGTGGAGAGTGGAGCCATTCATCTGCTCCAGCTGGTTTGGGGCACGTTTGAAGCCCTTTTTGAGGCCGGAAGATCGTCGCGTCTGCCATTTTGGAGGCAAAGTGAGGCGCGGGCACCATTTTGAGAGTGCTTTCGTCGCACCCGCCATTTTGCAAGCAGAGTGTGGCACGGGCACCATTTTGAGAGCAAATTTGTCGCGGGTGCCATTTTCCGAGGCTCGTCTTCGACAGACAGCACCGGACGGGCTCCTGATCTTCTGAGGCCCTTCTCGGTTATCGCCTCAGCAGGCTGCATTCTAAGAGCCTGGGCGTCAGGGGAGGTGATTCCCCTTTCTCCGCCGCTTCTCCTTCAGCCGGCGGCCGCCTTACCTCAAGGAGGCCCGCATGGATCCTCTAAGGTTTGGAGGCGTGTTGCTGGGCAGAACTGTCAGCGCTGATCTGCCATTGGGCTGGGATGGATTCTCCCTCAGAGCCGGCGGGGCCTTCTTCTCCTCGCATCCCAGTCTCTTCTAATCCCTCCTCCACTGTCACTAAGACCAAAGCAGCCAAACTCAAGGCTAAGGCCTTATCCCACTCTCAGGTTTCCAAATCCCAACAAAAGGCCGAACTCCGGCTCCAAAAGGCCCTGGAGAAGCAGGCCGACAAGGGAGCCAGGGAGGCAGAGAAGCATGCTCTGGCCAGTGCTGGCACTTCATCGCCCTTAGCACAGAGCATTGTGGAGGTACCATCGTCCAGTGGACTTAAAAGGAGGCGTGACTTACCTGAGTGTGAAGGGCTTTACCAGAAGCAACTGCTATTGGCCGTTCCTTCAGATCCTGATCCTGCGGTGTATGTACTCTGTCGGTGGGGCTCTCTTCTTCTCCTCAACAGCCCATGTCTGCCAAGGCCCAGGCGCCGCCACCTTCCGCCACATTTACACCTAAGGCGGCCGGCCTGAGACAGTTGGAACTTCAGCACATTGATGTGGAGTGGCTGCTTTTGGAAGCGATGAGAAGGGGGTTTGAGGCAGGAATGCTTCAAAATAGAGCTCCCAATATGCCTCAACCCAAAGCTGGTCCTGCTAGACAGCAAGCCTCATTCCAAGGGCCTAGCTCCTCGTATGGGGCACCATCTTCATCCTGTCATGGCCAGGTGACTCCCCAGGATGCTCCTGAGGAGGAGGAGGAAGAAGGAGAGATAGGCCGCGAACTATCAGACGAGGGCCAGCCGGAAGAGCAACCGGCCTTCAAAGGGTTATTTCAAACCCACATGTTCAAATCTCTGCTGAATAAGGCCAAGGCAGTCACTGGCCTGGGACTAGATGGACCAACCGACACCAACTCCATGGTTGGTCCTAGAGACATTCTTTTTTCAGAGACAACTGAGACCGCGGACATCATTCCGACGCCCAAGCTGTTTCTTCAGATGATTAGACAGCAGTTGGAGGTGCCAGGGGCCTACCCTAGCCCTTCATCATTTGACAAGAAATACTTCTATGTTTACCCTGACCTCTTGGAAATTTTGAACACTCCAGAGGTGGATGAGCCAATTGTGGCCTTAGCAACGCCTTCGGCATCCTTGGCGGATGCTGAGGATGTCCTTCAACCCGAGGACAGGAGGGCGGAGCTAACCCTCAGAAAGGCTCATCAGGTGGCGGCCTGGGCCGTCAAGACTAGTACCACTGCTTCTTTCTTTACTAGGGCAGCCTTATTGTGGCTCCGCCAGTTGCAACAAAAGGTACCGGTTCAAGACACTCGTACCCACCAAGACTTGAACAAAATCATGGCAGCTACAGAATATACAGTGGATGTGACCCTGCATGCCGCCAAGTATGGCGCCAGAGCAATGGGATCATCCATCACGGCGCAGAGACTTCTTTGGTTGCGGCAGTGGCAAGCTGACATGAAGAAGAAGTGGAAGCTGGCGTCAGCCCTGTATAGGCATTCTAACCTTTTCGGTTCTGTGTTGGATCCCATTCTGGTTGAGTCCAAAGACAAGAGCAAGAGGTTGCCCAGTCTCTCCAGAAGGGGAGACCGTTTATCGCCTCCTTCCTTTCAGGCTCAACAAGGTTTTAAGCCAACTTACCCCGGCTCGTACCACCAGAGACCATTTAGACCCTTTAGTCCGAGACAGGACTTTCAGTCTGGACAAGGGTACAGGGATCGGAATAGAAACCAATTCCAGTCCAAACGTCCCTTTCGAGGGGGTGGCGGACGCCTCTCCCGCCGATCTCGCTGACTACGAGAGGGACGTCCCCGTTGGTGGCAAGCTGAGTCTGTACTGCGACCAGTGGGATCTTACTACCACAGATACCTGGGTGAGAGACACTATCTGGTCTGGGCTCAGACTGGAGTTCGTCTCTCATCCACCTGAACGATTCCTCAGATGTCCAATATCCAAAAACATCCCCAAACAGAAGTTGATGCAGGAGGCAATCCTACACCTGGTGGCCATTCAAGTGGTGGAACCGGTTCCGACGGAGTCCAGAGGCTTCTATTCCATGTTGTTCCTCGTTCCGAAGTCTTCGGGCGGCTGGAGAGCCATCTTGAACCTGAAGAGTCTCAACCAGTTCATCAGGTATCAAAGGTTCAAGATGTTGTCTCTACATTCCATTCTACAGGGGATCAGAAGCATGGACCTCATGACGTCCATAGACCTCACCGAGGCTTACCTGCATGTCCCGATTCACCCGGACCATCGCAGGTTCCTTCGGTTTTTCTATGCAGGTCAATACCTGCAGTATTGAGCACTCCCCTTCGGATTGACTTCCGCGTCGAGGACGTTCACCAAGGTCCTTGCAGCCTTAACAGCATCCCTGAGATCAACACCAATCAGGCTGCAGTGTTACCTGGACGACATTCTGATACAGTCGTCGACGGTGTACCAGGCGCGTCAGAACCTGCAAGACACTATGCTTGCCCTGCGCAAACACGGCTTTCCGATCAATATGGGGAAGAGTCATCTATCTCCCACCTACAGAATTCAACACTTAGGGGCGGTGATAGACACCCAGCAGGGCCGCGTTTTTCTGTCTCAGGACAGGCTAAAGGACATCGCTGTCCTGGTGAGTCAAGTAATGACATCCAAGTCGGTCATCCTATTGTCTCTTGCTCAGCTGCTCGGGAAGATGATATCCTGCATCGGTATTGTCCCCTGGGCGAGACTGCACGCCAGGGACCTTCAGTAGTTCCTCCTGCCCTTTCAAAGATCCAGGCAGGGAAATTCCACGAAGAAGGTCAGGCTTCCGCTGGCGGTTCGAGACTCTCTCCCCTGGTGGTCAGAGGCGATGACCGCCGGTTCTATATTCAACGATCCGTCTCGCTTATCCATCACGACGGACGCCAGTCTTTGGGGTTGGGGAGCCCATTGCCAGTTGAAGGTGGCCCAAGGTCAGTGGTCCAGCCTGGATCGTCAAAACAACATCAATTGGCTGGAGTTGAGGGCTATTCATCTGGCTCTTTTGGCCTTCCAATCAGAAGTGGAGGGTCGGCACATTCTGATTCTAACGGACAATATTGCAGCCAAGGCTCATGTCAATCGTCAAGGAGGCACTCATTCCAAGAAGCTTATGGAAGAGGCCCGAGCCCTGTGTCTTTGGGGGGAGAGTCACCTGCTGTCGATCAAGGCGGCTCATATCTCAGGATGTCTGAACTCCCGAGCCGATTGGCTAAGCAGATCCAAAGTGGATCAGGCAGAGTGGAGGTTAGACCTGACCTTGTTTCGCAAACTATCAGACCGATTCGGCTGGCCGGAAGTCGACTTATTCGCCACTCCGACCAATTTGCAACTGCCTCGCTTCTTCTCCCGTTATCCATCGCTGGGAGTGGAAGGGGTAGATGCCCTGCGCAGTCAATGGCCAAGAGTCCTCCTTTATGCCTTCCCCCCAATTCCTCTGATTCCAGCCTTTCTTCGGCAGCTGCTGCTACAGAGGGCAAGGGTGCTAGTGATGGCCCCCTTCTGGCCCAGATGACCTTGGTTCGCCGATCTTCTCAGTCTGTCAGTGGCTCCGCCGTGGAGGATTCCAGAGACCTGGGTGCAACTATCTCAGGGTCTTATTAGTCATCCAGATCTGGGGTGGCTCCAACTGACAGGCTGGTTGTTGAGCGCGATATCCTAAGGAAGGAGAGTTTTTCAGAGGACGTCATTGTGACCTTGTTGGCGGCCAGACGTCCTTCCACGATGAGGATTTATGGGGCTACGTGGAAGGCGTTCTGTAGTTGGTGTAACAAGATGGACATTGATTGTAATAGACTTTCAGTAGCTCAATTGCTAGGTTTTCTTCAAGAGGGTCTGGCCAAAGGACTTTCCTCTAATACTCTCAAGAGACAGGTGGCCGCTTTGTCGTCTGTCCTGGCTTGTGAGGGATCGGAATCTCTGGCCGGACTTCCGGTAATTCGGAGGTTTTTGCGTGGAGCCTCTAATCTACGGCCTCCAGCGGTCCACAGATTTCCATCCTGGGATTTAGCTCTGGTTCTTCAGGCTATATCCTTACCGCCTTTTGAGCCAATCAGGACTGTGTCTCTTCAATTTGTCACGTTTAAAGTCTGCTTCCTGGTGGCAATTACATCAGCCAAAAGGATATCGGAGTTGGCGGCACTCTCTATCAGGCAGGATTTGTGTGTTTTTTACCAGGGTAGGGTGGTCCTCCGTTTGGACCCCACCTTCATCCCTAAAGTAAACTCCGCTTTCCACCGTACTCAGGAGTTGGTTCTGCCAAATTTCTGTCCAAATCCTTCCCATCGTAAAGAAAAGCTGTGGCATAAACTGGACGTTCGTTGTGCGCTTAGGACCCAGATTGTGGGGGCAATATGCTGATTCTGATTCTGTGAACCGCTTAGAGAGGGCTGTAAAAAGCATTGTAAAGCGGTATATAAATCTAAAGTGCTATTGCTATTGCTATATTGACCGGATGGCATCTTTCAGAAAGACTGAGGCCCTGTTTGTGGACTTTCAGGGCTCTTCTATGGGGCTCAGGGTCACTCCCTCCAAGATCGTGAGGTGGTTACGGACAGTTATCTCTACAGCATACATCAATCGGGATTTGCTGGTACCTGTTGGGATCACGGCACATTCTACTCGAAGTGCAGCTACCTCGGCGGCGTGGTCAGCGCAGGCCTCTGTAGAAGAAATTTGCCGGGCCGCAGCCTGGGCGTCCCCTTCATCTTTTATCAGACATTATCGTCTAGATGCATATGCTTCGGCGGATGCCGCCTTCGGCCGAAGAGTTTTGCAGACGGTGGTAACAGGGGCTGGGACTCTGGACCAGTCGGCTTCCCGCCCATCAGATCAGTAACTTGGGTAAATCCCATGCATCCCTGGATACCATCTGACACACTGGAGAAGGGGCATTGGTCCTACCTGATATGCTCTTTCTCTGTGGTATCCAGGCCCACCCTGTGGCCGGCTGGTCCAGGGTGCAACTGAGGACACGGCAGACATCGAATGGAACTTGGTTCTCTACAAACGCCATCGCCGAAACTGGGGATGAGTGACAAGTGGGTATGTCCTCAGTTTCAAGCTCTGTCTAATTGCAAGGAATAGAGGAATCAACCCATGCATCCCTGGATACCATCTTCCACACAGAGAAGGAGCATATCAGGTAGGACCAATGCCCCTTTCCCTTACATTGTTAAATTGCGTTATTGGCTTTGAGCTTTTATTATAATAGCTTTAAATAATCTTTTTATTTAATTCCTTTACTACATAGGTCATGTCATCTCAAATGAAATTTGAGAATTTCACAGCCTTTTACAATTGAATAATCTTTATGGCTTAAATACCGTAAAGGCTGAAAAGTATTATCCTTAACTTACAAACATAGAAGCTAAAATCTGTCTTGTAGTTTACCTGGACTTTCAACTCTTTTTTTTCATAATTTGTGATGCATCTGTTTGGCTGACTGATATTTAAGATATAGATTTTGGCTGTTGTGTACGCCCGTAATTTTTTTTTAGGAACTAAGCTGCACATTTAGACCTACAAGGAGGTAATCTTATAATAGTAGAAAGGAATAATGCTCTGATATCTATTAACAAAAGTTTAAAAGGAAAGTATAATGTAAAAAAAGATAACTTTAGTACAAGAAGGAATTGAGTAGTGAAGAAATAAGGTAAGGATTTCTTGTCTGCAGTAATTGTGGGTGATACATTCTGCTATTATTCTTTACACAGCATACCTGGCATTTTATGAACAGAAAGAAATCCCTGCTCTTTATTAGAAATATATTTAAGGGTAATGAAATGAGGGAAGAGTAGATGAATATTTAAACATGAAATGTAACACTTAAGTACTACATTGCCAAATTGTACATAGCTACTTTTATTTTCCCTTTCTTTACACTTTTTTTTTTGTAAAAGTTTTATTGGTCAAAAATACAAAAAAATACATCTTTTAAAATATGTTGAATTTTACAAT
>JAOYMU010000263.1:38264864-38277595 GCA_025802295.1 Psammodynastes pulverulentus | reverse complement strand
TAAACAGGAAAAAACCATGCTGCAAAACACTGCAGGGAGCCATATGGTAAATATTTATGAAGTGGTTTATAAACTGTCATTCCAAGTCTGAGGGTAACCAGATTGTTCTAATTCACATAAAGTAAAAATAACCTGCAAAATGGGAAAAATAAAAATAATCACTCTGACAATTTAGAATATCCTTTTCTATACTACTTATAGACTTGCTGGTAGATGCTCACACTGCTTGGCTGTGGCTTCATTTGTCAGATTTCTTATCTGAGTGGTAAGTGTTCCATCCGTTCATATTTTCAGTTCTATCGTTATCAAGATTCAACACCAAATTCCTGGTGTCTCCTGGATGCTATAGTGAAGCATCTTTTCATTATTAGAAGACTGTTCCCCCACTTTTTTTTTCTTCAGCTCCACATTCAATTGACTGAAGCCCAGTACATTTAATTATATAAATGTTGACTACTACATTTTTGCTTTATTTTTGTTAGACATATGGAGCTGAAGTTTTGTTTCTATCTGATGCATTCATATTTGAGAAATCTGAACATTTCTTGTATGATTAAACTATACAGTTATTCACAGGCTGTGGTCAGTAATTTTATCGCAAAATGCTTTGTTAAGTGAAACGAGTTTAGAATCTGGAGTAATAACTCTTAACGTTCTCCATCCCCTTGCTACATAAGCTGCTTGGTTTTGCCTCAAGAATATCCATCATCCGTTGTAAGGTAGATTTGGCTCTGACACCTCAGTTTCCTAACCCCTATTCCACATCAGTGTTTTCAAGCAAAATTTAATGGGTTGGTTTAAATTGAAAATGAATAATAAAGTCATTTTAACTATTGGTTTATCTTTTGAGAAAAAATATGTAATAAAGATAGAAGCAATTTTGTACTGAAGTGATTTTTTAAATGCTAATAAAATTTAAGAACATATTTTGTTGTTGTTAAGGTGGATTTCCAAAACTACATGATTATAGAAGCACACCTTTGAATAAATAAGTTTACAGCATAACCACATTTCATAAAGCTATATATAAAATATTTTTCCAGTGTTACATTATAATTTCTTCTTCTTCTTCACTATTAGTCTAATAATTGAGTTCAAGTTTTGAATTTGAATCAACACACATGCCTTGATTTCTTTTGAGTTGACTTTTAAACCATAAACAATTCTACATTTTGATGTGCTCCATATGTAATTAGTGATTACATAATTAACATCATGATTTTCATTGATAAGCAATGGTGACATTTTACAAGAAACATTTTAAAATTTAGAGATTTTTCTTACCAGCTACTAATATGATGTAAGCAGTATCCATTGGGTCAATACCTAATGTTTTGGCTCTGGCTGCAAGGTGGAAAGTTGGGATAAAATAGGCAAGCTGACTGAAGAGAAAAGACCATGTGAAAATAAAGAAGAAGGGATTTTTCAGGTGAGAAACAACAAGACGGCATTGCTTCTGGATAAAAGGCTGCACCCTGGATTTTCCTTCATTTGATCGGATGCAAATTTGATCACCGGCTTGGTTATCATTCTTGTAGGCATCCACACAACTGTTTTTCTGTGGCATTTCAGAAAACTTGTAGTTAATTGAGACTAAATTATCAGGCTGTAGTAGGTTGTCTGATGTAGCACATTCTTGATTGGGAGGATCCAGTATGTTCAATTCTCTGGTGCAGGTTTTATCTAGGCTGCCTTTGAAACTCTCTGGAAATGTACTTAGTACAACTATTTGGCCTTCACTTTTAGGACCTATGTCTCTGTTTTTTTTCTTATAAACTGGCCGTAGTAGCAGGCTAGAAGGTACAAGGTTCAACATGATGCCGCCATATATCAATAAGAAACCTGAATGAATGGAAAAAGATAATATTTTTAAAAATCATTTTAAAAAAATCATTACAGTCACAGAACTAATTAGCATATGGATTCCTTACACTTTTCAGGGCTATTTAAGTTGGTAATTTTCAAGCAGTATCCAACAACCTCCTTATTCCCTATGCTGAATGGAATCTACTTTCAGCACTGCTTGAAATTATGTCAAAGCTTTTATTCTTGTTGAAAGAAAAAGATAAAAATGAACACCATTAGTAGTAGATATGGTCAATATCCCTTTAAGTGAATAACAATATTAATAATAATGCATTTGACAATCCTAGAGAGTGTCCATCTTACTGAGATGTCCCCCCCGTAACATTGATGAACACCTTAAGCCAGTATTAATTTTTATATTTATAGTAAGTGAAATTTAAAAGAAAAGAAAAAAATGTTTCCTAGCTATTTAAATGAACCTGTTTTAATCTCTAAAATGTTATTTTGACAGTATTTGGTTCTCATGTGTCTCTGAGGTGACACATGAATAGAAATAATGTGGTTTCTGTAACTCTTTCTAAAATTGTTCTGCCAGAAAATCAGAGCAATTAAAATAGAAAACCTAAAGCATTTGTATCAAAACTAAGATACGCTTAAAGCAGATTTCTCACTACATTTATATCACTGAGAGGAAACCGAATGAAAGAGAATGAGAATTCAGTTATTATTTGACTGTAGTGTTAAGTTTAACATCAACTTACTTTCACATATTAACAGTGGGAAGATAAAAGAAATGAAGATGACTAACCTTGCCAACCGTACATTTCTATCAGGAATTGAACAAGTGGTGTTAGCACAACACTCAGTCCCATTCCCGAGCGGCCAATTGCATTGGCTAGAGCCAGGTATCTCCTGAAGTACTTAACTATCATGACGGCAGCTATCTGATATGACAGACAAAAACCCAGCCCTAAAGAAAGAAAACATCATGAGCAGGGGCAGAATCTTCTATAGGAGGGTGTTTTTATTTCATTTAATTAAGCAGCCTTTCATGAGTACCAGTAGTGGACCGCACAAATACGCAATGCTTCCAGGTGGACAGTTCTTAACACTGAAGCAATTGTATTTTAGTCTTTACTTCCTCCCCCCCCCCTCCATTACAAGATAATTACTTCAAACGATGCTGTTGGAAACAAACAAAAAGATTGGATTGTTGACTGGTAGTGTTGCATGCTAGAATTCTAATAGCCCCAGACAGATCTCTAGTCTGAGGCTTTGGTAAATTTATTTTGAATACAGTAATCCTTAATTTGAAATGATGCCACCTAACATAGGAGTTACTCAGTTGTTGAAGTAGTACACATTTAGGGACCATAATTCTGTGATATGATGTTACTATGTCAACGACTTAATCTTCTCTAGAATAAAATACATACAACAGACATGGACATCTTAAAACCCTGGATAATCCTTGCCTTATCAGAATCAACATCATGCCATCATACTATATATAATGCAATGTGGTTAAATATCTGACCAGCTTCTTAATATGAAGTGATATAAAGGTAAGAATATATTTGTACAATAGCAATATATCAAAAGCTTTTGTGGTATTTTATTTTTGTATCTGTCTCCAATACAAGCATTCAATTTAATAAAGAACTCTTAAAGTTTTAAAAACAATGTAAAGAAGTATGCTTGAGCACTCTGGCCTTGCTTCAGATAAGCAATTATTCATGCCCCTCAAAAGATGATACAGGAAGGAACAAATTAAATGCCATGCTTTTAAATATTCCCGAATTGCTTAAGGACGGAACATCAACTTAAAATAGTTGTAGTAGATTCCATTTAACAGTCTCAATTTAGCAGCCTGGATTTAATATACAATATCTTTTGGATCCAATTATTGTCCAAAATTTAGGCAGAAACAAGATTAAGGATGATGTGAATAGTCAACATGGCTGGCTGGCAGCAGCATCTGACATTTCTTCCTTTCTCTGTCTTTCCTGAAGTACTGGAAAGTGTCTGAAGAGGGTTATTAAATATACTTGACATGCTTACCTGTTAGGAGTCCCATAGAGACCCAAAGAAAAGGAATGCTTGTGGCCAATGTGCTAATAAGAAAACCAGCACCAACCAGGAGAGCCCCTAACAAGGAAGTTTTCCGTTCTCCTAGCATTCCACACACTGTAATTACCAGAGGTGCTGGAACAGAGCAGATGGAAATTGGCATTAATGATAGCTCGAGAAATAGATACCACTTCTAGGATGGAAAACACTGAGGGGAAAATATTTAAGCTTTAAGGAATTACCAAACTACCTATTTTTGTTTATTAAATTTACAATGGTTTTCATAAATATTTTGATTTATCAAAACTACATGAGAACTCTAATGTGTGAATTATGGTCAGTAAGCAAAATTGGCAAATGACTAAAAGCAGATGGGAGAATAGTTTTAACTCACAGATGTAGGTTGGGGGGTAGGGGGTTATTTTTGGAAGCACATTTGGGATTCTGAGTAAGAGTACTACCTTTCCCCAGCTCTGGGGGCAGGACTTTGCAAATTGGACACCAATTGTGAACTGGCCTTACACTGACATAATCTTAGCACAGTCCAATCAAATGGATTTAAGTATGTATTTAAAGAGATAGTACATTACACTAACCTGCTAGGAATCCAAGTGAGGACATAATGGAGCCAATCCAGCTGACATGTTCAGAAGAGCCACCAATGTCTTCTTGAAAAGCCACAAAGACAATGGCAAAGTTTTTCAGTGTTCCAATTACAAATACATTTACCTACAAAAATCATCAATATATTAATTGAAATGTAAAATGGAATATTAATTGACACTCCAAAGCAAAACTCTGCAGTGTTATCTTTAAATGATCAGAGGATGAAACTAGGCCTCACACTGGCAGACTCAACAAAGTCCAGCTAGTATCTGATTTGAGAAGAAAAAAAATGAAGGGAAGAGGAATGAGTGACCTTTGCTGAATGCTTATGTTTTTGTGAATATTTTGAAACCTGTTGTGTTTGAGTGCTAAAATAATGATACGAAGTGTTTTTAAAACATAAATTTTATGTTTTGGACTACTTTGGCTGATCTGTCAGCCTAAATAACATCACAGAATTTTGTGATGGTGAACAGAAGAAGAGAGGAAACTGCAAAGTTTTCATATAAAATTGTGATAAAGATCAGGCTGAATAGTCCCAGTTTGACCAAGATCACCAGAAGAGATGAATTCGGATATAATGAGAAATCAAAGCTGATTTCAAAAATGGAATGCCCTCAGAACTTAAGCTAAAAAGGAAAAATATACTTGGAAGAAGCATTGGATGCACATTATAAACATTAACTATAAGAAGTCCTTGTTTAACAACTATTTGCAGTTGTGATGGTGATGAAAAAGTAACTGCAACCAATCCTCACATTTATAACCTTCCCAAGTCTAAAATCAATGTGAAGTAGATCATAAGTACAGTAGCAGTTTCACCTAGTGATCAAGGAGACTTTCCCAACTGTCACTAAATGAGGACTACCTGTATGAGCAATTCCTGCTTTATGCCAGGGTTCTGTTGGCGAAATGGTTATATAGACTAGTTTTTGCACACCTAAAATCATTGCACAACTATATGAAAATGGTAGACATAATTTTGGTCTGACTTGGGATTGCTCAAGTAAAATTGTGTGAGCCAGGGATATCCTGAACTTTTGTTTTAAACTCATTAAAAATAATTTTCATTTCTGAAATGCTTTTTCTTGCTTTCTGTCCTTTATGCTTCTACACATCCGAGGGAGACATTGACTCCATTTCAGCTACACAAATAGAAGGGCCTTCTAATTTCTAAAAGTAATATCTTTTTGCATCAAATACATTCCCACCTTTTGTTTCCTGTCCTTTGTCCAGTTAATATCCTTCAATGGCAATAGCACTTAGACTTATATGCTACTCCACAGTGCTTTAGAATGCTCTCTAAGTGGTTTACAGAGTCAGCTTATTATCTTAATTCATAAGAATCAAGCTTATTCAAAATTCTTCAGTGAGTGTTTTTTTTTCTCAGAAGCTGTTTGAAAGTTCAAATAACAGTTTCAACCGAACCACCTCTGTCTATATCCTGTCTACGCACATTCAAATAATGCCCTCTTTTGTGCCTCGGTTTCTCTTTCTAGGCATGGCAGACAGCAAATGAGATGGGATGAGTACTGTGGAATTGATCCAGTTCAATAGGGCAGAACATTCTTTTCAATCCTATTTCTAAAAAGAGAAAGGGACTTGGCTTCAGCACTGGGCTGACAATGGCAAAGCTGGGTCCTAGCCATCCTATTGTCACCATAGGATAAGGTTGATCATTTTAAAATAACCTTAGAAACATGATTGCGATGGAAGAAAGAACTGTGATGAGTTTTTTGGGCTTTCACTTTACAATAAAATCAACTTCCAACTCAACTAACCCATCAAACCTCTACAGCCTAGGCTTTTCTTAGCATTGTCTAGCAGTTATGTGCTTCTAATAAAATTCTAACCAGCAAAATTTCCCTTGCTGCAAAAACCCACATTACAGTGATACAGACTATGCAGTGGTCATTTCTATTCTTTTAGAAACTATTCTGAGTTAAATAGAACTATGTAGTTTCGACATTTGGATAAGCTTGCTAATCAATCCATTGTATCCAGAATGCCATTGGGTTGATGCTACTGGTATAATACCATTCCCTCTTTGCATTCAGTTCTGCTTCATATATTTCTCTGCCCTTCCCCACACTTTTCTCTCTCAGACTTTCACAGCGTTCTGCTTCTGTTTCTCTGTTATATCACACAAAATATTTGGGCTTTTTGACGAAGCCCTTCGGCAGCCCTCAATGTTGTGGATCCCAGTATCCTTTTGAATCCCCTATGAAAGCTTGGAATTGGCATTCTTTTAGGATAGTTCTACTCCTTTGCAATTGGATGAATCTGATTGGTAATGACAATGGGGGAATGGATATGCCACAGATCACAGACACTCCCCTGTTCTGCTTACATCTACATAAAATATGTGGGAAAGGTCTTCGTTTAGTTCAAAGTGAGAGATGAGGTACCTAATTGTATATCTCCTCCTTTGGCCAAATGGGAGATGTCCTGATCCAATGCTTGCAAATAGGGTGAGACTCAAGCAAGGGGTGAGTGGCTATTTACTCAGAAGCCTAGTAATGTCAGGATTATCCCATCTTTGATTCTTGTTCTCCTTCAGAGAAAACAGACTTCTTAGGGTTCTCCTGATTTAGAATTCCTGGTAAAATAATAAATGGCAGCCATGACTTGGAGTGGATTTGCTCAGCTCTGGTTAAACTGCTAATTGTAGTCCTACTTGCAAGAATGCACTGAGGACACTTGCTCACACTCTTGTTATCTCTTGTTTACTGTAATTCACACTATATGGCACTCTGTAGGGAACCGTAATACACAACCAAAAGCAAACTTGTGTCAGCCAGATGTTAATTTGTTTTACGCTAGGAATAGAAAACCACCAGTTTTACAGATGTTACTTTCAGCCTGATCTGGAGAGGGATACCTGGTTGGTATACCACATTCATCACCAAAAGTCAGTTGTAACTTCTATACAGACCGTGCTTACTATGTCCTTCAGATTAACACAAACTGCTTATTACCAGAGACAGCAGGAGTTTCATGGATTCACATATCAGTCTATGCCATTATTTACTCAATCATAGTTTGTTCCATAAGCCAAAATGACTGGCTAAATGCTAAAACCAAACAAAATTATAGCTAAGCACAGCACATGATTTCAGCTAACTTCACCAATTAAATTCATAGTACTAACTCTAAAGAAACCAGCTCTAGAAAGATACTAGTGTATGGATCTTGTATTACAATTTGTATTTGATGTTTTCTATTCTGTTAAGAAATCTGCAAATGTTTGATAAGTTCTTACCAAAGGGGCAACAATTCTTACCCATTCCTTAAGTTCTTTATATAGTTTTAGATTTTGGCCAGAATATGTTACAGGCCATTTAATCTGAGAAAAATCTCCTTTTTTCTTCAATGTTTTAAAAATTCAACACACATGATTAAAATCAAAGGCCTTTTGTATTTGTCATGACTTTTTAAGCAACATCAAACCACACACTACATAGTACCAGTAACTTATCTGCTTCTTACTTACTAGAAAAAAGTTGAGAACAATCAGCCAGCCCCATCCTCCATCAGGAACTGCTGTGCTATCGGGATCTTTGATGTTTTTGTTACTTTCAATAGTGTCTCCATCCTTTTCAGAACTCCAAGCAGTTGCTGCCATTGGCGTTAGAAATGTAATAATCAAGGTAGTCTGCCTCTCAAAACACCGTCAGCACAATTGCTTTAATAGGCATGTGCTGCAGGTTTTCAATGTAATCATTAACCAAATGTTTTAAAGGATGAAACATATAACCAAGATGAACTTTAATTGGTCTTTTTAATTTTTTCCTTCTGTTAGCAAAGATTGGCGCTACTGTAGCTTGATGGCCTCTGCCAATATAGATAGGCCTTTAAAGTAGGGTTGCCAGGCATTAAAAAGTTGTTCTACAGCCTCTGGATTTTTAAAATGTGGGTCCTGACAAGCAGACCAGAATCTGATGAAAATAGCCCAAAGCGGTTTCTTTTGTGGTGTGTTTAATGTTTGCAAGACCTGTTGCTGCTTCCTCTTTATTTGTTCTCTTCTCCTTTTTCTAGGGTATACCATTCAGTTCAGTTTAGTTTGCCAGAGCAGGAGTCTCCAACCTTGGTAACTTTAAGATTTGTGGACTTCAATTCCTAGAATTCCTCAGCCAGTCCATAAGTCTTAAAGTTGCCAAGGTTGGAAACCCCTGTAACAGTTTTGATCAGCAAGGGATAGAGAGAGAGTAGTCTGCATCATTTCCAGTGTAATCTTTCCCCTAGCGACAATGTAATTGAAGATTTTTTTATTTTTAAAAAAACCCTAGTACTTTTTAACAAGCAATTACAGATTGCTTAACTTCCTAGTAAGCTTTGACATTAAAAATAATAAATGAAACTGCTTTAAAAGTTAACTTTGTTGTGCAAATATTCAAATGTTACTACTGTAATGAGCTCATTTTTGTTACAAGATGAACAGGACTTCCTACCAGTAATATATATATTTTGCTAGAGTCCTGACCCATCAAAAGGTTTCAGTGGAGCTACACATTATTTGTATTCATTTTTGTTGTTAAACTTACAAATCTATCAGACCAAAGTATAGTCGGTAAAACCATTTTATAGAACACAACTGAAACTATAAATATGGTTGTAACTCCAGCAATTTAAATCAGTTTCCTCTTTTCAATTAGGTCCTGCCCTTTTAATTCAGCTTCAAAGTGAGGTATGTTTCAGGCTGAATGCCAATTAGTTAGATTAAAAAATCACTTTTTGAGATCCAGGCCATGATATTGCACTTTCTTTTATTTCATGGTTTAAAACAATAATACTCTGCAGTTTTACATTTGAATAATCAAAAGCCATTTCCACAAGCTACACAGCGTCCTGAGAGATGGTTTATTATCAGCAGCAGCCCTTTAAAAATAATTGCTCAAAAGCCAAGACTAACCCAGTGTTTTTCAAATTGGGTAATTTCAACTCCCAGAATCCCCCAGGTAAGGGAATTACATGCCTAGAGAAGTTACTTTTTTACTTTTCTTGCTGATATAAAATAGTTTTGGAAACGGCTTGACACAAAACCACCAGTATAGACTTGCAAAGAAAGTAATTTAACTTTCCTTTTTTTAATACATAAAAATCCTTGGCGATTTGGATTTAAGATGTTATTCTACAGTGCAGATGTCATTGCAGCAGAGCCAAGCTTTAGTTAGCTATTTTATTCTTGGTGTCAATGCACACATCAAGACAGTAGTACTAGGTTGTAAACAGTGGTTTACTGCTGTAGTTTGTTATTGTATACATACTTTTAAGTTATTTTCTCCTTTCTGCAGAAACTAATTGCAAGCTAATGAAGCCCTTTAACTACAATGCCAATGTGTGCATTGCAGCAAGGAACAGGGAGTTTCAGCTAAATGTCCAAAGGACACAATCCAGATGTTTTCTTTCTCTAGGGAAGAATGTCGTGTCCCAATCATATCCTTAACTAGCATTCAATACAGAGCTGAGGAAATCTAATCATCCATGTTGTCAACTGTGTCAACATTTAAACTATCAGTCTCATCTCCCCCCCCCCCCCAAATATTGCCTGTTTTGCCCACAATTTTGGATGGTTTTACTATTTAAAAATTGAAAGGAAGGGAGCAATAAAATATTTCAGAATCTAATACAAAGCCCCGTAAGCTTTCTGGGGAAAGAAGAAAGTCTGAAGGGAAATTGTCTCCACCCCCAAATGTGTAGTTGGGGACATTGTTCATATTGGATTCTGCAGAGCTCTGCCCATATTCAAGAGAATGCAGTGTCTTCTGTATGTCTATGGAGCCCCTGGTTCTCTGATGCTGTTACCTAGTATTGGATACTTATGGCCCATGGGCCGGATGCATCACACGCTGGCCACGCCCATCCCCGGTTTAGCGGAGGAAAAAGTCCAGATACATCTTCTGACACCGCCATTATCACCTGAGTTTGACACCCCTGAGATAGGATATTGATATAACTGCAAGCAAATAACCAAATTCAGAAAACAAGGACTCCACTATTCAACCTTGAGCTGTAGGTCATCCACCTAGGTAGCATATTTCTTTCTTTCGGAACTGCTAACATGAGTAGAAAGGGCAAAACCTGTTCTGCAGCTTATACAGTAAATCTGTTAAGACTTCTTGCCTATGCACATCTTATCCATCCCAGTGATGCATATTTACCAAGTAGCTGAGTTTGTCAAACATATGAAGATGTAATTGGCTAATTTGGCTCAGGATGTTAATGCCAATCTAGCCAATGAAGTAGATTTCAGTTAATCACAGTTCAGTACCCTAAATAGCATGTTGTGAAAATATATGGTATTTACTGTTTCTGGCTCTAATAATTCTTTGCCACCAGCTTCTACCTCCATTTTTTAAAAAAAATGTATTTCCTTTGGCTAAGTAGACTCACAATGCCAAATAATTACTTTTTGGGGGGCAGAAAACAAAGGGCACCAGATTTCTTTCAATCTCTTGCTGCTAAGTAATTTTAAGAGTAACTAAAAGAATTTATGTAGTTTTTACTTGGATAGAAAGTATTAGTAAAGTTGTATTAAAAAATATAGCATAGTTATACCTTGTTCTATTTTCTTGTTAATTTGTTTTTATTCAAACAGAACTAGAAACAGTCCCAATTGTGTCCCTGGGGCTTAAATCTGATGAACTGTTCTCTAAGTATGCAAATTTACATCTTAAAAGTTAGGGCAAGAAACATCCATGCTTAGTATTGATCCTGTTGGTATGTTTTTAGTACCCAGCACATAAAAGAATTTGATAGCCTCATCAACCACAATAAGATCATGACATTAGTTAATAGCCAGTTAGAAAAGAAGTTTTCATTTATTTTGTAGGTTACTCTTCAGAAAAGAGCAGTGCAAAACCACATTGCTGTTGTTATCAAACTTCTTTAAATATCTGTCAATATGCAAGATGGCAATACTGGTTTGTTTGGTTTTTTGCAAGGTGGTAATACTTGACCATCTTTGACTGATCTAGAATGTGTTGACTTGATCATGATCAGTATTTGGACTGAGATAGGAAATCCAAAGCTATAGACTAGGGTGAAAAGTTGAAAAGCTTCACAGCGAAGGCAGCAATGACGAATGTCTTGCATTTGATGGCAACAAAGCTACATAAATATGGCCACATAAGTTACCAACAGCCAAGCTTGAGATGAAATAGAATTTTAGTTTCAATGGGTCAAGGAAGAGGACAAGATTTTCTTAACAGATTCTTCTGCTACATCAAAGTACTGTAGATGCACAATATTTAGTCAAGATAGAATGCATTACTTGTCCTCAACAATTTTTGAGTTCCTCTAACACTGGGGCCATCTGTTAAGTTGCTGTCACTCCAGCAATAAAAAAAAGTGCTTCATTACTCAAAAGATGAAATGACAGAAGTTCTGCAGATACACTCTGTACCAAGGTAGGCAAGTGAGGACGTTGACAGATTCAATTAGGTTCTGGCTTCATGAGTTTGGATATCCCATTTGTATTAATTGGCAGAAGACAAAAGTTCCACAAAAGTGATTTCTTGAAGAGCAATGAATACTGTGAATATGCAAGATTAAGATGCCATTTTATGTACTGCCACTATGATGCCATCATGCTTCTGGATCATGATATTGCTGGAAAAAAAAAACCAAACAATAAATAAATATGTTATATACTTTTTATATTGTAAGCAAATGCAAAATATTAATGAAAATAGTGCAGACTGAGATCACTGATGATTTTATAATTCCTATAATTACATAACTGGTTGAACCTGATATTTTATTTATTGAATTTATATAGCCACTCATCTCACTTGCGTAAGACTTGGGGCAGAATATACAAAACAAAAATTACACAGTGAATACAACTTATACATTTAAACAGTTAAACACTATAATAACAATAAAACATGGAAGAATGCAATCAAACTTATTTAATGGACTCCATGTTTCCATGGGAATTCCACACCCAATGGCAAACCCAGATTTATCCCAAACAACTCTTTTATTATCATGGGGATAATAAAAATAAATTAAGGATTAAGAGTGGCACAATGGTTAGAATGGAGTAGTGCAGGTTACTTCTGCTGCCTGCCTGCAATTTAGCAGTTTGAATCCCACCAGGCTCAAGGTTGACTCAGCCTTCCATCCTTCCGAGGTCAGTAAAATGAGCCAGATTGTTGAGGGCAATATACTGACTCTGGAAACCGCTTAGAGAGAGCTGTAAAGCACCGAAGACATATATAAGTATAAATGCTATTGCTATTAAA
>JAOYMU010000263.1:38216888-38227960 GCA_025802295.1 Psammodynastes pulverulentus | reverse complement strand
TCTCTCTGTCTCTCTCTCCCTCCCCCTCTCTCTCATTCTTTCTCTCTCTCTCTTCTTGCCAAATAATTGTGGATGATTTCTCTCAGCCCAACAAGACAACATAGAGAATTAGTTAATGTTATTATTAAAAGCTCGTCTGAAATCAAAGGGTTTTTAATAGGGAAAGCCTAGAAAGTATCAAATAATAAAATTAAGCTGCTTAATTTTAACCAGCAATATTGTTTTCATTGTGTTCACATAGACTATACATTCCTTTGAGCTCCTTATTTATTCAGTATTATTAGCTTGCAAACATATACATCCTTTCCTGAAATGCCAGGAATTATTTACCGTTACTATGATGGCTGCTGTGTGTCTCAGAACAGAACACTGTATATTTCAAAATAGGATTCACACAGAGGGGATGAAGGGAAGAGTTGCAGAAAAGGGTGAAATGCATAATTGGACTGAAGCACAATTAAGCACTAAAATAACATGTGAGCCAGTCTGAGTTTTTTTAATTCTAGAAAAACCCTATCTGACTATACAAAGCAAAATATATCTTTGACTAAATAACAAATGGATAAATGAATAGGTAACATTGCAAGTTTTTTTTCTCCTATGTAGTTTGTGTTGATTGTGCGCTTTCTATCCTAGCAAACACTGAGGTTCCATTAAATGGGAATGGGCAGGGGACACCACATTGAACAGGCAATACTGAAGAACCAAGAGCCTTGGTAGCGTAGTGGTTAAAGTACAGTATTGCAGGCTAACTCTGCCCACAGCCTGGAGTTTGATCCTGACAAAGCTCAAGCTTGACTCACCGTTCCATCCAGGTTGGTAAAGTAAGAACTCAGATTGTTCGGGGCAATATACAAATAATGCTTTGACATTGTAAACCACCCTGAGAATGATGAAAAATGCTATGGGGTAGTATGTAAGTCTAAATGCTATAGCAATCTTAGTATCTTTACAATCAAACATGACTGCAGGGTTGGGCAATGGGGGTCCCATGTCATGAAGTCATTGCAAAGAATAAGTATTAAGTACATCATTTGTGCCATACTGTGATGCAACCAATACAAATTTCATAATCTCTGTCATTTGTATCACATAATGCAAATAACAGAACTAAGGCTTCTACAAGACACCAATGCTGCTATCCCCCCTTTTATAAATTTCCTTACTATAGATGTAAGACTTTTGCATACTTGTTTCTGCACACTGCTGAAATTCTGGATACAGAGGAAGGAGGAATATCTCCCTTCCCAAGCTCTGGCCATTCAGACAGTTTTACAGTATTAATTTTTCCTCTGTAGCTGCCCCAGCAAGAACAGATAAGATGTTAGAAATTAGTGCTGAAACACCAGTTCATTTCTAAACAGATGAACAATACATTTATGAATTTAAGACTGGCACGTTTTGGATCCATGGATAGGATAGAATTTTTAGCAGTCTCTGAAAATCCAGAGAAAGATGCCTGGCCTTTATAGAAAAAAGTTCCTTGGTGCAGAAGAAGTTTGATGAAGTTACTCACAGTAATTCCACCTTACTTATGTCAAATATATGTTGATCTAGAAAATTGCTTTGGCAGGCTTTGGAGACTCAGTTGCATTATTATAAAAGCAATAAAGATCTTTTCCAGAAATCCAAGGGCTGTCTGATTTCCCGAGTTTGCCATCCTAAAAGAGCTTGACAATAATCTTGAAAGCCTCATTATTTTCTGATCATAGAGACACTGGATCCTCTATTCTGCCCCTAGATCATGGCTAGAGATTTGTGAAGCACTCTATTCTGCTGTTGGAAGAATAAGTAGCATAGGCAGCAAATTGAAACACAGATCACAAGCTTGCACAAATAGAACAGGAAAAAGCAGCTTTCATTCTCAGGTCATAGGGAAGGGCAGAACCGGGCGGAGGCAGGGTTATCATCAAGAGGCGAGGCGGCGAGACCGCTGGTTACAGGCGGTCCCCCGTCCCGCCCCCCTGCCCCCCCGTGGGCGAGGTGGTCAAGGCAGACCGGCCCGGGGCCCCAGGCTGATGTTTTGTAACGCCAGGTCCGTGGTTAAGAAAGCCCTCATCCATGATTTAGTAGTTGAGGGGGACCCGGACCTGGTGGGTATAGCAGAGACCTGGCTAGGCCCTGAGGGTGGTCTCCCCCTTGTGGAGATGTGCCCGCCAGGTTTCTGCGCTTTCCATCAGCCTAGGGCCTCTGGCAGGGGTGGGGGGGTGGCAATTTTGTTTAAGGAAAGTCTCAATCCGAGGGAGATCACTGTGCCTCAGACGACCGGCTGTGAGTCCCTCCTCGTGAAGTGGGGTCTAGATAGGCAGTTGGGCCTGTTCGTCATCTACCTGGCTCCTCGCTATGTGGCGACGGCCCTGCCCGAGCTCCTCGATACGATCGCCGCGGTGGCGGTGGAGTCCCCTAGACTCCTGGTGATGGGGGATTTTAACCTGCCGTCGGCTGGCGATTCGTCCGAGGTGGCTCGGGAGTTCATGGCTTCCATGACGGCCATGGACCTGACCCAGTTAGTGCAGGATCCCACACACGAGGCGGGACACACGTTGGATCTGATTTTTGTCTCTGGCCAGTGGATAAGTGATCTTGGCAATGGGGATTTAGCCATCTCTCCCTTGTCATGGTCAGATCACTCTCTTCTTCGGTTGGACTTCCCTGTTGCTACCCCACACTGCGAGGAGGCGGAGCCGGATCTTCGGAAATGGTTCCACCCCAAGCGCCTGATGGACCCTGAGGGGTTCCAGAGGGAACTTGGGCCAGTGGTTACCTCATCCCACGGCACGACTGAGGAACTTGTGGCAACACTGTAGCATTGGACTACTGTACATCATGGCTAGGGGAAGCTTTCATCTCTCATTAAGCCAGTTCTTCCAGTATGAGACTGGAAACCAATGCTCCAGTTCCACTCCCTATGGGCCCTTCCTTTTCTAAATATAGTCTTAAATATGAATCGCAAAATATATAATCACACCAGGAATTTTATCTTCCCAGTATTTCCTATCAAACTGCAATCACCATTTAATAACCCACCACCTCTCCCTCCCCACGCACACCCCATTTCCTTCTGCCTTATTAGATTGAAGGCAGTGATTCATGTCATCTATCCCTCCCTTTCCTATCAGTGGCCTCTGCAATAATTTAATCATGGTTGCACACTTTGGTAAGATGGGTAGATATAGAAAACTCAGCGTGTAGTTAAATGGCTTGTGTTCAGGCAAAGAAACTGAACTTGTAGTACACGTACATAGCCACTGCCTGCAGGCAATAGATTAATGAGGTCCTTTTTGAGCAAGGCAAATGCGTTTAAACACTTTCTATTTTTGATTTAGGGAAATCTGTTTTTAGCATGCTTTGAGTTAAGTGGGTTTTGAAGGTAGCTAAAGGATGGAGCATTGGATAGAATGGGGCTATTAAAAGCTGATAAGCTAATGAGCCAACGGTGGCATGTAATCAATGTGTGAAAAATGGGTAATTCTCTCTAATACTCTACTAATGTTCTCATAATGATCTGTCAAGGAAGTCCTGGTAATTATTGTCAGGGCAAATTGGCACAGGTATGTGTGGGATAACATAAACTTGGCAGGAGGTAGAGGTGACCACCTCTTGCAGTCACTCCATTCGTCATTTGCCTGTGTAGTATCTGGTTTATTTCCTCAATTTTCATTCTTTTAAGTTACTTGATTGATTTTGCGGTTGTGCGCTTGGAAGTTGCTAATTATACCTCTTTTATTACTTCTCATTTTGTCACTGAATTGGTTTGTGCTTATTTCTGAAATAGAAAGCAGTTGTGGAGGGCTGAATACACTCATTTCATATTTGCATATGGAAATGAAAAACTTCCTAGATCAAATGTGATGAATTGTTACTTATTTGATCAATATAAAATTTTGTAACACTATCTTCTACAATAATCCTGTGAAGTGAATTGGATCAAGACAAAAGGACTACCCAAAGTCACCCTGTGACTTTTCATTGGTCATGGCAGACTTGAACTTGAACAAAGTCACCTACTGAGAAATCAAGAACATTGAGCATGTGAATAGGAAATGCAACAGGAGTTTGGTACCGGTGAAGAAAGGGAAATTTCTTATCATTTGTGGTTCATCAGAGAAACATAGAAATGAAAGGAATGACTTGCAAGGAATTTCTCTCGCTTTTCTTCCATAAAGCATGAAAAATTATGCATGAGCTGATTGCATAATGCAAAACTGCCATCCCCCAGTTTACTGAGGAAGATGAGAAAGGTTATGTTTGGAATATATTGTAAACCTGATCTTTTAGGACTTTAAACTGAATCCTGTTGGGAAAGAGAAGAAAACCCTAAAAACAGAGTGATATCAGATATGGAATTAGATGGTGTTTATGGGTGGTAGAGACACCTGGACATATTAATGGAGGAGGCATATGTGATTTGAGAAGCATTACTGCAACATGGTGAATCAAAATTATGACTGGAATGCAAGTATTGGAAGTATAGCTCACTCAAAGGGAAATATTTGGCATTATTTCTGAAGAAAGGGCATAAATATATAGAGATCCAGGAATTTGAGCACAGGATTCCAGTCAAGAGTTTATGGACAGGAGTATAAGAAAGAAAAACCAACAGAAGAGTTTGGTGGACCATAGTATGCACTGCTAGCCAAGCAGAAGAATTAATGCCAAGAATGGCATGTCCAAACTGTTCTTGGTGATTGTTATATTTTTCAAAAGGCAGAAGAGGAGACAAAAATATTAAATCTTCCAATCTAATCCTAATCAATAGGAAAAGGTGGATAAATGAGTAAAATAGTGTAGAAAGATGTCACCAGGTTTTTTTAGAGTTCAGATTCTTCAGAAACATAAATTGAAGATGTCCTCAATAGGTTTCAAAATTTATTGAAATTGTCTTCCCTTAAAAGTACTAGACAGAATCTCATGGATAGAAATCTTCAAGTCAACAGGAATGGAGGATGGTGGGAACATCTGTCCCTAAGATTAGAAGTACAGTGACTTTGAAAAAGAGGCGGGGAGGGGAGAGGGAAGAAGCTTTATTGTGGATAAACAGATATTTAAAGAGACATATATAGAAAATTAAGGTTGGCTGTAATATCAAGTAGGTGTCCCAGTAATTAGCCAATTGCTATAGAAAGAAACATAAAAGATTAAAGCACAAAATAAAGTTAGGTTTATAAGGGAAATAAAAGCAACCAAAATTCCTTTTTATTTCAGTAATAAAAGAAAGAAATGGATCTTAGAAGATGGTAGGAAAAGAACAGGAGGTGGAAGAAGTATTAAATTCCTCAACTTCTACTTTACTTCAACCTTTTCTCAAAAAAGCAGTTATTTTAATTTAAAAGCTGCCACATATGAGACTATATAATTTTAAAAACATACAATTGTAAAATAAAATAATCCACAAAATACAATAGCATTCAAATGAACAAAAGCAGAATCACTAATATTAGCAGATAGTGAGAACCCTAGACAAGTAAAATGATTAAGGAACATTTGGATGCTATATATTTATTTTATTCATTTTTTAAAATTTTATTAAATGTATTATGGTTGTCCACTCCAGTAGAACCTGGGTAGTAAATTCAATACATATTTAATCCCAGGCTTAGGGGCAAAATTATGTTTTCAGAATTTTCCAAGCTCCAAGAAAATAGACATCATCCTTATTCTCAAGAGATATTTTTCCAGTGGTTAGGAACGTCACAGAGAACAAATGCTTCCTCAGTTGCACAAGATAACATTTAATAGAAGGAGCCTGGTTCACACCAATTTTACCAGAAGGACAGAAACAATTGGAGATGGGTAGTGCTTCAAGATATCAATCACAGGATCAATACTTACCTGCACACCATGGAGTTGAAAACTATGCCTATTAAAATACTGGTGATATCGAACTCCAAATACATCTAATGACCACACTCAGTGGTTTCATATGACAGGAGTGGGAGAACGTCAAACCCTCAGATAACCTCACAAGTGATGCGCTCCGGGCATAATTGCTTCCCTCCCTTCCCTCCCATCAACAATGTCTGTAAGGACTGAAGGTCCAGCACTGATGATGGCTTTGAACGGAAAGGCCCAATAAACTGATGGTTCAATTTCTTACATAGTTTTTGTATAGTCAGATGATACATTGAAACTTTCATGGAGTCATCCACTAAAAATGGAGTGCTTGATTGACCTACTGTTCATATGCTGCCGTAATCTGCTCTTACTGTAAATATTTCAACTGCAGGTGTGGCTCAATACAGGTATTTTCAATGCTAGTCCTCTTAAATCCACAAAATGTCTTTTGACTGGATTGGGTCCCTTGTAACTTGATTCTTCCCAAACCTTCTTCTTTGATCACTTGCTTAGACAGCCTCAAATGGTTTATTTATTTTTTATTTATTTATTATTCATACTTATAGCCTGCTCCCTCTCCCCAAAGGGACTCGGGGCGGGGTACAGACTAAACCGAAGACGGTTAATATACAATAAGATAAAAAGATAAAACATTTATATTTATAAAAATAAGACAATAAAAAGAAAACCCCTACGCTAAAACTCTCAAAAACCCCGGGGACTGGACCGGGTGATTAGCTCTCTGACAAAATTTAGCATCAGATATAACATCTGTTATTCAGCTATAATAAATGTTGGGACTTACCAGTGACATTTTCCCAGGTCTTGATGTTTTTAATTATTTGTAAGATGTTCTTTATTAGAAGACTGCTCCTCTAAAATTCCCACAGATCTTTACATCTGCAATAAAACTATAATGGTAAATAAGTGTTTTCTCTTCACACTGGTATTTCTGTGGTGTTGGGTTTTTTTGCAGGCCTGTGAAAGAGATCTGCAGTGTGGAAGTGGGACATGTTGTGCCATCAGCTTGTGGCTCCGTGGGCTTCGTATGTGCACTCCATTGGGGCGTGAGGGAGATGAATGCCATCCTATTAGCCATAAGGTATTTGTAAGTGGCCTCAACTAGCTCACAACATGAAGTACTAATTGTCTTTCATGTCAACATCTATCTTTGTATTGATTTGTTGATATATACCAGTATGTATATCAGCTGCTGGAGCAAGTGACATTTTCTACTGGCTTCACATTATTTATCATTTGTATACTAACATGTTTACATATCAGTTTGCATCTCCAGGGTCCCAAAGCAAAATGCATTTGTGCATTAGTTGAGAATTCCATTTTCTACAACCTGAACATTGTTTGATTTTGTTGAGTTGAATTATAGAAACAAAGCAACAATAATGTTATCTGCTGCATAATTATCAGCTAAATTGTGAAGGAGGTAAAACCCCTGATTTCTTAAATTGCTTCACATAACAATTCACTTTTGTAAGGAAATAAGTTTTTTTTTTAAGAAGCAGGTGACAACATAGCATTAGCTTTGTATGAAAAAGTGTGGCCTTTTATTTCTCTCTCATGAAATGATATCACAGATTCTTAAATCTCCAGGGGAGAAGTGGGCCACATTTTTTCCATGTTGCATAGGGTTTCATTCCTTGTTAACTCAGAAATTTCTAGAAAGCTGAAGATCCTGGGTCCATTCCAAATTACATTGTAGAGTTTAGGTCAGGGTTTTTCAAACTTAACAACTTTAAGGTGGGTGGACTTCAACTCCCAGAATGCTCCTAGCCACCATTCCCAGAATTCCATCTAAAAGTCGCTATGTTTGAAAAAAGATGAGTTTAGGTAGATTAGGCTATATAAATCCACGTCATTTCATTTTGCTTTTATTAAGGATAAAGTGTTTTACAGCTTTTTTGTGCATATAGTTGCTTACTTTGATTGAAAAGTTTATTATTAACAATATTTTCTATTTTCTTTAAAAGGTCCCTTTCTTTGGAAAACGACAACATCACACCTGTCCTTGTTTGCCAAATCTCATATGTTCTAAGTTCACTGATGGTCGATACCGATGCTCAATAGACTTCAAGAACATGGATTTTTAATGAAAAGTGCTTTGTGACCTTCATACCTTTAAATCCACAGCATGTTAAAAAGTGTTGAAGATAATTGTCAGTTTACACAAATGACTTAAATGGGCTGTCAGTAATTAGTAACTTCTGGATGTGCAGATATTGTTCCTGTAAAACAAATGAAGAGATTCCAGAAATGTAAACTTGCAGAGTGACTAATGTGAGCTGGGTATATTTTTGTAGTTCTGGAAACATCGGTATTTACTCCAGAATATCTTTTTAAAAAACTAGGTAGTTATTATTACAGTTTCTGGAAAAAAATGATATAGATTAGCTAGGTAGGTAGCTAGCTAGACAGACAGACAGACAGACAAAGAGACATAGATAGGCAATAGATATTTGTGTTCTCCTCATCTTTCCTACTCACAGTTTAATCTCAATGTGCAAAGTCGCTCATGGAAAGATTGTACACTTTTCCACTGCATTGATGAAAGTTTGCCAGCTTCAAAGGGTTTTCTAACTTTTTCCATGTAGCTCTCACCCTCACAAGTACAATCAGAGGCAGATTCCCTATGAAACTATGTGTTTCCAGACAGAAGCGAGAAAATGCTTAGCTCTCATAATATTGTGACATTGTGGAAAGTTAAGAAATCCCTGCTGAAAGCAGACAAAACGTAGCATTATCCATTTCCTACAGTTTGATTAAAAAGTTAAATTGCCTCAAAAGATTTCAGGAAAGGAAAGCAATCAAATTGGTAGTACGAAGGAAGGAATACTTCTCTTCCATTTCCCTACTGAACTTTTTTTTCCTGTTGCCATGGGTACTAAGAAAGAAAAACATGCAGACATTTTCCTTAATGTGGTCTTGATCAGATTTATTTCCCACCCCCTCTTGAATGTGATTAAAGTTTTTATACAATTCTTACTTTGACTAGCTACAATTAACCTGAATGGCTATTATAGGCAAGGGAAGAAACCAGACTGAAGCTCCTTGGACAAACAAACTAAGAATTTTGGATTTGAACCCTCCTGATGTGGGATTCCAGTACTTTCCTGAACCTTGGCAAGCATTTTAATTCTTTAGTGGTCACTAGCTACAGCATCCTTTAAATGCTGTAAATTTAATCCTTTAAGTAAGTGTTTCTCGACTTCAGTATTTTAACATGCATAGACCAAGTTCCACAATTTCCCAGCCAATATGCTTTAATTAAACAGACCACTGCCTGAAACATTTCATCCACGTGTGGTATGCTCGTGTGAAATAAAATGTGTATAATTGTGGGGAAGTGGTGTTGAGTTGTTTTATGGATCACATTTTTCTCTGAGATTTGCTTAATAGGATGGGGTAGAAAGAATTTAACAATGAAAAGAAAGAAAGAAAGAAAGAAAGTAAAGAAAACAAAATAAGTTTGTCACAAAGGACACCTAATCAGTATTAATCTTTCCAATTTTTTTTCCTGGAAACAGGAACAAAAATCCTTCTGGCACAGTTCGAAAGTTTGTATTTCTGCCTAAATCAGATTAAGTGTAGAACTACAAAATATTCACCTCACATGAGTTCTCATCCGTGATGCTGTCTCAAGAACATTATTTTGAATGTGGATAGAAGCCAATAATTACAGGGCCTGGATATCTACCATGCTTGATAAGATTATTTTCCCCTTGTAATATGGAGATATACTTCGATTATTATTATGTGTGCTATATTGTAAAATGAAGTATATTACCTGTAGTGTATATAAATTATATAAGTACTGGATCTCTGTCATATTACGTAGTGCAAGTCATGTAATTACTGTTAGAATACTTTGGCCAGAGAAAAAAATTGCATACTTTTTAACCACTTTTAGAAAATGATAATTTACACACACACACACACACACACACACACACCTTGCATCAGATTGAAAGCAGTTCCGGACCTCTGATTCCAAAATATCAGCAAATATTTGGCAACAGAGCTGATTTGTTTCTGACTCTGTAACACTGTTTTTTTTAATAAGGTGCAGCTCTGTAAAGTTTCTATTTTTTTTTCTATTCAGTTTTGATGACACCCTGCTCCAACCATTTTGTTTTTATTTATCCATTTCCCCATTCCTACCTCAATTTATCTCCCTGCAGCTCAAGGTAAGGAAGTGATTTTTGCTGTTAGGCTCAACAGATGGATTTGAAGAGCATGGACCAACTTCAAAATGCTATTGGGAAACGAATGGGAAGCTTTCAGAGACTGTTTCTCATGGCATGAATGTTTGCCCCTTTTTATATCTGGTCATATTAATAGACTGCCGTGGCAGCAGCCTTGGCTAACCACAAAATACCATTTCACAATAAGCTAGCTGGTAATATCAGAGGTGGTATTCATCAGGTTCTGATCAGTTCTGGAGAACCGGTAGCAGAAATTTTGAGTAGTTCTGAGAACCAGCAAATACCACCTTTGACTGGCCCTGCCCCCATCTATTCTCTGCCTCCCAAGTCCCAGCTGATCGACTGGGTCTTCTTTTGTTGCCCTGCACAGGAGAACGGAAAGCGGGTTAGTGGGGTGGGGAGGGAATGGGATTTTGCCGTATCCTTCCCCTGCCACGCTCACCAAGCCATGCCTACCAAGCCATGCCACGCCCACCAAGCCACGCCCACAGAACCAGTAGTAAAAATTTTGGAATCCCACCACTACTCACAGACAGAATGTCTCCTCCAGCTGATAGAGAACAACAGCAGAAGTCTGTATTTGTGAGCTTTGTAAATGTATTGGATTGGTTACCATGTGACACAGAATGCTGGACTAAATGGATCTTTGGTCTTGGGCATACCAAGAACAACAGTAGAAAGGCTAGAAATGTGTCACGTGAAGGAAAGTACTACAACCTATGATGCCTAAAACATCAAAGAATGTCTCTTCAAATGCAATAGGAATAGTAAATATTTGCAACCTCACATGTCTTGACCTTGCAAAGTACTATTTGCCAAGCAAAACTGCTCTGAATTTGAGATGACTGGACAACATTCTCCCAAAGCCATTAGAAAGAAGGGTGACCTACAACACAGAAGAAATCTTGTTTGCTTTGTTTAATTCTTCCTTTAGTCAGGATCAGTGGTGAAATGTTAGTACCTCGCACGACCTCGCGCGAGGTACTTGGGCCCATGCGAAGGAGTTCGCCGAGCCCC
>JAOYMU010000263.1:38156139-38169867 GCA_025802295.1 Psammodynastes pulverulentus | reverse complement strand
CCCCCCTCCCCCAGTCAATGATGTCCCGCTTTGGTAAGTGGGACATCTAACCACTTTAACATATGGACTTTGCTCTTAGAGGGAATATATGGAAAAGTATCTTGCAGTATGTGCCACATTACTGAAATAAATGAACTTTTGCATCTTTTCATCTGTATGTGCACTGGATATGTAAGTGTTCATTTGTTTGTTTATATGAACTGCGGTGGCACAGTAGTTAGAGTGCAGTATTGTAGGCTACTATTGTTGAACGCCGGCTGCCTGCAATTTGGCAGTTCAAATCTCACCAGGCTTAAGGCTGACTCAGCCTTCCATCCTTCTTTTTTTTTTAATAAATTTTTTTATTGATTTTAATTATTTACAAATAGCCTCGTTGTGTGAACAACGTGAACCAAAGTGTTCCAAATCTCATAACAAATATGATAATGTTTTAACACTTTATAATAACTTCAGTATCATTCATTTTACATTAATACCTCTTATCAGTCTTATTATCAATTATACCTTATTCCCATATACAATTTTATCACTATATTACTCGCCATATCTGCAATATTTAACAATTAAATTAATTCCCATATTCATTCATTAATCCATATTTAATTTAAATTTTTAATTTTATCCCCCTTTCTAATTCTTAGTTCTGCCACCTTTGCTCTGTATATTGAATCCCCTCAATCATTGTACTAAAACAAACTATATCCAAGTTATATCACATATTTACTACATTCCCAAAATACTATAATTACTTTCCCTACTATTATATTCCATTATATTTTTTTTAATCTAACCGCTTCCACATATTTCTCTTCCAAATAAACTATTAATTTCATGTTTAACAATTGCTAAATCACAGCTTACTAATAACACTGTATCTATTTATGTGGAACCGTTAATTCTTTTATTTCACCCATCATCCCTTACTCTCAATACCGTGTTTATTAGCTGTTTCTCAGTTTGTTTTACTTTCTCTTTTATTTTTTATCCTTCCTTTTGCTCCTTTTTTCTTTTTCTCTTTTATTACATTGTTTCTTTTCCCAATTATCTATTTTCCCTCTATCTTCGCCCTGTACCTCCCTCTATATTCTATCTCCTGTTGTCTTTTCCTTAACACCTTCCCCCTTTGGTTTATTCCCTCAAGCACTCTCATATTAAATTTTACTGTCTTATTATCTTGCATTTTTTGCTGTTGTTTCAACTGCGTTATTTCTCTGATTGTGTCTCTGTCTGGCTCCTCCTCTTGTATTTCTCCTTTCCATTCTGTAGCCTCTATTGTCTCTGTTGCTTACATTTCCACCTCCAGTTTTTTAATGTTAGTTAAAATGTCCTCCAGTCCTTTGTTCATCATATCCTTCAAATCTTTTAGCTCCTCCCTCAGTTCTCCCTATGTACCGATCATCTTTTTTTCCTTTAATCTTTATTTTATATCCAATTTACCAGTTGTCTAACAGCAATCCATGTCTCAATTATGAAATTAACCAGTCTGTCTTTCTTTGTGGTTAGAATGCAGTATTACAGGCTAATTCTGCAAACTGCTGATTGCCAGTTGTTCAGCAGTTTGATTCTGACCGGCTCACGGTTGACCCAACCTTCCATCCTTCTGAAGTGGGTAAAATGAGGATCCAGATTGTTGGGGGCAATGTGCTGACTTTGTAAACCGCTTAGAGAGGGCTGTAAAGTGCTGTAAAGCAGTATATAAGTCTAAGTGCTAAGTGCTGTATGTCAAATAGATAAACCTCTATCTCCCTCCCAGAGGGATTGTGAAATTTAGCAGGTCTATTAAACTTGTGCTTTACACAAGAAGAATGCCAGTGCATTTCAAGATATTTTCCTTGTACCCTAACAGGATCCATGCACCTCCTTCTTTAAAATAAACCAATACATAGTAAAGGGAAAAACATTTTATAAAGTGAAGTACAGCATCACTGTGATTTTTCAAGAAAGACACTGGACCCCCTAAGGAGCACTAACAGCATATTCAGAAATAAATATGTCTCCAGCATCATTGTTAATCCAGAAGAGCATTAATCATATTCACAGAATAAATGTTGAGGGATATAGTAATTGTAAATATATCCATCTATCTGCCAACCTTCTTAAATTGATTGGAAAATCATGGTTTAGGACAGGGATGTCCAAACTTGTCAGCTTTAAGACTTGTGGACTTCAACTCCCAGAATTCCCCAGCCAGCTATGCTGGTTTAGGATATCATCCTGCTAACAAAACTTACACTGGGAAATGTCAAATTGTTGGACAACCATTTGTCTGAAATGGTATAGAGTTTCCTGCTTGAGCAGGGGGTTGGATTACAAGACCTCTAAGGTCCCTTCCAACTCTGATATTCTGTTTATTTAGCCACCAGTATGGGGAAACAATTAGAGAGGAAGTCTACACAGCCACAATGAAACTCCAGTTTACCTGATCCAGGCTGGTACGCAGGGTTGAACTTTGTCTTAAACATACTTGAGGCTGTCTATTTTGGGAATAGAGAAAGTGCGCAAGAGAAGACTTTCTGACCAACTGAAGATTGGACGCACTATAAATGAGGAGGACGAGGAGGGAGTTGTCAGAATTAGGAACTACAGGGGCAGCTGCTGATTATGACAAAGATGCTGAAATTCGGGTAGTTCTTTATTAGCAAAAGAATTTTGGGGAAAGTCAGAGAGAGACTGAAGACAACGAGAATTTTCTTTGATTTTAAATCAGGGTCCTCCAACCTTGGCAACTTAAAGCCTGGTGGACTTCAACTCCCAGAATTCCCCAGCCAGCAAAGCTGCCAAGGTTGGAGGCCCCTGATTTAAATAATTGATGAAAGAGCCTTTCTGAATAATCATAATTTGAGCACTTGCTAAGGGGAGGGCTTTTTTTCTTATTCAAAACTACATTACATATTTAAGACAAAGACATGTTTCACAATACAGCTCTCTTTCTATTTTTCAACGTTTTGTTGGGAAAAAAAATTCTTACTGAACTGTGACCAACGGAAGTAGGCCCCAGTTGAAACATTGTACAACATGCATTTGCTTCCTCATAATTTCTTCTTGTTTTCTTTTTATGAAATTGGTGCACTGCTCATGATTCCACAGTGCCTCGTGGTGGGTATCATAATGTAAGGGGTTTATTGTCAGTATACAGACAGTGCAGATGATCAATAGTGTTTCATGTCTTCCAGTGATGTTCTTGATTGAATCCTAAAACCAAATGACGGACAGTAAATGCGGAACTTCCCAAATTATTATTTTTCTCTCTCCTCACAGTTTGCTATTTTCTACCGTGACCCTTTCAGTGAACATAATCTTTCCTGTGAAATAGTTGAGAACAGTGGTGGAGCAGAGGTTAGAGTGCAATATAGGTAGTCCTCGACTTACAACAATTCACTTAGTGACCGTTCGAAGTTACAACGGCACTGAAAAAAGTGAACTTATGATCATTTTTCGCACATATGACCATTGTAGCATCCTCATGGTCACGTGATTGACAACTGACTCACATTTATGACCGTTGCAGTGCCCCGGGATCATGTGACCATCTTTTGTGACCTTCTGACAAAGCAAAGTCAATGGGGAAACCAGATTCACTTAACAATTTACTAATTGTTACTAATTGATTACTAATTTTAAAACTGCAGTGATTCGTTTAATAAATCTGGCAAGAAAAAAATGTAAAATGGGGCAAAACTCACTTAACAAATTTCTCACTTAGCAACATAAATTCTGGCCTCAATTGTGGTCATAAGTCGAGGACTATCTGTATTGTAGGCTAACTCACTGCTCACTGCCAGGAGTTTGAATCTTACGAGTCTGAAGCCTTCCATCCTTCTGAGGTCAGTAACATGAGGACCCAGATTGTTAAGGGCAAAATGCTGACATTGTTAAACTGCTCAGAGAATCCTGTAAAGCCCTATGAAATGGTATATAAGTTTAAGTGATATTGCTATATGTACTGTATATGAAGGCAGAGAAGCCAGTTATTTTATTCAGTGTGTGTGTGTGTTTGTGTATGTGTGTATGTGCACATAAGGGATAAATATGATCATAAAGTTTTGATGACTAAATATATATATATATATATTTTCAGCAAGTACATATGGAAGTCCTGAAAAAAATCATACAGCTATTTTCAACACTGTTAGAGATTCTCACATTTCAGTAGGACTCGGTTTCTCATTAGGCCTACAGAAAACCAAGCAGAACTTGTCAACAGTGCCCATTCCCTGAAAAAATGTTTTGTGATTCAGGATTCAACCTAAAGAATTGTGCCTCAGATTATTGTTGTTATTGTTGTTGTTGTTGTTGTTGTTGTTGTTATTGTTGTTATTGTTGTTGTTGTTGTTATTATTATTATTATTATTATTATTATTATTATTATTATTATTATTATTATTATTTGCACAATCAACCAGAAGGTTAGACTGCATTTGGCATTTTTGCCCATTTAATAAGACCTTCCCAAAGAAAGGCAGAAATTATTTGAAGATGTTAAAGATTTCATTGCAGAATATAAGCTGTACTGTTATTGTCATAGTTTGTCACATAGTCAGCCAGATGTTCAGACTGAACTTGGTATTTTTGCCTGCCTATTGAATCCTGAGATAGGCAGGTGTGGATGTTTGTTGGTGTTACAGATATCATCACAGGATGTAAACTGTTCTAAGTAAAACTGCCTTTTGCAATTGATTGATGGTGTCAATGCCAGCAATTTGTCAATGCCAATGGTGTTCAAGTCCTGTTCCAGTTTGGGATTGTCTTCAAGGCATCTATTATTATTGGTTTTATCTTTTGTTTATTTGTTTGTTTTATCTTTACAATATGGCCCCTCCATGGATCCTTCCTATGTCATAGGGGAGGGCTCCGATGAAGTTGAGAGCTATGCTGGCTGTACTCTATCAAGAAGGTCACCCATGACAGACAGGTCTAAGTGTATCCATCAATCCATTTAATATGGTGAAAAAACAGAAACACAGAAAAAGAATCATATACTGGACCAGTCATTGCCTAAATTACTGTACCATGGCAAACATCAATGTTATAGATCACAAATTCATGGGAGATCTTTACTGGAGTCATGCAGACATAAAGTGCTTGAGGGCAGCCTTTAACATATTGGAAAAGCTTTCCTGCTTAAGTTACCTTTAGATCATGGATCTGGCAATCAACCATCATCCATCATAACATCTGTACTGTTACCTTCAAGACCTAGGTTTTAACTGTTAAACTAAACTAAATAACATAAATTTGAAGCATTCATGACCTTAATATTAAGATGAAGATATTAACCAGAAACCTAGACTTGACCTAATGGTTACAAAACATTATTAGATGTTAGCATAAATGTTGAGGATTTATAAAGAAATAGGAGTAGAGATACAGCCTCATGAAAACAGTTTTTATTGCTGTGCCGTGGATTTATTGTGGGACATAATGCTTCTACAAGGAAAAAAAATACCATCATAGAAACTCCACTCTGATCTTATATTTATATTTAGCATAGAAATGATATTAATCACATTGATCTGACCAGAAGAAAAAATGTTTGCTTAATTAAAAAAAAAAATTGGAAATCTCAATGTCTTCAGTGTATCTTCAGAATTCTACAGGAAAAATGAACTGAATCTAAGTTTGGGCAAGATGGAATTATTGCTGACTTTAGGAGCAAGATTCAGAAAACATTCCTTTTTTAAATAAGTTTTTTATTTTTTGTTATATACAAACGTCTCATTGCATGAACAGCATTCATCTCGGGTGTGATACATTTTATAGCAAATATGACCATGTTTACAATTTACTTATCTAAATTTAGTATCAATACATTCTTATCTGTTTATCATTTTCAATTAATCAATACAATGTTACGTTATTTTTATATCAACTATTTCATTTCCATTATTATTTTCTATTCTTTTTATCACAGATACTGTCAAACGGCTACACTTGCAATGTTCAACAAATCCCAATTCACCATATTTCACCCCTTTTTGTCCCCCTTAATTTCATTTGCCTTGATATTTAAATATTTAAAAACCCATCCCAATTCTTCCTTTAATACAAATGTAAAAAAAATCTCTATTTTCTCTAAACAAAATTCTTCATTTTATTGCTAAACCCAATTGTTTTTCTTATGTGATTAACTTCTATCATTTTATTCTAAATTCCATTTTACTTTCTCTGTGCCACCATTTCTTCTATCCTACCCAATACTATTTTAAATTATTATCTTCTCCCTCTTAGTGGCACAGTTGTTCACCTAAGTTTGTACCCTTTTTCACCCATTGTCCCTTATCCTCTGTAGTGTTATTAATCTCTTTTTCTTTGTCAGTGGATAATTTTTCATTGCAGTTTTGCAACTACGGTTGGACTTTGCTTATGTCTCCAAGGTCATTTCTTTTAGCTTTGGTATGCAGCAGCCCTCTTGTTGCCTAGCTACAAGGGGGTTGGGCTGTACAGTTTGTTTCAATTTGCTGCTTCACCCACTTCAAAGTATACCTTTATATACTTCTGCAAAAGGCAAAATCCAATTGTCCTGTTGGTAATTAATGTAGCACCTGAGGTATTGTTTCAGGATTGATTTAGTTCTCTCACACATACTATTAGTTTGGGGGTGATGGGAGGAGTTTAAGCCCTGGGCAGTTCCCAACAACTTAAAAAATTCCTGCTAAAACTATGATGTAAATTGCACTCCTCTATCTGAACTAATGTGCTCAGGTGCACCATGCAACCTATATATGTGTTATACAGAAGTTCTGTTGATGTCACCTGTCTTAGATAATGATTCATTTCTAAATTCTTTGCTCCCTTATTGGATGTTGGCCTTTTGTTGGAAATATAGATGAAAACACCACTTGTGCTCCTAATTCTTTAACCTTCTTTCCTAGCTGTTCATAATCTTATTTTTTTCAGAATCATTGTTGTGCCATTGGTCCCCACATGTAGGATAAGGGGTAGTACTCCACGGGATTATTTTAGTAAGGTACTCAGTTACATTTTTTATTTTTGCTCCAGAGAGACAATATGCCTCCCTAGATTGATTGCTTGATCTGCAGACTATAGTTTCTGTTCCCTAAGAACTGAATCTCCTACCACCAATATTCACCTTTTTATTCCTAGGGAATATTTTTCTTTCTGTCACAGGAATATTGGGTTGTGCCTCTCTTTTTTGGGAAACTATAGATGAATGCTCTTTTGTGAGTCTAAAAAGATTTTAGTTTAAATCTAAAGTCAAATCACAAATATATTTCTTTTGGTTGTGAATTGGGTCAAAATTAAAATAACAAACTCCAGGAATGCCTGCCTAAATGTTTCAGTGCAGACAGTTATTTTTGCTACTTTTGCGGTGTATTTGAACCCTTATTCTTTTATATTCCAGTAGCAAGAAATTGTTCAAAATGTACATCACTTGTACTTTATGTGAGAATAAAGTCAAGTTAAGACTGATATCAATTAGACCATTCACTATTCTTTGGATATGAAATGTACATAAAAACTAGAACTGAACAACAATAGGCATTTCTCTGGGTATACAAATAATCATTTTTTGCTGCTTTGTTTTGTCTTCTTTTCTGGTCCCCGTTGTCTTCCTTTTTGTGAATGAAAGACAATGAAATTGTACTACTATTTTATTGAGAAAGGGTGTTGGTTCTTATCTGATACACCTATTCTCATAGGATGGAGATAGCATTCATGAATCGGTTGACCTCATCTGCTTAGCTGATTGGACTGAGTCTGTCAGAGCTGTTAGGACACGCCCCTGTTGCTAGAGCTTCCCAGCTTTTGACGAAAATACAAACTCTACGTATCTTGATGTAACATCCTCCACTTATGGACCGAGGACCAGATGGTCTTTAGGGTGGGGCTGAATGCGGTCTCCACCCTATGAGAATAGGAGTATCAGGTAAGAACCAACACCCTTTCTCCATAGTGGTGGAGATAACATTCAGGAATGGGACATACCAAAGCTGGCCTGTCCTACAGGAGGGCTGTAGTCTGGTCAGAAGTCCCATCCTCCATATGAACACTTTGAATCACTCACCTGCCAAATGCCGCCTCTGCTGAGGCGTAGATGTCCAATTTATAGTGCCTGATAAACGGGGATGGAGAGTACCAAGTTGCTGCTCAAAACACTTCTTCTACAGAAGCTTGCATAGCCCAGGCCACAATCGTGGCCGCACTTTGAGTGGAGTGTGCAGACACCCGGGTAGGCCTTGGAAGGGCCTGCAGTTCATAAACCTTGGCAATGTTTGACCTAAGTCATGGAAGGTGTGACCCTGTTGCCTATTGTAGCCGGTTGGAACAAGACAAACAGGGACTCTGGTTTTCTTAGGGTAACAGTCCTCTTAACATATATGCGGAGAGATCTCCTTACTCCTAAGGTGTGCCATCTCTTCTCCAACGGATGGACTGAGTTAGGGCAAAGGTTAGGCAATATCAGTTCCTGTGGAACCAGGTGATAATCTCAGGAATGACGGATGGGTCCAATCGCCAAATCATTCTATCTTGGATCCCACCAAAATGGTGTCAAAGGACTCACCCAATAGCTTATCCTCCTTAAAGGGAACCGATGCTAGCCGCCACTTATTTTTTTAAAAATAAATTTTATTAAGTTTTCACCATTAAAAGAAAATAATTTTTTTTTGCAGCTAATCGTGGCATCAGTTATTCCATTCTGCTATACATATACATATACATATACATATACATATACATATACATATATACACTATTTACAATTGTACTTTAACAATTCTGCTTTTATGTTATATTTCCTTTCTGTTATCTAACCAGACATACCATTTTCCCCCAGACGGTATAATATACTTTTTCTTCCCTCTCCTGCAATTCCATTGTGAATTTGTTCATTTCTGCGCAATCCATTACTTTTTTTTATAATCATCTCATCTGTGGGGTTCCTATCTAGTTCCAATTTTGAGCATATGATATCCTAGCCGCTGTTAATATACATATCATTAAACGTTCAATACCTTTGGTGTATTCCCCTTTAGTGATCCTTAATAGAAACAATTCAGGTTTGGATACTATCTTTAAACTTGTTATTTCCTGTAGCCAAATCCTTATCTTATTCTAAATTCTTTTACTTTTGGGCAGGTCCACCACATGTGAAAGAATGTACCCGTTTGGTTTTTCTTACATTTCCAACACTCTGGTTTTAAATTTGGGTAAATTTTAGCCAATCTCACTGGTGCTAGGTGCCAACAGAAAACATTTTATACAAATTTTCTTTGTAGGAGGCTGCCAGTGTTAATTTATAATTTTTAGTCCATAATTTTTCCCAATTTTGTATTTGTATACTATGTCCAAAGTTTTTCATCCAGGTTATCATTGTTGGTTTCACCACCTCATCTTCTCTATCAAATTTTAGGAGATAATTATATATTTTGATTATAAATTTTTTCTGTGGTCCTAATATTTTATCTAATTATTGTGGCGTTCTATCTATACCGAATTCTTCTACATCCTTTTTGTATTTTGTTGTATTTGTAGATAAGGCCACCAATCTATCATTATTCCTTCCTCTTTCAATTTTTGATTTGTCTTTAAACTCCCTTGATCATCTAATAATTGGTTGTATCTAATCATTTTATTTATGTCCAAAGTGTTGGGGTAGATCATAGCTTCCATAGTGGAGAGCCAGCATGGAATTTTAATATAATGTTTTTTTCCCTAATTTTATTCCAAATCCCTAATAGTGCCTCTCTTATTCGGTGATTTAGGAAGTGTTAACTTGTCTTATTTCTCTTCTCCCACATGACAGCATGCCAACCAATTTGTAGATCATGTCCCTCAAGAACTAAAAGCCTTTTATTGGTTAGGGTGATCCATTCTTTAATCCAAAGTAATGCTGCATTACTTGGTACAATTCCCAGTCCGGGAGTCCAAAGCCACCTCTATATCTATTCTCTTCCAAGTTTTAGCCTAATGTGGGTTTTTTTCCCTTCCCATATAAATTTAATCACCACCTTATTCAGTTCCCCAAACAAGTTTTTATTTAATTTGATAGGGACTGTCAGAAATAGATATAACCACCTTGGTAGTAAATTCATTTTTATTGATGCGATCCTACCTACTAGAGAAAGCTGTAATTTACTCCACGTTTCTAAATTTTTCATTTGACTCATTAAATTATCATAATTATCCTCTTTTAATGACGAACATCTTGATGTCAACCAAATACCTAGGTATTTAATCTTATTGGTAATTTGCAATTCTATTTCCCTTTCTAATTCTCTCTCTTGATGTTCTGTCAAATTTTTAACTAACATTTTGGTTTTGGTTTTGTTAATCTTAAGTCCTGCTACGGTACCAAATTCTTCTATTTCTTTTAATAGGATTTTCCCACTCTCATTTGGATTTTCTATAAAGAAAACCATATCACTAGCTGCCACTTATATCAGGTATCCGCATGCCCCCGATGAAAGCAGAGCAGGCACTGTGCTGCTACAGAAAAACCCATGTTTCTGGAGGCGAACTTGGGTGCGTTGATTGTAGCATAGGGCGAAAACTGCACTGCGACCAGTTTATTAATGTCCTGGTGTGCTCTTACGTCACCTACTCGAGTTCTTCCTTGTAACTGATGAAGCAAAATGAGGGAGGCCCTGTTAAAGAACGAGGCCGCTGAGGAGGCCTTAACCACCCAACCCATGGCCTGATGGCCCCTTAGGATTGTTTGGTCTGTTCCCTTATCTTCTGCCTTCAGACATTCCTCAGAATCACCCTGAATGTCCGAAGAAGATTGCACAGCCGCCAGCAGGCCATCCATCACTGACATTGTAGTACCCTGGTGAGCTCAGGCCACACAATGTAGAACCTTCTGTCAGCTGCTGATGGATTTGGTTCAGACCCAGGACAGGCCCACTGCCTCTGTATCACTCCAACAAACATCTTCAGAGAAGGAATGACTTCAGCCTCCATAGTGTGCTCATAGAGGAGTGGGTCTGTAGTTTCAATCAAACAAGCTGCTGGCTGTAGAGCTGCTGGGTCTGTTTCTAGTCACGTTGCATTTCTGGCTTTGAACAGGGGGACTTAAACAGACCTGGCTGGAATTGGCCTCATCTTCTGACAGATCTAGCCCCTTTTTTTCTCCCTCTTCAGAAGGTGAGGATTGATTCTCCCGAGAAAGTGCAGGAGATTAGGGCCTTGGAAAGTTTGGAAGGTCCCCTAAGAAAAAGGGTTCCTGTCCTTGGTCTGGATTGGCTAAAGATGCAGAAAACACCGAGAGTGGCCCTCTGACTTGCTGCATACCAGCAGCTATGCCCTGTCTAATGGCCTCAGCATTTGTTCATTGCATGTTGGCATGTATCTCAGGTTCTGGCTGCTCCCGCTGGCCAAAGACCAGCTGCAGTGGGGATATATGTTGCTTCAGGCACAGCTCTGGCCTTCCCACCAAGGAAGTGGGAAATCCCTACAGCTGTCTGCAATTGGGATTCTTGTGAAGAAAGGTATCTGAAGTTCCCTCTGGTAGCAAGTCATGCGAGTGCAGTCTATTGGGCATCTTAGGCTTGGCTCAAATTTGCTCCAATTGTTCAGGGTTATGGCGGGAAGTTGTCACTACCCTTCTGGGAGGTGAGGACTGATCTCTCTGGCTGGCTCCTTTTGTCTTTTCGAGCATAATTTAGTCAGGGCTCTGTCTCTTCTTTGTGGATCATCTTCAGCAGTGTTGGAACTCTTGCAAGACTCCGCGGCATTTGTATGCTTCCTAGATGCTCCTCTTGTTGCCGTTCCCAATGAATGGGCCGGCTCGGGGCATGCAGAGTCAGTCTGCCTAACAACAGCTGCCTCAACAGTCCTTTTGCCTATATTTGTAGCCATTTCATCTGCAAGATTGAGAGCACTTTGACAGGCAGGTGCGCTCCCAAGAGCTCAGCTGCTGTGCAATCTTAAATGAAGGCAGAGTGTGCCCGGAATGCCGGCAGTGACCCAATCACTCTCGATCCCTAGGCAGGAAACCTTAAAAACTCAGGGCAAGTGCTCTTTCGGCACCTTTCCCCGCAACTTTGCTGAGGCCTTGGCCCTTTGACAGCTATGGTGGCTTTTTGGCGGCAAGGCTTGAGCATCCAAGGAAAATTGGTGTTGACAGTCTACCTTGCCCTGAGAGACCACTACAGTTAGTGCTGCGGAGCCAGGCTCGTTCCCACTACTGTTGTCACTGACCAGAGTGCCAGCCATTTCAACAGCCCACAGCAGAGTCGAGCCGAAGCTGTTCTCCTCTATGCAGAGATGGCAAGATTCTGTGTTTGTATCTGGAGTCCAATAGTAGGGGCTCCAGATCCTATCTGAATAATTTCACCCCTGTGAAAGAGACCATTGTGAGGTGTCATTTGTGGTGGGTGTCTGCTTGCCATTGTTGTAACCAGAAGCCGCTAAAGAAGAAGCCATGGCCTTTGATGCGAAGCATGCTGCATTCAGCGTGGCCAAAAAATGGACTGCTGCTACTAAATTGTTGATATCTTGATGTTCTGACATCTGACATGGGGATCCTCTCTTGTATCTGGTGGAGCCAGAGTAAGGGGGTCCTGTTGAAAATTGAGGCCATTGTCGATGTGTGGACTGCCCATGCAGCTGTGTGATGGGTCTTCTATATCGACTGTTCAGCCCTTCTATCCTCTGGTTTAAAGCTCTCTTCAAGTTCACCAGGAATGGTGGAAGAGGATAGAAGAACCCACCATCGGGACGTCTACTGTGCCTTATGGTGAAGAGATTTAAACAACTGTTGAAATTGACTGGTAAGGCAGGCCTGTTGGGGACTAGGCCCTCATCTCTGAGAGATTTAAATCTCTGTGGTGGTCTTCTTCTGGAAGCGGAGACTGGCTCCTCCAGGAGGGAACAGGTGAATAAGCCCCTGGAAATTTCCCTTGATCTGGATTCAAGAGAACCCATAAATTACTGAGGAAGCATGTCTGAAATGATGTAATCCAGTTGCGGTACCTTGCCGAATGGCATCTGCAATAATGACCTGCATATTAGTCTGGGCTATCGGATCTGTCCCCAACTCTGGGTGAAGGCCCGCTGCTGTGGGGGTATAGATGACCTCAGGCATAGCTCTGACTCTATCATAAACATGTTGAGCGGTCCTTGTAGGAATTAGTCAGTTCTAAGTGTGATTTCCCTAAGCCTGTATTACAAACTGGCAAGAAGGCTCCTTGGAGAGAAGTTTGATCTCCAGTGCCACTTAGACATAGGCCCAGCAATCACATTCTGTTGAATGGCATGTCTCGCTTCTGGAAGCTGAAAGGTGCGACTCTCCCTGCCAACCCTTAAGTTGAGTTCGCCAAGGGCCCTCTCTCTTCTGCGATCATAAGAATTTGCTGGTTTGGAGCTCTTATGAGCCACTTCAGTGTTCCATGCAGCTTTAAGTCTGCGTTTGGCTTGGGGTTATTTCCCAAGCTGACAGTAACGGCTGTCTCATTTGCCGGACTGAGGACCGCCACTGTAATACTCACCATATCGTGCCCTTTTTCTATGAGGTCCCGGCACCCTTGGCAACTTCCTGCCCTCGGACAGTATTAGCGCCGGTCAGCTGGGCAATTAAGCCTTACCGGCAGAGTTATTGCCAGCAGTCTTTTTTTTTAAATAGACTGTTGGGCTTCACTAGGGGTTTGTGATTGTTGGGGACACCTGCACAGGTGTCTGGATTTGTACCAAGGCTGGCATAGGGTTTGTGGCCATGTTTGGGTGCTTCCACCTGTGCCCAGGATGTATTGGCACCTGCCAACTGGG
>JAOYMU010000263.1:38047617-38059750 GCA_025802295.1 Psammodynastes pulverulentus | reverse complement strand
CAGCAAATACCACCTCTGACTGGCCCCGCCCTCATCTATTCTCTGCCTCCCGAGTCCCAGCTGATCGGCTGAATCTTCTTTTGTTGCCCTACACAGAACTGAGCTGGGAAGCAGGTTAGTGGGTTGGGGCGGGAATGGGATTTGCAGTAGCCTTCCCCCAAGAGTGGGGAGGGGATGAGGATTTTACACCCACAACCACAGAACCGGTAGTAAAAAAAAGTGAATCCCACCACTGCTTGGTGGGTGTGGCAGGGGAAGGATACTGTAAAATCTTTGCTCCCACCCCACTCCAGGGGAAGGTCATTGCAAAATCTCCATTTCCTCCCCACTCTTGGGGGAAAGTTACTACCGGTTTCTGAACTACTCAAAATTTCCGCTACCGGTTTTCCAGAACTGGTCAGAACCTGCTGAATACCACCTCTGATCTATAGGTATAAATATAGATATAGATTACAAGTTAATATTTTGAAGAATATCAGGCAGTGGATCAGAGTGTGAAGTCCAAAAACATCGTGGAAGAAGGGAAGGACAAACCAGTTCCATACTGTTGCCAAGAAAACTGCATAAATATGTCCAGATGTACTCATGAGAAATCCAATTCCACTCAAGGATATATTTACAATTATTATGGAGTAATTCTCACCAGGTTTACATAGAATGCAATCACAAAGAGTTAAATGAAGCTTATTCATGGACAAATGAAGACATTTTTTGAAAGCCTAAAGATGCTTCTTGGATACAAAGAAGCTTGTGATTAGAAGATTTGCACACAATAGTACGTATTATAAACTGCTGCCAGGTTCTGTAGGCAAAATATGCTCTTTGACATTTAGTTATCCTGGTTTGTCTCCTTTTAGACAGACTGTAGTAGCGATGCTGCTGCCGCAAAGACATCTCTATCCAGGTTCTCAGAAAGTATTTGTTCAATCCGAAGGCCTACTTTGAAGAAAGCAGTTGTGTGTCACTGTGGATTTACAACAGTTCTGCAAACAACAAGAGGCACTTTTCTTCAGAAATAAAAACTATAGCTCATCATAACACCAATATTGATTTGTTTGTACAGCAAGAAGAACATTACATCATTTATTCAATAACCAGTTATCTTTTGGTCTGAAAGGTTACCTTGAAAATTACATCTCTCTTTTTCCCCCTCTTCCCCACTTTCATGCATTTAATTTATTTACTTCCATACTAGCTTTTGATTTTTTTTTTAAAGGTGGAGGTTAGTCAGGGAGATCCCATAGAATCCACTTGTGTAGATCTTGATTCTTCTAGATTTGTGCAAGTAGACTTGACAAAAGTTATGCTGATGTGTTTCAATGGGAACTAGTATGGCACAGGTGATGGATGGAGATGACTCATTTCCTTTCCACCATAGACAAGAAAAGGAGAGGAGCGCAATATCCTAGATATCCACAATATCCTTATCAAGAAATTGCTCCATAGTGGACTTGGGTCTATGGGAGCAATTTCTCTGTGGGAAATTCTTGACAATATGTGTGACAAGAATCTATCCTAAAAATATGTAACTCCTCTGAACACTTGCATGGAAACTAAACCTTGGGAACTTACTACAGCCCCTAAAGCTTCTCATTTCTTGGATGTTGGGTACATGCAAGTAAACTGCTCCTCCAAAAATGATAGCGTGTTTTCCAAAAGAACTATTATGAACCAAAGTACATGAGCAAGAATGGAGACAAATAGCTATGTTTCTAGAGGAGATGCAGTGGACTTTACAGCAAAACCAGTAACAAACTGAGATCTTCAGGCAATGGAAATAACTAGTAACTGAGCCTTGAAGCAGCAAAATTTGTGAAGAATATAAAATCAATGTGTAGATCTTTTAGAGTTCTACTGCATGCAGATAATGAAAGCGCTGGGATTCCCACATGATTAGCTGCTGCAGCAGCAGTATACACCTGACCCAGAAACACATCTACAGAGCATATAAAGTGTAATAGCCGAGCTGATACAAAAACTGGGCGGAAGCCGGAGATCTTGGGACAGTGAAGAACTGCAGTGGTCAACAAACTATCAGGAAGATCCAACCTTCGGAAACCTGCTAGTAGAGACAAAAGGGGAAAGCTACAGAATGTTAAACACAACCATTATAAATGTGGTCTGGAAAAATATATCAGAATATTGAAGCAGAAATAACGCAAGAACTATGGAATGATTTGTGAGTCATGTTCCATTTGAGTGAACTAAATGTAAGAGAAGAAGAAAAACAATGTTGATTGGGCTCCTGGCTTCTAACAATCATTTCGGTGGCACAGCTTGCTGCTTGAGGGTTTGAACAAGAGAGATTTAATGTAACTGAAGCATGCTGGAGATTATCTTCATACAGGCAAAGTTGCCAGACACATTTTGAAAGGAAATGTATGGCTAAAGAAATAAAAAAGCAAGGAAGAGGTTCAAGAAGTTGACTTATCTTTATTTTCTCTTTTCTGTGGAGGAAGAGTCAAGACAAGTTAAATGGGTGAAAAATAATAACACATATTTGGATAGAGTAAGAGGTAAGACCCAGGCAGGCAGAAAGAAAGACGCAATGAGTTTGGGGCTTAATAAAGCTGAGTATACAGAGTTGTTACTGAGGAGATCTGAGGTGAGCTAATGTTATTTACTCTTTTAGAGGTTAATTTGTCTTCTATTGCTTCTCCACCAATGAAACTGTAAATAAGTTAAGCTTAAATTGTCCAAGAGTTTCTCTGCATCTAAGGAAACCAATGTGGCTTGATGTTCATTGTTGCTCTGAATATTCCAAAATGTCCAACACAGTTTGAACATTGTCCTTTATCTGTCTTTAGGTAACAGCCCACATGGATCCTTATTAGTGAATTCTTGAAACAATTATTTTTGTCTATTAGCTAGAATCATTGTAAACAACTTGTAATCATCATTCGCTAATGATATCAGCCTATAGTTTCTTGTTAAAGTCAAATCTGTCCCTTTTTAGGCATTAGTGCTATATTGGCCTGTTTCCAACTCTCTGGTCTCTTTTCTCCCCGTTAGATAGAATTCATTCTGTTTTGCAAAGATTGTAAAAGTTCATCTTCAATGCATTTATAATAAGAACTTGATAATCCATCTAGTCCAGACACCTTTCCTAGTTTAATCTTTTATATAGATTCAGAAGCTTCCCTTATTGTTATAGGCTGATTCATAATCCATTTCTGTTCCTCTGTAATCCTAAATAAATTTTGTTTCTTTAGATATTCACCTGTTTTCTCCAGAGATGTCACTTCCTTTAGACAAGTTAGAATAATATTGATGATATGCTTTTTTGTGTAACCACCCTGTCTATTAATACAGTATTTTCCTCTTGAAATTTCAGTATCATTACCTTTCTTTTTCTTTTTGTAATGTATATGCCAGCCACTTCCCCACTTCCCCTTTGTTTGCAAACTTTTTTTGCTTCTGTCCACAACCAAATCGGGTCACGACCAGAAATTTCCAAAAAAATTCGCTTCTGGTCGCAAACACATCTTGGGGAGGTGACCAAACACAGCTGCAGTGATTTTCCCTACCATGGCGATTTCCTCTTTGGCGCCATTTTTTTTTTGCCTGCGCATGCACAATCAGTTGTACTTCCAGTCACGACCAAATTGGGTTGTGACTGTAGTCCTGGGACAGATTATGGTCACGACCCGAGGTTCCACTGTAACTAGTTCATTTTTTTTCTATTTCTTTTACTGTTGACATAGATAGCTATCATTGTAAAAGCTTAATTTATTGAGAAAGACTAGTCTTCTCTGGAAATTTTCTTAATCCTTTTTTTTTTCACTTTATCTCATCCAAAATAGCTTGTTTTCTCTGGCTCTTATTTTTTAATTCACTATTGCATTGAATAAAATGATAATAAAAGCTTTACTTGCATCCTAAACCATTTTAAATCAATATCTTTATCTCTATTATTGTCAAAACATTTTAATTTATTTTTACAATCCTCCAGCGTTGCTGCTTTCTGTAGCAACATTATCATTTTGTGTCTGCTGAAATAAATTCTTCACCCAAATTTTTATAAATCAAATATTCTATATATCTCCTCATAAGTATCTCTTGTACATTAATTATATCTTGTATTAGTTTGTTCAAATAATGACTTTTTTCTCTTCTGAGAAGCATTTGCTTCATATATAATCCACATTAAGCATTTGTAATCCCTAATCAACATTTAGAAAAAAATGATAGCTGTAGCACCTAGTTCAGTATCATCCCTTTCAGTTTCCTGTTGAAGTTTTTTTTTGTAGTCTCATCTGATACTTCCATTTTAATCTACCCCATCCCCCTTTTTCTAACAATTTCTTCACCTTTTAACAGAGTTCAGTTGAAACGTCTGCTACTTAAAAGTAAAAATCACTCTTTCCATTTTGTCCCATCCCCTTTTTCTGTTTTAATCTACCAGTTAAAAAAACCCATGCTTTTCCCTTATGCAAAATCCAAATAACAATTTATTTTTGTGAACAATTACTTCTGTATTATCAATCTTCAGTCCTGTATTTCAAGGCTGCTGCAAAACCTGATCCCTTGTGTTCTTCCTGACAAAGTGCACCAAGACATCTCTTGGAACATTTCTTACCACCGCAAATGTGCATTTATTATACATACTTTTATCAATTGCTGCCTCTGCATCCTCCCCATCCTGATCCAAAAATAATTTTAAAACTTTAATAACTTTTTCTCTAAAATCTTCGCCAGAATCCTCTAGGACGCTCTAAATGTCAAACAAAATTTCTTCTCTCTTAATTTCAGTAGAGCAAATTCTTTTTCCTGACTCTCTGTCTTTAACTTCTGTCTTAAATTCCAAACTTCTGCTTTGTCATTAAATTGTTTTGCATCTCCAGACGCTTGTTTTACAGAGCTTTCCATCTTCTTAGCTTCTCCTTTTATCTTTACAAGTCTTTAATCCATTCATATTTCAAAAGCTGTCAATTTAATATCAAGTGATTCAGCTAATTTATTACCTAATTCTTCAAACATTTTCGGAAATAAAGTATTTCCTCTCTCTGCAAGTTTCTGTGGTAATTCTCTCCACCCTGTTGTTTTTGTCACTTTTCTGGTTGACGTTATAATATATTTCCATACTGAAAATATCTCAATTACAAGAGAAAGAGAAGACAAGTTCCCCTCCCCCTTTTTTCTTGTTTTATCTTCCTGTACCCTTAACACTTTCCTTTCAAATGGCATTCCACAGCTGCAGATAGCCTCATAGTCTAGCTCAGAGGATTCCAAACTTGGCAACTTTAAGACTTGTGGACTTCAGCCTAGCTGGCTGGAGAATTCTGGGATTTGAAGTTCACAAGTCTTAAAGTTGTCAAGTTTGGGGACCCCTAGCTTATATTACCTTTATCTTTCTTGTTCAAGGTTTTGGAAGGTATGAACTTTGGAGACAACTTTATAAAATGGGTAAGATCAATTTCAGCTTTATAGAAGTGAATGACGGGCTATCTTGTTTTATAACTTGTGGTGACATAGAAAAGAAAGGTGTTGTAGATACCAAGTCATATGCTAGCACTGTTGCTGTAGGAAACCCTGAAGAGAAATAGGGTCCTTGAAACAAGTTAATAAGTAATTCTGCTGGGTAGAACGTATTTTTGTCCCCAAGCAGTTTTCATTCGGTCTGATGGAGTAGAATTTCCTTGAGAAATTTCTTGTCCATACTTAATATGAATATGGTTCAGAAACTTTATGAATGGTGTTATATAATCAATGTTCTTGTCACCTGAGGTCAAATTAAGCCCCAAGGAAAGATATCCTACGGAAAGATGACAATTTCAGAATTGTCTGACTGGGAAATACCGGAAACCAATAAAGCCTCAGAGGGACAGGAAAATGTGCAATATAAAACTACACAAGAAGATACTTCATTTTGTCCAACAATAATCTCAAAAGAATCACCCAGAAAAAAATATGAATTGTAATACAGGTATTCCTCAACTTACAACAGTTCATTTAGTGACTGTTCATCAGAGTTACAAAGGCACTGAAAAAGGTAACTTATGACCATTTTCACACGTATGACCATTGCAGCATTCCCATGGTCACAAGATTTACATTCGGATGCTTGACAACCAGTTCATATTTATGACCAGTGTCCCGGGGTCATGTGATCATCTTTTGTGACCTTCTGACAAGCCAAGTCAATTGGGAAGCCAGATTCACTTAGCGACCATGTTACTAATTTAACAACTGCAGTAATTCACTTAACAAATGTGGCAAGAAAAGTTGTAAAATGGGGCAAAACTCACTTAACAAGTTTCTCACTTAGCAACATAAACTCTGGGCTGAATTGTGTTCATAAGTCGAGGACTACCTATAAGGTAGAAAAACAAGAACCTATTTCTCAGAAGGAAAGAACGCCTGAGAAATAGCAAGACACATATCAGCACAACATTATGTTTTACATACGTTTTTTATATACATTCAGGGAAGGCTTGTTGAATTACTATAATTTTTATTGTGTGTGTGTATGTGTGCGTGCGTGTATGTGTTGCCTTATTTTCCCCACAACAATGATCCTGTGAGATGGATTGGAATTTGAGAGAGACGATGAGCCCAGACTCACCCAGCCAGCTTTCATATCTAAGAGGGGTCTAGAACCCCAGTTTCCTGGTTTCTAAACCAGCAACTTAACTGGCTCTCAAACAAGTTATACTGTACAAATGGCCAGTTCGAAGGAATCAAGTCAAACTGTTCAGCTATGTGAATATGTCTTCAGTCATGACCCACTCTGCATAGCCTATGATTACTCTGACTCAGGATTATGAAAGTTGTGAAGAAAGGCTGAAATATTTAAGGGATTTCAATAGCCATTCTCTGGTTTCTTTCATACATTACATTGTACACCAGGTAATAGCGACTTAGGTACAACCAATTGTACTAGGTGCCAAAATAGGAATACCCTGTAACAATCCAATATCCCTAACATGACATCCTCTAGGAATTTGTAAGCCACCAATTTGGTGGGTTACAAATTATATTGTCAGATAATTATCAATAGCAGCAAACAGCAGCAGAAATACATTGGAAAAGTCAGAATACAATGGAATAAATGTATGGAAACTTGTGAGGAAGATTTTTTTTAAAAAAAAATCTTAATCTGACTGTAATTCTGTCACTGTATTCTCTCTTCTTTCTCGTCCTCCTTCTAGTTACAAAATGAATTATTTGTAATAGAAATATTTATTTTTAACTGGGATGGCTGACATTTCCAAAATTGATGTTATTCTGTGAGGAATATATTTTGTACACACATGATCAACCAAACAGCAAATGTCCATATAGGAAACACATGCACGCACACACAAAACCTAGGACGGTGTACAAATAAACCATCTTAGTGGCAGAGAATATTTCAGCTCTCTTCATTAACAATAAGTTCTATATACATTGTGCAGTTTAAATGTGGCTGATGTCTGCATTTTCATCAAGCAAACACATGGTTAAATGATTCAACATTCCCCTGAGTTTTCTTTCTTTAGCATCCTCTCACCATTATTGGTCCCATTCTTCCAGTAACCATGGAAACAAAAGATTCAGTTCCACGGCATCTTTATTATGAGTTCTTCTTGGATTTCCTTTTTCTTATTGATTCTCTTAAATAAGGCAAACACATACTTATTTGAACCATTGTCCTTCTTTTTCACATTTCAAGCAATAATTAGTAATATGAGTTTGTAGGACATCTGCAGTACCTTAGATAACAGGGAAGCAGGTGCACCTGGTAATAACATTCCTTGCACTCGGTAGAAAAACAGTCTTACAAATCTTGAAAGAATTAGAATACACACAATTTTGTTACATATTTACACATACACATAATTTTTGGAATTAAATTCTTAATAGTACATTAGACATCTCATAGCAGCCAAAATATACCCGAAAAGATAAATAGGAGCTAAGGAATTCATTTGCCTCTTGTCACCTTAAAAATTTTCATAGGCTGAAGTGTCAGATGGAGTAAATGAACACAGATATTCTGAAACCAAACCAAATCTTTTTCTTTTATTTATATTGGAATCGGCAGGCTAACGCACAGTAATAAATTTAGGAAGAGCAAATGGAAAAGTTAGTTTTTAAGAAAGCCAAGTATATTGAAATTCAGCTGTGACATCAGAATAGAATAAAATAATGGTTATTGTACTTTGCAAAAATCTAGACTACCAACAAATGGCAGCAAAAAGAATTTTCTATGTCCTTTTGCTGTATTTAGTCATCATCCTGATTTTTGCAGCCGATAAATGGTAGCCCTAAAATTAAGTAGCAAGAGATTAATTATTAGGTTCTAATGAGCTGTTTCTGAAACTTGGCAACTTTAAGATGGGTGGATTTCAATTCCCAGAATTCTCTAGCCAACATGCTGGCTGGGGAATCCTGTGAATTGAAGCTCACTCATCTTAAAGTTGTCAAGCTTGAGAAACATTGCATTAGTGAATAAGAAGTTCTTTACAGTGATGAAAATAAAAAAGTGGAGAGGCATTAGAAGACCTACCCCATCATCTCAGGAATGGTGAGGGAAGGAACATGTACACAGTAAATTTAGCTTAGGCTGAAGCATTACAATCCACTGAAAAAACATTAAGCAGATTCTGACCCAATGGACAGAGAACTCTGCAGAGTGGGCTGGTGATCAGCACTTTTGAATAAAAGGGCACCTGAGCATCTGAATGTGTGCTTTGCAAAAAATCTTTGAAGACCCTAAAATCAGACACAAAAGGCTGTTTGTATTTTGTGCTTGAAAAAGATTTCACTCTGCAGCCCTAATGTAAAATAATTTGAAAACATAACAAAGGCGCTAGCGAGTTGAAGGAGAGGATAAGAAAAATAATTATTGCATTTTCAAGACCAGACCTGTGTTGTGGCATGTGCTTTCTTTGAGCTAGTGCCCACTTTAAAATATGCATACAAAGAAGTGGTTTTCATCCAAGAATGCTTATGCCACAATGAGTTAAGTTCCACAGAGGAGGCACCAAAGTGTCATGTTTTTGGTAAGGCTGCCAGATGTAAGCTGCACAATCTGGTAGGCCACTAAATGACAGCAAAGAGAACCAGAAAGCTACAACTCTCTTTTGTTGGGCCAGTGGTCCTCCAAATTGTTGCACCCCAGATTTGGTCACCTTGAGAAATCTCCATATCTTTTTAGGTCTCTCTCTGTTGCCTCCCCCTTGTTTCTTGTCTTCAAACCAAAAACATGTGCCTTCGACAGGCACTAACAATGCATCCATTCTATTTATGGATCAAATGAAATTAATCTTCCTATTGAAGGGTAATTTTTTGACTATGCTCATAGCTGTAGTGGAAAAGAACTAAGGGCTGTGAAATTGGAAAGTTATTTAAATGTCAAAGGTGGTCTGCAAACAAATAAATGCCTTAGTTCATAATTAGGCTTCACTGCATAGTAACATGAAGACTAGTGATGGGACCCCAAACTGCAAACTTCAGATCCAGATCAGAATTCACAAAAAGCCCAAGGGGAATTGGATTACCCTTTTTTTGACAAAATAGAGAATGGTGCTCAGCTTTATACATTTCTCCAGTGTTGGAAAATAAGAGAGTCATATTTCAATCCATTGAACTTTATACAAGTAGCTGGATCTGTTTTGCAAATTGGACCCTTCTCTAGTGTATTGCAAACTTTAGAAAGACTGGGACATTTGAGTAGTAAATTCAGTAAATCATTATGACCTATTAATGATTTAAGTACAAAGCATGACTTTCTTAAGAAAATTCCTGCCATCTTTCAGTGTTTTCCCTCTGGATTGATGCATAAAAATGCCCATAAGTACATATCCTCATGCTGCATGCACTTAACACCATTTTAGGTGTAGCACAGTGTTACAAAAGTTACATGAAACAATGCAGAAGGCAGCTGCAGAAATGTGTGTACATGTGTGTGTGTGTGTATCTATATACATTTTCTAATAGCTGCTAAGAGTTTGTAGAAGTTGATCAGTTCATCATGAACCTGCCCTTAATATAAATCCTTTATTCTCTTTTCCCCCCTCCCTTTTTGGGAGGGGACTATTTTTATATTTATTTATTTATTTTAAGAGATTTGGACAGCTTGTGCTTATATATTAAGAGATTTTTGTTTTGGCTTTGCCACTCTAAAGTCTGTAACTTTAGGTGCATTACTATATTTGCTAATTTTAATGTTTAATAAGATGCTGTTAAAGGATTATCCTGCTAAATACTATGTGGCCTGATTGCTTTTTAGTTTTTCTGACACAGTTCAGAAAACACAATTAAAATACAACAGTAACATATCCAAGATTATTCATCAAGACTCACTGCCTAAGCGAAACCCAGTGTTCTTGTATGGTGCTTATATATTACTTTTCTCAAACTTACAATTATGCCAAATGCATTATGAAGTTACAGAACTGCATTTTTCCATGTTTAAAATACTACATTTTTGTACCTGGGTAAATTATAATATAGACTTGGAATTCATTACTTAGGGATAATATCTAACATCAAATGAGTAAGAAATGGAAATGTAGTGTATTAAAAATAGGAGGCCCCCACTCTAAATATGTAATACATATTTAGATATATGTTACATTTTTGGAAGACTCCTGTGATTGTTTATTTAATTTTATTTCATTAGATAAATATAGGTGCCTTTTATATCTGAAACAAAAACGGGTACCCAAACTGGACATTCAGCTGTTATGGTGGCCATCAATCTAGTTCTATAGAGCATCCTTCCCTAGTCTAATAATAATTTTTTGAGTGGTCTACAATTCTCATCATCCCCAGCCAGCATAACCAATGGCAGTGATAATGATAGCCATTATTATTGAATATGGCTGAAGAGTACTGAGTCAAGGAACACTTGACTCAGTAACCCATGTTAGTAGGAACTAATACCAAAATTAGTTGTGCACATTTTGGATGGTTTTCTAGGAGCAGAAACAAAGAAAACTCCCTTTTGTTTTATTCCTGGCCCCTATAAAATGTGACTCTCCCATGTATAATTTATCTTTTAACCCCAAAATTTGCCCAAGTTGGCATATTTACAGAGACCTGAAATTTATTTAGGAAACAATTGCTGACAATACATGAAAAAGTGAATAAGACAGAGAATGATATATCTATGATGAGGGTATGGTTGGCTGAATGATGTAATGAATAGGAGTGAAATTTTGTTATCCTGCAATATTTTCTTAGCTTCCACTTCTTCTTATTTTATTCTGATGCATATAGAAAAAATGGTTTTAATGAACATTATTCATATCTGTATGTTCATTGGGTGAGATAAAAAAAGAATAAAATATTGGGGATTCAGATGCCAATTGCAACAAATTTGTTATTGTACTTGATATAACTCAAGTTTCAGTAGGGTTTAGAAATGGGTCTATTTCTGAAGATGAATACTCAGCTACCAAGTGTATGAATTACAAGATGGTTATCTTCTATTGTACATTCAGCCACATGGGATTTCGACATTGCAAGAGTATGCAAGGTCTTTTTCAAGATATTCAGAAATAAGTTATTTCATGGATCATGCTATATCTATGTAATGGAACATGTGGGTGACTGAGTGAAAGAGAGAAGAGATGCTGCCTAGGAAACAATCAGACAAAAGAAGCAGGAGTCCCCAGTGGCTCAATGATCAGAGAAACAAACTTAGGAAGGACCTGCCCAATTGGATCAAGTAGTTAAACTTAAGAGTGGTGGTGCAATTTCAGAATTGCAATTTTCTGTTAATGTAGCCTCACAATAAAGTAAAATTAGTTCATCTAGTCATGTCTCCTGTTTGGTTTACTTGGGAGAGCGGATGAACAAGGAGAGAACTTAACTTAAATTTACAAAAAGTCTTTTTTTTCTACTCTTTCTTCCTTTCCAATCTAATTCATTCTCCTTTCTTCCTATCTAGCTATTCCTGTCTCAATTGTCATTTTTATAGCAATCTGATCAATGTAGAGAATAGTACAGATTAGGGGACTATTCCACATGTTGACTCTAACATAAATTAGAAAATAGGATTCTCATACATGTTTACATCACCTGTGTGAGATTCCTATGAAGACATTCCAAGCTGTTATCATCCATGTAGAGCAGGGGTGGGCAAACTTGTCAGCTTTAAGACTTGTGGACTTCAACTCCCAGAGTTCCCCAGCCAGCATAG
>JAOYMU010000263.1:38033528-38043546 GCA_025802295.1 Psammodynastes pulverulentus | reverse complement strand
CCGTCCCCCCCAAAAAACCCCAGCAAAAATGTATGCTTTTTAAAAAGTAATGTCTCCAGGATCTTGGTGAGTCTCGACTAAAGAAACAACAACAACAAAATTTTCCCACCAAACAGTGCCTCCTGCAATCCTCACACTGACATGCTGCAGTAGATGTATCCAATGCAGCATTTTTTTGTTCAGAAGCATAATCTGACGGTACAGTCTCTCACTGGCATTTCTGATCTGGAAATCCTGAACTTTAAAAAATAATTTGGAGAAATGTTTCCTTTAATTAAACCATGCATGACCTTTTGTATAATTTCTGAAGCTTGAAAGCTATATAGTTGCATACTATTTCCTTGGAATAAATACTCTTTTGCATGGGTTGAGTTCTATATTTTAAATTATGTTTACCTAATTGGCATCTGTGAATAACTGTTGGTGACATGAAGAGGTGGTGGGTTTTGTTTGTCTTCAATGCCAATCATCTGATATTGTGACATAGTTTTGCCTTAAATGTTTGATATATTTGGAAACCAAGACATCTGTATTAGAAAAAAAAATTGCATGAAAGCTTATTCAGCATTCAGTGTTAAAAAGAGTCACTTACACAACTATTGCTTTCCATGCAGAACCAATACATGTTGCAGAACATATTGTATTAACTACAGTGCAAGGTATTATGCAACATCTGCAAATGTTCCACTTGAATTTTAAGTATATTATTAGGGTTCTCTCCTTTTTATTAGCTAGACATCAGTTAACATTTTAGTTATATTAACATAGTTTGTGTTAGCTAGAGTGCAATTGGCTGTTTTCAAGTTCTCCTCTCTAAAGTCCTCATTGCTATTATTCACACCTTCTTGTATCTCCATATAATCAGACTTACTAATAGTGGAGGCACTTCTGCTTTTCTTTAGGTCAGGGGAAGAAGGGATCTTTGGGCAGCTGGTTACTTGCAAGTATTGAGCTTGCTCCTCTCCTTCTGTCTCACGGTGATAGAAGTAGTTGAAATTGGACACAATAACCGGCACTGGTAAGGCAATTGTTAGTACACCTGCAATGGCACACAAGGAGCCAACTATTTTTCCACCTATGGTCGTGGGGACCATGTCTCCATAGCCAACTGTCGTCATGGAAACCACAGCCCACCAAAAAGCATCGGGGATGCTTGGGAACTGAGATTCACTCTCATCAGCCTCTGCAAAATAGACAGCGCTGGAGAACAAGATGACACCAATGAAGAGGAAAAATATCAAGAGGCCTAGCTCCCTCATGCTGGCCTTAAGAGTCTGTCCCAGGATTTGCAATCCCTTGGAGTGTCTGGAAAGTTTGAAGATCCTGAACACCCTCACCAAGCGGATGACTCGAAGGATAGCAAGAGACATAGCCTGTTGACCTTGTTGGCCGTCTTCTGGTTTCTCAGCCAGCTCTGTGCCAAGTGTGATGAAGTATGGAATAATAGCAACAATATCGATGATGTTCATGATATTGGTAAAAAACCCAGCTTTGCTAGGGCAGGCAAAGAATCTCACCAGGAATTCAAAGGAGAACCAAATTATGCAGAGTGTTTCTACTATAAAGAAGGGGTCTGTGAAAGATGTTTGCTGTTGAGACCCCATTGTGCTGTTAGAATAAGGGCTGGGGTTGCTACTACTACCATGTATGTCTTCAGCGTCATCACGGAACACAGGCAAAGTTTCTAAACAGAAACTTACTATAGAGATTAGGATGACCATGACCGAGACAATTGCTATAATCCTGGCTGGTCCAGAACTTTCTGGGTATTCAAAGAGAAGCCATACTTGTCTCTGAAATTCATTTTCTGGTAAAGGCCGTTCTTCTTCCTTGATGTAACCTTCATCTTCCCGAAACATCTCCATAGCTTCTTCACCAAGTTCATAAAACCGTATTTCTTCTGAGAAGATGTCCAAGGGTACGTTAACGGGCCGTCTCAGTCTGCCACCTGATTGGTAGTAATATAAAATAGCATCAAAGCTGGGTCTGTTTCGGTCAAAGAAATATTCATTCCGGAGAGGATCAAAATATCTCATTCTCTTTTTAGGATCGCCCAATAAGGTCTCTGGAAACTGAGCAAGTGTCTTAAGTTGTGTTTCAAACCGAAGGCCTGAGATATTAATAACCACTCTCTCGCAACATTCATGATCAGTTTCTGGGTTATAAGTGTCCTGAGGATGACCAGGCAAAGCTGCTGCTTCATCTGTGGGATCTCCAGTCGCAACAGTCATATTTAGGCAGTTTTAATCAAAACTTTTATGAATATCTGGTGGTTGGGTGGCGTTCGCTGAGATTCTAATATCCACTGGAAAGTTATGCACATGGGCTTTGAAGTAGTTCATGAAAACAGGGACTTCGTGGAAAGAGTCTGTCAGCTGAAAAATAAAGAAAGAATAAAATAAGCATCTTCTCTCACACTCTTAGCCAAGCAGGTGTACATTCCCTGTACAACATTTCAGTTGAATTTATTTGGTCTGTGTAACTTGAAGGAGGCCTCTGATCTCAAACCATGCAAAAAGCTGTATCATTTATGAAAATAAAGACACCAGGTGAAATACAGAAAGCTTTCTAGCTGGCAAGTAGCAAACAATAGCATTGTTTATCCCAAACACCACAGCATATTCTAAGAGCATCAAAGCCCTATCAGGCTTCATTCTCTGCACTAAAGTAGTAAGATGACCCACACGGCACCTGAGACTCAGCATTCACCTTGAGGAATTGCCCTGATGGTTCAGAGGTTGAGTTAAACTATTATGTCAAACAGTGGAGTGCATCATTAACAGGGTGCATTCTAGATTTTAACTTCTCAGTTGGTACAACCCAGCCTCTCTCTCCTTCTCTTCCTACTTCTTCCCATTGTCTTTGCAAGCTCTCTCTGTGCTCTTGCTGAAGTTCATCTTCTGTCATTGCCAAAGAAAGAACAGCGAAGGAAAAACAATTCACATTACCTCAGTCTCTGACACTGATTATCTGACCTTAGAGAGAAACACAAGAGATTCGTGTTTCCAAGAGTCTCCTAAGTTCCTCTGGCAATGTGTTGAGTCAGGGAGGGAGGGGNNNGGGAGGAAGGAAGGGTCTTGAAAATGGAAGCTATGTGTAATACTGAAGTAGGGATTGCTTAATAAAAGACAGGACTCCAGCCCTTTTCTTTAAGGCAGTGTCTATATGAACTGAAAACCTTTCTTTATGATTAGTGGGAAGATCCCATACTCAGCAAAAAACCTGATGTCCCCGGTGTCCTCAAGAAGTATGACATTGCTTGGAAACCAGCTCTTTGCTAAAACTGGAAAGGCTACAAAGCAGCATTGATAAAGATTCAGTTGTTAAATGCAACCCTTTGCTCACTGAGTTACATTACAGGCTCTCGTTATCCTGGATAAAACAAGAGAAGCAATTGTGACAGCGTGAAAAATAGAGATACACCTTTTTTTCCCTAAAAATCTCTCCTTCCCTACACACCTTGCACAACCAAAGACAAATACACACACACACACACATTGCAGTGGCAGGAGTCTACACACCATTTGGCATCTGTGCTGTTTGCTGTTGCAGAGTCCGCTGCAGTGTAGTCTCCGCTGAGCTTCCTTTTCAGGAGAAAAACCACAGCATCGTGGGCTCTGCCATGCGTTGCTCAGCCAGCTGCGTCCGGGTTCCCATCAAAGAAGCACTGGACTTCATTTGGCATGCAGGACATGACCGGGGATGTTTTGCTTCTGAGCACCTGAAGAATATCCCATGTGTTCTCAAGATCTCAGCCCCCCAAGCCCCCCTCCTGGGGTTGCCCTGCCCTTCGCTGGATGCTGCATCACCAGTCCTCCTGCCTCTGGTTGGACTTCTGGGAGGGGATGCTCGGTACCCTTAGAGCCACAGGCTGCTATCCCGCCCTCTTCTCTCAGGACACGGTCCTTAATTCTTGTTATTCATGAGAACAACCAAAGGCTCTCTCTCTTTCCCAGGAGAAACTCCCTGGCTTCCAATCCTCCACGGAAGACAGCTGCCCTCCTTCCTCACTCACGGCCAGGATGCAAGAATGAAGGCAGGGGAGGCAAGTAAAACCCTGCTCTTTCATCCCAGTTCCTAAGAGAGAGAGATTTTTTCATGCAGCTGACCTGTCCTTTTTCTGGATGCCCATCAATACCCACAGTCTGGAAGGCTTAGCTGCAGATCGACTTCTGTTGGATTTCCCCACTGCCTCCTCTCTCCTAACCTCCCTTCTTCTTATGCCTTAGAAAAATAGTACAACCCTGACAAGCTTGCAGCCTTCAACTGTTATACTTAACCCCTTGGTTGCCAACACAAAGTCATCGGAGGCAATGGGATGCGCCTTTCTTGCCCTCCCTCTTTTTCTCTCCTCCTCCCTCCTCCTTCTGTTTTGAATTGCTAAGAGAATCCAGCCCCCTTGGGAAGGGAAGGTTTTTAAGGCAATATTTCTGAATGCAAAATGGGAGAGATAGCTTACAACCCTTAGATGCACAAAATGGAACAAAAACACATCCAAGCTTGATGTTAGATTTGTTTTTGTTTCATCTCCACTTCATAATTACCCCAAATCATAAAGAGATATCAATTTAAACCCAGAAGCTTAATTTTTATCTTAGCTGTCCTATAGAATTCCACATCTTAATCCCACCGATTCCTTTAAAAGGCACCCTGTTTTAGTGTCATCTATCATTCATACATATCCAATAGTTCCTTTCTCCCAGACCTCATGCTATAACTCAGCATTTCCTGAATTCTTGCATTGCATTACAGGGAAGGAAGAATTATGCCTCATGCAAATAGATTGGACCATCAAAGCTCTATTGAGATCACAGCGTGTGTGTGTGTGTGTGTGTGTGTGTGTGTGTGTGTGTGTGTGTACCATATTAGGAAAATGAATGTAAGGCAGACCTGGATGAAAGTATCACCAGGACAAAGCTACAAAATGCCTGGCATCATTTTGGAAACTCGGATCCGTGCGTGGAGAAGGCCTTGTTTGATTTACCCTTTTCAGCTGAAATATGAAGCATCCATTTTCACAGTTTGAGGTAAACCTCTGCTGAACCTAGCAGTGAGGGGGGCGGGTGGCTTGAGTACAGCAGCTTACAATTGGTTCTGCAGTTAGACATGCAAGGAATACATAACAAGCTTCCTGTTTGTGCTGCCCTTCCTTACCTGCAGAGAGAGGATGCTAACTTAAAAGGGCCAGAGAGCTTAGAGACAAAGAGAGTAAACTCTAGCATCCCCGATAACATACAGACTATTGATCCAAAGAAGCTTCTAGTTTTGTTTGTTTGCTTGTTTCCCTTTTTCACTGGGTCCTAGAGATCGGCTCCCAAAAAATTTAGCCATCTACTGTGGACTGTTGCTGCTGCCCCCAAATGATATGACTTGATAACTCTGACATAATAATTAGTCATTAGTTAAAGCAGACCAAAGGACAACATGATAGAAAAAATGTCCTTATCTGCTACCTCTCTAAACGCATCCATGCACACTTCTTATGGGGCCTTGGACATATGGACATATGGGGCATATTATTTCTTTTTAATTTGTTTGCTAGATTATGTCCACATTTGCTTCAGGAACACAAGAGCAGTTCCCTTCTCCCTTGCCTGGGGAGATTCTCAGATATCCAAGCCATAGTTGTCCCAAAGGTGCTTTTTCAAAAAGCAACCGGACTTTGTTTTGCCTTGAAGATGTTTTGCTTCTCATCCAAGAAGCTTCTTTAGTTCTGGCATCCTTTGTTTTATACAAACAAATGGGACCTTCCACTCACAAACAAGCATTTACAAATTGCTCTATTATCCCCAGGATATGCCCAAATTACCCCCAGTTTAAGAATCATTGCCTTAACCACTGCATCACAAAGTACGGTAGATAACACTCCATGTGTGGATATATAATGAAAGTTCTATCACCAATATTTGATAAAATAGAGGTTATCATTTGATCTACCAAGTGATTAATATGAATACATGGCTCAATCTGCAGCCCCAGCTCTCTTCAGCCTTCAACTTTGCCTCTTTTGGGGTACCTAATCTGAGTTACCCATCTGCAGGTGACTGCTAGATGGCAGGCAAGAGATATAGAAAAATATCTTCTTAGATGCTACCATCTAATGGTTATTTAGATTCATGCAAGCCCTTTCTGGGAACCATACAGAAGGTATCACAAGCAAGCATAAACATGTGAGGAATTGTTTATAAATCTACCCATTAATATAAACAGCCACTAGCCTGAAAAAGATGGAAAAAATAATCCAAAAATATATGTATGTTAGTAAATACAATACACAAGTGTTGTCAGTCAAAGAAATCCAGTTCACACAAATATAAACAACCTCTGCAAATTAATAAAATCCCATAAGAAAATACATTAACTATAATAACTCAGTGGGATAAATAAAAGTCAAGGCAGAAGGTGTGGTGACTTTGGGGACCCAGGAATAGGCCTTCAAGTCTTTGGGTGGGGGGGAAACATCTGGAAATCTTCTGCAGCATATTCAGTGCTGCTTGTCCTTTGGTCTAAAAATGAAAGAATGGATTTACTGAGAAAAGAGAGACTTTTAGAAGATCACGACCTGAGGTTTGGATGGCATGGGTAGTTATGAGATGATAAAGTTAAAGTGAACTTTCAACATTATTTTATTAGACGTGCCATATTGAAAATATGGAATAGAAATAAACCCAGATTGTGTCCAAAAATTTCTTTTTGGATCTCAGTTCAAGAAGCATATTACACAAGAGAAATAGCCAATAAAGATAAATGGTTGATATATACCAAGACATATTGGAAAATTAATATCCAAGGGAAATATAAAATCAAATCAAGAGAACAATTAATAGTAGAATGATATAGCTATCAATGGTGCTCCGATTTACAGTTATTTGAAAGATTTCAAATGGATAAAGACTTGTGGCATGGAGCAGAAGAAGTCGGAATTTAAAATGCCATTTGGTACTCATGATGAGCATGTGATTTCTAAAATGTACAGTTTTGTTGACTCTATAAGCAAAAGGGGAAATGCAAAAACTTAGGTGTTTGTCTGAGCTAATCTTGTCTTGCCTAATTGCTTATCTGGAGTTTCCGTCTGGTCTAGTGGATGGATGGGTTACCAAATCTGCGCCTCCTCAGTTTCTGCTTGGGTCAGGGAGACTGGTACTGGTTTCTGCCTTCCTTAAGATTTTTTTCCCATTTCTCCTTTAGGGGAAATATTCTGTCCTGCCTTTTTACTATTCCCCAAAATATTCCACTCTCCAGGTAGGTGGGTGGGTGCTGACTTTTTACAATCATCAGGAGAAATATTGATCCAGATTTTGCCATGGATGGATGGCAAAATGGATATAGTATCCATCTTTGTTTTATTCAATACAAATGTCTGTGTTTCTTTCCATGAATTGTTTCTGTTTAATTTTATAAATAAAATTTATCCTATAAAGCAAATATAAAATCAGAAGACTCAGATTCTATCAGTCAAATATCAGAAAATATACAATTTGGGGGCTCATTTTTCTAAAATGACTTTCCCCTTTGTACTCTTCTTTTGAATATGTTCCTACATGGCAAAATATGAGATATAACAAATCCTGGAAATATTGTTATTTGCTTTTTGATAATATCTGCCCTCATTGGAGTATTATGGGTAAAATGAGGACCCAGATTGTTGGGGGCAATATGCTGACTCTGTAAACCACAGCCCACTGCATAATCACAATATTTAAACTAGATGGATGTTTTATTCTACAACATTTAGAAATCATAGTTTTGTTTGGTTTATTTATAATGATATTTTTCTATATTCTTGCAATATTTTAATGAAGTTTTCATATATAAGTATACCTGTCAGGGGTATCTACTGAATATGTTAAATAATGTCAAAATGGAGCTGCAATCAATATCTACCTGCTTTCTATTTGTATCACAGGCAAAGCTTCAATCATAACGTCATGGCCACCATCCCTTTCCTACCAATTGAGTGCATTATTATTTCTTTTCTTACTGGTTTCATAGTTTGGATAATTTTTGGAAGAGGGAAAGGATGCTATAGCTGGCTTGAGCATCCAAGTGCCAGACAGTAAAAACACCAAGAGCGCTGGGAACCAAGCTGATGACAAGAACAAGTAGAAGAAAGAACAGGCTCAGTGTCACTATACACAGTTCTACAGCATCAACACTGCAACATTCAGCAAGTATTTTTAAAGGTTTGATTTGCCTGTTAAATACGGGTTGTGACTATTCAGCAGCTGGGAAGGCAAAATCTGCAACTATTGAACCTAGGGCAGCAGTCTTTATCATTAGCAATCAATGATTTGGCATTGGCGGGCCAGAAGTCCATTAGAAGAGAAGGAAGGATAGAAATGTGAGAGCTATTTCCCCTATCAGTGACCTTGTCAGCTGTTATGCCATATGATGTAATTCCAACTTCCAAAGTATCTGTAATGTCGGAGAGGAATAAAGCACAGATCATTAATGATTTAACAGTAGATGAGACCCTGATCTGGCTTGTGAAATGGATCATATGGGCCCAGCTTCTCCCAGGGTCATGCCCCTGTTGGAGTCTGAATCCAGGGGGAAGATGAACAGCTGACAGAGAGGGGGAGAGTGGCTCCGTTGGCTGTGGAGAAAACTGGGGAAGGGCAAAGTCAGGCTGGGAAGAGCAGGGGAGAGGTAGAACAAGGGAGAGGGGGTTCAGATGAAGACCAAGGCCCACTCCCTCCTCATCCTAGGGCACGCAGGGAAGAGTGGAGAAGAGAGCAACATGGGTTGTGTGGCTTACGAGGAAGGAGAGGGTCCTGATTCCCTTCACAAGGCACACCTGGGAATGGCGTTTAAAGGAGAGGCAAATGGAAGGGGTGATTGTCGGGAACAAACACTGAATGCATCTATCTGAGTTCCTGGCATCATCCCAACTGGTCTGATTTACTGCCATGCTACTTCACTTTGGAAACTCCTTATCTTATCCTGCCGGATTTATTACCTTATCTTGCCTTGTTAGTTTTATAGCTTGAGGTTTTCTGCTTACAACGTTTGGACTGGCTTATTTGCAGCCAAAGGCTGTTGCAGCTTTGTTGGAGACTTTTTCTCCAGATCAGAGAGTAACCGGTATGTTGGGGGCAAAGTTGGAGCTGATAAAGGGACTTATACTTATTCTCTGGCTGTGTTGACTTTGTGCCACGCCCGGGGTCATCATACCATCCTTCCAAGATTACTGGGGGCAATTTGCTGACTCTGTAAACCGTTTAGAGAGGGCTGTAAAGCACTATAAAGCGGTATATAAGTCTAAGTGCTATTGCTATTGTTATTGTTGCCTAGCATTTATTGGCAACAATAGTTCAGGAATCAGGCAGAGATCTTTCTAATCATTTACTCCCTGATCCTTTTAGGTAAAAGCAGGAAAAATCAAACTTGAGGCCTTCTATGTAACAGCATGTCTACCAATGACCTATGATTCCTCTTTGCAGAGTAACCTCCCAGCTCTAGGAGCAATTAGCTCACCAATGAGCTATTGTCTTCTAATTTGTAATAAACCTAAACATAAGCAATTGAAATTATTTAACCTTGTCAACCACTTTATTCCTCTGTGGGGTTTTTTTCCTTTTATTACTCCTACTACTTGGGACAGGAACCTGTCTTGCTGCATTTTTAAAATATTATGTATAGTACTACATAAATAAAAGCAAAAGCAATCACTCTAGAATCTTAGTAGAGAGCAGAATTTCTCACTTCAATAATAACTTCCTACATACATGCATTCAATATCATAAAAATCTTTAACTGGTTTATTAATTTCCCTCTATTCAGGTTATGTGCTTCAAAAATATGGATTCACCATAATTCAATTCAATTCAATTCTTTATTGGCCAAGTGTGATTGGGCACACAAAGAATTTGTCTTTGGTGCACATGCTTTCAGTGTATATAAAAAAATTCATCAAGAATCATAAGATACAACACTTAATGATAGGACTCGACTTCCGGCTTCCAGCGGCAACGGACGGCTGCGGGGCTTTCTCCTGCCCCCAGCGCCCGAATCCAGC
>JAOYMU010000263.1:37967019-37977811 GCA_025802295.1 Psammodynastes pulverulentus | reverse complement strand
ACTTATACTTATATACATTTATATGTTATGTTCATACATACTTGCTTTTCTCAAATATGCTTGACAAAATAAATAAATAAATAAAAAAAATAAATATGAAGTCCCATATCTTGCTTACCTTGTGAAGTATTTTGTTGTTGCAGTTCCAATTGCAAAGGTAGAGTTAAAACATGAGGCTGGGAAACTCTGCAAGAGCTCTGAGAAAAAAAAGTGTTGTTTGTCAGCCCCTAATTTCTTATTTTCCCGAATTGTTAGGTATTTCTTGTTTTTAGTGTTCACTGCATGCTATGAGTGAAATATCTCCTTTTTATTTAATTGCAATATTATTTTAGGCCTTAAAACTAGTCTACAAAGAGGCTTACAGTTTAAACAAAAACAAAACAAAAAATATTTGTCCTTGATTTCTAGACATGGCAACAAAGTGATGATGTTTCATGCCACAGTTTTGATATATGCAAGTTACATTTACTGGCTACATGCCAAATTATACATAATGTAGACAGATCTGAAACAGATTTTCTACTCTTTGTGAAATGCACTCATAAGAAGGGATTACTAATTTCTTTAGAATGGCAATAGGAGAGGGAAAATATTTAATTGCCTCCTTACTCTTTTCTCAGATAAACATCAGGGGTGGTTTAGGATTTACAACTAATACAGTTTGGAAAAATTATTGCTATGGTTGATTGAAAGCAACTGACAATTTCTTACGGCAGCATTAAAAATGGAGGGAAAGTATTACATGTGGTAAACACAATCATTAGTAACCTTGGCAATATATGGATGACCCTCAGTTGTACTTTTTTAATTATATGCTATGATTGGCTTTGGTGATAGCATGAAAAAAAGACAATTATATTTAATAAATACTGAAATTTCACATTCTCTCCGCAGAGAATGCATTACACCATCCTTTGGACACTAGGAAACCTAAGGTCTGCTTTCCTCTATTTCTAAAAGCTTCATTTTCTCTCTTGAACAGTTGAAATGTCCCTGTCTTGATTTTCTTCTTCGTAATTGCCAATCTGACATTTCACTAATACAAGAGGTATGCCTATTCCTTTCTTTGGATATATTACTGAATTGAACAGAATCATTTAGGGGGCATTTAGGCCATGAAGTTCAACCACTGTCTCAGGTCAATTTTAATCCAAATTAAAGCATCCCCAAAAATCTAATCTCTGCCTGAATCAATTCAGAAAAAATAGTTCACGGCTTCACTGAGTATTTGGTTTCACAATTAACAGATTAAAGACAATCCTATCCTATTCTAATGAATCCAGATAATGTTCTGCTGGAATAGTTGGCAAAGCTTCCCATTAACATACCTTTTGTTCACTATTCATTATTTAGCATTGAAATGTATGTTATTGATAGCTTATACATATCTTTGACATTTGTATTGACAAAATATTAATGTTCATAACAAATATGAATTTAAAAATGCAATAACATGAAATGAACCAAAAAGGAAACTGAATATCTGTCTTGAACAACCTGACAATCTTTATACAGATATTGCTACTAAAGAATAGGAGGAGCCATTTTAGTGAGCTATTTTTAAATGACCTTCTTCTGTTTCATTTGTGGATAGAACCTTCAATAAAAGCAGTTCCCTGTTCTTACATTTTATCTGAATTCAATCCATGTGTCCTAAGTAATAATAAAAAACAAAGCAGTCTCACTCCCAATATTTTGGAATAAAGGGGAGAAACCAAAATATAGTACATTATCCATTTCTTGACCTGATAGTTCCTATTCATTATAATGAATTAGATTCAAAAAACACTACTACATAATTCTGCTAAATATTAGATCCTCTGCTGCCTGCTGAGCTTCTTTGGCGATAAAGAGAACTTCAGAATAGATTGTGATGAATAAAACCTATCACAAAATGAAGCATGGAATGTTTCTGCTCAAGTTTCTAACCAGCAAGCAATGATCTTTTCCAGAACACATCGTTCATCCCTCTCTTCATTATCATACTTTATCATCCCAATAGTCAACTGAGATTACCAATCATATTGTCACATTTGTGGTGCTTGTCCCCATAATATTTTCCTTAAGTATTTTTTGTAGTTCTCTTAACTATGGACGTTTTTAAATGTACTATCTCTTCCTCACTGATGATGCTACTTTGGGTAAATAAGCAACAGGACACTTACTTGGACAAAGGAAACAGAATAGTGCGGGAAGGTGTTCATGGGAAAATGTCAAAGCTCACAATGTCAAAGCCAACAATTAGGTGTCTAGGCATAAGGATGCAGCTAGCTAAATAGATTTTGTTTTGTATTAATAGTATAAGTTTAATAAATTTGATTGATGACGATGATAAAATAGTCATTCCTTACTGCATTTATCCTCTTTGTCAAACCTGATATATAAAATGAGAAATTCATAGACACATAAGCAAATTGACCTATTCCTCTGACCCTACTGATATTATCGTCTGGTAGACATTACAAAGCACCATATAATGCCACAAATAGCTGAGGATATGGCCAAGTAATTTCTTGCAGTGAACTGAAGTTCTTGATTTAAAAAGAAGAAAGTAGATATAAATACTGCATGGGATCAACACATACAAATTCCATTTTTCCTCCAAAAGCATGCAACTAAGTCTACAAAATGGTATAAGAACTAACATTAAGTTTCATAAAGTATTATGGAGAGGAATATTAAGAAGCATCGGGGCTAATACAGCAAATCAAACTGTATTTCAGTAGAGATGTAGAGCCAATTATATATTCTAAAATCAGATATAGTAGAAGCTATTTGTGCTTAAACCAGAACTATCAACACATTGTTTTTCTGTACTTCTAAAACTAAAGGTGAGAGACCTGTATTAAAATAAATGAGAGTATAATAAAATCCTTAAAATTGATTAGGTTATTACAATTAAATAAAACTATATGTCATCTATAAAAGATACACAACAGGCTTTTGTTTTAATTCCATTATTTTTCCTTACTGATCACAAGATGATATCTTCACAAATTATCTTAGGGAGAGCAATTCTCCCTGAACTAGCAAACAGCTCACCTGTGTCTGTCTGATATTCCATAGCGGCAGATGTGTACTTGAGAGAAGATGGATATACATTTCCCAGAGGACTTTTAAGTATTTTTGAACCAACACTTCATCACCATTATTTTCCAGATCTGCATCCTTTTGTAATAAATGTTTTGGTCTTGATCTTCAATGCTGTACATGCTTTGAAAGGGTTTTTTTTTGCATAACGCTAGGTCATATGCAATGCAGAATTATTATAAATCAATATATTATTTATTCTGATAAAAGCAAAGGGCAATGCCATCTTTTCAAACCTTCTATGCAGTTGTACAGACAACTCGTTTAGAATTAATTCCAAATATCAAATTGCAAGAGATGTGGAAAATTGGCAGGGGAGAAATTCTTTTGCTTTTGGTCAAACAGGATTTAATTATAATGTGAAGTACAGTTATTTTTAAAAACCCATATTAACTCTTTTCTTCATGATGTGCAGCCATCTCAAATATTGCCCATCTAAAAATGGTACATACAGAATAATGCTTAACTTCCACAACTAAATCTCTTAGGGATTAATGGTGTACATTTGTGTGCATGTGTGTGTGCGTGTGTGTGTGTGTGTGTGTGTGTGTGATTTATCAGAGCAGCAGCTTTTCTGTGGAACCACAGAAGTTGGAACCATCTGGAATGGTTACTATAGAAACAGCAGAAGACTGAGGGAGGGAAAGAATGGATGCTATGACAACCTTTGGGAGTTTCCCAGGAAACCAAAGTTGCTATGGAAACTGTACCGCTCAGGTCCAAATTAGTAACTTCCGCTGCAAGGCGTGTTTCTCACTTTAATCTTCTTGTGATAGATGCAACCGCTTATTTTACATGCGTTGGACATTTATGGAAATACCTCTTTTGCTTTTGGTTTTTTGAAGCTGCAGTCAAAAGCCTGCTACAAATTTACTAAAAACTAAATAATTCATCGTGTTCAGATCATCAGGATATGATCCAGTCAGTCGATTGTTCAGTCTCACTGTATAGGAAGAAGTAATACTACAATACCCAGGTAGCACTTCAGATTCAAAGTTGCAATTCTTTGGGAATTCGGGGATCAAAGAAATCCAAAATCACAACGGAGGCGTTCCCCTTGTTGTATTAAAGTGATACGGCGTATGTCATGGGCAGATTCAGAACACACATGGCTCTAACCTTTTTTTTTTTTAAATCAAGATTGCAACCTGGTACATCAAATTTTCAATTGCGGCCATTCTATTATAATGTGAGATAGTTTGTGACATTTATATCACCTTATTTTTCTCATTCCCTGGAGCACAGTTACATTCATTATCCCTGCACTCCACTCCTCTCAATCCAACAAGGGTATACGTAAAAGAAAAGCAAATCAACAGTGTAGCTGCTCTTTATAAAATCAGACAAACACGTTTCTCCCTAAAATCCCCATGCCCTGAAACAACCTGCGCAGAATAAAAACCTGTTTCCAAAAGGAGCAGCAACAACACGCTCCTTGTGTTAGCTTATCTACCTTCTTTCTTAATATCTCCTTGATTCTTTGTTCTTCTAAAAAAATATTCTATCTTCAGAAAGGAGGACCAAAAAAGTATATGTACTAAGCAAGAGCACAAAGACTGACAATGATGCATGTTCCTCACAAATACTGATTACGCAGACTTCCTTCTTTCAACCTCTGCGAAAGGGTGTCTTTTAAACATCCGTAAAGATTTTTTTAATAGTCACGCAGTTGGGATTGTTTGTGCCGGAGCAGTTGTTTGTTTTAAAAGCAGCCTGTTTGAATGCACTGTTGCTGATGCCTCCCTCTTCTATCACCATATACTCTGACTTGCTGAGAGTGGAATTACTACGAGCTTTCTTCAGCTCCTCAGTGGAGGAGAGGTGCTGGCAGCTTCCTACGTGCATGTACTGAGCTTGTTCTTCCCCTTCTGTTTCCCGGTGGTAGAAGTAGTTGAAGTTGGAGACAATGACTGGAACAGGCAAGGCAATAGTCAGCACACCAGCGATGGCACAGAGAGATCCTACTATTTTGCCCCCAATGGTGACGGGATGCATGTCCCCATAACCCACAGTGGTCATGGTTACCACAGCCCACCAAAAGGCATCAGGGATACTGCTGAAACTTGAAGTGGGGTCATCAGCTTCTGCAAAATAGACGGCACTAGAAAAGAGTATAACACCAATGAAAAGGAAAAAAATGAGCAAGCCCAGTTCCCTCATACTGGCCTTCAGGGTTTGCCCCAAAATCTGCAGTCCTTTGGAGTGCCGAGAGAGCTTGAAGATACGGAAGACTCTAACTAGCCGGATGACTCTGAGAATAGCCAGAGACATGGCTTGCTGACCATTCCCCTGCCTCTCAGCCAGTTCAGTGCCCAAGGTGATGAAGTAAGGTATAATGGCCACAATGTCAATTATGTTCATAATGTTCTTAGAGAAGGTGGGCTTGCTGGGACAAGCAAAGAAGCGGACAAGCAGCTCAAAGGAGAACCAGATAATGCACAGAGTCTCCACCACAAAAAAAGGGTCAGTGAAGGATGACACCATAGATGTAGCTGGGGAAGAAGTATTGGTGAAAACATCAGTTACAAAGGGACTACTCCCAGTCCCAAATGTCCCTGCAGCACTATCATAGTCACGGTCATCTCTGAACTCAGGTAAGGTTTCTAGACAAAATATGACAATGGAGATGAGGATGACTAAAACAGACACAATAGCAATGCCCCGAGCTGGTCCGGAGCTCTCTGGGTACTCGAAAAGGAGCCACACCTGGCGCTGAAACTCCTTCTCAGGCAGAGGTCTCTGTTCCTCGCGGATGAAACCTTCATCTTCTCGAAATTTTTCCATGGCCTCTTCACCTAACTGATAGAAACGTATTTCTTCCGAAAAGATATCAATGGGCACATTAACGGGACGGCGGATACGGCCTCCAGATTGGTAATAGTAAAGGATGGCATCAAAGCTGGGCCGATTGCGGTCAAAAAAGTACTCGTTGCGAAGAGGGTCAAAGTAGCGCATCCTCTTGCGGGGATCGCCCAAGAGCGTCTCTGGGAACTGGGCCAGTGTCTTGAGCTGGGTCTCAAAGCGCAGGCCTGAGATGTTGATCACCACCCTCTCACAACACTCATGCTCCTCTCCACCGGTGCCCACTTGGTGATGACTTTGGGGTGGCAGGGAATGGGCAAGAGGGTGGTCATAGCGCTCCCCTCCCAGCAGGGCATGGGGATGTTGGGTTTCATCGATCAGGGGGTCCTCTCCACCCACTACAGTCATGCCACCCTCCAGCTCCCCGTCCTCCTCCTCCTCTTCTTCTTCCTCCTCCTCCTCCTCCTCGTCCCCGTCGTCGCCCTCTTCTTCTTCCTGTCCTTCCTCAGGGGCGGAAAGCGCGCCTTCGGGGAAAAGCTGTTCGCTGTAGCCCAAGTTATGGTGGCTGCTTCCCACGACGCCGCCGACGCTGCTGCTGCTGCTGCCGCCCCTCGAATGCTTGGTAGAAGACGGGGCGGCCGGCGAGCGCAGAAGGCTCAAGTGCTCGTCCATAAATGTGACAAGAGCGCAGAGGGGAGCCCGGTTCCCCGGCGGCTGAGCAAGCAAGACCCCAGGCGGACGGCCAGAGCGACCCGCCCAGCTCCACGGCCACCGCCCGGCTCAAAACATCCTCTCAGGCTGGATGCCGCCTCTCCCGCCTTTCCAGTCACTCCGTCGGCGCCGCCATCGCCCACGCGGTTGCCCTCCTGTAAGGAGCGAGGAGAAGGAGACGAGCGAGGGGAGCGCGCTGTTCTGGAACGAAGGAGTGGTCTCCTTCCCCGCGACTCCCCTTCGTGAGAGCCCCGAGCAAGCAGCCTTCCTGGGCTAGCAGCAACAGGGAGAGCCGACGCGGGCTCCCGCTTGGCTGCTATACAGGTCAAACCAAGGGAGCAACACGTTACCGAGAGAGCAGGCGCAAGAGGGAAGAATGCAAGAGTCCATCCCGTGGGCGGCGACTGCAATTGTAATCCTTACTTTGCAGTAAGCCCGTCTCGGTGCCCTGAAAGGGTTGCCTCCAAATATAGGCGCCCAGGATCGCGCTGGAAGAAGTGTCCCCTTCCCGCGCATCGGCTTCTGTGCTTCTCAACAGCCCGCGCCCTTTCCTTCCATCTAGGGGACGTGAGAAACAACGAGCGGTTCACATCTCGGAGTTGTCTTCTACAAGAAGCTTAGCCCAACAGCTGTAACACAATAGGATCTGGTTGGAGACAAGGGCGACGAGGCGTTTGTCCTTGGGGCAGCTTTTTTGCAAGGTTTGTCAGAGCTGGGTGGGCAGGCAATGACCCTTGCAAGGTCACCCAGTCTCGAGGATGGGAGGAGGGGAATCCGTCTTGCACTGCAGGCTCTCTCCTAGCACATTGCTCTTTCCTCCCCACCTGTTACAAAAATATGCTTCCTCCAATCAGCATCTTGGTTTGTGGGGCTACTGTCTCTGATCCATTATCTCTAAATGATACACGGATTTGTTCAGTAGATTGAGAGTTGGTTGCTGTCTGGCTATGTTTGCACAACCCATTGAATCAGAATAGAACAGCCAAAGATATTCTAGCCTGATGTTATTGTAAGAACCAAGGCTGTGTGATTAATTTATGGTCCAAGCGCAGTGCCTGTGTTACCCTATTGTAGATAGGCTAAAAATACATCGTTGTGATGGGAAGGCAGCCTATTCGGAATCCTATTTTACTCGTGATTAACAAGTGCATCTCTTGTCTTAAAGGTAAAGATTTTTCAGAGTTGGGGTCTATTTTTTTGTAGCCATATAGCTGTCTTAAAATCCATTGCCTTGTTCCAGGGTACTTTTCTTAGTCACCAAAGAAAGTATTAACCAGATCTAACCCTTATCCTTTTAGCTATCAACCAAAGTGGGCTAGAAACTACCATTTAATGTGAGGTTTTTGCCTAAAGCCTTTAAAATAAATGTCCTGGTTTTCCTCACAGCTTCTCCACATTTGGGGTAAAAATAAGCACCCACAGACCTCTCTTGTTTTTTTGGATTAATCTCTATAATTGATGAGAACTTGCTGATAAAAGAAAAATTATATACCTGGCAGAACTATTAATTTGAGAGCATGGAGAAAAATTATGATATCCATGACTACCAGATATGTTTTAGCTTAATAAGGAAAGGTAGATAAGAAGAAACAAGACAAATTATATGAAGTGTGGAGAAAGGGGATCAGGAAGGGTTCTCTCTCATAACACTGAAACATGGAGAATGGGAAAAGCAGGACAAATTCAAAGCAATGTTAATTCAATTTTAATTTTACTTAAACAACAGAGAAAATCCCAATTGCAAGATAATAATGATTGCTGCTACCGTGACTATTTTTAAGAGGGGATCAGACACATTCATGACGAATAAGATTAGAAGTTACTATTGATCATAATGAATCTAAATTACCTCCAATATGAGAATTGAAGATCTCTTGATACAGGCAGGTAGAAAATAGTGAGATTATGTTCAACTGGTGGGTGTCCCTTAGACCCCCGTGGGAACAGAATGCTGAAGGGAAGAGGCTTGCTGAAGGCTTTATCCAGCAGATATACTGTTATCAAAATTCAAATAAATAAAATTGATTGGATCATCACAGGCTATTCTCAGTTTCTTTGGGATTTTAAAGAAGTCTAAAAGTCGACTGGGGCAGGTCTTACCTGGGCAAATTCATGTTGATTCTTCAGTAAGATGTGTTTTTCTGTATCTTTGATCATTCAGTCTTTAATAAAACTTTCCAGTCATAGCAATTCAGAACAAGCCATATGTTTCCCAACCTGTAATTTCCTGGACCCATTCTAATTGCATTTTAAAATTGACATCACACTCAGCATCATCTAAACCAGGGGTCTGCACCCTGCGGCTCTGGAGCCACATGCGGCTCTTTCAGCCCTCTGCTATGGCTCCCTGTCGGCTGATCCCACTGCTGGCTGGCCCCTCCCCTTCCCCCCCCCCATTACTACTCACCTGTCCTGAGAAGGTAAGGGTGATGGCGGGGGATGGAAACTCGCTCCATATTCCAGAGCAGGAGGTGACTGGGTGGGAGTGAATGATGTTGAGTCAGCCACGCCCAGCCAGTCACACTGGTTGTTAAATTATTGGCTCCCGGTGTTTTCTTTTCTGTGGGAAACGGGTCCACGTGGCTCTTTGAGTGTTTAAGGTTGCAGACCCTGATCTAAACTTCAGTGCAGAGGCAAAAAAACAATTGTGTTGACTCAGGTCAAATTGTATTGATTCAAGATGATACTATTCCTTCAGTAAGAACTCTCCCACAATCAGTCTCTTCCTTTAGTCTGAGAAGATATGACCCTCTTCTCCATCAGAAGATTGGAAGTGTGATCATCTTGGCTGCACACAAATTAATCAAGGGCTATCAGTATTGGGTATCCCTATCATGGGTTATATTGAATTTTCCTGATAGTATTGCAGAATAAGTATTTGTCATGACTGCCTTGAACGATACATCTGAATTACACCAGCTTCTTTTTGTAGCCTAGGTTTTTAACTCTGATTACAAGAACAAGTTAATAAATAAAAAGGTCATTGTTTTCAATGAATTATACTCTGGAAATAAGAAATAATGGACAGGAACAATCTCGTATCACTTAAATTCTATATAACCTGCATACTTGTAGATAAAGGTACAGTCATGTAATTTGAATAAAGGTAGTCCTCAACTTAAAACCATTCATTTAGCAAAAGTTCAAAGTGACAGCATCCCTATGATCACTTGATCAAAATTTGGGCACTTGGCAACCAATACATATTTACAATGTTTACAGTATCCTGGAAAGGCCCATTGGTGACCTTCTTAGCTTCCAACAAGCAAAGTCAATGGGAAAGTCAGATTCACTTAATGACAAGACAGGAACAAAAATTATTAGAACTAGGAAAAATAAATCCCATCAGAAAAAAATAATTGAAGAAACTAGACAACAGCAAAAGTTTGAGAGAGAACATGATAGCACTGTCCAGGGACTTAAATAGCTATAATTAGAAAGGAGCAGCAGAAGATCTAGTAGTCTTACTTTATAATCAGGTAGATTCCTCCTGAACATTATGAAAAAAAGCATTCTTAACAGTTACAATCAAGTATCTAGCAAAGTAGTGAGACTTCTTTTGTTTGGAGATATTCAAGCAGACCTTGGCCATCCATTAGGACACCTAAACTTTGCACTGAGCAGAGATTTGGTGGAAAACACACAAGGAAGGATCAAAATGAGGTTAAAATTCAGAAGAAAGGAAATAAGAGGCTGGAGAAATCAATTTATGGGGGGGAAAGCAAGTAGTATGGCATTAGAAGCCATATGTGGACATTTCTAGATAGATCTTCCATCAACATGGGGTGATACATTGAACAGCAGACTTCCCAGCCAAGGAAAGAGAACTGAAAATAAAAGCATCATTGATTATTATGTCCATTAAAAAACTATACATGTTCTTCCAATGCAAAGATCTAGCTGCATTTATAATACTTGAATATAGAGTAAATATTAAGAGGGTCCATTAATGAGGGTCAACAAAAATGTATCTTGTTTATTTTCAATGGCATCTTCAATAGGGAAGAAATCAGTGGAAACTCATTCAAGTGTAGATGCAGTTAATTATCTATCTATCATCTATCTATCTATCTATCTATCTATCTATCTATCTATCTATCTATCTATCTATCTATCTATATCTATATATCTATATATCTATATCTATATCTATCTATCTATCTATCTATCTATCTATCTATCTATCTAT
>JAOYMU010000263.1:37867149-37883648 GCA_025802295.1 Psammodynastes pulverulentus | reverse complement strand
AGTAATTGCAGGCTACTTCTGCTTACAGCCAGCTGCCTGCAATTTGGCAGATCAAATCTCACCAGGCTCAAGGTTGATTCAACCTTCCATCCTTCCGAGGTGGGTAAAATAAGGACCTAAATTGTGGGGCAATATGCTGATTCTATAAACTGCTTAGAGAGGGCTATAAAGCACTATAAAACGGTATATAAGTCTAAGCGCTATTGCTATATCACTTTTGTCAGACATAGTAGTGGCAGTTCTAAATGTGCCAATTAATTAAAATATAAATGGAAAAGCGAATATAAATGGAAAAAAACCTGAGCTGGTTTTAGGAATAGAGCTTTAATCTTTCTCTAAACAATTGGTTTTCCAACTGCATGAAATCCTCAGATGTACTGAATTGCTTCTTTTATGGTGATATTATTTTTGCTACCTTGTGTACATGTACTGAATTGGATAGTTTAGTTTTGACCCTGTGGCCCTTCTCTTTGGTTTCCCAGTATTTCATCATAAAGTATGGCCAAGAATAGCACCAGCTGTAGGTTTTTTATTTTAAAACTGTGTTATACATTAATTACCATGGCTGATCCTGCTACAGCACACTCGACTTATATAAAGAGTACCAAGAAGAGGCATATGCACTTGCTTTTCACCCTGGTGGTCTGTGTGTTTTGGTTGGTTTTGCTGACAAACTTCGACTGATGAATTTACTTATTGACGACATCCGGACTTTTAAAGACTTCACTGTACGAGGATGCCGAGAGGTAAGGATCTAGGTAAAGGTACTGATATACAAACTTGTGTGGAAAATATGCAAAAGCAGAATCATGGAGAAAAGTTTAGAAGCAGATTGAAATGAGGCCAACTTGTTAGACGGCAATGTGTACTGTGTAGTTTGTATTTGTAAGCCACGTGTTTGCATTCAGGGAATATACCTTTCTAAAATACAAAATATTCAAGGAAAACAGTTAAAATATGTCTGATGTCCAATTTGTTGTTATTATGATTTTAGCTCCAGTCTGCTACGTAAGTCTATTTTCTTATTAATCAGTCTGGAGCAGTGCTGGCTCATGTGACAACTTGGGCAGGCAATATTAAGAATTGTTTTATTTATTTGTTTGTTTCTTCATATCCCTTTATTATTTTTTTACAAATAATATAAGGTGGCAAACATATCCAACATTCCTTCCTCCTCCTATTTTCCCCACAACAACAAGCCTGTAAGATGGGTTGGTCTGAGAGAAAGTGACTGGCTCAAAGTCATTCAGATGGCTTTCATGACTAAGGTGGAACTTTCTAGCCTAGTGCTTAACCACTAGATCATACTGCCTCTCATCATACTTGAATGATTATAGAAAGACATGTGGAAAATATTTTGGTGACAAAAGAATAAGTTAGTCCTGGAATGGTAATTCAGATAACTCACAGCACACAAAGTATTGATTTACTGCACATGCTATGCTTAAGCATGCTTTTTTATATACATTGTTTGGTAAGTAGACCAAAGGAACTGGATTCATCCATCGTGCAGTGATATAACAATGGTTTGCAAGCCGTAATATGTAGGCTCATCCATTATGTTAACCCAATACAAACAATTTATGGATCAATGTGAATTGTAAACCCAGTTAATATCTTCTGACAAGAAGGAAGGCTTTAGATAACTTCCTTTTATTTGAAAAGACACTCAAACTCCTAGCCAAATTCTTACTAAGAAAATAAGCTTTGATTTGATTAGGATTTGTCATGGTATAGCTAAGTAATGATAATATATATTAAGCATGGAGCCAAGCTTTGCAGCTGTGGGTAACCTTCTACTAATTTAAATAGGGTCCCAAACTCAAAAGTTGTTTTGAAAGCACTTGTGAGATGTTAAACTATATTGAATATTTATTGTGTCAAAGATCATTTGTTTGACAGGTTTTATAAGAACTCTGAATAAAATTTTTGAATGTTCCTAGACACATTTTAGCTTTTTGAACAAAATTGCTTGTTGGGGGACACTGAAAGAATAGCTCAATCAATCAATCAATCAATCAATCAATCAATCAAAGGGGTACAGGATTACTAGATTCTGCTTTCTGCGTAGTTTCCAAATTATGTATATATTACTGATTCTCATAGTCTCCTGCTTCTTTCTTCAGTGCACCTTCAGTACAGGTGGTCATCTGTTCGCGGCAGTTAATGGAAATGTGATTCACGTTTACTCTACCATAAGTTTTGACAATATCATAAATCTGAAAGGACACAATGGTAAGGTCAGTGATTAGAGCTATAAGATAGATAAAATGCAAGTTAAATGCACACACACACAGAGGGAACCTATCTCCAAGTGGGAAGTGAAGAATATGAACTTCCATAAATCTTTTCTCTTTATAATCAGGGAGGAGGGAAAGAGACTCTTCCAGTTGATCAGGAGCAGCTAATGTGTTTCCTTTAAACTATTTAGGCTGACTGCTTCCACTGGAATGTGTTTCTTTCCAAGTTCCTCCTGGCCTTGATCCTTCAGTTCCTCTTCTGTTTTAGACAAGAACCCTGTAGGAGGAGGAAAGCACTGCATACAGGATAAATTTAGACATGGACATTGCGAAAAACATTATCCAGCCAAACCAAATAACATCATTAGAAATGCATATAACTGTCAAATGAAACATGGATCGTGTAGATTTTACCGAGCAACAGTACTTTGTCATCATAAACAATAATTTATAGGATAATTGTGAAGCCTAGAGCTCCCTAACTCTGGATTCGGATTACAGCACAAGTGTCCTATGCAAGGCACGATGTGGCCTTCAAAAAATTTTCAGTGTAACCTCTCAGAGCCCTCCAAAATGTAATTGTAAATATATTTACACAGAAATCCAATTAATCAAGGTTTTTGTCTGGTTTCCTATAGTGCTTTTTGTAGTGCAGCCCTTGGCTTTTCACATAAAGGCAGACCATTTTTATCCTGGCCTGCTGTGTTCCCATCAGACTTTCTCCTAAGTAAACAGTGAGCACAGGGGTTAAAAACCCACAGTACAATTCCAGCCTAAAAACAGAATGAACAGTGGCATAAATAAATGGGAATAATATAAAGCAGAAGACCGCTTAAGACTAATTGCCTGAATATGGTGCGCTCTCATCCTCTTACTTTGCCCTTTCTCCATGCCATCTTCAGGTACGGTCAGTTGTGTGGAGCATGGATGATTATAAACTGATATCCTGTGGCACAGACGGAGCAGTATATGAATGGAACCTCCAGAATGGCAAAAGAGAATCGGAGTGCGTACTCAAGTCTTGCAGCTATAGTGGAGTAGCAATATCACCTGATGCAAAAGTCATTTTCGCTGTTGGTTCTGATCATTCTATCAAGGAGATTTGTGATTCTTCGGTGAGCCATTGCATGCATACAATACATGCATACATAATAGGGAATAGCGAGATTATATCTCATTGAACTTAGGGTCATGCCCTGAAATAACCTTGTGTACATAATTTTCTGTAGTTGAGACTATCCAGCGATGCTAGTTTTCATAATTTTCTCTATGGCAATCCAGTTATTAAATCATTTTTTGTACCCTAGATTCTTCCTCCTACAGATCACTACTGGTCTTTTCACACAGATCAGGGTGGGATGGGTGGGAAGGAAAGAAGATTGGAGGCTTTCACTGTGGTGGATATGGTTGGTATAAAGTGAACCTTGTTCCAAATATGATTTTTGAATTACTACACATAGAAACATCTACAAATTACAATTACCAAAAGTTGTAATGCTTAGAAAGAATGCTATGTATGTTTCAGATACTGAGGGAAGTGCCCTCTTTTGACGTTACCTACACTTGCATTGTGATAGCTCATAATGGGCGGATGGTATTCACTGGAACGTCTGCTGGGACCATCCGGTCCATGAAATACCCATTACCCCTGCACAAGGAATTCAATGAGTATCAAGCTCATGCTGGTCCCGTCACCAAGGTAAAGTCTCTATATTACCTTGACTGCCTGAGATTTTCTGGGATTTTTCGTTTTCTCCCCCCCCCCCCCACACACACACTTTAAGCAACAGAAAGTAGCTTCCATATGGTTGGGGCCTATACTTAAATATGTTTGCCTTTTTAGGAATTCCAAGAGCTTGTTTTGTATTTGATATTTATTCTCACAGAATAAAACTGGAGTTTTCCTATTCTTTATCAAAGTTTTATTGCACTTTCTAAAAATCAATCTACACTTAGGCTCTTCCTTTACTATCTAAGCAATATTCATTACACTGGCATTTTCTCTCATTGCTCAATATGCACAGCACAAACTTCTTCCCTTTCTTAAAATGCATTTCATATTAATTAGGATTTTCCCCTCACTCTAGCCAGTTTCACCTTATCCAATGTCTACTCTAATTTCTATCACTTCTCATAAACAGTTTCTGAACACATCCCTTTCCCCTTCTTGCCTTTTTAATTAGGTACAATAACACCTTCTAAGCAGAAAAGTGGAATACAAATCAGATCAAATCAAACCAATGCATCAAGTTTTACATATAACACAAACATGTTCATGATATTTATATTGCATATACAGATGCTTAAACCTATTAATGCAGTCTGCTAAAATAGTAAAGTTTCTTTCTTGCACTCTGTGTGAATCCAGATGTCAGCGATCACAAAGATAACAATGTGGAGTTATTATTTTATTTCTGAGAAAGTCGAGATTAAACATGAATAATACACTTACTTTTAAGGTCCTATTGAATCTGGTAGAATGTACCTCTTAAACTAGAATGTACACATGGTACTGCAGACTTCCAGACTGAGTCATCGGCAGTTATTTCTTCAATTTTTAAAACAGACCTAGCTGACAATAAGTTACTTAAGCTTTCTTTACATCCAGAATCTCATTATATAAAAGATGCACAATATTCTAGAAATGCAGTAAGATATTCAATGATGATTCCTGTTTTATGTACTTACTTGCAATGGAAAAGCCATTCAGAGGTAAGAAAAGAATTTGGTAGAAAACTTCCCTTCATAACATTTTTCAGAGCAGCCCTTATGAATCCAACAGGGACATCTTTACTATCACTATTATCTGCCTTTCCTTTTAGTCACTCTTAAGAGTGCTGTCTCACAGTTAAGGAAGCTTCTTTTTTTAATTTCTACAGATATCCATAACATCTGACGATCAGTTTTTGTTAACATCTGCAGAAGATGGATGTATAATTATCTGGAAAGTATATGACAAAGAAGGACGGGGATTGAAAAGGGAGAGGGAGGTACCATATTCTGATGAAGTGTTGATTACTAGAACAGACATGGAAGAGAAGGTCAGTATAACTGCAAGGTATTGATTTGAGAATCATTACTACATGTATTTCCAAATGGAAAAGTTTAGATCGTCATAAATCTGAGAATCAACAAATGTTAGTCAATAAGCAGCATTCTGAATCATAGCAGAGATATAGCAGAAGTTAAAATGGAGCCTATAGTGTAAGATTTAGATATAGATGACCTAAAACCTAGCTCCTAAGCCATACTGCTCCATGTTTTTAGGAAATGTTATAGGTATTAGAGAAAACACAGGTTTATTTTTGCCTATATATGTGCAATTGCAAAAAAACATACGATACCTTGATTCATAGTTTTTCAGGAACCCATAAAAATTGTATTAGATAGATAAAATATGTAACTAGATAGATCACACTCATATTAACCTGGAAACATATATAGCAAATTTCAGTGGAACCTCTAAAGATTGTAGTATTAATCCATCCATATTAACAGCAAGTTGCAATACTCCATAGCAACAGGATAGCAATGTGCTAATGATGAGCCATCAAGTTGGTATCAACTCTTAATGATCACATAGATTTTTTTCCCAGGAGGCTCTGCCTCCAATCTGATCTTTCAGATCTATAAACAGTGCAGCCAACACCACTATAATTGAGTCCATCCACATTGCTGCTTGTCATTCTTTTCTTCTCTTTCTTTCCACCTTTCCCAGCACAGTATTATAGATTTCTCCAAAAGTTAGTTCTTTGCATGTGCCCACACTAGGATAGTCTGACTTTGATCATCTGTGCCTCAAGTGAGAATTCTGGGTTGATTGCTTTGATGATTGACTCCATGGTATTTTCAAGTGTCTTCTCCAATACCAGAATTCAAAAGTGTGAATCCTGTTTCTAGCCTGCTTTTCAAAGTCTGATCTCCATCAAGTGTTACAGGAAAAATCACTGCCTACATTTTAACCTTTGTTAAACACATCCTGGCATCTGAATGCCTTTCCCAAAGCCTTCATGACTACTGCATCATGCTAGTTTGGATTACTAGTTCCTTCACTATTCAGGATAACAATATACTGGTAAGATTACACTATTAATATAGGAAACAAGTTACATGCACAATCATTACTTTAATGTCCATGTATAAATAATATTTACTAACAATTTTACAATTTCTCATCCTGCAGACTCAGGTTATGCTAGAACTAAAAACACGGGTAGAGGAACTAAAGATGGAAAATGAATACCAGCTTCGTCTGAAGGATATGAATTATAATGAAAAAATAAAGGAATTAACTGAGAAATTCATCCAGGAAATGGAATCGTTGAAAACTAAAAACCAGGTGTGGCTCAAATATCAATTGCATCTCTATATATATTATTGCATTACTCTGTTTCCAATCATGCAGTCAGTTAAATAAATTAAAAGTTTCCAATAAATTTCAGATGAAAATGTTATTTTGTCTATATTTCAGGTTCTGCAAACAGAAAAAGAAAAACAGGAAATACAACACCAGGAGCAGCTATCAGAATTAATAGAGAAACAATCCAAAGAGGTGCAAGATTTAGGTTAGGAGAATCTGATATAACTGAATGAAAGTTTCAGTCTTTATAACAAAAGATAACAATTGTATGTGTAGGTAACACATGCACATCTTTCGGGTTTAAACTTTATCATGCCAAGCAAGTAATTGGAGTTGATTTTATTTTTCATTTATTTTTATAACTTTCTTGGTTTCCCTGATAATGAAAGGGATCACTACTCATGCATAACAAGCTAATAGCTTTTGCAAGAATATTTTCAAAGCATCTGTTCCTGAAAATCACTCACCTTTATTTTGTCTTTTTTCCCTGCCCTAATTGTTAAGATTTATGCAGTTTTTGTAATAACCATTTAGCTTGCAGCACCTAAACATTTACCTAGGAATCCTCTAATATATCATTCTTGTCTTCATTTTCTGCACAGGGAATGGATTGAAAGAGATCTCCACTTTTATTTATGATCTTATCTTGAAAGAAATAAAAAAAAACTGAATAGGAAAGTTTTATGTAGACATAAAGTTGCCATAAATAGAGTTCAAAGCTAATTGTGATTTAGAAATAGTGCAAAATGTAGGAATATGGACTTTACAAAAACAGATTCTAAAAGATATGGGATACAATACTAAAAATGCCCCTTCATTACTAATTTGTAGGTAGGAAAGGGAAGGATATCTCTTACCACTTTATAGTGCTATTTTTAAACTGCATTTTTAAAAATTACTCTGGTGTTTAGAATCTGGAAACAACCAAAAGCTGCTGCTGGAATATGAAAAGTACCAGGAACTGCAAATGAAATCCCAAAGAATGCAGGAAGAGTATGAGAAACAACTTCATGAAATGGAAGAGAACAAAAGCCAAGCTCTTGAGGAACTGACAGAATATTATGAGGCAAAGCTGCTTGAGAAAGGAACTTTACTGGAAGAGGTATAACCATTTTTTTGTTTTGTTTTTTGCTTTTTAAAGCAAAATTGAAGCAAGAACAAAACACCTTTCAATGTTCTGTATTCCTAGCTAATTTTGGCACAATTTTGTATGAACTCATTCTTGAATTATTTTCAGAATAAGAAAAAGGCAGTGAGCATATAAGACATAGAAATATTCATTACCAAATCACTTCATTATTTTATTTATGTACTATTTAGTGTATGCGTTTATTGTCAACTGCGTGATTTTGGTTGATTGGAGTGGTAATAAAACTCTTATAAATATATATTTGTAACAGTTCTTCCAAATAGATATCCTCCAATTAGGTTCTGAGTTTTACCACTTTGCATTTATAAATATTCCTTTTTTAAAACCAGTGGCTTGTAAGCATTCCAGCTCCTGAGAAGGGATGCTAACCAAAAAATTCCACAACTTAAAATGCTAATTTAAATATTTTCAGTTGTGTTTCCAATCACACATCTAGAAAAAGCATTGGCCTTAACAAGCATTGGCTGAATCACATTAAAGGAGTGTTCAGTTTTAGTTTTATTAAAATTAATACTGAACTCCCACGCCATTCAAGATTTCCATGTCTAATGACTGCCAAGGTTAGTGATTGTAACTGAGCCCTATATCAGAAGGCACTAGCAAATAAGGCCTTCAGTCCCATAACATCATGCTGCTGCTTTGACATCCCCAAAGAATACTGTAGCCTATATTTTTCAGGATCTTTTTCCAGGCCACTCTTAAGACTTCATTTGTTTCCCCACGCTGTTTTGCCTAGGTTACTTACCTTTACTTTTTAAAAAAAATTCATCTAACAGGCTCAAGATGATGCTAGACAGCAACTTAGAGAATTTGAGGAAACTAAGAAGCAGATTGAAGAAGATGAGGATAGAGAAATTCAAGATGTAAAAATTAAGTATGAGAGACGGCTTCGAGAAGAAAGGGAATCCAATCTGCGATTAAAGGGGGAAACAGGAATCATGAGAAAGAAGGTCTGCCTGGTGTTTTCTGTTTTTTCTGGGTTTTTGAGCATTGTGTATGTATGTATGTATGTATTTAAAATCAATAGCAGGCACACTGTTTTCTCTGCTAACTTGGCAATCAAGATATTAGCATACCACATGAATAAATTCTTTAAACAGATAAAAATATTTAAAACAACACCATAACTTTTAAGATCTAAGCACCTGCTAAAATATTTATAATAACTTAAAGAAGAGTCAGCAAAAATCACAGTAACAGTTACTAAACTGTTTACTACCCATGTCTTATCTTAAATCTAAATTGTGTAGCTCTCATTCAGTCAGGTTGATGCATTCACTGAGGAAGTAAAATGAAAATTAGACATGGGTATTGTTCATATTTTGACAACATATTACAAATTGCTTTTCTCCCCAAGTCTTCTATTACATATTAGATTTTTACAAACCATTAAGATAAACTGGAATCCTGCTGTTTTCCAGAGGTTAAATCTCTTGGGAGATTGCTGTCAGGAAAAATCTACAGCAGAATATAGACCTTTACATTCTATCCATCTCTAGAAAAACATTTACAGATGAATTAGTGTATCCCAAACCCTTCCCTGAAGTTAGACTCAAATGAGAATGCCAAGTCAGCATACCAGAAAAATCTATGTTAAATCTGAGTTTACGATCAGGAGAAAGAACTTGAATTTATTTGTCTTGTTTTTTCTTCATAGGCTTTTCAAAAAATACGATACTTTACATTTTAAAGTAATTATTTCCATAAGAAATGTTTAAATTTCAGGTTTTTTATATGTAGTTACCGAAAGTATGTTGAGAATGTTTTTGAGTACAGTATGATTTTTAGTGCAATAGCTTTCTAAAAGGCTGCGAAGATGTCCAGTTTGCTATAATTTTAATTGTTCCAAATGATTATTTTGTTGCTGTTACAGTACTGCAGAAAACACTGACTCATTGTTTTCAGCTTGAAAGATAACACATTTTTTTCAACAGTTTAATAGTCTCCAAAAAGAGATTGAGGAGCGATGCAGCGATATTGAGGCAATGAAGTTGGAGCATCAAAAGCTGCAAGCGGTTATTAAGGCTTTAGAGAAGGACATTATGGGGCTGAAGAGAGAGATTCAAGAAAGAGATGAGACCATCCAAGATAAAGTAAGTTGACTGGCTAGTTTTATCTGAGCTGCACAACCCAATATCTTTTTACGATGTTGACCCTCACCTAAAATCCTCAGTAGTCCTCATACAGAATTAGTCCTCAAATGGAAGAAAAGTTTTGTTCAGGATCAACTCATCCCATTCTAAGGGGCATTGCTCTGAGTTCTGTATAGTTTCTCTCATATTTCTGATTTGGTAGCACCTTTCTCCTACAGTGTCCTTGTTCAAATCACAATGGATTGCTTTTATCTGGTAAAAATCTGAAATGTCCTTACTGCTTCTTAACTACGCCCCCCCCCCCCCCGCCTTGTCTGCTTTAGGAAAAGAGAATTTATGATCTAAAAAAGAAAAACCAGGAACTGGAAAAATTCAAATTTGTATTAGATTACAAAATTAAGGAGTTGAAGAAACAAATAGAGCCTCGTGAGAATGATATCAAAGCCATGAAGGAACAGATCCAGGAGGTGAGAAATAAATAATGCAACCCACTTGCTGCTCTTTTAGGCAAACATTACCTCATGTTTTTAAAAAAAAACTTTTCCAGCATGGTTCATTTTTTGTTTTCTCCCATTTCTATCTTCTTTCCACAAAAATGTTATGAAGAGGGAAGGAAAAAGCCAAAAGGAAGGTCAAAAGCATCCTTTTACTACCTCCAGTACTACTTATTCTTAATGACCCAGAGATTCAAGATGTGTAAAAACAAATGCAGTTCTGTTGTTCAGTTTCTGAATTAAAAGATTTTTACTTTTACACACACGTACCTCTAATTAACTCAAAGAATATTTCTTAAATCAGATTTGAGGTACTGAGGCAGGACTCCTATGGCTTAGGTAATGGCTCCAATCCCATCTTGGTACTTTTCTCATGTTTTTTGTTCAAATCAGTATCATTGTTTTATCCAGGTAGACCAGTCACTATGTATGAGAAAATGTTACTGTACTTAGGAATATTCAAAGTCAATAAGGAAATAAAGAAATGTTTAGAAGAAAATGGCAACCCATTCAATCATTTAATGTAATTTATAAATTGTGGGCTCAGTGTATGTCTATGTGTATATGCATACTGTATATTAATATATGATACTATTGCCCAATAGCTTTTGATTAGTAATATTAAGGGACCTCTGTCTGAAAGCACCCCATGTCAGGTTACAGTCTTTGTGTTAATATTTTATTGTTTCTCATGTCATCTCTTCAGATGGAGGGAGAGCTGGAACATTTCCATAAACAGAACACACAGTTGGAACTTAACATAGCTGAACTGCGCCTAAAGCTGAGAGCCACGGATCATGAGATGCACAAAGAGGTGCAGAAAGTGAGTATATTAAGAGAGAAGAAAGTGTTCATCGAATCACACCAAGGACTAGAAATGATGGAGATTCAAGAATTACTTCCTGAAAACTAGTTAATATGAAATGTTTGCCTCTTATTTTCCCAGGAGAGATTTCCCAAATTATTTCACATTGTGTCCATATTATATGTTAATTATTGAGTCATCTAGGATGAATTTGAAATGATGCAAACCTATTTGAATTGGTCCAAGGATTAATCAATTCGAAGTGATATGCTGAAATATTTACTTGGTTATCTACCATGTTCCTTTTGATTGGTGCCATTTGGTTGGTATCAGAAGTGGTATTCAGCAGGTTCTGACCAGTTCTGGAGAATCGGTAACGGAAATTTTGAGTAGTTCGGAGAACCAGTGGTTACCTTCCCCCAGGAATGGGGAGGGAATGGACATTTTACAGTATCCTTCCCCTGGAGTGGGGTGGGAATGGAGATTTTGCTGTATCCTCCCCCTGCCATGCCCACCAAGCCATGCCACGCCCACAGAACTGGTAGTGAAAAAAATTGAATCTCATCAGTGGTTGGTATGAATTTTACAAAAAAAACTATGCCTTTATTTGGGTTAAAGCAAGGAAATGTATCAAAGGGAGTAACATTCTGCATATTGCCTTAAATATTTCTTTGGTTGCAGGAACGAGATATGGAAGCACTTGTCAAGAGATTTAAAACAGACATTCACAACTGTGTAGGCCTCATCCAGGAGCCTAAGAAACTAAAGGAGTCCATTAGAGATATCTATGAGAAGTACGTACAAAAGGCAGATAGGGTGAGTAAGGTTGTACATCAATATAAATCTGGTCCAATTTACTCCTCTTAATAGGTTAGTATATTTTTAAAATCTGTTTAAAAACAAACAAACCATGCATACAGACATATTTTCCTCCTCTATATACTGCTGACAGAGAAGCTGCATGCAATTTCTCCTAAAGTATTAGGTTATTTACATAGGTTTACTGATCTTTTTTTAATGCTTACATCTTTGATATACATTCTTTTCTTGTCATACATATAATTTCCTCAGTGGGATCCAAAATTGCAGTTGGAGTCTAGCAGACCTGCTGTTCAGTTATGTACAGCAGATCTCTTTTACATCCCTAATAATTGAGAGTCATACTCCCATTTGCAGTTGAACACAAGCTTGTTTGAGCTCTTGTTTCTTCAGGTGGAAATTGTGGGGGTTGATTCAGACTTGCATCAAGAGTATACACGGCAGCGAGAGCATCTTGAACACAACCTAGCAACACTGAAAAAGAAAGTGATAAAAGAAAGCGAGATCCATCGTGCAGATTATGTGCGCATTATGCAGGTACAAACTCAGATTTCAAAAGTGGAGCCCAGGTTGTTGTTTTTTTTCAACTGGGGGAAATTTCAAAGTGTTCTGTGTCCAAACTCAAAACAGAGATTAATCATTTCCAAACTCAGGAGATACATTTAAGTCTCATGATGATATCCAAATATATTAATATGAAAAGCAACTGGGAAGGGAGAGAATATATTGAAATTTGGTTGCAGAAAATATCAGCTGGCAGATGTGAAGAACACAGGGTCATGGATCTATAGTCTATTTCAGGCTTGATATTTTACATATACTTTAGCTATGTTTTTATGGATTGTTGTAAGTCACCCTAGAACCATTATATGAGTTAGATGGCCCTAAAAGTCCAGTAAGTGAGTAATGATCATGTTTACTATACTAGTCAACAATTGTACCAGTTTAAACTGTGTTGTTCTTGAACCTATAGGAAAATGTAAGTCTTATTAAGGAAATCAACGATTTACGGAGAGAACTGAAGATCACTCGCATACAAGTCCATGACCTCCAGTCAACTCTGAGTCTGCTTAAGAAGCACAAGAAATCAGGACCACAACCCGCAGGTGATTCCTGTTTTTTTAACTATCACTTCCTTCTACTTTTTCTTGCTGCTTTTTACTAGAGGCTCTGAGGCATGAAATAGGTAAGGAGAACCAGTTTGGTGTCGTGCTTTTGGTGCTGATCTAAAAACCTGGAGACCGAGTTCTAGTCCCACCTTAGGCATGAAAGTCAATTGAGCGACTTTGGGCCAGTCACTCTACCCCAATTGACCTCACAAGGGTGGTTGTTGTGGAGAAAATCGGAGGAGGAAGATGAGGTTTATCTGCTGCAAAATCTAATCTAATTAAAAATGCATCTTTGTACTGGATTGCCATTTATTGATGCTATTAGTTAGGTATTTTTGAATTGCTGAAAGAAAAATTAGTTTAAATCTCTAATGTAAATCTCCTGGCATTATTTTACCGTAACAATTTTATGTAGCTAGGACTCAGCTTAAAATATAAACATATTAATTTCACTGTATTTTGTGATTAAATATATACGAGCATTCTAACCACCAAGAAGAGTGGTTTCAAAGTTGTATGTGGAACCAGGTGATTGATTGAAACCCCATCCCGCTTCATCTGGGTGTTTTGTGTGTAACACATTTTAAAGAGGGACGGGGCTTGGATTACTCAGACCTACTATTTTGAAGCCAGGTTTTATTGCTATGGACCGCCCTGTAGGTTTGACTAGCAAGCAAGGAGATGGAATAAAGTTTTTGCTTATGAAATTTAAGCCAACCATTATCGCTCAGTCCAACCAAGGTTTGGTCTAAGGTTTAAATAAGGAAAATGCAGCATATGACTTACCTGGTTTCTTAGAGAAACAAATGACTAAGCAGCAAAGATTCGACTATTTCCTATATTCTTATAATTCAACTCTTTTTGTAAGGATTTTTTCCCCATTAAACCACTTATATGAGAGTGAACAGTCTTGTCTGTTGTTTCAATGGTGGCTGAACTACAAAACCAAGCAATACAAGCCAAAACTCATAGGAAGGACAGGCGAAAGAAGCAACAGAATTAAAATTACAGTGGATATATGATAAAAAGAGAATTGTACCTTCATGGGTGACAGAGGGTACTCATCTGTTTCAGTGGCTTTTTAGTTTGTACTACCTAACTTCTTGGCCACCAGATGGCGATAATAAGCAATCAGTGGAACCTTTCCACTCAAATAGCTGTGAGTTAAAGAAAGCTGCTTCCTTTTTCCACTGGTACAGGTAGTCCTCGACTTACGAATGTAATGGAGCCTGTCTTCATAAGCCGAGGATTCGTGGGAGTGAATCTCATACCTTGAATGGGATCACTCCCTACTTTCGCCCACACATTCACTAATCGAATGTAAGGCTCGTTAAGTGCACACAAGATATTTCAGGATGGGGAAGGCCATAGGGACGATGGAACAGGTCACCTGCCTAAGACCTCCCAAGGCCTCCCTGACCCACCAAAATACTCATGCTCCCCACAGTTGCTTTCTCCCCACCCCCAACCTGCTGTGCCAGGTCACTTACCTTGTGAAGATCTAGCAAGCAGTTTCCTCTCCAGCCCCTCAGCTGCGTGCACCCCTCTGACGCTCCGTTTAGGCCTCCGCAGGCCTCACCCAGCAGGTTGCCGGCTAAAATGGAGCTTCTGAGGGGCGGATTCGCCCCTCAGAAGCTCCAGGCGAGGCCTCTGGATGCCTGAATGGAGTGTTGGAGGGGCGACTTGTTCATAAACACGAGGGGGCACTTATCGAACGCTCGTAACTAGAGGATTCTCTGTATAGAACCTGTATAGAATCCTAGTACACATTCCCTGGATCCCCAGAGTTTAATTTTCCTACTTAGCTTGCCAAGAACTTCTCTGTCTCTAGTGGAGGGATGCTTACTGTAAGAGAGCTCCTGAACTCTCCATTAAAAGTCTTTTTCCTTTAGCAGGTCCCTCTCTTTCAATTCTCCCATGAAAGTTTGGTTATGCTATTAAATAACGCAGCTTCACAGAGGGCTCTGACAAGAGTCAAGATGATTCATGGCAGTATTTCTGAGTATGCCCATTTACTGAAGGAAGAATTATAGAACACCTCTTTCTTTCTTTTTTTTCTTTGAAATTGGAGTAACAGAACAATTCTTTCTGCAAAGAAATTCCTTGTTACAGAACAAATATTCTACAGGGTTCTAATGAGCCATAATCAAACCAAAATACTTTAAAAACCCAAATATCTCAAATATGAACTTTTTCTAGTACTCAGCCCTCGCTATCAAGTTGTTTTCATTAAAAGTCCTCAAATAAAAACAACAGCAACAATAATAACAACTATTATTAGTAGGAAATTCAACATATGTGTTTTTTCAAACACGTTGGGCATCCCCGTATTTGGAGTTTTCAAAGTCAAGTCACTTTCTCTCTGCACATTGTAATACAATTTCTATGTTGCTTTCATTTATGGAGCTACAGTTTCCAATAGGATAAAAAGGGGTTGCATAAGAATGCTGTACCTTAGATACCGTTGTAGAGTCGATCTCTCTGTCTGGGCAAGAATCAAGCAGTTTACTGCATACATTGAGTCATCTCTAAGAGAACAGCAACATTATGTTCTATTGGAAAAAACATTAGGATTTCAAATGATCTTAGTTACTTTATTCCTTTTTTTTTTTTGGTAATGTTCTCATTGCTATTTCAAAAGAACACAGTCACATGTTCCTCTGACTTCCCAAGCGAAGGAATCCAGTTTTACAAACTATGCCAGTGAATTCCTTCAGGGCCCTCAGAACAGATGCTATGTCTGGAGTCAAGTAGTCAGGGCCATGTAGGTGAAGGACAAAAGCTACTGCCGTTAGGCTAATTTTCTTATCCTCATATCTCCTTGTCCTTCATCACTTTTCTCCCCTCAGGATATGTGGTGTCACATATTACATAAATCAAAAAGAGAATGCCCCTTGTGGCAGAAAGTGAAGGCGCTCAACTTCAACCTTTTTGTTCTCCAGGGTATTATATTTTACCATGACTTCTTAAATTGCATCCTTAAGTAAGATGCACCCTTGAAAATCGTTTAAACAGTTTAATATTTCTGGCTGAAAAATCATGTCCTTTATAGTTACAACTTCAACAGAAAAGTATCTGAAATCAGCTCTTATCCATGAAGGACAATTTGTCATGTTCTGTAAGAACATGATGATTAGTAGACTAGACTCTTTTTTTCATTTTAAGTTATCCAAAAGCATTTCTTAATCATGGGTCACCCAGCAGTCTACAGCCCTGAGGTCTTTCAGCCACTACGCATTTCTATGTGTTTAGGCAGTATCATGTGTTCTCATTTAACATTTTTACTAGTTGGAAGCACTCCCAGAGCCAGTTATGTTGGAACCTTAATGCTTTAGAACAGGGGTCTCCAACCTTGGCAACTTGAAGACTTGTGGACTTTAGCTTTGCTGGCTGAGGAATTCTGGGAGTTGAAGTCCACAAGTCTTCAAG
>JAOYMU010000263.1:37848588-37862633 GCA_025802295.1 Psammodynastes pulverulentus | reverse complement strand
TGCAGCTCTCACGGGCCACATAAAATGATGTGGCGGGCCACATTTGGCCCCCGGGCCTTGAGTTTGACACCTGTGCCTTAGAGAAGGCTGTGAAGCAGTATATAAGTCTAAGTGCTATTGCTGTTGCTCTCACAGATATCACAGCCAGTTTGGTTAAGATGTTGGTCTAAAAACCAGAAGACTGAGTTCCAGTCCAGCTAAAGATCCTTATTAAGAAAGATCCTGGTCACAGCTCCTTATAATATCTTACAAACTACATCACTCATATTCAGCATTCTTCAGTACATCTGTCATCATTTCCTGCAATGAAAGCGGATGTAACTGAACTCTATCATTGATAATTACTAGCTAATTATTCTCCTCTAATAGGTTACATTAAAATAGCTTAGTTTTGGCTTCATCGAGTTGAGGTGCTGCCCTTAGGTGAGACATTTTCTTGGCACCACATCTATACATGTGCATACACAACTTTTAAAGAAGAAATCTAAGATCCTGCTTTAAATAGCTAACTATTCCTGTTTGGAAAAAAAAGGCCCAAGCAACTCATGTTAAAGAAGCACTTTGCCATATAATTGCTCTCTAGCTCTAGAGAAAAGACAGTTCTCAAAGTATTTATGGACTTGCTACATAATTTTAATGTGGGCTTCATAAAATTTGTTGCATAATGTACAATTCTGCTTGGGATTCCAAGGTAGAATAACAAACCTTTGTGCGGAAGGCATGTCAATGTCACAAAAGGAAGTTTTCTCTACATGAACAGGTGCTAGTGTTTTGTATCCATGGTATATAGAACGTAATTCCCATTATTGAGCACACAGTGTACACTTCATATTGTCAGTATTGTCCTAGTAACAGTTACATTTTAAGCAGGAATCAATGTTAGCTAAACATCAATATATCTTGCTAAAACGTATTGTAATTTAAACAAGAACATTCAAGAGACAGGTAGCTAACAAGGATTTAAAGCATAATCTTTGCGATGAAAACAATACCACAAAATTACTGAGGGGGTATTTTTTTTAACCTGACAAGAAAATATGGCAGCCAACTTCAGTATTACTGTCAAGAAAACTTCATAGTTGTGTCCAGAAAGTCACTATCAGTTAAATTAGACTTGGAAACTTCAGTTATAGTATATTTATCAAACTAATAATTATATCAGTTAGAAGAGTGTTAGATTGCAGGAGGAACTTAACAAGATGCCAAAATGTCTATGTGCTTGTATCAAAAAACCCCACGGTCATTTGGAAGGAAATATGCTACTGCAAATCACAAACAAGAAATCAAGATACTGAAAACATAGAACAGTTTGCCATAGTTCAGAAATATTATGAAAGAAACTAGCGCAATTTCCCCTGATGATGGGCTTCCACTCCAGTCACTTCCCTATGCCATCAGAATAGAAGAGATTTGAGCACCTACCAACTTTGTTGAATGCTCTTCAGAAGGCATTTCCGAACTTGTATCTAACCAGGGGACAAATTTACCTGATATAGGGCAACATATTTTTTTTCTACTATATCTCCATTATATTGCTTTTCTATTGTCCTCAGTCCATATGTGAGGCAGGTGTAAGCTATCCCATTTGCTAAAGTAATAGTTTCCCCTTAAAGTAATAGCAATCCACAGTTGTTCCAAAGTGCTTAAAATATGATGTGCTTCACCAACCATTCTGTTGGCAACAGGGTCAGGGAACAATAGGGAGATGGGATCAATTTAGGACTAGTAGCCAGCTCAGGCTGATCTGGGGACATGCCTGTCATTTACTGGGCCCACTCTACCGTCACCTTCTGGGTTCCCCCACTTCTCCCTATGTGCTTGGAGAACTGGAGATAGCTTTGAGGCCACTGCCATGTTCAGCGTTACAAAGGAACAAGTTTTGAAAAACAGACCAAAGCCGAGGGCATGAATCTAGCTATTTGTCAAAACTCAGCATCTCCAGAAGCCCACTGAACAAATGCACTTGGCACTTTCCTCCTATAGCACACATATCAAAACAGGAGAGGCAGGTCAAGCCACTTGTTAGCTTGCCACCCATCTCAGCCCCATCTTCTTCTCATCACTGTCATGATTGGCTGATGCTGGTTGGTGAAAAGTCAGAGGGCAGCAAAGTCATAAATAAGGTTCTACCAATTATTTTGTTTAATCAACCTGCAGGTATGAAATAAGGGCACCATTATTTGGCTTCCAGCCAAAACAGGCAATCAGTGGAGAATAGATATCAGCAGTGGGGACAGAAAATATGCTGGTTATAGCTTTCTGCCAATTGGACAGATAGCATTTTAACAGACCCCAAATCCAGCCCAATTAGCCAACGTTCCTGCAACAGTCTATAGACTTTCTAATGACTATTGCATGCTGTTTTAGCCTTTGTAGGGGCCATCAGTGAACTGTTCAATTAATGTGTTCACTACTCAAACAGATTTAATACTTCCCATTACGACTCAAGAGCCATTCCTATTCTAAAGAAGTTTGCCAAAAATTCCCAATTTCCCAATAGAGACAAACGGTGATCCTAATCTGTACCATTTCCTGACTGCCCCTGTGCAGTTCCTTGAAGAAGAAGAAAAAAAGTCAATTGTCTTGCAAGAAGCCATCAATCTCTATCATCCTGTATTGTTTACCTCTACCTGTAATGTGCATCCTTCTTTCTTTGGCTTCACCAGCCTTATTTCCACTTCCCACGTGTGCACACACCGTCACCAGGCTGGAATGTTTCCAAGGACAACAGGTTGTCTCTCCAACCCCACCCTGCTAGAGAATGTACCTGCCTGGGCGAAGGTCAGTGACTGTTGTGTAAGCCTATCAGATGAAGCATCTGGTGTTAGACGGAGGAAGGAGGTGGAACTAGCACCTGTTACTTGATAGGCATATGCAGGCAGAGAGTGAAGAAGGCAGGTTTCAATTTTACCTTTGGACCATACTCTAAAAACTGACCATTACGCAACCACAATGGAAGAGGAATATGGCACAAGGATCCTAGGGAACCCAAGAACATGGCCCAGGAAAAGATTCTGGCAACAGCATCTTCTGTGATTAATCAGCTGTAGGTGAGTGAAGCCCATCCCAGAAAATATCTATGCCTCCATGCGATGCTATCCTTTCTCTTTTCGGTCAAGGAACTGCCTTCTGAAAAAAATTTCAGAGGATTACAGTGTACACTTAGACACTGTATTCTTTCTTCATACCACCATATAGACAGATTTATTTCCATATGAATTGCCATGTACCGTATTTCTGTTTATCTTTTACTTTCATTTAAGCTTCAGGAGTTCACAAAGTAGGTGGTGGAATTGGCATAATTTTTAAGTCTTAAAACCATTGTTCCTGTCTATGTTTCCTTACCTAGTAGCTTCAATCACTAAAAGTTGGAAAATGAGTGAGGAAGACAAGTCTTTTCCCATATGGGTTAGTGCTGAACAGCTAAAGCCAAGCTGGGTGCTCACTTCTCCTAGCTACAGGCACTCCAGCAAAACACAGCAAACTTTGTCCCAAGCTAATGAGCACCATCCATACACAGCCTCAGGCAAATAGTAGGTACATAGTAACTCTTTTTTTACTATTGAAACGAAATGGATGGAGCCATGGTATGGATTTCATGTCAATACTGTACCCATAATTTAACATCCACGGGGTTCAACTGTTTGTTTTTCAAGAATTCAAGCTTCAATCACACTAGCAGAAAAAGATGTGGGGGTGTTTGGGGAGCGGGAGAGATTTGTCTTCTATCTTGATCCACCTTTCAGTGATTTAGTAATGTGGTTTTTCCAATCACGTGGCTTAGCTGGCAATTTGCCTGAAATAGGCCTGCTCTCCATGTAGTTTTAAGAGTGATCTCATGTTCTATCCCGGCTGGAGGGGAGGGTTTGAGCTGATGCTGTCAGGCTGTGTCTGGATCAGAAATCTCCTCCTCCTCCTCCTTTCTGCTCACTGCTTCTGCAAGGGAAACCTCCAGTAGCCTCTGATTAAATTATTAAACAATTGCCTGGGATAAACAAGATCTCTTATTTGAGAAGTGGTGGGGGAGGATTAATTATACTTCTTTCATTCTTATGTGCTGTACTAAATATCCTCTAAATCCATTATCTGCTGTTAGATCCCCATACGTAATTATTCTCAAACACATCCTTCTAATTAAAAAAAAATGCATTAATTGTGGTCTTTGACTACCAGTGGTTTTATAAATGACCACCTCATTGCTTTGACTCCAATGCTATATGTATTGCCGACATGCGAAGTTACCTTCTCTATCTTACTTAATTCGACAGCTAAGATCTGCTAATATACAAAAAAAGGGCAATGATTTTAGCCCTGAGCCAAATCAAGGTAACACTCTCTCTCAGATACAAATTTCCTTCTTTGCAGACCTCTTTGCAATGTTTGGTTAAGAAAATGTTAAACTAATCAGGGTCCATTTGAAGTGCCAACTTTCCCTGACTTGGAGATATGTTGAGGGACAATTTTTATACTGAGAAACATGGAAGTTGTAGTAGTAGACCAATACATTGCTTGAACATCAGGGTACCAGAAGGTTTACTTTCAAGTAGTGTTATATCTTGTATGTCTATTTCATATGCAAACAAATACAAGGGAACCAGGAGGAAAGAAAACAAGAAAAACAGAACTGTAAATAGATGGCTTTTAAGCCTCAGTAAAGGATGTAAAGGGTTTTAAGCCGGACTGTACTATAACTTTTTAAACAAAGGGACTTTCTGGTTTCAGAGCTCAGCAAAATAAATTGGCCTCAAAAGACTAAGGCCATCCAGATTTAATAATTATCATATTTGCCTGTGAAAATAATTTCATTCTCTAGTCTCCGATACTTTTGATATTCTACAGGGGAAGACTGCAGAATCATAAAATTTGCAAGCCAAACAATTTAAAGCCATTTAAGCCAGAAAATCTAAATTCCTTATTAAATATTGAAAAGATTTTAAAATGGATCAGTGAGGAATCACCATCTTGAGAACAGGGTACCAGAAATACCACTTTTTTCTACCATACTTTTCCTAAATATTGTCATGTATTCAACATCCACTTTCCACCTAGATTCCTGCCTAATTTCCAGGATATCGAAAGGGGAAAAAGTCAGAAGAGCAAAGTAGTATGAAACAGTTAAATGCTGGTCAATGACTTTATCAAGTTAGAAAAATTAAATCCTGTTATTTGTACTTTAAGCTGGAGATGAAGAAAAGAAGCTAATAGTAAGCCCAGGTCTCAATCGCTCTTGGAGAAAAAGTGTGTATCAAGAGTTAAGACAGCTTAGAATCAAGCTTCTATTGTCTCACAACACAGAGAACCAGTTGGTGACAAGAGGCAGATGCTGATGAGGGGACCATGTGAGACTGGAACAGTGAAAGAAGCTTTCTTATTGTGTGGGATCTCTGCTTCAATCATCAGCTTTTGTCAGTGCAAGAAGCAAATGTTACTAAAATGAAGACTTGTACCAAGAGCCTAAGAATTGGTGCACGGCATGAATATCTTTATGCCAAGAAGAGCCAACCTGTTGAAGACATAGCCAAGACTGCAATATCTATAAGTGGAATTCCTGAAAGGCAAGGAATCACTGACCCAGCACCCTGGAACTAAGATGTGATAACCAGAACAGAAGGTAATAGGAAATTTAGACCAGTCTTTGAGGGCCTGTGCAGAAGCTTCTTTACAAGGCATGTGTGCAACCTTTCTGGACTAGACCAACGTAAACTTCATAATCAAGTACTAAGGAGGAGGTGTGTAACAGCCAAGGAAATTGATGCTTTACGACCATTGCTTGCGTCTATTCAATGGCTGTTTCCAGTCTAAGCATTTTAAAAGTAGCTGTGGATATTCCCTCCATTCTCCAACCCTGTATTTAGTATGTGCTTTATAAGAAAATGTGTCTTGTTTTTAAATCATATTTCAGTTTTGTTGGAGGACCATTAGTTATATTATGATACAAACTACTTCTCCTTTTTATATTTATCAAACTATTCTCAACCGTTATCAATCAAAATATGTCAGTTTCTAGAGCATATTTTTATCCAGGTCATTGAATTTCTATTGTATAGGTATTCCTTTTAAAGTTGTCTTTATTCACATAATCATTAAGCCTTTATAGCTCTAAATTCATCAGATTTACAAAACTACAGAATAAGGGCGAGCCATTGCTTCAATTTAAGCAATTTTGGTATTTTTTGCATTATACCTTTCCTAATCTGCTTTTGCCTTTTTCAAAAGATATTATAATGCCCTCATGGGACACATAATAGCCACATTCTTTTTTCTGCAATTAAAATAACTTTAATTATACCTAAACAGCACATAGCATGTCTTCTGCTTGCTCTTTCAGGGTGATATTTCACAAGTGTGCTAGTAGATAAAAAATTAATCATGTTTTTTCCTCATTTTACTGGGACAGTTGTGAGGCCTTGATACTATGATTGTGTTTTAATCTGCTGTTTTGATTTTGTGATTCTCAGGAGTAATTTTACACTGTTTTAATGTGCAGTGTGAAATGTTTTAGGAATTGCATTGGTTAAAAATCAGTAAACAAATTTTGGAATTAAATTCAAGCAATTTCTATAATCTGTAAAAGCTACTCTTTAACCCTGCATTCTTCCTAGAAAGTGATTCACAAAAATGTGTGCCTTTTTCCTCTAAGAATGCTTCTTCCCAGCCAGTCTCTCTCTATATATATACATACTTACACAGACACAAAGAATATATATGTGTGTGAGTATGTGTGTGTGTGGAGAGAGAGAGAGAGAGAGAGAGAGGAGGAGGGATAGTGACTAGGAAGAAGCATCATTAGAATGGAGGAGAAAGGTACACATTTTTGTGAATCACCTTCTAAGAATGTAGGGTTAAAGAGTAACATTTACAAATTATACACACACACACAAATATTCTTCCATCCTTCGAGCAGCAGAAAAATATATCAGGATAACTTGTGCTCTCTCCTCAGCTGAGCCTGAAGCCAGGGAACGGTTCTGTTTTCTTTGCAGAGTTAATACAGGACAGTGGCTTGTCCAGTTTCCCTTCACCTCCCACAGAGTATCGCCTATCAATATGGAAAGGCATCCGCTGAGTAGGAGACTAATAACAAGATTTATAATAATGTTAACGTATCCCTACAAATGGACAAAAAAGGCGGTCCCAAGTGCCTCGTCTCTTTCATAGCCCAAGCCATGAGCCAGGCAGAAAGATGCCATTTCCACAGGAGACTTAGAAATCAGTTCCCCAACCCTGCTGATGTTATTGCCAGCTTTCTCACCAAGGCATTTTACATTGTATGGCAAAATGTGTTGAAAAAAGATGGAAAATACCACCTTGACAGCAAAACAACTTCAGGATGCCTTTGCAGTGGGCTGCAGAAAAGACAGAAGTGATGTCACGAGAGAGTGTCCTTTAAAAATAATTAGAGAACCATCTTTATACTGTAATTAGAGGGACATGGGGATGAGCCCCAGGATCAGAATAATAATTACCCTTAATTATTTTATGAAAAATGTATCTGTGAAAGAACAGGCGATTGTATATACTTAATATTTTTAACAAATGTAAAGCTAACCCCAACATGATGTAAACTGGATTTCAGTATAGAACCTGTTTTTGCCTTTTCTCATTGGAAAACTTTTTTTCCTCTTTCAACTTCTATCTTTAAAAAAAAATAAAAAAAATAAATCCTTATTAAAGATTAAAAACACACAAATACCATTATAAAAATACACAAAGATAAGTATCTATCATCCTGATGTCATGAGTCATGCTTGCAGGAAATATTTCTTTCTGCCTCCCATCAAGACGAAAGCTAGTACAAAGAGCCAAGTTTGGCAGCCTGAGAATATCAAACCCATCTTTTCTTAAAGAAGAGATTATAAGTATTCTTAAGATTGTCAAATTAATAGCGGTGGAGGTGTTACTAAAAGAGCATTAAAACCTGAGACTAGAAATAAGAGAAGCATTTCTTGCATGCTTATATTTTGCTATAAATTATTGAAACTGTGTAAATGAGAAAATACATTCAAATGTTTCATAGGGGCAAGTTTCAGTAATAAGCTACTTATGAGGAGAGAATCTTGCTTTTCCTGGCACAACATTTTGCCACAAGGAAAGCTTGTGATTCAATTTTCCTGGACAAGGCATGGGAGAATATAGCCTGCCTTTTAAAAAACTGATTTGACTTGCATGAACCCTACTCGATCCCATGGGGAGTGGTCTTCCTCACTCTTTCTTTTCTCCTTTCGGAGAGAAAGCTCACTTTTCATATTTTATCACTGTTTCCTTTACAGATAACTGGCAGGATCTGGGCGTGCTCAGAAGGGAGCTACAAAACAGCCTCAGCCAGAAGAGTCTTTCATTTCTGCTGTTCCCTCTCAACCGTTTCTATCCAAGAAGAAAAAATGTGATTTGGATAGGAACCGAATAAAGGTTCATTGCCTCTATCCCCGGGAAAATGTGTCAAGTACCCACCCTCCTCCTTGCTGCCATCCTCCAGGCCACTTGAAAGCAGCAGTTCCTGTGGGGCCGGTTCAGCATCCACCATGGCGGAAATGGAGCACCTGAATGAACCCAGGCTCCCAGCTCATGCCAACCGGATCCAAAGGAACATCCTGGAAGAGCACGTGGAGTTATGGTGGTTCCAGGAGCCCAAGAAGTCCCTTATTTGCTATGGAGTAGCAGTGGCTTTGATCCTAGCCTGTGGGGTGGGCGGCATTGCCCTGCTCTACAGTACTAGCAGTCGCTCTGGAGAGTGGAGGCTGGCAGTGGGCACAACACTCTGTCTGCTGGCACTCTTGGTACTACTGAAGCAGCTGTTGAGCTCTGCCATCCAGGACATGAACTGCATTCGCAGACGTGAACAGGTGGAGTTGCTGAAGAGCGGTGGCGCCTCGGACTGCGCCGTGCTTCTGCTGACAGCTTTGGTGCTGCTGGTGTGTGGCACAGTGCTCACAGCCCTGTCTACCACCAGTGTCAGCACTAACCCCCCAACTCCGCGTCCCTTTGCCAGCATGTTTATCAGTGGCATTGTGCTCACAGCCGCTGGAGTAATTATCCTCCTCAGCCTGTTGTTCTATTTGACATGGACCTCTTGCCGTACGTCTACCCGTCACAACCAGAGGGCTGAAAACAACAGTGCCATTTTCACTGTATCAGGACATATTTCAGCCAGCCAGCAATTTCCTCCTACCTCCAGCATGGCAAACTTAATTTAATCATCCAGGGCATAATGGTGACTGCCACTGACTCTGAGATTACTCTGACTTTAGGAATAGATTTGCCCTACATGCCATCTGACCCAAACTCAGCAATGTGATAAACTTTTCACCACAGAGCAGTTATTCTTAGTCAGTATTGAGGCCTGGCTTTGTGGCCAGACATCAGAACCAGTCTGATGTTTGCTTGGAGCACAGGGAGATTCAAAAGAAGCGGGAATGAAGGAAAACAAATGGCTATCACTCCCAAGTGGGACTATGGTTATCCTAAGTAACTAAGGTAACTTGAACATGCAGAGAAGCCCCCCCTCCTCTCTCAGCGGTTCCACTGAAAATCCATTTCAATCTAACATTGGTTTCTGAGGCATTACTGTAGCACCTTTCTTTTTTGCATTCAAAAGGACTAGAAGCTTGCTTTGACAAAAAGGAAAGCTGCAGCTCTGTAGAAATTAAACCAGTTTGAAACTTATATGATGGAATAGTCAGAAACCCCAAATGCACAATATTTTGTTTAAAACAACCGAAGTATGAATGCTAAAGAATAATTAAGCTACATGGAGCTTATTTCCAACAAAGCGTATTTTCCTAGCTAGAACACTGAGGGTCATGGCAAAATACCCTAAGATTCAGCTGCCAGGGCTTCTAGATGTGGACTGTAAAAATCCAGGTGATCACAAGAGGATAGCAACAAGTTATATTTGTCTGTTTCTTTTTGCTATCTTCTAGCGATCCAATTTTTTGTAACCCAGAGATGGCAATTATGCCACTTGCCAATTATTATTTATTTATTATTTATTAAATTTATTGGCCATCCATCTTACCACAGTCTAATGGTACTTGACAGAAAATAGAGAATAGGAATAATATTTTCCAGTCTTAAGATTTTGGTGTTCTCCAGTTTGGAAACAAGATAAAATCACCCAGTCACTGGGAGTCAGGTGGCATGTAAATTTCATGAATGTTTATTAGTAGTATTATAAAAGAAAGTTTACAGTGAATCCAGGGAAGCATCAATTCGTGCAAAACAAAAGTGGTATATAGGTGTGCTGGTGTATGAAGAAATAATATTTACTTGGTTTACCTGTATAATGGAAGTCCTTAGGTCTGATTATTTCAAGAAAAATACTTGCAAAGAGAAAAATGAATGTACAGCACCTGAAGGAGCTTTATATCTGTCCTTTCCTGCAATGCCAGTTTTCTCAACAGCAGTAAAATAGCAAAGAAAGTCAGTAAAGTTTACTTAGATTGTACTGTACAGGTAGTCCTTGACTTACAACAGTTCATTTAGTGAGTGTTACAAGGGGACTGAAAAAAGTGACTTATGGTCATTTTTCACACTTACAACCATTGCAGCATCTCCATGGTCATGTAATCAAAATTCAGATGCTTGACAACTGGTTCCTATTTATGATGGTTGCTGTGTACCAGGGTCATGTGATTAACTTTTGTGACCTCCTGACAAGCAGAGTCAGTGGGGACGCCAGATTAACAATGTTACTAACTTAACAACTGCAGGGCTTCACTTAACACAGAACTATGCTGGCTGGAGAATTCTGGGAGTTGAAGTCCACAAGTCTTAAAGTTGCCACGTTTGGAGACCTCTGACAACTGTGGCAAGAAAGGTTGTAAAATGGGGGGAAAGTCACTTAACAAATGTCTCACTTAAATTTTGCACTCAGTTGTGGTCATAAGTCGAGGAGTACCGGTATGAATTCTTGATTTCCATCATATGTGGAAAAGGAGATGAATGGAATGATATGTTGTTTAAGAAAGGTGAGGGTGCTTGCAGTGATAGGGGGTCCTTTTATCTCAACTAAAGTACAATACAGCTACATTTCTATTGTTTTTAAATGATTTTAGCACTATCTGCAAAACTGGATCTGAAAGAGAAAGATGTTGCCTTGTTCAGCTTCTAAGCCCTTTTGAAATGTAATTTGATTTGTATGTGTATCTTGAAAATTAAAATTAAATAAGATAATGTAACAGCTTGTTGCTTCACCAAGTACCCATCTACCTATGGATAGCTTACATCCAATTACCATATTACTAAAATTACATATTACCAGCTTATTCACTCATCCTCAGATGTTATAGCAATTTCCATTATAATTCAAATGAAAACACATGCTACTATTCCCCAATTTCTGTGGCTCCTACTTTACCAAGTACCATTCTACAGCTATAACCCAGGATCCATTCACACGTCCCCAAGAAACTATAGTTGTGAGCTATTAAACTGTCAGGCAACCATTCCCATTTCAAAATTTTACTGGAGTTGGATAGCCAATTACCGGTAACTTCCTCACCTTTATGGCATCAAAATTATCCTCACTTTGCATCTTACTAAAACATGTGAAAAACCAGAGAATATGCATTTTTTTTCTTGCTATAAACATTAAAAGTTCAAAAAGTTCATCAATGCTTTTTACATTTGCTTGGATGTTAGCTCCACTGAATTTAGTGGGAAGAGTATCAAATTAAAACCAATCTGAATACATGGTATGCCAAAATTCCCTTCTTACCTTTCCAGCAGAGTGGCTCTAAGCAAGGCTTTCCATATCTGCTAGATACTATTTAAGACCTTTTATGGATTTTAATGCAAACCCTTTCCAGATTCTTTAAATTTATAATTCATTTAATTTCAGAAAATATTGAAGCCTAATTCTAGAATAAAAAGATTTATATAATTGAGGAGAGGAAGCATATCTCAATCCTTTAGCCAACTTCTTCATCTTACTGTCTTGTTAATATGGTCTCTCTCTCTCTCCCTCCCTCCAGGTGGAAAACTAGTAGACATCCTAAAAGTCTAATTTCTTTCTGGTTTCAGATCCAAAGAACTTGGGATGCACATGTTGTAGAGGAAATTATAGCTAAATTTAACCATAGTAGTCAGAAGCTAGACTTGCAAAAGCCTGCAAGTTCAATTACAGGTATTCTTGGCTAGTATGATCACAGGCAGAAAATGCTGAGAAATATTTCTGCTGAGTCACACCTGATGGAAGGAAATTTAGAGCCCAGGATGAAACGGATCTGAAATTAGTAAACAGGACTTTGCAAAGCAAATGAAAGGGCACTTGGCAAAGCATGTTAGAGGACAAACAAAGCATCTCTCCCTTAAGCATTAAAATGGCGGCGGCATTCTCCAGAAGGCTGCTTTTGATTGTCTGCAGGTGCAAATACATACACAAGCAACACTATGCAATATACATGAAGAAGGCCATGAGTGAGAGTATTATATGCAACTATGTACCCCAGTCTTCCTCAGTCATGCGCCTTCCAGGTAAGTGATGTGCTGAAGGAAACTACCTGGGAAAAGATGCTGATGGTTTCAGACCCATTTTCTCCCTCTCTACTCTAGGGTGGTCATTTAGAAGTTTTGCAACATACATCTGTTCTGTATTTGCCTGACAGCCAGAAGTTTTTGCAAGCGGCAGCCGGCTACAAACTCACAAAACCACCCCGCCCACATACTTCTCAGTCGCTTCTTGAAAACATCCCAATACAAACTTCCGTGCGATGACGTCATCCGGGACAAGTTTTTTTACTACAGTACTTCCGTTAGCGCTCTTAGACATAGAAAGGAAAGAGTCGCTCGCGCTCTCAGCGGGCGTGAAATTGCTGCCGCACGGAGCCTTACAGTGTCATCCAACTTTTGGCTTGTGGGACGATGTAGTCTTCTTGTTTTAATTAACACAAGTTTTTAAAATATATTACATGTATTACTGAGAGATAAGACAAAAAAACTTTTGCACAATATAATATGCCTGTATTTGCAAAACTCTTTCGCTTTTCGAATTATTGATTTACATGAATTTTGTTTGTTTGGCACTGATACACACATCTTAAACATTACCAAGTTTGAAAAACTCTGCTCTAAACCAAGCGGCAAATGATCATTTTTTTCTTACCATGGTTTAGGAGTCACAAGCAATGTCACCAGAAGAGATAACGCTCTCTTTTCCCCCACTTTTGCTGCTGCTTTTTGGTGTTTAAGGTGGTTTTTAATTATATGTGCAATAATGGTGTTCTCTGTGCTGCAAAAAAAAAAGGGGGGGGGGGTTGGTCCTTTTAAAATTAAGAGCATAGCTTGAAAGGGCTGTGAATAAGGTTTGGGGCGAGCATTACACTAACATCTTTCCTGAAAAGCATTTGATTAATATCTGAAATCTCCAAGAGGTTGGAGTGCCAGAGGAAACGCAAAGGGGCTTCTACTTCAGAGGCTGCCATCTCTGTAGAAATAGATAACACAAGACAACCTGGGAAATGCATTTGATTTAAAGCCTGTTTTGTCTGTTGTGCCAAGTTAGGCGACGTGGTTTTCTGTTATTTCTCAGTACCCGTAATTCCAGCCATTTTTATTTATTTAGAACAATATTGTATATTAATAATCACTGATCATTTGAATCCAATCCTTTCCAGAGCTTTTTCAAATTTTTGAAGCAAACCAGCACCATCTTGTGGTTTAACCAAGCCATGGTATTTTCCTGTTGATTATTTTGATCATTAATTTACTGGGAGCTATATTCTGTATATTGATAGCTCTTGAATTCTTTCAGTGTTAAATTTGATATATTATGAATATATGAACAGGGACTTTAAATCATTTTTCAGTAAACTCTAATTTTATCTCTTGTGAGATTTGTCTGTCTCCCAAGTAAGAGAAGGAAGAGGTGAATCCTCTAGCTACAGATATGTGATATAACGGAAAAGTACTGTACTTTTCAGAGTATAAGACACACTTTCCCCACCAAAATTTAGGTGTGTTTTATACACTGAATGTTGCAGAAGCCCCGCCCACCAGCAATTTGCCTCCTTGCAGCAAGCAGCAAAAAGCCTGTTTCAGCTTCAGCA
>JAOYMU010000263.1:37806561-37818233 GCA_025802295.1 Psammodynastes pulverulentus | reverse complement strand
GGGCGGTATATAAATTTAATAAATAATAATAATAATAATAATAATAATAATAATAATAATAATAATAATAATAATAAAAAATACATAAATAAATAAATAATCAATTAATTAATGAAGTGATTGACTATAAAAAAGTGATTTATAAGGTGAAAGAAGTGTACTAGAATCTCATTAGATTTGTTTGCCGTTTAATTGGTACATAAAGTGTGTAAGTGTTAAATCTGAGAGATCCTATATAAAATAATTGTTGAATAAGAAAAGGACGTTGTTAGAAAGAAAAGTGAAAATGAATTTATATTGAGGATATCCTAAACCTGTTCTTTGGATTGTAGGAGGTAACTCGTGTTTAATTTAAAGTAGAAGAATAAAATCTGATTGTAGAGCATGCAACAGACAGTTTAAAGTGGATGCTAATCTGGGACAGAATATTTAAAATTTTAAATCAGCAAAAAGAGGTGTTAAAAGAGATGGCATCAGGGTATAATGCAGGGAAAGCAGGGAAAAAGGCTTCAGGCTACACCTCCACAGCAACCACAATGACCACACCAATGACCCAGAAAACATTGGAGGGGATGATGATAATAGACAAACCAAGTGTGTCTTCCCCTAGCTCAGGTACACAAGCTACACTACTAGCTATACAAGAATCAATGATAAAGATGCAGGAGATGATGCACCAAAGCCTGCAGGAGGTTAAACATGAGATGGGAGGAATGAAAAACGAAATAGGAGAACTTAAAAAAGAAGTGAAAAAGGATATATTCAAATTGGATGAAAAAATGGGTGCGATCCAAAAAAAGATAGAGAAAAATGAACAGGCAATTAAGGAGATAGAATTAAAAGCAGAAAAAGTAGAAAGGAAGGTAGAGTCAATGGAACAAAAAACGTCAACAGTGAATAAGGACCTTGAAAATGCAATTATCTACATGGAGATGGACCGCGCTACTTTTTATTTGAGATTTCAGAATGTAACAGAGACTAAGGATGAAGATATTGTAATGATTATGTCAGGATTAATTGCGGATATGTTAAAAAGAGATAGACAGGGATTTCAATCAGAGATAGATGAGGTATTCAGGGTAAGTACTAATTATGCGAGAAAATATAATCTGTCAAGAGAAGTACACGTTAGATTCTCACGGGAAAAAAATAAGAGATGAGGTATACAAACTAGCCAAAAATAATCCTATAGTATATATGGAGAAAGATTTGATAATCTTGAAGCAGATACCATGCAGAGTAAGAGATCAAAGAAAGTTGTATAAAACACTAGTTCAAGAATTACAACGTAGAGGAATTTTATTTAGATGGTTGGTTCCTGAAGGACTATTTATGACATGGAGGGAGAGAAGATATAAAATAGACACTTTGGAGAAAGCGCAAGAGTTGTACGACTTAGTTGCGGGAGCAGAGGAGGAAATGAGTAGTAGGGAGGACATAGACTCCCAAAGTAAAATGGAGGTAGTGGGTATTTTAGCAGAGAAGAAGGCAGCCAAGGACCAATCAGAAACAGCAACAAGTAGAGTAATAAAAAGAGCACAGTCAGTGAAAGAACTAACAGAGGCCAAAACCAACGGCAAATAAAACTAGAAGAGGGAAAGAGATATGGAAAAAGAAATTAAATTGATTTCCATAAATATAAACGGTCTTAATTCGGTAATAAAACGCAAAAGAATTTGGTCCAAATTAACTAAATTAAAGGCAGATATTATCTGCCTACAGGAAACGCATATTAAGCTGGAAGACCAACATTATTTGGATTGCCCCAAATTAGGTATATTATACACAGCATTGGCTAAGGAAAAAAAAAGGGGATAGCAGTATATGTTAAGACAGGAATATATTCCAAATTGATTTTTACAGATCCGCAAGGGAGATTGTTAATAATAGAAGTGGAGATAGGAGGGAAATTGTACGTTTTAGTAGTTATATATGCGCCTAATGACAAACTCAGTGATTTTTATAAGGGACTACATAATAAACTTCTTGATTTGGAACAGCAGAATTTGTGTATAATTGGAGACTTTAACGGGATAGTTGACAAGAATATGGATTATATTAGTATTAAAAGTTGTATGACAAAAAAGAAAGTATTACCGATATCATGGAGCAAGTTAACAGAAGAATTTAATTTAAAGGACATATGGCGATTTAAAAATCCAAAACGAAAACAATTCACCTTCTACTCCAATCCACATCAATCCTGGTCGCGGATAGACATGATTTGGGCTAATGGGGAAACATTAAACGAAATTAAACATATTGACATATTAACCAACTCCTGGGCAGATCATAATCCTATTCAGGTTATATGGAGAGGGGAAGCTAAAATAAGAAGGAGATGGACACTTAACCCCCGAATTTTGAAAGAGGAAGATTTTGTGAAAAATTATACTAAAGAAATTAACTTGTTTTTCCAGGAGAATTGCACACATGAGGTATCACAACAAACCTTATGGGATACTATGAAAGCTGTCACTAGAGGAATTGTAATATCCTATACTGCAAAAACAAACAAGGAAAGGGTGAAACAGAAAAATCTACTAGAAAAAAAATTAGGGGAATTAGAATTACAACTACAAAATACCCCGCAGAATGAAAGAATAAAAGAAGAATGGATGATGGCCAAGCATAAATTAGTTATAATGGATCAAGAAAAAGTAGTTCAAAATTTAAAGTGGGGAAAACAATATTACTTCGAACACGCAAATAAACCTGGGAGATGGCTATCTTATAAGCTTAAAAAGGAAAGAGAAGAAAGAATAATCTGTCATCTACAGGATCATCAGGGAGAGATACAGTCCTCAATAGAAGGGAAAAAGAAAGTAGTTCACGAGTTCTTTGCAAAATTATATAAAAATGAGAACATAGATAGGAATGAAATTAAAGAGTATTTGGATCAAAGTGAGAAACTAGATATGATGGAAGAGCTCAAAGGAAGGTTAATGGAGGTCATCACAAAAGAAGAATTGAGAAGGGCGATAGCCAAACAAAAAAAGAACAAATCCCCAGGACCAGATGGCTTCCCCACAGAATTTTACCAAATTTTAGGGGAATTATTAGAACCGTGTATGATAAGAGTATTTAACGAAGTCCTGACCAAAGCCCACATGCCGGATTTGTGAAGGGACGCATTTATCACACTTATTCCAAAACCAGGTACGGATAAAAAGCAGATTAGTAATTACAGACCTATTTCATTGCTAAACACGGACTATAAAATCTTCGCTAGCATAATAGCAGATAGACTTAAACCATTGTTAAATGAATGCATACATTCTGATCAAAATGGATTTCTCCCCACTAGATACATTAGAAACAATACCAGAATTGTCTTGAATATTTTAGAATATCTTGAAGCGCATCCAGAGAAATAAGGTGCCCTTGTTTTTCTGGATGCGCAAAAAGCTTTTGACAACCTGAATTGGGACTTCATGAAACAAACAATTAAAAATATGAATCTGGGTAGTAAATTTGAGAACATATTAGAGACTATATACTCAACCCAAAAAGCATGTGTACTTCTGAATGGAGACAGAACAGACAATTTTGAAATTTCTAAAGGAGTGAGACAAGGGTGCCCATTATCCCCCTTGCTCTTTATCTTGACATTGGAGATCTTACTGAATAGAATTGGAAGGAATAGAGGAATCAAAGGTATTCAAATTAAAAAAGAAGAATACAAAATTCAGGCTTTTGCTGACGACCTAGTTTTCTTTATAGAAAATCCATTAGAAGTAGGAAACGAGTTGATGAAAGAGTTGGAAAGATTCGGAGAGGTGGCAGGCTTAAAAATTAACAGGGAAAAAACAATGATATTAACCAAAAATATGACAGTAGAGCAAAAGAAGGATTTAGGGAATTTGATGTCTCTCCAAATTGTTAATAGAGTTAAATACTTAGGAGCTAGGTTGTCAGCAAGATGCCGGACGATAAAGGATGACAATTATAACAAACTATTACAATCAATCAAGGAAGATCTGATAAAATGGAATAACTTACAAATATCATTATTAGACCAGATAGCCTAATAATAGCGACGATTAAAATGTCAATCCTTCCCAAAGTGTTATTCTTCTTTCAGACGATACCAATAAATTGGGATAAGAAATTCTTCCTAGAATTAGACAAATTAATTTTAAGGTTTGTATGGGCCGGGAAAAAACCCAGAATTAAAAAGATCTCGATGCAAGATAGTAGAAGCAGGGGGGGTATGGGTCTCCCTAATTGGGAACGATATTATGAAGCGACGATTTTGTCTTGGATTAAGGACTGGATAACGTTTAGTAATAAAAGGTTACTGGCTTTGGAAGGACATGATCTGCAATCCGGATGGCATGCTTTCTTATGGGATGAGAAAAAACAAGAATATTTTTCCAGGCATTATATTAGAGACATTTTGCTAAAGGTATGGAAGAAAGTCAGAAAAAAACATTATGTTAAGATCCCGATTTGGTTGTCAACGATGGAGGCGATGATGCATCCCAATACGTTGGATAAAAATAAAATGGTTAGTTACAAAGAATTATTAGAGAAGAATGGGAATTTAAAATCGAGACAAAAATTACAGGAAAATGGTATTAACATGGATTGGTGGATATACCTACAAATTCAAAGCAGATACAAAAAAGACAAAGATCAATTTGGAATTTATTTAGAGCTACAATTATTAGATAAAATTTTATTGGGATCAGAGGGAAAATTTGTATCTAAAATGTATAACTATCTATTACAAGTGGATATGGAAGAAGAAAGAGTAAAGGGATGCATGATCACCTGGGCTAGAAACTTTGGATATGATATCGACATAGCAGATTGGGAGACAATATGGAATAGGAACTATACCATGACTAAATCCACAGCATACAAAGAAAATGTACAGAAGATGTTTTATAGATGGCACATGTCTCCGACGAAGCTAGCAAAAATGCGTCCCGACATAAGTCCGGCATGTTGGAAATGTAAGGGAAGCCAGGGATCCTTTTATCATATGTGGTGGACCTATGGGGAAGCCCAGAAATTCTGGAAAAAAATTTGGATATGGGCCCAAAATATTACTGAAGAAACCATAGATTATAAACCAAAAACCTTTTTACTGGGTATTATAAAAAGGAATTTTAGTAAGGAAAATAAGTTTTTACTATCGCATTTATTTACGGCGGCTAGATTTATATATGCGCAAAATTGGAAAAATAAAGAACCCCCAAAAGATGAAGAGGTGATACAAAAGATACTTTTCTGTGCGGAAATGAATAAATTAACATTTGAACTCCAAGATAGAAAAGATTCTGATCACTATAAAATATGGTACAATTGGTATAATTGGTTACAGCTGAGATATGGAAAGAAGAGATAGATAAGTTAGGTTATTAGAAATTTATTTAAATGTATAAGATGATTGAAATATGTTGACAAATGGAATGAAATACCACAATGGAAATTTAAGGTTAAGATTATCACAGTTTTATTGCAAAACAAAGATTTATATGATTTTTAAGTTTTGTATTTTTGTATTTTACATGTCTGTTTGTTTTATGTGTATGTGTATGTGTATGTGCATGTCTTTTATATTGAGGAAATACCAATAAACTCTTTTAAAAAAAAAAGTTCAATCCAAATTCATTAGATCAATTCTCAGATACCGTATTGTGTCTCAAATGCACTTCTGCATTTGGAGACAGGATTGACAAAAGTTGAAGCAAGAATCTGTATAGCATCCTTAAATCTCTGGCTAACCCTTAACTTCTTTCCGTAAGTTCTTGCTCCATTATTCCTCCAAGGCAAATTCTCCTTATCATGGATCAAAGCTGTAGAGTCCAACTTTGACAAACTAGGCTTCTCCCCAGATTCAATACTCAAGATGAAGTATTGCAACAAAGGGTAAAGAACATTGAAAGGCAAATAGACTTAGGGATAGCTCCGCTGTTTCTGGTTCCAGATGCCCTTGTTATTACTCCTGTCAGCTATCTTAGCCAGTTGGAGTCAGCAAACCACCAGAAAGCATTTTTGCTCACACAGTGCCATGCGTTTTCATTGGCAATATAAAAAGATACAATTGACTGAAAGACTCTGTTCCTGTGGCTCAGAGAGGTGGAGACTGTGGGTGTTACATACTCCTTTGATGCTCCTTTTACCCAGAGATTCAGAAAAAACATATTCTGCAAATAATTGCTAGTGTTCTGGCCATTCCAAAACTGCTTATTCCAGTGGCTGCTTAAGGATGATCAGTCCATAACTACAGCACAGGTGGCTAAATTCTCAGCAGCAGCAATGGGGATTTGTCAGAAACATGTATCTACGGTAATCCACCATAGTTACATTATATAACAAATGTGGCAAACCCTTTGCATTGCTTATTCTTTTCCCTTTTAGTATTAAAATGACAATGGGGCACAGAGTTCATGGATTGTAATTTTAGTATAGTTCGAGTTAGACCATGTATAATTGACAGACTGGATTTTATCATAGATTTTAATTATTATTTTATATTAGAATTTTTAATTGCATATTTACTGAGTGTTTTTATTTGTTCTGGTCTCTGGTCTATGACTGTAATAAACTGAATTGAATTGAAATTGACAATAAAAAGAACATGTAGTAAGTAATAGGAGAATTAATGATAATGATAATCAATGGTGAAGTAATAGAAAAATGGGTAATTTGTAGAGTGGAAATTCTGTCCAGGGACCTTCAAAATGTGAAGGTGACAGCAAAAGTAATATTCAATCTGTCTAATTGTAACATAGGTGTGATTAATTTTTCTGACTATCAAATATAGAAAAATAATAACATTACAAGTAGGGCAGTGGTGGGATTCAAAATTTACTACCAGTTCTGTGGGCGTGGCTTGGTGGGCATGGCAGGGGAAGGATGATGTAAAATGTCCATTTCTACCAGTTCTCTGAACTACTCAGAATTTCCATTACCGGTTCTCCAGAACTGGTCAGAATCTGCTGAATACCACCTCTGAAGTAGGGGTATTATTTGCCTAGTTTGGTTGGTTCTACAAACTGGTTGTTAAAATCAAAGACAGATTTTTCTTATTCTCCATGGACAAGATTACAGTCCATTTTTTAACTTATAAAAGCATGGAAACAACTAAGCCAATTTTTTCTGTCCTTTTATATCAAAAAATGGGATCATCTCAAAGAAATCTCTTTACATACAGTAGGATTTTTTTTCAATCTTACATTCCTTTTTAAAAAAATATATATTCAGTCTTACATTTCAGTCTTGTATATCCTACTTTACATACAGTAGGATATTTTCCTTCAGTCTTACATTTGATCTTACATTCCAGTTTTACATTTCTTAAGAAGTTTCATGTAACTTCTATTTAAAGTTTAGACAATCAAAGCAGTTGAAAGATTGAAAATTCATATGGGGTCCTAGCTGGTGATACTATGAGTTATTTTACTTTTTTAAAATCTTTGTTGACAAAATACAGCTTTTTATAAGATAAGTTAGTATGTCCTGATTATAAATTTTTCATATTTCTCATTCTGGAGGTCTAACATGATGTATTTTTAATACTAGTTGCTGCCTATTTCAGAGAGCATTTTAGATCACAAGTAGTCTATGTGTTGCTGCAGTTACATATTGAACCAGCTTGTTAGCTCCTGAACCTGCATTTCAGTCAATTTGCAATGACAAGAAAACAACAGAGTTTATCTTATGGTAGCCAAGCAAATAAGTAGATACTTCCAATCCATAATTCAATAGTTCATGCTTTTATCATTCTCATAGATTTGATGTTGTTTTAAAATTTTTCAATAAGTATCTGGTATATACTTTAGCAGAGTAATTTATAACAAATAGTGTTAGATACTACGTAGTCGCAACCTGTCTGCGACCTAAAAATGAGCGGGAAAAAGGAGTTTGCTAATTGGTTAGTTCACTGACAGCTTTCCTATAAAAGGGGAGCTGTCAATATGTTGTTCTCTTCTTGTTCTCATTATGTTTAAATTGAAATAAAACTGTTAATAACTTACTGGCTCATCTTCTTCAGTCCATTCCCACAACTCAACACTGGCGACGAGGGTAGGATCTGAAGAAACAATAAGAGCAGATCAGGCTAAGACTCATCACAAGCACCGCCATGTCAGTACATGTGCCTCCCACTCTGTTCGACCCTATTGCAGAACAATGGGATTCCTATATGATTCGGTTTGAGTGTTTTATGGAGGCCAACAATCTCCAGACCCTCACTGATGCCCGAAAACGAGCCTTGTTCCTGAGCTATTGTAGCCCGAAGGTTTTTCTTTTTTTTATTGAAACGGTTTTATAAGCACATTTTCAAACAAATTTTCACACACACCCCCAAATCCTTCCTCCCCCCTCCCCCCTTCCCAGAACCAGTACAGGGTAAGTAAAAATACATCCCTCCAGTTTAAACTTTCTTTAAACATTTATGTTAATTAAAATCAGCTCTTCAATTTCTATTCTATATTAAAAACATATACTTAATAACTATCAAAAGTAAAAAATTAATTAAAAGAAAATTAATTTAATTATTTAAAAAAAAGAAAAGAGAAATACCAAAAGATTATATATAGTATATGTAATAATTAAAAAAAAAGAAAAGAGAAATACCAAAAAATAACAGTAAGGACAGATAGACTCTGGATATAATTATGTATTCGACCAAAACCTATTTGAAAACTCTTGTTCTTGTATTTATTTTCGATATATACTATCCATTTAATCCAATCTTTTATGTATCTCTCATTAGAGTGATCTTTCAGATAAGCCGAGATTTTAGCCATCTCCGCTAAGTTATTAACTTTAAGTGTCCATTCTTGTATTGTGGGCAAGTCTTGCTTTTTCCAGTATTGTGCCAGCAGCAGTCTTGCCGCTGTGATCAGGTTTAAGATCAATTTCCACCATTCCCAATAAGAATAATTGGGGTGTAAATTCTAACTTTTTCTTAAGAATGTTCTGCATGATCCACCAAATTTTAATCCAAAAAGCTTTAGCTTTCCTGCACGTCCACCACACATGAAAATATGTGGCATCCTGATACTCACATCTCCAACATCTTGGTTGCATATTCGGATAGATACTTGATAATTTCTTGGGATCTAAGTGCCATCTATAAAACATTTTATAAAAGTTTTCCCTCAAATTTTGCACTTGGGTAAATTTGACATTCCTCACCCAAATCCTTTCCCACATTTCCAATGGTACTAATTGATCAAGATTTTGTCCCCATTTCAGCATACAATCTTTAATCAAATCTGGTTCCGAGTCCATCTGAACCAAAACATCATATACTCTTGTAATATGTTTTGGGCTTTGATCCCTAACTTGCTTAATAAGATTCCGTCTTCCTAATGCCAATCTTTTCAAACTACTAACAATTTTTTAAGTTGACCCTCCAGTTATTCTATGAAATAAATTAGGATTAGGAAGTAAGAAATGTGCATTTGAGACCAAGTTTATAAGGAAATCGTTTCAAGTAATATATGATAAGTGATATTTCTAGTCTAGTGAAAAGCAGTAGGGGTGACATGATAGCAGTGTTCTGATATTTGAGGGGCTGCCACAAAAAAGAGAGGGTCAACCTATTTTTCAAATCACCAGAAGGCAAAACAAGAAACAGAGTATGGAAATTAATCGAGAAGAGAAGCAACCTAGAACTAAGGAGAAATTTCCTAACAGTGAGAACGATTAACAGTGGAAGAGCTTGTCTTCAGAAGTTGTGGGTGCTTTATCACTGACGGGTTTTAAGAAGAGTCAGGACAGTCACTTGTCTGAAATGATATAGGGTCTCCTGCTTGAGCAGAGGGCTGGACTAGAAAACCTCCAGGGTCCCTTCCAGCTCTGTTATTCTGTTATCTGTTATTTGGCATTCCAAATGTAGCACAATGCTTAAAATGAGCATAATTAATTTTAGGGCCTGGATGGGGGTTTGTATATTTTGGCTAAAGTTGATTTTCACCAACAATCTGGTCCCTTTAACTCCTTCTGCTCCTTTCCATCCTGGAAATGAAATGAGATTGAAAAAAAATGCTGAAGACTGGACTTTTCCTATAGATTCTGGGTGGGGGCGAGGAGAGGATGGTCAAGAAAGAGGGACACTGAAACAGGGACTTACTGAAGTAGTACAAAGGAAGATTACGGTGGCATTTTTTCAACTTCAGTGCAGTCAGCCTAACTAAACTGGTAACATATCACCTGCTTTCCTGAGCTCCAGAGTTTCAGCACAAGTTCGAAGTGCAATGAAGAGAAGATGGTTGGAAAGAGATCATCTCAGTTTGTGTTTGGACACTGATAGGGAGATTCTCTTTCCTTCCTTCCTTCCTTCCTTCCTTCCTTCCTTCCTTCCTTCCTTCCTACCCCATTTTAATATAATGTGAAGAAAAGTGAAAAAAAGCCCCTTTGGGAAACTTTGCCCAATTCTCCATCTTTGATATCTTGGTCTAGACAGCAAATCAGATTTAAAACCTAACTTCCATCCCCCCAAAAAATATATATTTGAGTGAATAATACAGGGACAGTCTAGTTTTAATCAGTTGTGCCTTTGAATAAATGGATTACATAGCAGACTTTCTTTTTCTTTTTTTGGGAAAAGTGGAATGTCCATTATGCATGCTGATTAGCTCAGGGTCATCTTATCAGATGCTTTAGATGACATAGTTGTGCCATTTCACAAACTAGAGATTTGTCACACCTCTTAGTTGATATCTTAGCCAATGACTTCCTATTATTCCGCTCTCTTCTGTGGCAGGATCCCGAGATAGACATGGAACAATGGGTGGAGAGCAGGAAATGCTGTATGAGAAACAGGATTTCATGTCAGTGCTGAGCTGTCTGTAAGGGCCTGTAAGCATTCCTCCATCCTGCCTGCCTGCCTGAACCCCAGCCAATTTTTTTTTCCTGACGGAGCCCCAGCCGCTCATGTTGTACTCAGTCCATTTCCACTTTTAATCAGTTTCCTGTCCTGCCCAGTTTTCTTTTGTGGCCATGCTGAGACTTCTCCATTTAGGCTTCCAAGTCAGCATGGAAGAAGCAACAGGATTATATTCACCCGGCAGCTATATGTGGCAATAAACAGCAAGCTAAAATGTGTGACTAGGCCTTTGGGTGCCAATGTGAACTCCTGAATGAATTGAGTTTCTTGGGTTTCTTCAAACCGAAGAAATATGCATTTAATCTGCTTGATCTAGTGACAATTTCCTTGTGACTGTTTTACCTCTGGTAAAAAATGGAGGATTCAAAAACAACAAGCTTAAAAGATACATACGGCGAGTGAGAAATAACAGAAATAATTCTTAATACTTCTTCTTCCGAAATAGTGATGTTTCAATTCTCCTGACACTGAGTCCGTTCCTGAAAATGAGATTGGATACAATTGGTCTTCTCAGCTTCTTCTTGCACCTGACAGGTAAAATCTGTTTTAATTATTTTTATGATGATTCACCCCTCCCCTCCAACATTTCTATGTCAACTATTCTATCAAAGAACCAAAGTGAATTGGGTAGCTCACAAGCTGGGGTTTAAAAAATCATGAAATGAAAAAAAAAGAAATAAAATGGAATGCAAAAATTAAAACAAATCAGTTCAGACTGAAGCGAAGCCAATGTTATAAAATGCATGCAATATAAACATTGTTTTAAAAAATGAACAATTAAAAAATTGGAGGAATAGAAAAGTATTTGAACTGGCACCCC
>JAOYMU010000263.1:37719379-37730376 GCA_025802295.1 Psammodynastes pulverulentus | reverse complement strand
TGATTTGCATGGGCTGTTGAAACTTGATGCCCCAATACCAAATGTACCTCCTGCAAGATGGCAACGTAAGGCTAAGGATAGTGCTGTTCCCAGCACTGGAGCTGCCTCAGATGCCATAGCTCCTTCGCCTATGAAACCAGCTAACAGGCCTCATAGTACCAGCAAGACTCCTTCCAAAACACCAGGTAAGATGTGTTTTATAATCAGTAGGTAGATAAACATCATTGTATGTGATGAAATCAGACATTAAGTGCCAAATCTTTGTTGTCTTCTATTTGTCCAATTTGTTTTCCAGTGCTGGAGATAAACATTAAGGTGCTTATCTCAATGACACTGTGAGAAAGCAATAAAAGAATCTTGCTTGCAGGCTAGCAATTACCTGAGGGGATACAAATTAATGAAATCTCTGTTTTGCAGGCAAGTCTGGTTCCAAATCACAAAATACTCCAAACAAAACTGGAGGTGATAGATACATCCCTAATCGTAGCGCTATGCAAATGGATGTGGCCAATTTTCTCTTAACCAAAGAGGAATCCTCGGAGGAGACACCCACCAAGAAGGTAAGAGTTTAAATGTCTGGTACAGTGATGGTCACACAAGTGTGTACTTACTGAATTCCGTGTGATCAAGTACTGTACTATTGATTTCTTACAGTGTTTTTCCCCCCCTCCAAGGAGCATCAGAAAGCCTGGGCAATGAACCTTAATGGTTTTGATGTAGAAGAGGCAAAAATCCTGCGACTAAGTGGGAAACCTCAGAATGCTCCTGAAGGTAAATGCATTGGGCTTATTCGACACAAGAGTAAATTGAAAAGTGAAGTGCATGGTAGGTTTCCAGATGCATCCCTTCTGGATAAAAGATCCTATAGCTGGCTTCTAAAACTGATGTTGCAGCAGTGATCCATAATCCAGTTCATTCAAATGTATTCCATTGTTCTGATATGTTTTAATGGGAATTAGCTTAGGGATGTTCAATTAGCAAGCTGACATCTATAGACTTTTTTTACAAACTTGTTTATCTTTTATTTCAAGTGGCTATTTATTTACCACACTGGAAGAAGCTGCCTTTTTTGCATTTTCTGAATAAAGGCAGTGATGCTAATTTGAGTTAGTTTATGTTCACCTTTAAAATAAAATAAAAAACCAAAACTTTCATAATGCAATCTTCACTGCCCTAGAAAATGAACTCTATTGTACTTTACATTCTTCTCCAACGTATTAAATGTTGGATATGTTAAGATTGATGTCTCTATTGAAAAAAAAATCCAGCTAGTGCCCTCTAAATAAATTCCCATTTCCCAAAATTTCCATTGACCCTGTTAGCTTGGAATTATTGAGTTATTTTCTTGATTTATGCTGATAATTGTTACCTCTTTCCCAGGATACCAGAACAATCTCAAAGTGCTGTACAGTCAGAAGAGCACACCAGGGTCCACAAGGAAGATAAACAGATACATAGCCTCGGTGTCAGAGCGGATACTAGATGCCCCAGACATTCGAAATGATTACTGTAAGTAGCCATGGATTTGGAGTTTTAGTGAGACTTTGTTCCAAAGTGCAGAGGATACCTATCTCCTCTGCCATATTACCGCTTCCTTTGAAAGAATTGTACCCCCATATTGTATGGGATATGCCTACCGTGGAGAGGCAAGAAGGGGTTGTATTTTGATTTGACTTGGCTTTGTTCCCAAACTAGTGTGTATCGTTCTCATTTAGATCTGAATTTAGTTGATTGGAGCTCCCTCAACTTTTTGGCTGTGGCTCTGGATAAATCAGTGTATCTATGGAATTATGATTCCAGAGAAATAATCCAGCTTATGCAAATGGAAAACCCTGATGACTACATTTCTTCTGTTTCATGGATCAGAGAAGGAAATTACCTTGCAATTGGGACAAGTAATGCTGAGGTCCAGGTGAGGCAACTGAGACTGTATTTAATGGCCTAATATTCTGGTAATGGGGCAGAGAAGAATAAAAAAATAAAATCTTAATATTAAAGCAAGTTAAATTCTCTTTTGGAGGGAAACCTCTGAGAGATATTTCATTTTTAAACCAACGTCGGCTTATCACATTTTGGATTGGGAAACTATGAGCTGCTTCCTTTGATAGTCCTTATGGCCATGATTTGATTGATTTCTCATTTCTACATATCTGAGTTGAAACACGTTCATAACAAGTGGGACAGCCTTGTACATTCTCTCACTTGGGCTGTATTCCATGAGACAATAAAAACTAATAAGGTTGGGTATTTGGACTCTTCATTTATACTGATTTAGTTATGGGACATCCAGCAGAAAAAGCGTCTACGAAATATGGTCAGTCATTCATCCCGCGTGAGTTCTTTAAGTTGGAACAACTACATCCTGTCCAGGTAATAATTTCTAAGCAATATATCTCATGGGCACTGATGGGGAAGAGGTCATGTGGCTTATAATTTTTCATAGTGAAGAGAAAATATATTAAATTGGCCTTCTGGTACATTTGATATAGGTGAATATACTATTTTTTCCTTACAGTGGATCACGGACTGGTCACATACATCATCATGATGTCCGTGTGGCAGAACACCATGTGGCAACACTTGCTGGTCATACACAAGAAGTATGTGGGCTAAAATGGGCACCTGATGGCCGTTACTTGGCCAGTGGAGGCAATGACAATCTCGTAAACATATGGTCTATTGCTCAAGGGGACAACTGGTCATCGCGTCCTATGCAAACTTTTACACAACATCAGGGAGCTGTTAAGGTGAGTACATAGCTGTAGAGGGTAGACATACATCTTGGTTCAAAATTACATGGTAAAAAGCTCAATTAATGGTCATTTGGGTAGCTCTTTAACCAAGTTCCACAGCTTGCAGTGTGGTCGAATCCAAATCATGGCAATTTAGGTTCTCTTGGAAACTGGAATTTGTAATACAGGAAACAGATTTTGATTGTAGATGTGATGTTTAAAGTCCAAAATGGTAGCCACTTTAAAGTTCCGACAACATAAGAATGACAATAGTTTGTAAAATAACCATGACAAGAAATTAAAATGATAACATTTTAATAAAGCTTCTTAAATGGTAGGTAGTCCTTGTTTAGCAATTGCCTCATTTATCAACCATTTGTAGTTATGACTGTAATGAAAAAGTAAATTTACGACCTTCACAGGTCTGTAAAACAAAGGAAAACTGAAGTAAGACCATAAGCACAATTGCAATTTCACTTAGCAATCTCTTTGCTTAATGGCCCAGTTGCCTCTGCAAAAATGAGGACTATTTATAGTTTGTAAACACGGTATTTCTAATCACAGAAAATGGTGATAATAGTACACTTTCCCCATTAGGCTGTGGCTTGGAGTCCATGGCAATCCAATGTGCTGGCTACAGGAGGTGGAACAAGTGATCGCCACATAAGGATCTGGAATGTGTGCTCTGGGAGTTGCCTCAACACAGTAGATGCACAGTCTCAGGTAGGTTTGCTTAATACATTTCGAACATAGGTAAGGATTATTTCAACACTTTAAATTTGACATGCTGCATTTTTTCCACGTAAGGTTATATCCAGTCAATATTTTACTTATTGGATATTTTTTCTGGTGTTAATAGGTCTGTGCGGTCCTATGGTCTACAAACTATAAAGAACTTGTGTCTGGTCACGGGTTTGCTCAAAACCAACTGGTAGTGTGGAAATACCCATCTATGTCAAAGGTCACTGAGTTGAAAGGTAAGACCCATTGTGAAAATACTGCAATTAGATCAATGAAGGTACTATGAAGCCCATGAACATCATTGTGTACCAACAATTCCTCCTGACACTTTAAAAAGTGATCATCACAAATCTTAAAACATATTTATAAAATTGTCCTTGAGTTCCAACAAACTTCCCACAGGGATAGACTACATGCTAAGGGCTATTTTCTTGTCTGATAAATTGATGTTTTAAATTTGGTTGTGCTCACTGTAGCAGCTGTTTTGTAAATGCGTGAGAGTTTTTGTTTTGCTCCTAAATGCAAATGTGTCAGTGGCCAAAATGGTTGCTTTTCCTGGGTTGGATTAGTTTAATCTACACGTTACGGTGCTCTATTTCACAAAGCAAAATGCCTATGGCAACTCAAATAGATTACCAACTATCATTTACAGTCATTTGTAAAATATCTTTTCTTAGGTCACACTGCTAGGGTGCTAAGCTTAACTATGAGTCCAGACGGAACCACAGTTGCTTCAGCAGCAGCAGATGAAACACTGAGGCTTTGGCGCTGCTTTGAGTTGGACCCAGCACGTAAGAAGGAGAAAGAGAGCAGTACTAAAACCAGCATTATCCATCAAGGAATTCGCTGAGTTTCATCCAACTCCCTTCCAATCTATTGCTTTATGTACAGAATTTTAAACTATTAATAAATATTTCACTCTCCTTTAGAAATAGTGTGGGTATATGGATTGATATATGAATCACAAATGGTGTGAATGACTTTAATTGATATTGGCTGTTTGCTAGGACTTGGCTTGTATACCACTGTAATAAAAATAAACTATCTATTGAAGGAAAATAAAGACCAGGCTCTCCTCCTGATACAACCGATAACGTACCTTCTCTAAATCATTGTGACAGCTTTATCACTAGGCAAATTGTCTTAGGTTTGGTCTTTTCTTGGCTTTCAAGGAATAATTTAACTTCCCTCTTCCACCCCTCTTGAGTTGTGGGACAGATTAGATTTCAGAATTGAGAGTTAACCTGAAATATTAATTTGGGATTTGAAGTATGTTTTCAAGTCATAATCGAAGCTGATGCACTGGATGCAGAGCCCGCATAGCGTGTAGGATGATCGTGACAGTTTATCAACCTCAAGATGCAATATCCTGTTACGGAACAACAGTTTTATTGGGAAATACATAACAATTTTTCTTGCCAACTATTGTTGCCTAACCAAACAAATATATTGTAAATTTGCATGGCTGAACCCAGTAATTTGTGGGCTGATGTTTAAGACTGCTCTTCCAAAACTATTTTCTTTGAAATCAGCCTCAGCAGTCATGGAATAGTTTATCCTGAGAGTTAATCTTTCCACTTCTTTATTTTTTGCATTTCTTTTAAACTCAAGACATTAAGTCTAGTCCTTCTGTGGTTTTTTTAAGTCTCAGTCAAATCAACTGTAACCCAAACAGTCCCCAAAATAATTTTACTGCCTTCTGATTGAGTGGAAGTTGTGAAAAGCCAAGCCAATCAAGACCAATATTAGCCGCAGCTCATCTTTGCCAAATGCACTGGAACTTTTCTACGATTCTTGGGTCATGCAAAAAAGGCTGAAAATGATCTGTTATTAAGTAATCAAAATGACAGACGTTATTAGAGAATTGCCATTTTGGCAGATAAAATCCGTAGTGTAACTATTTTGACAATTGGTTGGGAGTCGGGCAGTGTACAAATTTAATAAAACGATGCAGTAAGTTTATAAATCAGATTACATGAATAAAATACATTTTAATAAAGATTCATGAGTTGGTCCTTCATCAGTAGGGCAAATAAAGCATTAATATTTCAGGCTTATTTTGAAGTGTAGCCTATTACAGTTATCTTATGAAATTTATCCATAGTTGTAACTTAGTGAAGTTGCCTGTGCTCAAGGAGGTGTAAACACTTCTCTTCCCACATGTGATAAGAGTTCTCTTATGGGTTTCATACAGGTAGTTCTTGACTTAGGATAATTTTAAAATACAATGGGCCTGGAATGGGTTCTTTACTGCATGGTAAGCATGTCTGCCCATCACAAAATATGCCATATACAGCTTTACAGTCACATGATCATATTTTGGGTGCTTGGCAACTGGCTCAACTTTATGATCAATTGCAATATCCCACAGTCATGTGATCGCAATTTGCTAATTTTCCCTGCAAAAACACTCATTCAGAGGAACAGGTTCACATGACCAGTGTTCGCTTAACAATTTGTATAATGATGGTGGTGATTTACTTAATGACCACAAAAAATGTAAAATTGGGTCCAGTCACGGGGTGCCTCCACCTACAACAACCATGACAACTTATGACCGTAAATCAATCCCAATCATATTTGTAAGTCAAGGACTACCTGACTACAACACTAGTCCTGTAGCAAGCTAATGGAGACTATATTGAAGCCTTATTAAGTAGTCTAGGCAAATAATTCTGATACCTACTCATTCAGAAAACTGCAGATAATCACACTCAAAATGTAGATCAGTTAACTGTACATCCTATTTAGAAGGCACATGGCTATTCAAAAATGCACATCAGAAAGACACTAGGGCAGGGGTGCCGAACTCACATCGTCACCACGTGACATATGGGGACTTTTTTCTCCCTTCAGTAAACCTGGCATGGGCATGGCCAGCACGTGACACATCTGGCCCACGGACCAAGAGTTTGACAGCCCTGCACTAGGGCAACATGAATGTTATTTGACTGACAAGCACTAAAATCAGCACTTGTAAAAAATGCTGAAAAAAATAATAGAATTCATGCAAACCAATGATTCTTAGGACAGAAATTTACTTTAGGCTTACAAAGAAGGGCATTTTAGAATGGGTAAGCTATACTGCCTAATTTGGGAACAGTGTCACGTGTTGATTTTTCATCACCCTTGCATGATTATCATCGAATATTGATCCATTAAGTACAGCAAAAAATTTTGAGAGCAGGCACACATATAGAAGAACAAACAAGTATCTTTTACTTTTTTCCAAATTGTACCCCTAAGTATCCCTTACATTGTAAAAGCTTCTCAGTCAAACATTGTATCAGTTTTAAAGGTTGCCATTAGCATTGGTTTAGGGTTTGTCAGACACAGATGGGGAAACAGTACACAGCAGGATAATCAGCGGGTGGAAAGATTAGTAGTGTTACAAAACCTATATCAACCTAACAGTGAACTTAGCTTAAAGGCTTTTAAACAAGATTGCCTTATTTCAGAATGGCCAGTGAATGTATCAAAATGTTCTGGGTTATACAAATCTCTCCAATAGTATATACAGCATTGTTTATGGCACATAATCTAGATTCTGGGTTAGTCTACCCCTAAGCTAGCACTGAGGTAGAGAGACCAATACAAGTTTATTCTAACAACAAAAAACGTATTCTTAGTGCCTTCGTTTTTTATATTCACCAATATATCCTTGCTTTCATATTTTGGCACTCTGAATTTAGGATGCAATACAGACCTAAGATCTGCTACTAAGATGACTTTCCAATGTATTCTGTTGCAGAATTATTTTGTACTCCCCCCCCCCCAACACAGTATTTGTAGCTTTTTCACTCATTACTCTCGACCAGACCGTAGGCAATAGCACCAAGGACTACGGGTCTCTTCAAGCCCAGGAGGATAATGCCCAGTAATTGGAGCGTCACCAAGAACTTAAGCCAGTGCACACAGGAAAGTATCTGGCCTGAAGGAGTGTCCATAAAAGGAGAGAAAGAAACAGGACAAGCAGGAGCCAAGGACTTAAATGTTGTATTGAACTTTGAGTTGAAGGTATTCTATAGACCCAGAAAACTAGTGAAAAATTGAATTTGCAATTCCTGTGTTCTTGGAGCAGAAATAATCTGATGCCTGACACCATGTACCGTGGATGAACCAGAAGACAGCCACCACTCTATTACAATGCTTCACAGGACTGATCTCAAGTTTTTCAGCTCCTCTCATCTAGTAAACCAACTTCAACTAAGACACCAATTCACTGCAAGAAGCAGCAGTCATTGGAACTGAAAATCAATACGAACATACTACTTACAGTAAAGTTGTTCTTTTCGCATATCAGGCCCAACTGACAATGAGCAAGGCCTTGAAATCAAGAACAGAATGACTATTCTTTTTCTATCCATTTATTTCTGTGAATACAAATGGAAAATTCAGGAGGGATTTCCTCCTCGTGAGAAGTCCTCCCCAAAATTTAGATTATAGGGAGCCTCTGTTCTTTGGGACAGATCCAATAATGTTTTAAAAGGCACACAGAGCAATGGCATACAAGCTGGACAATAGGGTCCTATTTCTTCTCCCTGGGCCTCAGTGCAATAAGAGCTTGCAGTCATCAAGCCATATGGAGATTGAAGTCCAGAGTTATTGCTAAGGTCCTGGGATCAAAGCAGCCAAAGCTGCGGAGCAATGCCAAGAGAGGAATACAGCCAAGTCAGTCAGACTTGCCTAGTAGTACCCCATCTGCACACAGAGCAGGAAAAGTTATCTCCAGGAGGAATTATTTCCCACCCCCAGCAAAAAGGGACTACTTACATTCAAGTAGGAAAGGAGTAGGAATGGCAGAACACAGACAATTAATAAATGACAACACAAACTTAGGGAGAGCAAAGTAACAAAAATCCCCACCTAGATCACATTGCGTGCGTAGAATTAAGTGGATGTGTCCCATCTGTCAGGGTTCTGCTTTGGTCCAGCTCTGAAGGGAGCCCAGCCCAGGGCAGATATAGGCACTTTGGAGGCCTTGGGCTGGATTCAGCACCAACAGCCCAGGCAGCCTGTCTCCCTTGGGGAAAGATGAAAGCGAGGCAACGAGGGAAACAGGGCAGTTGGGAAGGTGGTTTGGAACTGCAAGATAACAGTCTGTAGGCACTTGATCTGGTTAAGAAGCCCAGATATGGGGCTAGTTGATCCTACCCTTAGTTGGCTTTGATTTTGCCATTAGCAATGGCACCATTCTCATGGAAGCCATTTTGCTGAGGTTGTGTCATGAGCTTGGGCAGACGCTTGCCTTTGGTATATGACTGGTACCAGAAGTTGGAGAAGAGAACGAAGAAGATAACTCCATAAATCCAGATGAGGTGGATGAAGATGGGGAATTGATATTTGCAGTCAGGCATGAAGTAGTACTGGGAGATGTGGATGGAGACAAGCACAAACTGCAGCTAGAAACAGAAACAAGGCACAGATGAAATAAGTAAAGGTAACAGGTGGAGCTCCTTCTACTCACAGGTAATGATGGGTAATCCTTGGAAGAAAAGGGAAAGCTCAACATAGGCAACAAATATCAAATTAGGTTATAAAGTTTCTGTAATTAGCTATTCAAAAGAAATAGAATCAGACGAAGTGACCAAAGATGGTTTGTACAAATGAATAAAAAATGCTGGCATAATTTGCCTGTCCTTTTCCCTTTGTTACTTACCAGTTGAATGGCAGTGATGTGCTTCTTCCACCACAGGTACTTTTGGAAAGCAGGTCCTGCAGCTGAGAGCGCATAATAGAAGTACATCACAACATGTACCATACAGTTCACCATAGCATGGAAGGAGCCCATTCCTCCTGTAGAGTAACACAGGAAAGGAGAAAGGCAAACAAGTGAGGATGAATGACAGAACTAGACCTTACAGTCTAGATAAATATTAGAAAAACAATGAAAATTCATTTGGGGCACCTGGGATCATGATCAAAATGGTATGAGAGAAAAAACATCAGTAATTTGTATTCAAACCCTTGGCACAGCGCAAATACCGATAAGTCCAAGCATGGAGGCAGAGCGGGGAGGGGAGAAGACAGGCAATCCGGACGTGCTGTGCAGCTGCCTAACTTACAGGAGGCTCACAGGAGGTTTGCGCAGTGGCACCGGCAGCAGGTAGAGGGGATGGGGGAGGCAGGCGATCCCAATGCCCTGCATAGGTATTTGTTCGGCATGGCCGCAGGGAAGCCAAGAGATAGTAGGATAGAGTGGGCATCACCTTGGGATTGCCTCTGCCTAGCTCTGCTGCGTACTTTTTGCCCAGAGGGAGAAAGCTTTATCTGCTTGCAAAGGGGACACTTTGAAACAGAGCTAATCACTGTTTCAAACTGTCCCCTTTGCATGAAGCTTTGGAGTCTCTGTCATTTCTCCATCTGGAACAAATCACTCCATTCCCAAGTGTCCCGTAGGCAACCAAACACTTTGAAAGAGAGCTCTGCTTCAAAGCATCCCTTTTTCAAGCACACAAAGCTTCATCTCCTTCTGGGCAAAGAGTGTTTGGGCAGCTATCACCACCTCCACTCTCTCTGTCCCACTGTCTGCTTGCTCACGGCCTCAATCAAGGCCAAGCTCTTGGCACGCCCCTGCCTCCACCTGCCCTGTCAGGAGGGCAAAGAACCCCTGCGAGGTGCCGCAGCCAAGAAGTGTCCCAGCAGCAGCTGGGCCAGCAGGCAGGGCAAGTGGAGACCAGGGTATGCCAAGAGCTTGACCCATTGTAACTGCAGACAAAGAGACAGTGGGATGGAGGATGGCGCCAGCGGTAGCTGTGCTCCCATTCCCATCGGTCCCCATGCACCACCTCCTGCTCTTAAAAGTAATAAGACCTCTCCAAAAATAATCCCAAGTGCTTATTTTCAAGCCCAAGAGAAAGTAAGATCAGGTCTTATTGGACTGGAGTGAGCAGTGAGTTAGCTTGCAGTCCTGCATTCTAACCACTGCACCACCATAGCTCTTCAAAAACATGTAATAGCTAGGACTTTAATGATGACAGGAAAATAAAAGAAGAGTTTATTTTAAAATCTACATATATCCAAACAGAAATGTTTGAAAAGATCCAGGACTTCTATTATCCAAACATGACTTTAAAAAAAGAAAGCAGAGGAGAGCAAATAGTTGAAAAGTCCAAGACTGTCTTGTTGTTCCTATAATATCCTGGATAGCCAAACTATATATTCAAGTATATACAAGTATAATGAGAAGACACATATACTACATGTTTTCATGAGATACCGTGTCATAAAGAGACATACCTGAAAATAATTATGGATACAATTTTTTTCAAATATTGGAATCAAGTTCTGGAGTAAATCCCCCTTTAAAATCTCACCTGGACCAAATTTCACGCCCCACCACCAGCTCCAGGGTAGCACTGAATGGTGGAAAACATGCAGAAAGGTCACTTGTTCATTCTTTTTTCTTAGGATAAAGATCACCTGGAAAGAACAATGCACTGTGAGATGTAGGTTTCAGGTTTTGGCTAGTAGAGTATTTATACGTCTATCTATTTCTGATCCATCTATACCAAATCTAAATTA
>JAOYMU010000263.1:37706705-37719279 GCA_025802295.1 Psammodynastes pulverulentus | reverse complement strand
GAAATGGCGCGGCGCCCTTACGGCGCGGCTCCCCAGGGAGCCGCGGCGCACAGATTGGGAACCCCTGTGCTAGACAATCTTTTAAATATCACTGTATTTATCAGAAAACATATAGCCTGACCCACCCAGAACATCCTGCTGCATAAATGTAGAAAAGTATGTAAACATTGACCACTATAATTTTATAAGACTATAAATGCTGGAAGAATAAGTAGACTTGAGTGGCCACCATCTAAAGATACTGGGTGAAAAGCATCTACGCTTTAACTAGAAAAATAGGATCAATCATAAGAAGTCCAGAGTCACTTACCGTATCCATCAGCTCAATGATTTTAGAGAAAATGAAGATCCATGCTACACGGACCATCTAGAGACAAGGTAAAAGTTAAACCATCACAAAATTAAAATCCCATCTTTCCCTCCATTTTCTCTCCCTTTATAGTTTCCCTTCTCAATATTCTTCTTAGAACACCTTCACCAAAGGCTGTATTAAAAACTAAAGAAAAGAAACACAGGAGTACAGGCAGAACAAAGGGAAGACAAGACAGGAAAATGAAAAACAAGCTTACCCGAAGAGCCCTGGGATCCTGGGATGTATCAATAGGGTCACACCTCCATGTATAACCATTTAGCCAGCCTGACATTAAAAACTATCCAAAAAAAAAGCGCAATTAGAACTCATCATTCCTAGTCCTCTTCTTCATTAAAACTACATTTCGATAACATCACCGTTCATAACAGCTTTCTTTTCCAGGTCTCATATGCTGAGCAGGGTCAGACCAAACATTACAAAATTTTCAAATAAATATCAATGCATTTAATAACTAATATGCACATGTCTTTTTACTTGCGAAATTTTACTTCAAATATTTTTAGTGAAGCAATGTTTTTACTTCTTATACTGCTACAATGCAAGCATTACAGACTTATTTTCCATTAAAACCAAAGTAGGTTTTTAAGATATAATTGTATGTACTATATTTATCTCACTGAATAACACTAACTGATACAATTTTGAAAAAAGAAAATGAAATATCAGTAATAACACTGTATTCTTCCATATCAAGACAAATCCCATATGTTATTCTACTTTGGAAAATGTGTATTCACAGTGAAACATAAGAGGATTCAGAGAAGTCATTCAGTAAAACACTGGTAAAAATATGTGATCTTGTATGATAGTGGCTTATTAGTATAAATTCTGCTATCAACTTATAAAATGAAGTTGCAAGATTGCTTATTAATAATCATTTACTTTGACAATGTCATTTGTACCATTCCTAGTACAAAAATTCAAAATTCATGGAAATAAGCCCCCTGTATTGCATCAAATTTTAATACCTACTCTCTCAAATAAAAACAAACACTCTCATTTTGAGAAAACGTTTTTAATAAGTTTGAAGAACCTGAAATTTTCTGTTGAACTGAATCTTCTACCCAACCTTCATTGATTCATATGTCTTAAAGTAACTTTTACATATTACAGAAAAGTAGTGAGGGCAACTATAAATATTTCTATATCTCCTTGCTTATAGGTTCTAGATATGAAAATGTTGCATCGGTCTCTTACAGAGAAGTTGTGTCTAAGTAAGAAAGAATAAGTATCTTTCCAACTTACTGCTAAAGCAGGTAATTTGAACATGCAATAGTGAGCTGGTGTGTTTTTTAGTCAGAAATTATGTTTTTTAATATAATTATTATAGACAATTTAAATGTATGCTATATATTTAAAAACAAAAAAGGGGGCTGCACTTTTGCAAAGCTTTTAGAATGATAAACGTTTCATATCTCTTTTCTGAACTCATACTGTTTTAGATATGCAAAAGTAGAAAGAGATCTTGACACTGATGTTGGAGAGTCAATGTAAGTAACAATGGTATATCTAAGAGCTACAGATAAAATTGAATACAGGGAGAAACTTACCTCATAAACAATATAAAGTGATAGTGCCATCAAAAAAGAATTATAAACTATCATGAACTTCTTAAGGTTCACAGGTTTCCTGTTGGCCATGAGCCGTGGCCCCAGTGATAATACAAAATAGGCATAACCCAGTAAGATACCCGTCATAGGCCAAGGAGAATCCATAAGTGGATATGAAGCAATCCGAGGGTCTGTGGAAAAAAGATACATAAGGATCCTGCAACACATTAAATCTTTTGTTATCAGTAGCCAATGCACCTGGAGTAGATGCTTTTTAGGGATAGTGGTGTTTAAAGACTTGTGAATCATTTTGAAATCTGAACACTTCTGCATAAATATGACCTAAAACATAATCACTTATCCACACAAGTACTAAAACTAGATAGAGAAAACTGAATTAAACAAGTAAAAAACATTTTACTTGTTCATTGACTTATTGAGGAAAATGATCCAAAGTTATATATTTGTATGTGGCAAAAGTATGTGAACTTTTGAAGGATTCATTTCAGGGGGAATTAAGTCAGGCATTTCAGTTAATGAAACAATAATCAAGTGTAAGGGTAGGAGAGGTCTTGCCTATTGAAAGAACAGAATTTGGGATATTCACTATCAAAGAGATTACCAAACTTTCCAAAGAGTTTGGATTCCATCAGTCCATTTTCAGACAATATATACACTGTCATTGTACAAATGGAAACACTTCATTACTAATGTTACCCTCCCCAGGAATACTCAGCTAGCCAAGTTCACACTAAAAGCAAAATGTCTAATACTCCAACAGAACTCAAAGAACCCAAGAGGAACTAAAGGCCTCTCTTGCATTGGTGTATGACAGCATTCATAAGACCACAAAACTCCGGACAGCCACTATAATAGACAGTACCAAAGACATTGCTCTGTTGCAACTAGTAGTTGTTCAGATTTTACAGTTCTCTTTTCCATAAGAATGGAAGAAACAATAGCATATGACTATAATGACAGTAACTCTTATTCACATTTATTTAACAAATGTTTATATTTAAGAAAACTGAAACAAGCTCAGCATCCGAATGCGATGGGGATGGCATAAAATGCAAGGTAGAGGTAATGATAATAATGGACAATTTCTGTCCATTTCCAAGGTTGCTTAATTGAATTTTCTTCTAGTTGTTATAGGCAAAATCAAAATCACAATGTTTAACTTTCATATCCTGTCATAGAAAAAAAAACATTCTATAAATCAGGTGACAGGACTACAATTTCTTGTTATGCTGTTTCGGCCAAGGGAAGGTCAAACTTGTAGTCTCATCTGGACAATTCGCCAAAGGTCTTGTGCCAGTGCTGGTTCACGGATGTAGGAGGTCCCGTCACATTGACTGATAGTGCCAGCTCCAGCCACTACAAAGATTAGTTTTTTTAGAATGATTCAGAAAGAGGGACAATGTTGGTGCCCTCTAAACTACAAAGACAAATACTTATCAGTCTTAGCCTAACGATGGCCCTGTCTTGTGCTGTCACCTCCTTTTTTGTTTGCTAATTGTGCAGGTTGGATCGTTCCATTGTTTTCATGGACATTTCAAGAAGAGACGCTGCACACAGAATGGGCCAGGACCATATCTAGTATGAATTTTTTTAAAAAAACAACAACACAATTTTCCTATGTCATTTCATGGCTTCATTTTTCTACACATAATACATATACTTTGGCCAGAAATTTGTTTTAATTTCCACAGAGAAATTGTGTGCATCACAAGGGGGCAAGGAGATAACTATTACTCATCTATAGTTTGCGAAAGACCATGTGGATAATCCAAAAGGCTATTGGAAGAATGTTACATGGAGAAATGAGACTAAAATAGAACTTTTGCGCTTAAATAAAAAGTATTAGGTTTTGCAAAAGACAAATGCTGCATTCTACCCTAAGAACCTTATCCCATGTGTGAAATACGGTGCTGACAATATCACCGTTTGGGCTTGCTATGCTGACTCTGGACCAGGATGGCTTGCCATCATTGGTGGAATTCTGAATTGTATTGGCAAATTCTACAGGAAAATGTCAGGATATCTGTGTGTGAACTAAAGCTCAAGAGGAAGTGGTTATGCAGCAAGACAGCCCAAAAACCCAATCACAGAACCAAAAAATGGTTACAGCAGAAGAAAGTTAATGTTTTCGAACGGTCAAGTCGAAGTCTTGAACTTAAGCCTGTAGAAATATTGTGAAAGACCTAAAGTAAGCAGTTCATGCAAGGGAGCCCACTAATATCCCCGAGTTGAAGCTGTTCTGTAAGGAGGAATGGGCTAAATTCTTCCAAGACAATATACAGAGCTGATCAACAGTTATTGGAAATATTTACTTGTAGTTATTGCGGCTCAAGGGGAACACTCCATTTATTAAAATACTGAAAGCAAAACCTTTGCAACACAGAAATATGTAGCTTTGGATCATCTTCCTCAGTAAATTCAATTACCAGCCTAAACTTGTTTCCTTTTTGGGGGAGGAAAAGGAATAAAAACAAAAAAATAGTTTCAGTCATTTGGCTAAGATCTGCTCACCTGCTCCCTTCATGAAGTCTCGATACCTGTTCACCAACATATCCATGGTAACAGTATTAGTCACTGTTCTGCATAAGAAGTGAAAATGTTAGTCAGTGCATTAGAACTGGACAACCTGTAAATCATGCTTTTATTTGGATGCAAGTAATGAATAATTCTGTATTATTACCCAATTCTCAACAAAGCATGATTATTTTTGGGATGAAATAAAGGATTTAATTTATTTTTAATTAAATGTTTTTGCTGAACACATCTAGGTTTTTTTTTTCTATGAATGATTTTGACAGTACCGTAGCAAGTACCGACAAGTAAAAAAAGTACAAGTAAAACAAAGCTATTCAGACAAACTCAGTCTAGAGCAGGCATGCCCAACTCGTGGCCTGTGGGCCACGTGTGGTCCTGGACAGCTAGTAAAGTGGCCTCAGACCATTTATCTTCATTCATGACTAAAATATATATATTTAAGCAGCCAACCTTAGAAACTGGACATGAAGAATAAGAAAAATCACAAATCATTTTCTAAAATATTATTTTTGGTATAGTACTCAACCTAGAAAGATGCCAAGAAAAACTAACACATCCAACCACAATACAGATAATTCAAAATATGCTGTTACTGATGTGAAAGGGACCGACAGTATCAGTATACATCATGCAACAAGAACAAACAAGGGAATTTAGAACAGCCTTACTTTAAGAGGATCCAGCCTTTTTTTTTTTTTTTTTAGAATTTATGAGGGAATGAACAGTGAAAGAGCAAGACAAGCTTAGGACCAAGAAAAAAAATTGGGAAAGCATACCAGGAGTCGGGTGGTGTCAAGTTGCCAATTGTTCTTGACTTCTCTGAGTTTCAGAAATTTATTAGGCAAGTCCAGGAAGAACAGAACCCTAAAAGTACAACAGAGATAGAAGATCAAGATAAACAGTCCACATCAATTATAGGTAGCTCTTTCCTATCTCTATCATTATACATAAGAATATACTCTGACAGTGAAGCTAAATAGAAGCTCAAATAAAGCTACTTTAAAATATCTAAAGCAGGCATAGCCAATCTTTTAGCTTGCCTGGGCCGCATTGAATGAAGAATTGTCTTAGCCACATAGAAAATATATAATATAGTTAATATATATAAATGTACATAATAATAATAATAATAATAATAATAATAATAATAATAATAATAATAATAATAATAATATTGTGGGGTTGCATTACTAGCTGTCCAGGGGCACGTGGCCCACAGGCTATGGTTTGGACATGCCTGCTCTAAAGTATAATGTCTACATGAAAGGAAGATTTAACTTTTTTCCCTGAAACAATTGTCTTTAAAATGGGAGGCACATCACAGATTTTGGTGTGAATATGGGAAATGAGAGTAGATTTTTTCTGTCCAAACATTCATGATTCATCCATGCAGTTTTCTTGGCAGTGTTATGAAATTCCTTTAAGCCAAAATACATTTTTTAATCTCCCATCCTATCCATTCCCAGCTGGCCCCTATACCTGGCTACAATGCAATGCAAACTCTCCCAGCTATTTAAATCATGGCAACTGCTGTTGAATTGATGTGGAGGAATATGGGGGTTTCTTAAAGAGAAACCAAGTTTCCTATCTTTCTATGTCTAATCTGTACTCCAATGAAGCAATAGGGCAAAACTTAAGCAATTGATCTGGGTAATAGGAAATGGCTACTTCTTGTTGACTCATTGGTGTATAACGCCAGAGTTTATCTCCTGAAAATAAGTATAGCTCTGAGAGCTGAGCACAGCACTTTAGGGGTACATATTGCACGAATACTGTAGGCATGCTAGTTCTTTGAAAGATTAAGGAATGAGGACTTGTATGTTTTTGTATTTAATAGGAAACCGATTACTGAAATATCAATAATAAGTACTCCCAGCATTAATTTTCCCACTGGGCACTCTGTGCTATAATGAATTACATTTCCCTGCTTAGAGATGATTAAATGAGCATGTCTGTTCAAAGGCTAGATTTAATCAGGTCTAAATATTTTTTTTACACAGTACAGAGCAAGAAGGAGAAATGAAGTGTCCAATACACTTTCCTGCACAGTAGAATACAGAGATTAAGCAGTCACTGTCCTCACATGGGCTCAACCTGCTCAGCCTGTTTGGGAGCTAGAGGGAATTCTGCTCAGCATTCTGCCACATAAGCAGCCCAGCCCCACATTCGAGTACATGGTGCAATTGTGTCATATAAACACCCAGACCAAGAATACAGGACAGTTCTTCCTCATATCTTAAATAAACTAGAAAATGCAACAGAAACCTGTGATATTCTCAAAAGCCTACTCCAATACACTATGTGGCCATATAATATTGTCTGGATACCATTCTGCCCTGGCACCAGTGCATACCAAAGCATTGAACAGGTCAGACTGGAACAGTACAGTAGGAATTTTCAACATTCTACAGATTGCTAAAATGGCTTTAAAATTGAAAGCCTTCCCCCACCCCTTACTAGTTTAAGAAGAAAAAATGTTTTAGTTGACATCTGCTCACTAAAATTAAACTGCCATCAACTTTAGGTAGAAGAAAGAATGTAACACAGTTCTAATGCTATAGAATTCAAACCATGGGATAAAAAGAGTCAGAAAATCATCCCTCCTCCCATCAGATGAAATAGAGCAGATCTGAATATCTACATGGGAACACGTTCACTAAGCATTTTCCAAATGGAATCACAGAAATGTTAATTGGAAATACATATTGAAATAAAGCTCAGTTGTGCTTCATCATCTATTATTGTAATCTAATGCCCAAATTCCAGTTCCACCCACCTGTACAAACAGTATTCTGGCAAAATTGTAACATGGCACATCAGGCCCCTAGCTTGGCTGCATCTCCAACCCACTGACATTATGAAGTCAACAGCACAAAACCCCACGCCCATATGAGTTGCTTGCATAGAAGTGTTGTGCCTGGTACTGCCACGCACATGGATGCAGAGAAGAATCTCTCAATAGCATATTGATGCATAGAGACGGAGGAGGGGATTGGAATCCTTCCTGTTCTGCCAAGTGAGGTTGTGCAAAACATCCAGATCAGTGGGGAAAAGTACCCTTAAAATGGAGGACAACACTGAAAACAGACATTCCAACTCCAATTTTATATTCAGAGCATTACGCTGACCACAAACCATACATGCTAATTCCCACTAGTTCAACTGTATATCCATTGGATTGCTACTTCTTTTAGAATAAGTCAGGTTTTTTTAAAATAAATATTTCCCTAGTTCAGTGACGTACAAATAGATTGCAAAGGCTGTCATATTCTAACAATCGTTATAAAATTATAGAATCTAAAGCTTGTAATAGAGGAATAAACGGATCAAGTTAAAAGAATTAGTATAGAGCTGTCCTTTGAAAGATTGTTATGTCCAAAGGGAGAAGTAAATGGGCTCTATTTCAATCATATTCTTCTCTGGAACCTGCATGATTAACAGTTCTTAGTCTAAATCCTTTCAAATTTCCTGAAGGCCACATTTTGATCATGTTGGTGATATCTAGCGAGATAGGCCCAGAAAGGGGATCTAAAATATCTTTTTGTGAAGGAGACATTTTTTTCCAATTTGGTAAAACTTAATCACATTTGAATAAAAATAAAAGATAAGCTATTATTTGCAATAATAATCAGGTCAAACTATCAAATATGAGCAAAAATAACTAGTGTTGGCTTACCATCAGAAACCAAGCTAGCCTGATTTATTTATTTCTGTTTATTTGTATCCCACCTGTATGATTTTTGCAAATAAGTCAAAGCGGCAAATATACCAACATACCTTCCTCCTATTTTTCCCAGAGCAGTAACCGTTTGGCTGTGTGTGTGTGTGTGACTGGCCCAAGGTCACCCAGCTTGCTGTCATTGCTAAGACAATACTTAAAACTCGTGGTTTCTTGCTTTCTAGTCTAGTATCTTAACCATTAGCCCAAACTGGCTCTCATTTAACTTCAAGAGTCTTTATTAAACTTTAGTATAGCGGCCACCGTTGTTACACCCTGCCACCCCTTCTCCAGGTAGAAATCACAGAGATTGTGTCAATAATAGAAGTCACATGTATTTCCTCAGTGATAATCCAGAATTGAGCAGGTAGTGATCCTACTTGCCTTAAGGCAAACAACATTTCATTGTAATTGAACTGCTGTTGGTCCTGCAATTAAAACTTTGGAGTTCTCAAACACTGAGGTCTCTTTTTAGGTTAATGTTTTAGTCATGGGAAAGAATGAGCAAAAGCCATTCACTAATTTCATCCCATATATTCACCTCCTGTAAAACGAATGACTTCCACCTAAATCCTAGGCAATATCTTGTGAATTAATAGAAAGCTGCAGTATTTAGAAAGCCATCTAAAACACTGTATATAAACTTAGCGCATATTGGCAGTTTCCTACTAATGACTGCTCCAGGACAATTAAAAGTAGGTCCTTGACTCAAGGGGAGTCTTGATGGAGTAGTCATGTGAGTTTTTCATGGCAGTCTGAAAAAAAAATCATCTGCTCCAGGTAACCAGCAAAGCATAAGCCATAATTAGACTGAGAGAAGGATTTAGCACCTAAGCAATTGATAAAATCTCTAAGATACAGAGAATATTTTTTCTGCTTTTATTTACCAGCATGCCCATTCATATTAAGTACATAATGATTTTGACAAAAACTACTTGGCTCCTTTCCTTAATCGTTTACAGTTCAAGTGCATGCTGGGATTTATACATTCATATGGCAGATGGTTTCAACTATTAAGGAAATAACCCCTATGAGATACCCTCAGAGACTTATTTTACAGAACTCAACATTTGCTCCAAAATCTGCACTTGAACAATCACCCAAACCAACAGGTGACAGAGTCCCCCAGTGAATACTACACAATTAGAAACATCACTTAAAAATTACATGCCTACATTAATCTGCTGTTTACATAAAACAAATTTAACTTTTTGTCAAAAGACTCTAACATATCAACTGAATTTTGATTTTTCTGAGCTTTCAGAGAGCCACTTATGAACAAATGCATTTTATTCAGGTTACATTTTAAGGCCACTATTCTCCACGAGTCCCTCCCATACTGCCATGTTTTTGTCTTATTTTTCATATAGTATAAACAAATGAGGAGAAATTATATCCATTTTTCCTTGCCCATACTTTTCCATGGCTTTTATTACCACTTCAATAGGCTTCTACATGCTACAGCATTGTAAAATAAATAAAGGCACATTTTAAAATAATAAAGGCACGTTTCTCCCAACTTCAGAATGGTGAAGGAGGAAATGTGATAGGGCATATTAGGGCATATTAGAACAAAATAGCTGGAACCGCATTCAAAACATTAAACAGCAATACATGCCTATATCAATATTAGACAGACAGGTGAGCAGTGTCGTCTTCTATAGAATGGTGACATTTAAAATGCAAGATGCATAACTTGAATTTAGTGGGGGAAAAAATAATGGAAATAGTCAGTGGAATACTATAAGTAATAATTAAAGTTATTTAAAATGCAAACTTGATCTGCATTTCCCTGAAATACTTTCGCCATAGAATACAGTTTCTTTGATGTAATTGAGGTGTCAGCTAAGCACAGTAATGTGCCAATACTGAGCTCTCCAGCACAACTACTTCCACAAACTCAGCTCTTATCAGGAATCAGACATACAAGCTAGGCAGAAAAAGTTTACAGGCCACCTCAATCAGAATTCTTTGTATCTGGAAGAAAATTGACCGACTATCTTCTCTTTGTACAATCCATTCATTCACGAAATGTTAACAACTCTAAACGTAGGATAAAAGCAGCCCAGCAAAGAAAATAATTACTATTGTGCTTAGTTGGGATTTTCGATAGATGTAAAATAATTCTAACAAATCAATAGCAATGGCATACTCCATTTTAAATATTGCACTTATTGTGAAGTCAGTTTTAAATATTTTTTCTCTAACTGAGCATATTAACTGTCTTGATATACAACTGAAATATAGTAGAACAATCTATGATACCTCTGCCTACTGAATCTAAAAATATAAGATTTGATTATATATTTAATTCACATACGTTTTTCTCATGTCTCATCTTCACTATTTCTAATGTCAATAAACAGGAACTAACCTTGGAACAGAAGATTCCTCTAACTTTGACAGGGAGAATAGAAATTTAAGCAGACAAAAACAGGAAAAAAATTAAGCATATATGAATCTTTTGCTTAGAACCTTTTAAAGATTCAAAGAAACATGTGCATTTGATTTTGATTAAATAGTTTGAATATTTCAAGAATAACTTTAAACTGAAAGATGCGAAGTGTTGTTATATCTAAATGTAAACTTCATAAACATGTTATGTTTAATACAGAATGTTAAAAAATTAAAAATGTAAAAATTCCCAATCAATTTTTCTGAGCCTAAGGGTTTTTTCCCCAAATTCCAACATCAGCATCAGCCTACTAAAAAGGGAGTAGCCCTTTTGCTCTGTTCCAAGGAAAATATAGTGTTGCAATAAATATGATTATTCATGTAACGAATACATCCATTATGGTATAAATTTTCTGTACCTTGATCAGATATGATGAAGAGTCTCTACTCCATAAAGGTTGTGACACATAATATTATTAATCTTTATAGTATCTCAGAAAATTTTCAGCACTGTGCTTTGAGGGAATCAACTTGGGTAGGGACTTGGCAAACAATTTAACACATAGCTGGTAATGTGCAAGTTATGAGAAATTAACTGACCATTGCAGATTCTTGTCAAATGCATGCATCAGTTGTTGGGTTTTTTGTTCTTATCATATTGTTTTTGTTATGTTGGTGCTCAGAACATCTTACATAGATGTGCAGCCATATTAATAAATAATTTCTTACTTCCTTATCCCTAGTATTTGAGAACAATGCACAGACTGAGGTTTTTTTCTTAATCACCATACATTTGAAAAGAAAGGAAAACAATAAGATGGAAGGGGAGCAGATGATTAACTTCCTTCTGTCCCTTTCTAACTGCATGGTGAACTATAAACTATTGCTTATACATTCTGATATTGCTACTCCCAAGACCTCTATTTTTACTGAAGAATTTGTGCAAATACAGAATACCCACTGTAACTTGTAGCAGGCACAATACGAGTGTGATTGTTTCTCCTGCAGAAGCAGGAGAATCCTTTCTACAATTAATCCTATTTCAAAAAATATTTTTTCTAAGGATAGCAAACAAAGATGATGAAAAAAGGGGAAGGAAGAAAAGAATGTACAAGAAATGAATGGTTAAATTCAACTTCAGCTTTTACCTAAAGGGGGGGACGGGGACTAAAGGAAATCTATTAATGCCAGTGGCACCAAACCAAAATCCCTATGCTTTTAACAGCTACATATCAACGTTAGATTGTTTTATTATCACACTGCAAGATTACAAAAAAAACGTCCCCTATTGAATGTCTGCCTGTCACACTGACGTCACAAGCCCTTGAGTTTGTGTAGGCTAAGAGGGAACAGGGTGAATTTCGATTAGCAACTGTGCCTTCTTCCCTACGTTTACGATTCGACAGTTTTGCCTCAGATTAATCCGTCACGAAGACCGGGGCGAATAGTGGCGCTCCCTCAACTGGCTTGAGTCTCACCGGCCCCATTTCTCTTAACGAATATACGCTCGGCCTCTTCTGAAGCAGCATCCCGTTATCGTCGTCGTGTTGCCCCCGCCGCCTCTCGCCCCCATTTTTTAAATCGTTGCGATAAGCGAACCCGTACTAGTGTCCTTCTGAGAAAGGAAATAGCCTCTTTGCCCAGCTCCCGTTGCTTTTAAACAGAAACGCTCCCGCCTCTTAAAAGACATGGGGAGCTCTGCTCCTGTCAAGTCGGCCTGCGTCACGAGCGCTGCGGGCAGGCGGGAGAGGAAATCGCTTGCCCGCCAGCTAAGAGGAAAAAAAAAAAAAGCTCCCGGTAAGCGGACGAGGAGAAGGCGGCGAGATCGATCCCAAGCCCGCAGCGAATAGGGTGTGGCAGCCGGGGAATGCAAGAATGGGAGGGAGGCAGCCGCCTGAAGTCGGGCGGGATGCGCGGCTCTCTCTTGCAGGCCCAGAAAAGCCTCGTAAAAAGTATCGAGAAATCTCTCCCCCCCCCCTTCGT
>JAOYMU010000263.1:37613319-37626265 GCA_025802295.1 Psammodynastes pulverulentus | reverse complement strand
CCTTCAAGGTCAGCTTCCAACTCTGTTATTCTGCTAGAATTTAATTTCAGCATCTTAACAGCTCAGCATCTTTTCACCATCATTGGTCAATCAGGAGCTCTCCAAAAAACCATTAAATCTTATATTTCAGCCGTTGTTGTTTTTTTGAAACCTTTCTCTCTCTCTCTTGACCTTTTCATGGAATCAAGGAGAATGTCTTGCAACTGGTCAGTGTCATACAGCAACCCTTCTCTTACTCATCCCTAAAACGCAGTGCGTCTCATCAAGAAATCCCTCTTATGGGAAATGAATGGCAGGGATTTTGCTCCCATACTCAAATTTCAATAGTGTCTCTTTGAAATGAATTGGAAAGGAATGGCGATGCATTTGTTTCATTTTTCATTGGTTTTAAAATGAAGCGAAGCCTGACAGCACATGTCTCTTTCTTGGTGGTGGTGTTTGGAGGCAATATTATTGCAAACCCGTGTTCTATTTATAAGTCAGCTTTTGAAAGGATGAACGACCAAGATTTGCTTTTGGTGCAACTCATTAGATTTTTTTTTTGAAAGATAAAATGTGTCTTGTAGCAATATGCATCAGATGGCAATTTTTGCCTTTTGATACTCCATCACAGTTACTTCAGAAAGTCAACTCCTTCACTTTGCTCCTGATTTGTGTGTTTGCGAGCAAATAAATTGAACTAATATTGATGTTTCTAATTCTGAAAAATTTGATGATGCTCCTAGACTGAACTGGGGGGCCAATTTCGTTTGCTTTTGAAGGTGACAGCCAGACATATATTTTCTAATATACTGGCGCCATGTAGACTAGGTATAAAATCAATGCTTCATGCTATGTTAAGAGTGGCACACAAGAAAGATAAAACACTGACAAATCTAGAGCAAAACTGTCAACAACTTCAGACTTTTCTGCTATGGACTTCGCTATGATTAGGGGATTGGAGACCAAAACATATAAAGAACAGTTACAGGAACTGGGCATGGCTAGTCTAGTGAAGAGAAGGACCAGGGGAGACATGATAGCAATGTTCCAATATTTGAGGGGCTGCCACAGAGAGGAAGGGGTCAAGCTATTTTCTGAAACACCTGTAGGCCAGACAAGGAATAATGGATGGAAACTGAACAAGGAGAGATTTAACCTGGAAACAAGGACAAACTTTTTGACAGTGAGAACAACCAACCAATGGAACAGCTTACCCCCGGAAGTTGTGGGAGCATCATTACTTGGGACCTTCAAGAAGAGATTGGGCTGCCACTTGTCAGAAATGGTGTAGGATCTCCTGCTTGGGCGGGGGGTTGGAGTAGATGACCTACAAGGTCCCTTCCAACTCTGATTATCTGTTATCTGAAATTAACCAAAAGTGCTTTAAAAATGACATTATCTCTGCATAGTGCTCTGTGCTGAAGTAGAATGCCATTCCATAAAATGAATTGTGAAAACATGATGCAATAAAGAATTCTGTATAAATTTCACAATGAATATCTAGTGACTAATATACTGTATATTCATTCTGCCACCAATAAATTGACCAGGAGCCATATAGTTTTGAGTTCTATAAACTAAGCACCCTTGATATATATAGTGTAGTCTAAGACTGCTGAAGTTCATTTCTTTTAGTCTCAAGCTTGGAGGCAAGGAAGGTTGGAATTGAACTGGAAAGCCAACTTATTTGCCCGTAAGCTACTATATATGCTTAATATTTAAGGATGGTTTGAATCTTTAACTATCTCAGGAATAGAAATACCTGTATCAGCCAGGTGAAAATGTGGGTGCGGCTAGAGCATACTAGATTTGATTTTATCTAAATTGCATTAAAGTAATTAAATATAGTTATTATGGCTATTTCTTTTGATTTTTACTGCCAATTTCTCCCTCCTGTAGAATTAACAATGTTTAGCAACTTCTGGAAAACCTTTTGTGAGTCACACCCTTCTCTAGAGTCTCTCACATTTTTTCCTTGCCTTCAAGTTTCTCTACAGATGAAGATAATGATACAGAAGTGGAGGCAATTGAGGTGGACATGGAATTGAACATTGTCACAGAATGCTGGGTTGAACCTCAAAGCGGCTATGTGGATGGTGTTCAAGAGAGTTGGCAGTACCTACACGGCTTATCCTACCAGAAAATCCCCAAAGCGGTATGTTTTTGCACTGGGGAGAGGCAACATTTGTTTGACTGGCAGCCAATCTGCTGATTTTTGCTGAATCTCTTTTGTTGAGAGGGATTAAGACAGGGATCGCTTCCTGTATATGGGCAGCAGGTGAAACAATTATGCCAAAGCAACCTATGCAGCCAAATGACTGGGGAGGCTTTGTCTCACTGAGGAAGGAGCCGTGGCCTGTGTTTGTATAATTGGCTCTGAATTATCCTTGCATCCTATCCCTGTACCATTTTGAATGCATTTTTGAAATTTGTTTTGAATCCTTTTGAAGAGGTTTTCCAGACTACTTTATTTCAGGTTCCTTTTTCAGATCTATCCTCGAGATCTGTCCTGCATCCATACTGTGCTTGCTTTTGAGTATATCAGCCAACTTTGCCAAAATAAGGACTGGGTTTTCCCAGCATGCGATTCAAGATCCATTGCTGTTGAAGGTACCGGTAATTGATTTGTTTAATACTTTCTAGACATTCCTTTATTAGATCCTATGGACTTAATCCTGAATATGACATTTTATTTTTAATTTTTTTTTGCTGTAGGTCGTGATGCTCGAAGTAGCTCCCGTGTACATGAGATTCCTTTCCAGTTTGACCTCATGAAACTTTTACCAAAATGCCAGCAAATTGAGATGGTTTTTTTGATGCTGACAAGAGGCAAGTTGTGTTTATATGCATCAAGGAAAGGATATCAGTTCATTATTTCTTCCCACCTCTGAAACATATTAAGCAGTAATGAAGATAAGCACATCTGCAATGTGTGCCATCCTCTTTTGAACATCCCCACCTCACCAACATTTGACCTTAATAAGAGTTTTCTGTTCAAATGTGTTTCTTGAGCAAACTTGACATTGTTGTCATAATTCGACGTTGTTGAAAATGTAATAATGAGCTTGATGGGAAGATCTCTACCAGTTAATATTCCTTACTGTGTAATTTCTGTTGTGTGGGATTTATTTTTATCTGGTAGGGAAACTTTAGATGCTGTTTGCCTATCTAGGCTATCAGATCTATATAAACTGCATCGCTGTGTTTTCCTAGCAACAGGAGAAAGATTTACGCATAGTTTTTATCGTCTTGTAGAAAATGATGGAATCATAAAGGATTCTTCTTTCTTGCCCAATGAAATGCTTCTTGGCCTTTTTCATGGCTGTCTCCAGCATGACCTCAGTGACAGAGAAATCACACTATTGGACACAGATCATGTAACTTTCATGGAGCAGGTGCTTCAGCGAGACAGAGATGGACACCCACCTCCATTTAAGCTCTCTACGGTCCAAGGTAAGAGAGACACAGTGACTAATTCTTCCTTGAGCTATTCCTCTGATGGTTTCCTCACCAACGTGTTTCTTTCCAGAAGAACTCCCAAAGACCTCCGTTCCTTCTGAATGCCAGAATCCGAAAAATACTTATCACTCTTTCGGCAACAAAGATACAGCTACCTCTGCAAGTGCATATCAGGTACAATGATCTTTTGAGCTCAGTGTCAACATTCCAAATACCATTATGTAGCAGGGATGAAGAATTTGTGACCTTTGGATATTGTTGTATTACAGCTCCCTGCAGCAACAGATAGAATAGCTAATTATGAGACATGTTTAAGTGTATATTTCAGCATCTGGAGAGCCACAAGTTTCCCACTTGTGGGTGTTAAGATCTAAATGACTAAATGATGGGAGCAATTAACTTCTGGTACCAAAAAATAACAGTGTATTTTGCTTCCTGATTAGGATGAAGAATGAGACAGCCATACCTGAAAGCTATGCCATAATCCAATTATGTTTCCTCTTTCAGACTCCAGTTAATGTAAAGGAGTCAAAAAATGATATCTCACCAACATCTGTTACACTCTTTCCCCAATGGAGATGTTATGCCAAGCTGGTAAATCCACAGCACCTTTTCCTTACCTTCTTGCCAGCTATGTTCTCAGGTAAAGGATTCTGCTTTTAAAGCTATCTAGGGAATGCAAGAGAAGTTTGGCGTTGGTTCTTCAGTTGTAAAGAAATGAGACAGGTATTTGCCTGTATATTGTAGTGAATGATATGAACAGAATTTAAGCTTGCAAGATTTACTTTACTTTTTAATTATAAGCCTAAAATGCTTCAGGTACAAAGGATGTTCTTTTGATTAAAGAAATTGGGGCTAGATAACTTTATTTTTATATAAACTGGGTTCATATAGCTCAGCAATAACTGCCCATTCCTTATCTTTTCACTTCATACAGTTTTCTTCATTTCAGCAATGGAACTAGATTTGATAGCAGAAATTAAATAAGTGGGGTGGGGGCGTGTAATTTCTTTTTGGTTAATTCAGATTACACATATCTAAGTGCCTGTGTGTGCATGTGTGCTATACATCTGCTGCCCTGCTGTGCTACATAGTCTCTATTTTTTAAAAAAGGGTATGTTAATGAAAGCTAATCCTGCATTTGTATAAATAATGTAACCTGTGTTGCTGAATTTACTTTGTGTTTCACAAATTCCCTTTTTTTAGTGGAATGTTTGTGCTTTTTAAAGATGAGTTTAGTGTCTTGCCCTTTTGATTTACCCTCAGAAAGTGTTTATATATGATACCTATCCGTTATGCTGCCTAAAAAATGAGTAATGATATGTGAAAAGCATATATATACTGATTGCCAAGCAATTATAAGTTTAAATAATATGCCAGTTAAACCCCTGCCCAGACAAGTATCACAGAGTTACTACTTTCCCACTGATAGCCCTATGGGGAGAAAGGACTTTCTTGTGGTTAACGTTTCCTAATAATAATTTCATCCATTTCTGGCAGCAAAGACAAAACATCAGTTATATCCCATGGATGTATTTTGGTATTGCAATCCTTAACAATTATTTTGTTTTGCAGATGTTCAGAGATTGATGACTTCTGGGCCAGACCAAACCTCAAAAGAGACAGACCTTACATTGCCCCAAGAAGCACAAGAGCTGAAGCCTATGGCCCTGCTTCCAGCTGTCAGCATAACACCGGCTGATGGTAAGAACCTTCTTTGCCTTGTTTGGCTGTGCTATAAATGCTGGCTCGGGAATGTTGAGTGGGGACATTAAATTATAAGCATTCGTGACTATATACACTAGAGTCTAGTGCAGCTATTTATATGAGCTTGGAGCCTCACTCTTCATGTCCTGGAATGTAGTCATGCAAACACTAGCTGCCATGAGGCAAACAATAGTAGACTATCAAAGGCAGAAAAATCGAACAGTGCAAGGGCATGGTGCCATTTTGGGAAAGCTGAACTTAGATTAGATCAGATCAGAAATCTTAAATGCTGAAGCAGGGAAAGATGCTTTAATCAAGCATCTCTGCCTATCATACTTTTGACCTGTGGTGATGCCTTTGGCTTATTTGTCTAAGACCAATTTCGGCATGAACTTCCAATTACTGATCTGAAATGACCAATTATTTATTTCTCTTATATATTGAGTCATACATGCATGCAAGCATTTATAAGCAGTTCAGGGAAGAGGAATAGTCTTCAGAGTTCTCTCTTCTTCCCTCCTGTAGGAGAAACAGCAACAAATCAGCCTTCTTCCATTCCTCAGAGGAACTGGAAGCAGAATTGACGGTCCTCTGCAGTTCTCAGTCATTTGCCATAGAAACTATATTTTTCTGTCCAAGAATGATTATGGATTTTATTTCTTCATCTCACATGGTTTAATAGCAAAGACCTTTGTTTTCACCTTTTCATAATAAATCATAATAAATCTTTATTGTAGTTTACCATATTATTCTCTATTGTTGCCCAAGAGGCATGACATATGAAGGGTGTTTCCGGCTACAAGGGGTAGTTTTTTTCTAGTGCTACACAGCAATCACCAGCAATAATTTAACTTCCAGGTAATTGTAGATACTAATACTCATTTTGGCACCTGTTTAACTAATGAGTATACTTAAGCAATAAACTTAGAAAAGGAAATCTGCCTGAGACCAAACCACGCCTGGCACATTTTCCATCTTCTTTCATCTATATGCTTAGTTGACAATCAGACCAAATACAAATTAAAAATTCTCACATGGTGGTTTGAAGAGCAGGTAAGTTGCTTAATATCCAGTCCAATGATTTGTCAGTTTAGATCTTTATTGGCTGACTGGAAATAGCTGTCTGTGGTCATAGGAGACATTTTCTCTATCATTTCTTTGATCTTCTCTGGAATAGAATAGTCAGAGATTGGACTTAGGGCCTTGTGCTTAGAAAGCATGGGCTCTGCTACTCTCTAGTATTTTACAGTGGATAACAGCTGTTGAATGTTGGGCAGGATAAAGAGATTGCATGGCTGCCATGTCAGGTCACAATTAGAAAGTGGCCATCACCCCTTAATATTAACTGTACATGACTGCCATGTTGCTCTGAATGCCTGAGATTCAATGTGAGTTGTATCCAGGTTAAAGTGAGAACACTTTTCATTTGTATTTTAACCATTGTTAAAATGGTTTTTGTATTTTAACTGTTTCATTCCCAAGATATGTTTAATTTGCAGAAACTGGCCAGACTATAGGAGATCCAGATGCTGGATCCAAAAAAGAAGGACGCATCTCCTTCAGCCGTCAAGCATCTCAGCCTGACCTGAGTGAGAACTGCCGAGTTCGCTGTCCTATCTTTGTCTACAGTTGCTCCTTGGAAGTGCTACGGGAGCAGATGATAAATTCTAGGACAGAGAAATCTCTACGGGATATCTTTTTCAGGTGAGGTCAGCTTGAAGCATGCAAGAAATTCAGTAACATCTGCATATGTAGTAGGTAGATCTTGGACTGAGGTAAAGGATGATGTAATCAGGACTCAGTATCCTAACAGTTGACAGAAAAGCATGTATAAAGCTATGTACGTGTTTGTGTTGAAGTCAGGACCATTAAAACAGGAATACAACATCTGGAGAGCAATCTATCTCCAGATGTTGCATTCATGTTTTAATGATCCTGGCTTCAACACAAGCACTCGGTAGACATTTGGGGCCTCTTTTAGGTGATGAATTTCTTAGGCTTATTGGGTACGTCTGTTTTCCAGAAACCAGTCTGTGGAGCGCCCCACTAGTGCTCCTTGGTTAGATTCCAAGCACAAGGAAGTGGTGAGTTACTGCACTTTGCTACAGGAACATTCTCACCAGTGCTATGTGAAAGGTAAGGGACAGAATTACCTTGCTGGGGATGTTGAGGTTGGAAAAACTGGGATGTTTTATGTAACAAAGTCACCTTAAGTTTGTCCTAGGCTTCACCTAGTACCTGGGGTACCTGAAAAGACTGGACATTGCCATATTAATATAACAAATCTATACCCTCAGACAGTAACCCTGGGATGCCTTCTCTTTAACATTTGCCCTTCCTGCTACTTGGTTGAAAAACATCAGAGGCACTTTTGCCCAGACATTTAATATTTATGTTCCTCGTTTGACAGGACTATTTCGGAGCCTTCAGCAGGGTCACAACATCAGCTCTCCTGATCTGCTAATAGCCATGGATTATTGTGAGGAACTCCTGCAGGAGATCGATATCACCCGCTTCCTGCTGACACTATGTAATCACGTGCGCACCTTCTGTGAGCGCCACCAGCAGCAACTGCTTGTCAGCTTAGATGGAAATCAAGCATCCAAACCACGTGGTGTACTAACATCGGTTTCCAGGTAAGATTAACATTTGATACAAAGAAGAAAAACAAAACAAAACTGAAGGAATTGCTTGTAGTCTTGTACTGACCATATCCCAGGGTAAATATTTTTAACATGTTGGTTCTGTGACTTTTCAGAATTTTACATAAGGAAAAAGAAGGTATTAAAATTTATAAGAATAACAATAAAAATATAGGAGGAATTTGAAAATCCTCACATAATAGTGAAATTAATTTTTTTTTAAAAGTTTGGAAGGGCTTTTTACTGGAATTTTATCTCTTATGACAAAATGATTAAAGTGAAAGGGAAAAAAATTAAATCAGAAAGAAACAGAAACAGGTCTCTTTCAATAGTACGTGATAAACAGAGACTTCATGTGAAATTAAAGAATGTTCTCTGGCGCTGTTGTCTTGGGCTTTTGAAATGATCGTTAGTCCTATCTTCTGTTTTCCTTTGGGCAACCCAGAAGTCAGAAGAAAGTATAAGAGAAATGAAGAAAAAAGGGGTGGGAGGTAGAAGATGGCAAGTCTTTGCAAGTTGAGAAACATAGAAGCTCAGAGATAAATATAAACATGTGAATAATTTGGACTTAGTAAAAAAAAAGTGCATCCAATATCTAAAAGCACCAAAATGCCCTTGCCTTAGAAATAATCAGGAAAACAATTTCAAGAATAACTGCTGATTTCATTTTGTAGTGTTAAGTTAGATTTGTTGGTATGATTCATTGGGTTGACTTGCTAGCTTTCAAGGTTAGTTGATTTAGTCTTTTGTGGCAGAGAAAATAAAGGATCATGTGACACTTTTAAGACTAACAAAATGCTTTTGTAAGTGAAGAGGGTTTGAAAGCAATGTGATGTTTTGTTAAGTCTTAAAGACCCAGAAGATTCGTTGCTTCCTTTATAATAACATAGTAATTGTTTATCCTATATATTTTTGTAATTTCTTTGCTCAAACTATACATCTGCATTTCCCCCCAACCTCCTAGCAATTTTATCTTATGCTACCCCCTTCATATTTTGTAACTTTTTGCCTATAGAGAATTTAGCATGCTAAAAAAAATTAACAAGGAAGGTTAATCTCATGAGGAAATATGGGGCTTAATACAAAATCTAGCAAAGGACAGAATTTTAAAGCACTATATTGCTTACAGAAATAGCATAAATTATTAAAATGCATGTATGCATAGCTTTTAACAAATATTTGAATGCTATTTGAATGCTATTAATTTATAATTTGGACATTTTTATGTGGAGTTCAGAACTTTGTGAAAGATAATATTTTTTTTAATTGAAACCTAATCTTTCTTTATAAGGAAAAAATGTTTCATTGCTATTGTACATTCCTTAACTATGGTTTAGCAATGTGTGCAGAGCAAACAGTCCATGTACTTTTCATGTTTCTCTTCTTTATGGTGCCAAGAAGAGGAATATTGCAGAAGTGAATTTCCCTTTTAGTAAATCCATGTTGATAAACAAGCCAAAAATAAATACTGTTATGCTGTTTGATTTAACAAGTTAGAGTTTGACCAAGCAAAGCAGAGTGTTTGATTATTCCTTCTCTGAGTTCTGAAATATGGGAAGTGCATGAGCCAGGCTTTGCACAGGCTGGTTTCTAGGCTCCATAAAATAGGTTTTGATTTAGCATTATATGTAAATATGGTTTTCAAGTTACCTTAGAAAAATATAGTAAGTTTTATTTATTAGATTTTTATTCTACCTTTATTCCTTATAGGTAACTCAAGGAGGTGGACATACATAATACCCCTTACTCCTCCTACTTTCCCTATAACAACAACCCTGCGCGGTGGGTTGGGCTGAGTGACTGGCCCAAAGTTTCCTAACCAGCTTTCATGCCTAAACTGTACATTTGAGGGTTTTTAAAACGATTGAAGATTGTAGATGTGACATGTTGTGGATAAATCACTTTCTGGGACAAAATATTATTTTATAAGAAATAAAAGGAAGTGTCATTTATAATTTCTGATCAGAAATTTCAGGATGTCATGCCTTCTATAAAAAAAAACCAGAGAAATAGATTTCATATAAATTAAGCTTCTGAAATTCATATTTCATTACCAGTCATAACTTTCTAGGCCTTTTAGAAAGATTCTAAAAATATCTCTTTAGTTGTATTATTTTGTACCTACAATTTATTTGCTTAACACCTGCATGGATGTGCTGCCTAAAGTTCATGTCTTATGCTAAGCTTTCATGTGATCTGCTTGTTTATGGCTTATGAGAACCAAATTAAGATTTAGAAGAGTTGAATTTCAATTTGGTTTGTGTTATAGTAAGCAAATAATTGACCATGTGTTTGACTGACAGACAGCTGTGTCAACACGGCATGTGCTTGTTCTGTCTTGTAAGTCTTAATAGCTGATAGAGCAACACATGCAACTGTAGTAGAGCATTTTTTTTTCTAATTATGGATTCCCAATGTCTATTATTTATGACAACTTATTTGCTACTATATTTGAGATACAATATAAGGAATATAGAGCTAGAAGCAATATTCCAACATTATGGGTGAAATGTTGCTTTTCTGTCTCTCAAGAGGTAGTTAACTCGTATAATAAATGATATTTTCAGGGCTACAGTTAAGATTATAGTTTCCTAAGTACTACAAGCAAGTTCTGATTTAGAGAATTATTACAAATAGATCATGAAACCATTAAAAATACTGACAATTAGAGCAAATTAACGAGGAATGGGAAAAAAATAAATAAAACATGTATCTAGAGAGAAAGAAAAACTATCAACAATTAAGGATTCTTGAAAACATCTATAAAAATGACTTTTTTTATCTAAATGGGGAAAATAAAGCAAACATTGGGTATTTTTGTATGGTTTATACAAATAGCATTTGTACAATGCTACTATTATTTCAGAATAGCAGCATTGTACAGCTATAATTGCCTATGCCCTTTACTACCCACACTGTTGCAGTCTGGATCAGTTAGAGCTTCTGCATTGTATTGAAGGGCAAACCCCCGCCCTCAACATATTGCCAAATTCATAGTGCCTCTTCCAGCAAAATGGTTTCCCTTAAAGCAATCCTGTAAGCCTCTGTGGGTATACTGTTATGTCTAACTACTAAGAAAAATTATGCTGGGGGTATGGTTCTTAAGAAGGGGTACATACATATGACCGGGTTTGTTCTTCTGAACCCTGCCATAGTGCTGAAACAGAAGATTTCAGTGAAGCAGATTCCCATGGCTCTGTCTGTCCTTCCCAAGAGCCCCACCAGAGCTGTGACTCAGAATTCCCTCTGTCGCTACTAGACAGCAAGCAACCTTGCCAAGTGCAACCTGACTTACAAGGGATCATCCAGGTAAGCAGAAGGCTGCTTCATTTTGAGTGAGGTAATATTTTAAAGCTGTTTAAAAGTTGAGAACGCTACATTTATTGCTTTCTTCTTTTCCACCCAGGAGAAATTCTTGGAAATTAGCAGCTTATATTTTAAGCCAGTGCCATCCAACCCCCATTACTATTTCTATTGCCCACCTTCCACCAAAAAAGAGGTAGGAACAAATTTTCATAACTCTGTCATTGTTCTGTTCTGGGAGAGCCCTGTGAAAGGACTTGAACTTGAAAGAAGAATTCAGTACAAAGATGTTGGATATGTTATACGGATAGTTTGTGTTTTTTTTAATTTTAGGAAGAGGTTTCACGGGACCATCAAGACAGAAAAGGCAGCGAAGACGTGGAGAGTTCGGAAAATGACCTGGCAACTGATGAAGGTATTAAACTTTTCTGTAATCACTGATGTGAAATTTGGAGCTGGAAGATGGTGTGTTTGGTGCAGTTTGATAATTTGATCAAGAATATTGCAGTTGTGGAAATGTGAATTAGGGCAGGGGCGGCCCCAGATTTAAGTGTACCTTTCAGTCACAGAAGCTCATTTTGCACTGATCACTACTCTCAGCCCAAGTTACACCCCAGTGTGGTCATTATAGGGAAAAAAACCTGGAAGAGTTAACAAAAAAGAGATGGAATCTAAATTAAACAACTAAAAATAAATATGGGATTTTCCTATCACACCCTCGAGTGAATGAAATTTGCTACGAGAGAATGTCTGACTACCCAGCATTGCTGAATCATATTTTTGTTTGGGTAAGCAAATTAGCTGCAGAGAGAAGGATCCTAGCTGAGCAGTGCTTTGGAAGAATGAAGGCAGAGAGCCAGTAGGACTACCTTTCCCTACTTGACTGAAAGGTTTTTTTGCCTGCCCAGCTATACAGTACTTGTATTTCTTGCTTTTGGCCACAATGTGGTCAGTCAAGATTGCTGTGTGTTTCAGTTTTCCTAGACTAAATTTGTTTCTGAAAGAAAAATTCTTAATTCATTTAACTCACCTAAATTATCTTGGAAGCCTCTAGCAGAAACATTGTCCAACATAATCTTATATCAATAGTGAGAATCTGTAGCCTTCCGGATTGCAGGTTGGGTTGCAGAGCTCATCACTCTCTGCTATTGGCTGTGCTGAATATGGCTTATGGCCAATGACAGCACCCAGGGAGCAACACATTCCCTGCCCTTATCTTAAAGGTTGGAACTCAGGCAAGAGGGTTACTGTTACTCTGAAGCAATCATTTGTGTTTTGTCCATAGACTTGCAAGGGTGCTTTTGATGAGTCCAGAGAGCAAATGTCAGTCAAATGTCCTGATTTTCTAGGACACATACTCTCCATAAAGAATCCTGTACATATCCAGCCATATGCCTACTCGTTTATAAGAAAACTAAAAATTGTGCTAGAGCCAATATAATATGAAGTGGGCAAAATAGTACAGAGAGGATAGTTTTGCAGCGGGGAAACAAATCATAGCCTACATGGTCAACTGTACTGTAGTACACTGGGAAATACAACCTTTGCAAATAGAAATCTCAGTTTTAACAGAATTACAATGCCATGTTATCAATCACTGATTGGCCAACCACACAGACACTGCTGGGCCATTGCTTAATCAATCACTATAATGATTTTAGTTCATATCCACTTACAACTTTATATATTTGATATCAATTATCATTGTGTACTTTTGCACATGGTTGTGAGCCACAGTGGTGCAGTAGTTAGAGCACAGTACTGCAGGCTACTTCTGCTGCCTGCAATTTGGCAGTTCAAATCCCACCAGGCTCAAGGTTGACTCAGCCTTCCATCCTTCTGAGGTGGGTAAA
>JAOYMU010000263.1:37601143-37613219 GCA_025802295.1 Psammodynastes pulverulentus | reverse complement strand
ATAAATGGAATAAGACACCACAATATGAATTTTAAGTTAAGAGTATCACAGTTTGCTTGTAAAAATAGAGATCTATATGCTTTTTTGTTTGTTGTTTTTAATGTTTGTAGTTTTTGTATTTTATACGTGTGTTTGTTTATTGTGTATGTGTGTTCTTTTTTACTGAGAAAATTAATAAACTCTTTAAAAAAAAAAGAGAGGGCTGTAAAGCACTGTAAAGTGGTATATAAGTCCAAATGCTATTGCTAATACTATTAGTACTGTCCTTTTTATCCAAAGCCAATTTATGTTGCTAATGTGCACTGTTTATTTAATCCGTTTAGGCTACACTTTTAAAGGAGAACTGATCTGCTTTTATAGAAGAAATCCCTTCTGGTACTTTGACAACTTCTTTTGAAATTGATCGATTAATTTTTTTTAAATAGGGAACACATCCAGCTATGCCATTGGCACTGAGAGTGACCCAGAACTGGAGGTAGAATATCGGGAGCGCTTGGACCACGAATTTTTAGAAGCCGGCTCTTTGTCAGACTCCAACACTGTTAACCAGGATGATGACTCCTTCAGTGTCCTGGGAGACTCCCTGGCAGAACAGGAACTGCTGGAACAAGACATGCCTCCCCTTTTTATGCACTTGACCTGTTCTGTGAAGCTACGCAGCCAGCACTGTTCCATGCCTGTTTGTTCACTGCCCACCTGCCTAGGTAAATAAAAAGGAACAAGGTGAAGGTTTGGGGTGGGAATGATGGGACTGTAGTATTGGAGACATTGCATATGGCCAGCTAGAAACTCCCAAAGGAAATGTGGATTGAGGGAGTCCTAAACCTCCCTGAGCATTTGGCAAAGAGGCATAAAGAGGGGTCTCTGTGAATAATATCTGCTACTTTCTATAGGAGATGTGCTGGGCGGCCTTGAAAGCTCTAAGGCACTTCACGCAATTGACCTTTCTGACCTTTGTGTGACCCTTGACATTTTTGTCCTGACTGTTCCTCTGGAGATCGAAATGGTGAACGATTTACATCACAACAGGTGGGAACTCGTGTTTATCAAAGGGTCGGGGAGTTTTGAAGCCTGGAAAAAGAAAGTCGGACATTATTTCCTCTCTTTCCACAGATACACCTCTGAGAGCAGCGTCTCCTTCACCCGTTCCCCAGGACAACCCTCTTCTTTCCGTTCAGATGATGAGCTGATGCACACCTTGGACAGAATGCCATCCTCCTCCACTGATTGGTATTATTATTATTATTTTTCTATCAATGTCTGCGCTGGGATATATGTGTTGAAGACTCTTAGGTTCAGAGCGTGCATTCTCATCTTATTTTCAAGGCATCCAGCACTCTCCAATCTTCCTGCAGTGCACAGGCAAGCTGTTGAAGCCACTATGACAGAAGTGAGTCTATCTGCCCCTGGGATTGGGGTAGCTGGAAACTTTGGGCATTATCCTTCTTCCTCTTCCTTCCTCTGCTCTTCTGTACTAGAGCATGGCCTGACTACAAACCATTCTTGGTAGGAATGCAGTTGCTAGAAACAGACTGTTACTGGAGAGTATTTCATTCTGTGAGCTGGACTTTCCTCTCTCCTTTCTCAGATCCGTTGGCTCCTGGATGACGAGATTGTGTCAGCATTGCGTTACTCACAGCCTGTCACTGCTAGCATCTTGAGTCAAGCAGCTTCTCACATCTACAGTTCCCAGGGCCGCCCAAGCTGCCATTGTGAGGTGGTCCCTCTACAATTTGTATTTGGACCTGAGAATTCTCTGGAAAGGTTTCGTGAGGTAAGCAGGATTCTATCCCTTTGTCTTTTTATAGTTTTTTGGATAGATTTCATGTTATTTCTATAGTCTACAATCCCTAAATAACAATTGAACATTCCTAAGGCTCTTTGATTGCACATAGTCCTTAAAAGCCTGAGCTATGATCCTAAGGAATCACCAAAATGTTCACCAGCAAATGGTGCACAGTATTCAGATCTGAAGCAAGCAGGGGCATTTGAATCCACCTGCATTTCCTTCTGTCTGCCTGGTGATTGCTGCTGGAAGAAATCTTCCCTTTACCAGGGCATGCGTAAGAGTTGCATGTGTTCAGGAAAATAATTGCGTTGTGTACAACAGAAGAGAATAAAGATCAAACACATGGCAGGCAGGAGTATTTTATTTTAATGAATTGTAAATTAAATTAAGTCAAATTTAGGGACTTCTTTAGGTTTTATTTATTTATTTTTATCGCAGCCCTGCTTATTTCTGAATAGGCATTTGGATGCCAAATTTTAAATGCAGCCTTTTGGTCTGGAAAAGTTGTACATCTCTGCCTTGGATGTTAAACCAGACCATGGTTGTCATTTCACAATAAAAAATTCAACAGTACATATTGCAGCTATAAGAAATAATAATACAATGAAACATCCCAGGCCAAAATTAAAATAAACGAGTAATAAAAACAAAACAAAAACTAAGATTTATCTGCAGCCAAAAAACTGATGGCACCACTTCATTCAAAGAATCTCTAAAACAGATTTTGTTTTTAATTAACTTATAAAAATCCAGCAAAATGGAGCAAGGATTTTCAGGGGAATGCTGCTCCATAACAGCGTACCCACTGAAAAGCTACACCTCCAAATTTCAGCTCCCCCCTTCACTACAGAGAAGTGAAGAGTGACTGACAGTTTCTCCTGGGATATATGAGTCTGAAAGGTTGACTCTGTCTGGAGAAGATAATCCTGCAAGTAGCATATAGTTTAAAATCCAATTCTTTGAATTATACCCACAAGCCAATTCAAGCCCCGAACCAACAATCTAATACTCTCTCATGCCAATATATGACAAGGAATACTAATTACTAAGAGCTAATCTTCTGTATTAGTTGTAGCTTCTGAATTGTCTTCAGAAACAGCCTCACATGGAATACATTATTGTAGAATAAACAAATAATACTGAAAACGCAAGCAACTTTTGTAAGGTCCCTTACTTTATGGTTGCAACTATCATACCAAACATCTGAATGTAAACCTCCATCTGCCGTGTGGTAATAAGTTCAGGAGGACTGTCGTACACTGCTCTCTCAAGGGTAGTGGTGCTCTATCAAGAGACAACGCTGCAATTGTAACAACGCCTCAGTGCATTGTACAAAGTCTGTTTTGCCAAGATTTTGTTAGCTCCCAGAGTAACTTTAGTGAGTATGGACACACCTAGAAAAGAACTGGAACTTACAACAAACTCTTTCAAAATTGACAGCCTCACTTTCTCCAATAATGAGCCCTACAAAACTGCCTGGATCCCTGGAAGTGACTCCTCACTTCCCTCAATAAATTCCCAGACATTCTGCTATTTGTGCCATAACCTCAGTAGCCACAGGGTACCAGCAGTTTGACAAAACTGGTTTCCCAACCATCCACCCAATTATGCCCTTCCTTCACCTAGCTTAGGCCTACAAAGTAGATTCCTCTCCATCTCTCTCTTCTTTGTTGGATGCTTCTAGGAGTTCCAGAAAATGCCCTTGCCCGGCTATGTCCTCAATCCTGAGGGGAGTGATTTTTACTATGCATCTGTCAGTCGCCTACATGCCTCAGTAAGTGGACCCAGCCCTTCTGTTACTCTTGAGAGCACTATGACAGGAGGCCGGTGTGACAGCAGCAGCAAAACAGAAGGCTCCCTACCCTGTTCTACTCCCCCTGATGAAGCTCAAAGTCTCTGGGCATGGTCAGCAAATGAAAACAAGACTGGAGAATGTCTGGGCATAAGTAACCAATTACCTGTTGAGGTAAGTGTTAGACATGAGTGAAACAGATGAGAGATGTAATGGTCATTGATATGGAACCACAAGAGTGACTGTTGAGGAAATATCCTGGACTATCTTATCAGTAGAACTTTGCTCTGCATCTTTTCTATGATGCAGGTGTCAGACCAATTAACATCTGTGGATCAGCAGACCAGTATTTTGGAGCAAGGTTGTCCAGGTGAGGAAACTACTTTGACTCAACCTCAGACCTCCTTTTCAGACAAGTGGAGCAGTGAGCAATCTCCATTAACCACACCATCTGTACCGAATCTAACAGAATCTGTGATCCCCAGCAAGGAAGGTGAGAAACTGTCACTAAGCATTCACAATTCTGAAATATAAAATGGCTTCCTGAGCTTTTTTAAAAATGAAATGTAGTCTTTTGAGAAATAGACATGGTACTGAACAGCAGCTTTTTGTGCTGCTCTTTTACTTGTTTCATTTATTTGTACCTACCTTTATTATTTTTACAAATGATATTTTTACTTATCCAACACACCTTCCTCCCATTTTCTTCACAACAACATCTCTGTGAGGTAGGTTTGGCTGAGAGAAAGTGGCTGGCCCAAAGTCACGCAGTTGACTTTCATGGCCAAGGCAGGACTTGAACTCATGGCCTCCTGCTTTCTAGCCTGGTGCCTTAACCACTAGACCAAATTGGCTGCTTTTGTTCTGCTTGCTTCAATAGAACTAATTATAATCAATGTTACTTTGGGGTTACTTTGATTTTAAAGTACAGTAAATCTTTTATCGGTTGACTTTATTCTTGATGTACTCCTTTATGAATGACAATTAACATTACAGTACAGATCTGGAAGGCTTTTACTTGTTTGAACTGTTTTTAAGTTTTATACACTGAAATTCAGTTTTCAAGTCAAATCTACTTTTGTGTGTGTGAGAGAGAGGATCTAGCATCTTTTGCATTCATTTGCTGTTGCATGTCTGCATTTCTCCCTAGTATTTTATATGGTTTACTGGAACTCTTTGAATGAAAATGTAGCACTTCATGCTGATAAAAGCTCCATGTTCAGGTCGTCATCTTTTCCTTAGCCCTGACTGTTTCATCAAAAGTTGTGATCTTCAGAAGGTGTCTATTAAAATGCTTTTCTTCATAGTGTTTCTCCAAGATTGATTTTTTTCTATAATCGAGATCATTTTAATACCATTGAGCTCATGGCAGTTCTAGAAAGCTACTGCATGTCTTGCATTTCAATTTTGGTATGAAGTGGCTCTTGTTTAATTTCTGGAATCACACAATTTGTGCAGCGGTCAGGATTTTAAAAAAAAATACTCTTTGTCCTTTTAGTATGCTTGCATCCCTTTCTTTTTATGCTCAGTTCTTGATGCTTGAGATGTCAGATTGTCAATGTTGATGTTTAAGCCAAAGATTCTCCTCAGGAACGTGAGGACTCTTTCACCTTGGGAGAAGTCTCTTAAGGGCATCTGACTCTTTCTTTACAGGTTGTTATAGGAAGCAACAGCTTAGTCAAGTGCAAAGCTTGGTGTCAAGCCAGGGAAGCATGGATTCTGATCTCCTTGGTGAGTGGAAATGTTGCATCTGTGCCATTCAAAGGGGGGAAGGTTAGTTCTGGAGAAATGGGGAAATATCCATCTAGGATTTCCTGACAACATCATAGATGTGGACTGCCATAGATAGAACCATTGGCCTCCCCAGGAATCCTCTGATATTTTTAGGATGAATTGACTGAACCCTTCACGGATAGCAGGATACATTTTCATTTCCCAGGATATGATGGAGGTAGCAGTGATTCTGAAGGCGAGGAGGCAGTGATGAGTGACCTAGAATCCAGGTGCCCTCTGATACCTGACTTCTGGCTGATCATCAAGATCCATCAGGATCGGGTTGAAGTTTATTCCCATACGCGGTAAGATGCTGATTCTCATGGCTCCCTAAGCAGAGAGAGAAAGTGATTCCCCTGAATGATTTTTCTGACATGGAATTGGATGGTCTGTGAATGCGAAATTTGGAGAGCTCAAACTATGAAAGAGAAAAGGAGATATTATAGCAATTATTGGCTGTGAATTTCACACCCAAAATCAATTATAATATAAGCATGTCAATGTGCTGCTTTCTTCTCATTCTTGTTTTGCATTTATCATATTCATTCAGTGATAGAATGAAAGAAAGTGGTGTATGAGTTGCCCAAACTTTGTGTGTGTGTTGCCCAATCTGTACCAACTATATATAGATTGGATAGACTGCAATTTCTATAATTCTACTACGCCGGGAAATTAAGTAGTATAGTTTAATGGAGTTCTGCTGACTGGGGAATTCTGGGAGTTGAAGCCCACACTTCTGAAAGTTGAGAAACACTAGTCTAGTGCATCTAGAGGATACTAAAGTGGAAGATAATAGCACTTTATGCTTGGAAATTGAAGTTTCCTCATGAGTCAAGTTTTGAGGCTTCTCTTTTTCCTCTCTGTATAGCAGCTACAATGCAATAAAAGCAACACAGAATGAGGAAGGAGAATGCATACAACTTCACCGGACAATGGTAAAGAAGGTTGGAGAAATTTGTCGTGTTGTTAACCAGGTAAGTGGGGCACATTCAAGCTATAAAGCCTGCTCCTTAAACGATAACAAGCTATCCCATAGTTTCCTGGAGGAATAGTGCTTTCTTATGAGTGAGAAAACCCAACTACAAGCCTCTTTTTTAAAAATGGTCCCACCAATCAATTAAAAACTAACCAAATTGAGAAAGTGCAGGCCAATCACCTTAATGCCTGCTTTTTCTCAGGTAGAGGAAAGGGAATTCAGCATAGATTCTGCAAGAACAAATCCCATTGGGGGAATGATCTGATTGACACTGTGTGTTTAGAGTGTGCATCTGTTGTACATATTCCTAGACTGGTGGGGACCTCCTCATGGTGACTTATGCCCTTGTGATCTCAAGATTGGACTGTTGTAATGCAATTTATATGGAGCTGAAGACACTTCACCTAGTGCAGAATGCACTGGCTTGGACAACTACTGACACCAGTTATTTAGCGTATGTGACACTACTGCTCCATGAGTGCATTGGCTTCCTGTGCGCCTCCAGGTGTCATTCAAGATGTTGATTGTCACTTTAAGTCCTTTTGTGACTTTTGACCAGGTTATTTATGGATTCAACCTTCTCCAATGGACTCTACCTGAATATGGGTTTGGCCTGAGCCCGGGGCCCCGAGCATGTGATAGAGTCCATCTTTTGGCTATGTAGTACTTGGTTGGATGATGCCCAGCTACTATGAGTTTTATTTCTATTTTTTATATCACGTACTTTATGTATTTTATTGTAAACTACCTAGAGCCGTGTGTAAGATGGGCAATTTTATAAATCAAATAAATAAATACAGAACAGATGGAGAGGTTAAAAAATACATTGCGGAAGAAGACAGTGCAAACTACTTTTATATTCCTACCAAGGAAGCTGCATGGATGTGTCTGTGGAGTCACCAAGAATTGAATTCAACTTAAAGAAAACTGCATTTTTTTTTACAAACTCCTACTTCTTTGAGCAGTTTTTAATAAACAACACCAGGGGGAGCCAAAAACTGTTCCTGGTGTGAGGAAACAATTAAATTAATGCTTCCTTCCCTTTAAAGCGGTTGCTGCTACAAGATCTGCATGATAGCCACATTTGTAATTCTCTCTTGGTCGCTGAGAGTGAGGAGGACATCTGGAAAAGCGAAACACCCTATACCTATCGGCAGCGCACTGGGCCTGATGGTAGGAGCTTAAAGTCTATTCTTGCTTAATGACTGTCCTGTTTAGCTACTATTCAGAGTTATAACAATGCTGAAAAAGCAAGTTTTATGAGAAGTCCTCCCTCTTAACAACCCTTGCAGCAGTCACCTAATTGAGATTCTGGCACTTTGAAACCAACAGGCATTTATGACCATCACAGTATCTCACAGTCACATTTGCCATTTGCACAGCTTACAGTCAACTTCCAACAAACAGGCTCAATAAAGATGCCAGCAGTAACATTGGAAATTGTGGTCATGTGACAGCTGATTTAATTATTGCAGGGGGATTAGTTTAACAACCACAACGAAAGTGAGGTTGTAACTCTGTTCTGGTCACATGATGTCTTGCATTTGAGCCTAGTGACGGACTTGGTGGTCCTCATTATGGTTATTAAGCTAGGATTACCTATATTCTACTGTATTCTAGTTACTCACATCAACAGACTTCTCATCAACAACAGAAGAACATAAGTTTCCCCCCACTTTATTATGTAAGATTTATGGCAGTGTCTTGAGTTGAAAATCTTGCTTATGTTTCCATTCACCCATTGTTGGTTATATATTTCCATACTTTTCTGCAAGGCTAAAAATATCTGTTGTATGTTTGGATTTTGATTGGGATGGCTGTATGTATAGAAAGTATTTGTGCTTGATTTTTGGGCTAGCTGTTGAAAAGTGGGGGAGAGCAAATCTGTGGAATAATCTTTCCCTACCCCTGTTCAGATTATCCTGGAGAGGAAAGCTACCAGCCCCGCGATTATCTTGCAGCCACTATGCAGTTCATACCTGGACATTTTGCCTGTGATGCAGTCTGGAGTACCACCATCCATGTGCATTCAAGGCTCAAGATGGGGCCCAATATGGGTGTCGCACGCGGTAGGTATTTGGGTGTTTAAGAAAGCTAGTCCGAGATTGTCCATTCTTGGACTAAGTCTTGTGTCCTGACACGATAATTTTCTCCTTCCTGTTAGTTGGCAGTCTCTAGGAGATAGGAAAGGTATTGATAAGGTAGGCCACAACAGGATATAGAGCTTCATGTCAGACACGATCAGGTAGAGATACAGCTGTCTCTTGAAAAGAGTGGCTGCCGGTATAGAATGCGGGGATGGTGGTTAAGTAGTATGTGGGAGAATGCACCATGTAATTAAAAAATGAGAGAATTTTATAGGAGAGGATTCTGACATGAGAACTAAAATGTTTTAGTATCGAAATTCGAGCAAAGCAATTGGAAGAAATCCAAGCAGTGAGATGAGGTTGTACCTCCACAGTAATTAAAAGAGATGGGTTAAAGTACTACTTTTTAAGAAATAACTTCTGTTTTTAAAATCATATCTGCTAAATGCCGTAGATGAAATTGGCATGTATTTGAAACTTTCTCTAGTGAAGAATGTCGTCCAAATATTCTCTGACACATAATACCTTAATTGGAACTCTGCTAGCATTTAATACTTCTCCACATATTGCTTAATGCCTATTAATACTATCAAATTAAGGCAGTTTTCAAATATTTGGATACATCCAGGAGATTGGTAACTATGAAGTTGGGTTAATGAATGGGTTGTAACCCGGAGAGACTGGTGGGTTGGTATCTGAAAATCGCTATAGATTGAGCATTAAACTAAATCTGTCTCTTCGTAAACTTGCGCTCCTCATTCTCTCTTCTGCAGCTATCCAAGCCCTGCGCTCTGTGCTCAATGCCTTCTCCGTTGTGAACAGGAAAAATATGTTTGTTTACCAGGAGCGTGCAACCAAGTCTGTTTTTTATTTACGGTAAGTTCCGTATGTCCTTGGACATGCCCACCACATTGTTCTCAAAGTTCAGAGGAGCCTGCTTGAACCATAGCCTATTACTGACTTCGGTGCTGCCTTGCTTTTGCCTCTCAGGATGTTTTTCATTCGTTAGAACATACTTTTTTCTCTTTTTTTTTCTTTATTCTAACCCAGGCTCTCCGAAACCACTTCTGGTGGGAAGGCTGGGGAAAATGAAATCCAAAGTCTTGTGTGCCGTTCACTGGCACTTTCACGCAGCCAGGAGCCCATTTATACTGAAGACTTGAGTGTAAGTATCTGTTACATTCACATGGAACCTGTGTGTCCTTGGGGTTGAGAGAGAGTATAGGTAGTCCTTGATTTATGATGGTAATTGGGGCCTGAATCTCTGTTTCTTAGCAATACCTTTGTAAACTGCAATCCTCTTGCTTGGTGACAACATTCCCTACAGTTATGGTTGTTGTCAATGACTGAATCTCATAGTCATTCGACAAGACAACTTCCTACAACCAAAGTCAGTAGAGAAGGAAGTTACAATCCCAAGCCTGCTGCAAGGTAGATGTCTGCTGTCAGATGGAGGAGAGAACAAGGGAGTACTCAGAGGTGGGGTGGGGTGCAAAGGGTGTGCCAGAGGCATGGCACGAGGGTGCAAGGGAAGGTCGGTTAGGGTGGAAAGGTGTGTACAAGAGGCATCTTGGGGGATTAGGGGGCTGGAGACTAAAACTATAAAGAACAGTTGCTGGAATTCGGTTTCTAATGAAAAGAAGGACAAGGAATGACATGATAGTAGTGTTTTAATATCTCGGGTTGCCACAAAGAAGAGGAGTCAAGCTATTCTCCAAAGCACCTGAGGGTAGGACAAGAAGCAATGGATGGACACTAATCAAGGAGAGAAACAACCTAAAACTAAGGAAAAATTTCCTGACAGTTAGAACAATTAATCAATGGAGATTAATTGCCTTCAGAAGTTGTGAATGATCCAGCACTGGAAGTTTTTAAGAAGAGATTGGACAACCATTTGTCTGAAATGGTAGAGGGTTTCCTGCCTGAGCTGAGGGTTGGACTAGAAAAGACCTCCAAGTTCCCTTCCAACTCTGTTGTTCTTTTCTACTCATCTTACAGTCAGGGAGGTTGCACAAAGGTGTGAGGAGGTATGTGAGACGTGTGGGTGGGCGCACAAGGATCTAAGGGATTGCACAAGAGGAACCACCACAGCGGTTGGTGAGAGTATGCAAAATACACCATGCAGGTTTGGGAGGGTGCACGGGGTTGCGCAAGTAGCCAGCATAGCACAAGCACAGAATAGCTATGGAAGAATGATGTACCTGTCACCTTCCTGCCAGCTACCCCACTGACTTTCTGGGGAAACTGGCAGGGAAGCTGACCAATGGCAGAAGGGGTCTAGTTGTAACTCTTGAGAACTGGTTATAACCACCATTTGTTCAACGCCATCGTAACTTGGAATGGTCGGTGGCCAAAAGATGGTAGGTCGACGACTGCCTCTGTACTGAATGCTTACAGTGGGAGCTTTACTCTCTTTCCACCCAAGCATTGTGATGTTGCTTTTCTTTAATAGGGCTCTCACTTATCCTTGGGAACAGCCTCTTGCCGCAGTGTGGATTCAGCTCGTCCTGTAAGCCAAATTGACAGACACATCCAACTAGTGGTTCATGGAGTGGCACCAGCAGGTAGGCCGGGCACACACTTCTAATCTGGCAATGGATAAGGCAGAAGGAAGGAAGGCCTGTGGAGATGCTGCTGTTGCTGGCAGAATAAAAGATACACATTTAGAAGTTATATTCTTTTATATTTCTCCTTAATTTAATCACCTCTTGTGCATATCTCCATGGTAGCTTCTTTGTTCCAACATTTCCTCTAGCCATATTATAAAGGCACTTTTGGGATCGTGTCACAAGACACAACTCACTCCTCCAAATATGCAAATATTTGATCTGGAATTATAATTAATATAGCAACAGCAGGTGAAAGAGCGGAGGAATGGCAGGATAGATCTGAAAAAGAGTAACCTAAATAGGTTAATTGACGGGCACTATAGCAGAGTGGCATTCAGGTATAAGAAGCTCAGATTCTTCCTCCTTTCATAGGACCTGAGATCACAGATGAGCTGGTGAAGGTTCTGCGTAGGCGTCTGGATGAAGCCACCCTGGATATCATCACAGTTATGCTTGTGCGGAACTGCAAACTCACTCCAGCTGATGTGGAGGTATTGGCTGAAGGAAGTACTGAACTTGCTTCCTGAGATTGTTGTAACTTCCGACTGGAGTAATTTCCACCCCCTTAAAATAAGAGCTTTAGTCCTTGGTTAAAATCTCCCATCTTGTAGACTTTGTGGTCTCAAAAATACCAAACTATGGATACCTATTCCTTCTGCAGTTCATACAACCTCCTGGCAGCCTGCCCACTGAAGTACTGCAATTTACTCTTCCTACTTCATGCCTGCCGTGGCTTCCATCTGTAGCCTGCTATCTGCGACAGAATCTGCTGATCTTTCTGCACACACCTAAATACACAGATAGCAATGTGGAGAACCACTTCAAGGTGAGTGTGTGGTTACCTTGAAGTGCGTGCTCAGGTTTTGGAGCTGAGTGGACCTTTTTAGGTTGCCAGGTTATTTTGGTTCCAGTCATTGCAAACAGTTATGCTGGAGGGTGATTTTATGGCTAAAATAGCAATAGCAATAGCACGTTAGATTTATATACCGCTTATCAGTGCTTTTTACAGCCCTCTCTAAGCGGTTCACAGAGTCAGTGTCAGCATATTGC
>JAOYMU010000263.1:37574202-37584541 GCA_025802295.1 Psammodynastes pulverulentus | reverse complement strand
ACCAGCCATGCTGGCTGGGGAATTCTGGGAGTTGAAGTCCATGCAGCTTAAAGTTGCCAAGGTTGGGAAACACTGAGGTAGTAAATATTTTTACCAGATCCATGTTGCTATGTTTTTTCTTAGTTTCAATAGTAAATTTGGGATAGAGGAGGAGGAAGAAGAGGAATGGCACTCATGGAACATTAAGATTAATTGTAGGAGTTTGGATTGGGAACCATAAAAATGAACAGAAAAGTATGTGAAAAGTAACTTAAAGGCATACATCTTCTCAGCATTTAGGAGATGCTGCCTTCTACCTGCCCAATTTCAAAATCATCCTTCCAGTCAAAAATTCAGAGCTTGGTCCTCTTTATAAGAGAAACTACACTATAATTGTTTTAAGTTGGAAAGTTTTAAGTAGTAAAGGGTAATTTTAAAAGATGTAATGATGACACCACTTGCATTTTGTGAAATGCAAATACCCATTTGCATTTGGGGAAGCTGCACTTATTAGTTGAATCTGTTCATAACCTTCTCTGTTCACAGTTTGTTCATCTTGAGAAAAGGCAGATCCCTCAGATGATTTCTATTTCCCTAACAAATAGCATCTACTGCTATTAACATTTTCCTGATGAATTAAATCAAGCCAGCAACTCCCAACATGCATTTCCTCTCACCCTCATATACATTTTTCTATATGTGCATTTGAGATAAGACTAGATCCCCGTACATTTGTTATTTTTGACAGTTTAAACCTTCAGTGACTTCAAACACTGCTGTGACTAGTTAAAATGTTCCTTCTGGTATATTAGTTGGTATTAACTTAAAAATCATAGTCCTTCTTTCTTATGGAGCAGCATATATATCAGAAAGAGGCCTTTCAGTTTTTGTACTTGCTTGATACATTCTCATGATATGAGAGTATGACCGGTACCAGAATTCTGCCAGGTCTAGTAAGTAAAAAAATTCTGCCTAATTCTCCTGAAGCAGAAAGTAGAACAGGCTTATTCTGTACAATTCAACTTTTCCTCCAGAATGTATTCTTTATTATTATTGATTGAGAATTTCTACTTACATTATAGATATTTTTCCCAGCATAATTTGTCTGTGCTGTTCTTGCAAAATGGGCAGTTTATGAGCCAAGCTAGATTACTGGCTGGATAAAGATCGTGTAGTTTGAATCACAGAAGTTTCTGTTGGTAGATGAGCAAAAGCACACAATCTTACCTAGCTTTTCAGCCCCGGAATCCAGTATGCTAGGACTACTGATCAAACTACTTTCTGTTCCAAACACATTTCTACAATGATTATATGTTGCTTAGCTTGGTAATGAGATGAGTATTCACTCGGATATCTTATCATTATCCCTTTCTCAGTACTGTTGGGATCCATTGCAACCAAACCATCTGATGATATGCTATTTTTGCTAAGCTCTCACTTCCAATTGCTCTCTCCTCAGCTTTCCATGCTCTTCACAGAGGAGTGTGACAAAGTACGTGATCTTATGCACGTGCATTCGTTCAGCTATGATTTTCACCTGCGTATTGTGCACCAGTATCTTCTTGGATCTCACATGGCATTACGGCAAGGTTATCACCTCACAAGCTTTCTGGAAGACTTCATCACCCAACATCCTGACATCCCCAAGTTTGGACGCAACCACATTTTTCAGGGTGAGGATTCCAGTAGAGTGTTTGGGGAGATCTTTCACAAGGGACAGGCCCATCTCTGTGTCAATCTGCAGGTTTACAGTTCAAGTGAAATGGGTGGAATATCACAAGGGGCACTATCAATGTTTTTATTACCATTTATGTTTTGTAATACACTGTCTTTTTAGCCAATTGTCTAAGGACAGTTTACAAATAGATAAGAAACAATCCACGTTTATTTTGTGTCTCATTTCTAGGTAAAGTACTACTAAAGTAATTTTACATAAATCAATACATCATATAAACAGGACTATATCAATACATAAAAATTTATAATTGCCCTTATGTCTTGTAGTATCATCTCTCATTTGTATTAAAAGACCAAGACTCTCCAGTTACAAAAATATTTCTTAACCAAATGTATCATTGAGGTTGCTCTTTCCATTATTTTAATCTTCCAGAATATTTCCAGCATCTTCTGTGTTGCTTTCCATGGCAAGCAAAACAGTTCTAAACTATGTAGTCATCCAACATTTTTACTTAAAAGACAATGGGTTTACACTTCAGAATTATGTTAGAGACTGGTAATTTCTTTGCATTATGCTAGTTTTCCATCAAATCACTTTTTAAATAAAACAATATAGTTTATATAAAATTCAGGTGGTACAAGAAATCTGGGAGGCACTCTCTTACAAAACCCTACAAAAGATAGCTAAGAAACAAGCAATAGGAGCAATTGTGGTGTTGTCACGTCTAATTAAAGAACACAAAAATAGCGGCTCAGTAAATGATGAAGATGACATAGCACTTAGACTTATATACTGCTTCACAGTGCTTTACAGCCCTAAGTGGTTTACAGAGTCAGCATATTGCCCCCAACAATTTGGGTCCATTTTACCGACCTCAGAAGGATGGAAGACTGAGTCAACCTTGAGCCGGTGAGAATCGAACTGCCAACGGTTGGCAGAATTAGCCTGCAATGGTCCAATCAGCCATCACAAAAAATATAAAGCAAAATAGTTTTCCTCTGAAGATTAGAATTATTTAGATTAAAGAAGCCTTTAATTCTCATGGAGAGAATTCTGATGGGGAGGAATATTTAATTTTAGTTTTCTTTCATGCTGATAAACAACCCAACATATCTTTTCTCTTTTTCAACAGGTACACTAGCTTTGCCTACCAACACCATCACAGCCCATCAGCTCTATAATTATATAACTGATCATGCCAGCACCTACCATATGAAACCCCTGCGCATGGCCCGGCCAGGAACTACCAATGAGAGCAAGAAAGGGACTCCTAGCTCTGAGCAAAATGAATACGCTCTGGTCTCCATTTGGAACAGGTGTGTGAAGCTAATGCACTTCTAAGGATTTGGTAAAAGTTGCTATACCTTATTTGCTCCCAGAATTCCACATGCAATGTTTGGTCTGTGAATTTTCCAGTGCAATCATGTAAAAGACAATTTATCTTTACATTTATTAGTACGACTATAATAACACCAAGCCACGTCTGCAACTTACCATGCAGATTCTTGAGTTTTCTTGGAACTAATTGACTAGGTACAAAATACAGTATATATTTGAGACAATATGAATGTATCATAATTTTGAAGCGTTATTTATTCAAACTAAAACTGGCTCTGTGTGTGTGTGTGTGTGTGTGTGTGTGTGTGTAAATAAATTCAGGAATACACAATTTTTTGTAGGCCAAAAAAGATTAGACTTGATTTCTAAGTGGTATGCTAGAATCATATTTACAAAAGTAGTTAGGTGGGGTTGAAACAAAAATGGAATTGGATTCTGTTTATATTTAAATGAAAGCTTAATATAGTTACTGTTATAAACTCTACTGGTGAGTAATGGCAACTTTATGACACTTCAAAAACTGTTAACAATTTCTGGAGATTTGGGAGGAGCATGCCCAAGCTTTTGAGGGATTGTATATTACAAGTTACACACCCGTATCTTACTTAATTCACCTTCCACAATTTCACAATAAAACCCTTATTTGTGTAAAAAAACAAAAAACACACATAATTTATTTAGAAGATTGCTTTAATCTTGGCTCTTGCGTTTTACATTTGATAGATGAGCCTAAAATAATAAAAAGTTTAACCTGTCATTCTCTGCTTACTAGTGCAAATAGCTGAAGAGAGGAAGATAAAACATTTGCTCCCTTTCCTAAACTAATAATCTCTGATCCTTTTGAAACTCCATGAGAGCAGCATGATTTTCAGTTTGCTTGCAACTATTGCTTTCCACCCTCACATTCTTCCTACCTCTGCCTTTTGATTGACTTCTTCATTGCTTCTGCTGGAGTCTTAATACCCACAGGGTGCTTTATTCTGTTCAAAACCTGTCTCGTCCACTTTCTTTATAATAGAACAAGGCCTTCTGCCTCCCCCTCCAGTTGTGGCACAGGGCAAAGCCCAGTTCTTGCTGCCTGCATTTTAGACTCTCGCTTCAAAGCACCAGGCAGTCTTTTCCAACTTGTCAATTGCTTTGATTTCTAATAGGTGAGTCAAGCACCTATGTAACTGAAGTGCTGAGTCTTTATGGTTGTATTCCTTTGTTGCCTAATCCTCAATACATAATTCCCTGAATTTGCTTTGCAGTAGTTCATATCATCCTGCTTCTAACAAGTCTAGCAAAGATTTGCACCCTTTTGAAATGCTAATGTTTGCATTAATGATAATGACGTGTGATTAGGAATTTTGATTATTCAGGACTGAGTCAAGAAGGGAAGCCAGTCATCTTTTATAAAGCATATTAGTAGGCTCACATCTCTTCTGGCACTCGAGGATGTTATAACTTGAGTTTAATGTGTACACAATAACAGATACGACTACATGAGAACAGAAATACAAAGTTTATCCTGCTAGTTGGATGGTTTCAAGGTGTAACAACAGAACAGAGGCCCACACTCCTCATTTATCCTTTGCATTAGATTCACTTGAGATTTTCCAATTAGTCTTTTCCTCGGTAACTCCATTCTTATTGAACTGTTCCTAGTGAATGTCTTTTAATTCAAGCTGAACAATGCACAAATAATGTTACAAACTCCAAATATTCCCTATATCTATAGGAAAAAACCTATAGTTCTAGAGTTGAGTTAAAGGCATACCAACACTCAAGTTGAGGGTTAATTTCTTGTCTTTCTGCTTTTAGTTATGTCGAGCAGCCTGTTGCAATAGTAGTCTATCCATGAATAGTAAACATTGTGGAGGAAAGAACTGCAACTGCTTTTTTCCCCTCTACTGAAAGAATTCCCACACTTCTCTCTCCTCAGCTCTGGTTCCTACAAAGATTCAGAGGGATTGCGTCATCATGATGATTTTGATGTCTCCCTGCTTGTGTGCCACAGTGCTGTGCCCTTTGAAGATCAGAGTGAGGCAGACCGACACATGTTACGGTAAGAGTGAAGGCAGGCCGGGAAGACTAACAAGTTGGACAACTTTTCAGGCTTCCCGTTTAGAAGACTGGGGGTGCTTACAACGTTAGACAAAAGGTAAGCAGAGATATAGTTTAGCTGTAGTACATTAGTGGATAGATGGCTCAGGACCAGGGCTTTTTTTGAGCCGGAGCTCGGCGGAACGCCGTGATACGTGCTCCGTCCCCACCAATCGCGCGCTACCACTTCCGGGTTATTTTAGCGCGATGGGGGGGCGCGTTCCGGCACCTTTCGGCGCCGAAAAAAAGCCCTGCTCAGGACCATCCAGGGGAAGGCCATAAGGGTGCAGGGAATGGCCTTGAATGGCAAGAGAAAGAACCGCTACTAAAGCAATGGTCAGAAAAGCAGGGTTGCATAAGCCAAGAAACTATTATCTAAGCCAAGAAACCATTATCTCAGATAGGGCCTTCCCTAGTTCACACAAAGGTAAAATGAGGAAGGAAAAAAACACATTTGGACTTGCAAGATTCTGATGCTATCGCTAACTTCAATGAAAGTAGTCCTGACATATGTAGCCATTGGTTTCCTAGTCTGGCCTACCTTGTTGGGTTGACATAAGATTATTGGGATAGACAGATTATGGACAAGTCGGAGAGCAGGGAAGACGCCTTTCTTCAAATGTTGCTATTGGATGCTGTGCATAAGGCTGTTGGTAAACAGGGCCATTGGCGAAAGGCATGACAATTGTTTACCCTTTTCCAGGTTGCAATATTACGTAATCATGACAAGCCAACGGGAGCTCTTCCCTCGACTAACAGCAGACATGCGGCGCTTCAAAAAACTGCCCCGCCTACAGCGAGAGGCACTAGAACCTGTCCTGGGACGCTCGGCATGGGAGACAGCAGAGGGTGGCCGGCACCGAAAGGAAGTTCCAGATCCTTGGGAGGAGGTAGACGATCATGGCGAGTTCTATGCAGGTGGCCCCCAAGTCAAGGTGGGCCCGGGACTCTTCTACACCTCCCCCCTGTTTCCATTACTTGCCTCTGAGGTTGCTGCTGCCCAGAAACAGCTCAGCACCATGGTGCAATGTGCCAAGGGCCACTGTCGCCGGGACAACCTCTGGAAGAGGCTCTTCTTGCTGGAGCCTCTGGCTTCTGACAAGCTGAAGCTGGGCAAGCTGTCTCTAAGTGAGCTGGAGGAGCTGTTGGATGCTGTGCATAAGAAGTCCATTGCTGACATTGATCCCCAATTGGTAAGTGGCTGAACTCAATCAAGGGTACTCAGTTTAATGGTGCTACTGTGTATGCATTTGTGTTGGGCCCCACAATAACAGCAAAAGGCAGAAGCAGGCTATGAGCCAGAAAGGATATGAAAGCAAGAGATGTTGACGGCCTGTCTCCTTTACAAAACAGAGACTGAGAGAGCACCAGTGGATTTGGGGTGGATAAGTTTACCCATAGGCTTAAGAAGGTCTGTGGTAGTCAAAAGGTAGATTGGGGCGATAGAGTTTTGGATGGCCAGGTCCACCAACTGGCTAATTGATCCACCCAACAAGTAGATAGAACTAACAGGGTAAGCATTTTACTGCGGGGTGGCTTTTGTCCCAATATATTTTTCTATACACAACTTTAAATTTCAGTTATGATTCTTGGAGTATTCCTTTCTGAATGCATGGTTTTAACATCTCACTTTGCAGGAATCTATCTGCCAAAGTTAATCTAGGGCTGGTGGAGAGGCTTGAAACGTGGTGTTATATTGGACTCCCAAATTCCATATTCATACAAATGTTTGCAGCATTGAGCTTCACCTTACAGAAAACTCAGAAGGGAAGAAAATGCTAATAATACTATTATAATGGGAAAGACCCCCTTTCCAACCCAGTGAAATGTTGGAAAGCAAGGAGTCAGTACTCTGGCCACAAGCATAATAGTCATCCAGAAACTGAGCAAACTAAGACCAAATGTGGTATGTTAGAAGAAAGCATCTAGCAAAAGATCCAAGTTCAAAAATAAGTCAGATACACCTTGCAGCTACAGAGAGAACACTTCAGAAAAGTTTGGGAAGGAGTTGGGCAGCGGCTTGGGCACCGCTAGGTTCCCCTCTCTTCTTTTTAGTAAGATGAGCCAGAGTGATTGTATATAGCCCATCCTAAATACAAAAATAGCAATACATATGCACTCATCCCGACACCTCCACCGAAACATATTTCCTTTACTGGGGAAACATAACACTTTCTATGCTCACTGCTAGTAAAGATGTTGGAAAGAATTCCAGAAATCATACTCTGTCTGCTATTTCCATTCTCTGCATGTTGCAAAGCACTTTACCCATTTCTCCTTTCCCTGGCAGAGCTGCTTCCTCACTATGACTGCCTCCTGGTACCAGAGTCTTATCAAAGTCCTACTCAGTCGTTTCCCACAGAGTTGTCGCCATTTCCAGAATGCTGATTCTGGTACCCAGTACCTGGTAAGATATTCCCAGCTGACTTGGGCCCTGCTGGACCTTTCTAATCAGCTTGGTAAAGTTCAACCAAAAATAATTCCTGATTATGAACTGGTAGTATTTTCGCTATTAGAATGAAATTTGTATTTCTTGCTTTTCTAGCACAGTACACAATGTGATTTTAGGCCAGTTTGTATATGTGTATATACATAAATCGATGTTTAGTTTTTCTAGATAATCCCTAATGCCTTAACGATATTATTCTCTGTTCCCCTATCCTTCCATTGACTAGAACCTCTTCATATGTCGTGACTGTAATGCAGCACTGTTGCATTTTCTCTACAGGTTGTTCTGAATCAGAAATTCACGGACTGTTTTGTGCTTGTATTCCTTGATTCGCACTCAGGAAAAACAGTAAGAGCTTTAATCCTCTGTAAACCTGAAGGTTAAGGGAGAGGCAATAGAGTTTTAGAGTAACTCCATCATTTAACCAGAGATTTCTTGTACTCAGAATTGCAGACCCCTAATCCAGGATTTCGGGTTTCTTCTTCTGGATTGGAACAACTGCCTTTAGACAGCTCTGATTTTCTCTGTGGCCTATCTTGACCATAATCCCATTTGAATCTGTTCTCCAACCCTAATAGGGACTGAAAAACGAATATATAATATTTGGGAGGTTTGGGGGCACTAGTCTTCCAGAAGTACTCTTGGCAACAGTTTGTCCGTCCATCCAATCAATTTCTATAGCCAGCAGTCTCAGTCAATGACTTTGGGTGGCTTACATTTCAGAAAATATGTGTAACAAGACAAGATCTAAATCTTGGTGGTTTTGCTTTGCAGAGCCTGACAGTGGTCTTTCGAGAGCTGTTCCCAGTTCAACCCCAGGACAGTGAAAGCCCTCTGCCGCAACTTGTGTCCACGTACCACCACCTGGAATCCGTGATCAACACAGCTTGCTTCAACCTCTGGACAGGGCTGCTCTAGAGTCATCCGGACCTTCCAACTGCTCCACAGGCATCTACAACAAGCCTAGAATGGAGGTGCCCTGACAGGACTGCGATCTGAGGCTGTAGCTTGCTGGATAAGAAGTCAGAACACTGAATCTGACTGGGCCAAGAAGGGGAATCATGAAGACAGAGCGGTTCCAGGCTTTGAGAAAGCAACATGGCTGGCCCACTTAAAGGGGCGGGGTATGCTTATCCAGAGACATTACTCTAGGAGGCATCTGAAGGATGGGCCATGTTTTTGGGGGCTCTTTGAGATGAAAGGCGCTGGAGGCGCTGACCTGGCCGATCGGTTAGTGACACTATTAAAGCATATGGGAAGGGATCTGCACATTCGTGGGAATGTTTTATATGAAGTGAATGTACAGTAAATTAAATAAACGGATTACATGAATTTATTTATTAAATAAATGAAATGGCTTACTAAGGATTTTGTTACAGATTTCCTAACAGGCTGTTGCATTGATCTTTAAAGAGAAGCAGAGTAGACTTCTTGCCCAACAACTTTCTGTCAAGATAGGTGGAAGCACTGCCAGATTCTTACCCTGTTGTTATATGATATGCTGATGTATTCTCTAAGACAACTGGCCTGGGTTCCCATGAGTTCTGTCAAACACTTATCCGATTTTAATGTCACATAGTGGATCCAGCTGTTTTTCTGAGTAGAAACAGGACATGATGCAAGGAAAAAGCCTATTAAAAAAATCAAGGATTTTTTTTTTCTAGACCCACCAAGTGGCACTGTTGAGCTACACCTGGAGTGACATGACTTTCTTTCCTTTGGACCAAACTGTTTCCCATTAATTGTTAGCAGGAAGAAAAAGGGACGCCAGCATCTTTTGGAGTGCATACCATAATTTTGCAACTCCTTTGGCCAGTCTTTGTTATTGTATTCAGAATGTGGGGGTGCAAATGGTTTGCAACTTAAAAAAAAAAAGATCAAAGTAGAAGATGTAATTGAGAAAGAAAGCTCCCAGCAGGAATATCATTTTATCATGGAACACAGAGTGACATAATTTTCAGCTTTAATCCAGGGAAAAGCAAACATAGAGAGCATCTTACTTTACTAAGAAATATCATCCTATTAATGTAAAATAATGGGATGCTTTTGGTAGCTCAGGCAGTAGCAAAAGAGTGGTTGTTCCTTCTGGGGGGAATACAGCAATTGTTGCTGTTGGTTACTCCATCTATAATGGACTTCACTTCCATTTTTCCCGACTTTTTACTTGCAATGATCTTCCCAGTATGAGTACAGCCAGTTTAATCCATCCAATGTGTTACCTGCTGAGGAACCAAAGAGACTTTACATTAAGCAAAACTTAATATTTTGACAGCTAACCTCCACTCTTTGAAGTTGCAAGGCTGGCCAAAGCTTTCAACATGCAATAATCAATTTCATATAACAAGATTCCTCCCGTTGGCATAAAATAAAACTTGCCTTTTGGTTTATATTCGCAGCCTATATAACCACTATAGTTCATTGACTCCAGTAACCGGAATAAGTAAGGGAAGTTCAGTTCTCCAGGGCTATCAGGCTCATGCCGTTCTGGTACTTGGGCAATTTGAATATGTCCTACAGAAGAAGACAATAAATATCAGACATTTTTTATTTGCTCTACCTGATTCTAGCCTTGTCCTCTTAATTAAAACAACTGAAACAAGCAACAGAGCATATCACTCTTTCTAGCTTACCAATAATTGGGAAATATGTCTTTAAATTCTGTGTCAGATTACCATTCATGATCTGGCAATGGAATATATCCTGTAGAGCAAAAAATAGGTGTTCAGCTCAAGGCATAATCTGTCTCCTTTTTTAAATTCAGTATTACCTCTGAATTGGGGGGGGGGGGGAGTAAGTGTGAAATAGGGGAA
>JAOYMU010000263.1:37561395-37574102 GCA_025802295.1 Psammodynastes pulverulentus | reverse complement strand
TAAAAGAGTTATTTTTTTTATATAAACACATCTAATCCAGGCCAGGCAAGTATAAAATGAATAAATAAATTCAGCAAAAACAGCAATCCAAGAATAGATATTTACAGAAACTGGAACACCAAAATAGCAGATTATTAATAGTCATGTGTATCTAGCATTCTGTTTTGCTTTTTTCTGAGGGTTTAGTGCTTCATTGAAATCAGTGAGCTCAATCCTGCCAAGATTACTGAGTAATAGTATTTTTTAAAAACCCTCCTTTGCATTAGGTCTGCAGATTTTTATCTTCCCCACTTTCAAGAATGCAATTATATATGATGGAAAACTATGTATAGGCAAATGTTCTATACCTCTGGATCTCATTGTCTGTGTTGGAGGGGAACCCTTGATTATGTAGTCCTCATCTGGAGGCACTTCTTTGGGCAAAGCTAGTGGCAGTAGCAAAATATCGCTTGAAAGAAAAAGTGGTGAGCTAGTCTCCTCTTGTTCACTACTCAAAAATAAACTGTTCAGAGCTTGCGATATTTTCTCCAGATCCAGTTTAATTAGCAGCATCCAACCTAGCAGTTCGAAAGCATGCAAATGTGAGTAGATAAATAGGCACCACTTTGGTGGGAAAGTAACAGTATCATGTGCTCTTCAGTATATACTCATGCTGGCCGTGACTTTTTCTGTCTTCAGTCTTCAACTTTAAATGAATTCATATATAAATGAATTCAAATAAAATACTACTGGTTAGTTTGTCGTAAGTGACTAGCATTACCCTTTGGCAAACATGCCCCCCAAATGACATTGTCTTAGCCAGATCCTTCATTTCACAATTCCTTAGCCTCAATGGCTCCCATGGTGGCAGCCACAAGCTAGCAGGACAATTGCCTGTTTTGTTTACCAAACCCACAAAATTACAGGATCCTCTGTGAAGTGATGTACATTTCCACTCCATCATGATCTTTCTTTCCTCTTTAACCCCCTGTTCTTGCAGCAGGGGTTACATGTTTTCACCCATTACATACTAACTTAAGCCTCCTTCCCTTTCACCCATCTCCACATTTCTTATTATTGTTTATGTGGATTAAAACATTTAAACTTGGGGGACGGGTGAGGGAACAGGGAACAAAAGCCAGTCATATGTGTTCCCTTCCTCACAGTTGTTTAAAGTTTTTCTAAGTAAATACCCTAAAGCGATATTTCTCAATCTTGGCAACTATAAGATGTTTGGACTTCAACTCCCAGAATTGACTGGGGAATTCTAAGAGATGAAGTCCACGTATCTTAAATTTGCCAAGGTTGAGAAACACGACCTAAAGATTGGAAGGATGAGATCTTCTTAGGAAGAAGATGGAAACACAAATGCCAAAAGTTAAGTTGAAATTATGTGGCGATAGGGACAGGTTCAAGCTGGATTTGTACTTCTTTTATACAGTATCTGACACAGTAGAAAAAGACAAAGGGGTATCTTTAAAATGGTGCTGATGACACCTCTGCATATTCCAGAACAGGGATCTTAGTCATCTATGCTTCTGGAAACTGGTTGTGTGAATACTGACCCTTGAGCACAGAAAGAACTTTTAATAAGAAGTTGCAGATCCAGATATTGATGATACAATGTGCTCTAAGAAATTGTTCATCTAAGCCACCACATTCAAAAATTATACTGAAGGATTCCAAAATCAGCATCAACCCTCTAATTGTCAAGACTTCTGTGAACTTGAATAAGTAAGAATTTACAATGCTCTACATTTGTGTTATTCAGTGCTTAATATGTTTCTAAGTGGTGAAGACTTCCAGAGCAATGCTGTGTGCAGCTAATGAAAAGTCTTTTGAGTTGGTGAGACTTCAGGCAGATAGACATAAGGTTACAGCCAATATAGTTTGTGACTGTATTTCTCTCTAAAGTTTCATAAATTGGGGTTCCATAAATTTGCATACACTTTAGAAAACTATTACTGGGATTCAGGTGTTTTGATAATAATTACAGATAGTCCTCAACTTACAACCACAATTGAGCCCAAAATTTCTGTTGTTAAATGAGACGTTTAATAAATGGCTTATTAACATGGCTTCTCCATTGACTTTGCTTGCCACAAGGTTGCAAAAGGTGATCACGTGACCTTGGGACACCACAACGGTCATAAATAAAAACCAGTTGCCAAGCATCTGAATTTTGATCACATGATGATGGGGAGGTTGCCAAGGTCGTAAGTGTGAAAAGCAGTCAAGTCACATTTTCCAGTGCTGTTGCAACTTTGAATGGTCACTAAACAAACTGTTGTAAGTCAAGGACTACCTATACACCCTGCCAGTCTAAAGTGGCACCCAGGAATCCCATCTTAAGTTTTTTTAAATTTTAAATTCAGGTAATCCTCTCATTATAATGGTAATTGCAACTGGGATTGCTGTGACTGTCAGATGGTCAAAATGCAATGTCAGATGACCACATGCATCATTGAGCAATGGGGATTGCCATCATAATGCCAAGAGATGTGGGTCATTAAGCAGGAAGAGGAAACCCCAGGTAAGGAGTGCGGTGGGGGGGATTGAAAAGCTGACATAGGGTCCATGTGTGTCACAGAGGCCCTGGGATGGCCAAGACAGGCTGCATATGAGGGGGGGAGGCCTGGGGAAGGGGATGATGCAGGCTGTAAGCTGGTAGGGGCAGGAGAAAGAAAAAGCAGGAGTGAGTTATTGGAGCAATGTGTGCCCTCTGCTGGATTCCCAGGTGACTGGAATTCCTGGGCAGCCCTGACCAGAGAGTAGGCTGTTGTGAGTCACCTAGCCAGTAAAAGAGCCCAACATTCCCTTAAAAGACGTATCTAATGGTACTCACCAGCTGTAGCTTCAAACTCGGGCTTCCCACCTTTTCCAAAATGGCAGCAGCTGAAAGAATGCAGATTCAGATTATCAACTGATTTTTATCCTCTATATATCTCAGCGCTACTACAGCCAACTCTAAAAAGCAAATAGGAACTTGAGGGCCGCTTGTAATTCTGCAGATTGTTGAGGTAGCCAATCTGAACATCGTAATGACCCTCATTCTGTTTTATTGGCTGCTGCCACCAAGAACCAAGTAACCACCATTCATTACAGCACGTCTATCTTCTGCCCTTAAAGGGTTCACTAGGAATTAGCAAAATGGGATGGTAGCTGAGAAGGGTTTTAATTTCCTCTATCTTCTCAGTGCAATTAAGAACTGTTAAGGAAAGAGAACTTCCATTCTCTATATAGTTCTATGCCTACGAAAGGGAAGTTTCACATGTTGTCTTACCTTGCTGTGGTGTGGTCAAAAAGTAATTGGGATCGCTAATCCGGTTATTAATAGGTTCCAGTAATCCAATCAGATTTTCCTGCAGGGATACACACAGAAAGGGAATTGTAATCTGGAAGTTTAAGAATAGCACATCATGGAAAGTTTGCTTTGAGGCTTCAGCCCTTGTGTTTCAGTTCTGCCTAATCTAGTCTAACATAGTTCCAGATCCCTTGTGTACAACTATTTTCCCTTGCTGCCTGTCATCCCGGAATTAGTAACATAAAACTTGGAAATTACAGGTAGTCCTCATTTAGCAACCACAATTGAGACTGGCAACTTGGTTGCTAGGTGACACAGCTGTTTAAGTGGAAAATCACAGACTTACAATTTTACTTACACTTTCCCCCCATTCCTTCACCTTTTGGAATGCTTACCCCAATGCTGAGATAATTAACAAAAAGGGAAATCACATTTGTATTTACATTCATTGGAGAAGAAAGGATTACAAGAGAGTAAGGGGCACAGTGGGGAGTACGCATTGAAAGGACTGCGCTAGCTTACTATGCAAACAACTTCGGATGAGGAGAGGAAGAAAAAATGGTTCAGGCAAAGGAGAAATTGCCTAACAGATCACGTGTTTAGGCAATGTCCCCCTTCCTCAAGGGGGGAGATGGATGAGACACAAGACAGTGTCTAGTATTGTCTACTAACTGACAGTAATGGCAAATACATGACTGAGAGAGAGATGGCAAAGGTTGTAAATGTGTGCCTTGGTTGCAAAGGATTTTTTTTTGCAGCACTACTGTAACTTTAAACATCACACAAGGCAATAAGCGAGGTCTACCTGTAATTGGATTATGGCTTTTCTGAGCAGTCTCTTCTTGCTCTTCTTTTGATTCTATGGAATTCTTGGAAATTGGGAGTTCAAGGAAGTCTAACTAACAATCCTCAGCAGCCAGCCTGGCTCTCAAAGGGGGAAGAGTTGCAGTTCAGCATCATCTGGAGAATAATAGTCCCCCTCCCCGCAAATAAAAGCAATATTAAATAGAATCCTTTCCCTTTCTGGAAGAAGTATGGCAATCTGGTAATTCTCCCATTTCCACTCAGTCCGTACTTGTTTCAAGATGTCAGCAGCGTATTTGAGGTTTTCAATAAAGGTGGCTTCCATCTCAGTAGACGCAGCATCCCTTTTAGCACCTGTAGGGAATCGGCCAGCCATAAGATGGATCCTAAAAGCATAGAGCTGCATCAGTGCAGAAGAAAGCTCAGTCAACTGTTCCTTGTACAAACTAGCAGGGGTAGGAATGAGGGAAGTTGTGTCTTTTTGTACTTGGATCAAGGTATCTCGGCTGCTGCTACAATGTGACTATGGTAAAAGCTCCTTTATTCCCAGTTTAATTATGCCCTAAGAGGCAATGATCCATGAAGTGCATTAAACAGTTAGCATATATCACCACATGTGGACTTTCTGTGAGAGCAAATGAATCCACTCCTTCTTGAATCATGTAATTCAGAACTATACAAGATGCAGTTAGTTTATTTAATGTAAGATTGCCTAGCTTCACTTAGATCGGCGCACAGACAGACACCATGAACTCTACATACAAGCTCACTATAGGAAGATTAATGCACCTTTGTGCCATTTAACAAGCAAGTGGGACATATACAATTGGGTAAGAAAGACTGATTTTTCTCCCTTGCCATTTTCATTCCTTGCTTTACAGATAAAGGATAGGTACTAATCAACAATGCTGTATAAGATTATGCTCGTGTAATCATATATGGCAACGCTGATCAGACACTTTGCTTTGTAATGATTGGTATTCATTTTTCCCAATCAATTAAAATAATATAAAAGGATGAAGCTATATGTGCTTCAGCACTTTTTTTTCCCCTCTTCTCAACCGGCAAAGAAAAAAGAAATATAGTGTGAAGAGCACTAAACCTGGGAATCTGTCATGATCAATGACAGATGCCATATATCCCTGTTCCCCAAATGGGATTTCTACTTATAAGTACACATTCTGCTTATATGAGAATATATTTCCAGCTTTTCTATTAATACAAAACAGACAACCTAAAAGCCACCAGTGTGATACAAGGGGAGCTGAGCTATGGAAACCCACTTGGGCCAATCTCTTGAGCCCAACTTATCTCACGACGTGGTAACTATGAGGAAAAAACTGGAGGAGGAAATGGTGGGAAATACATTTAATTAAAAAAGCAGGCCTTGCTTTTAATAAAAACTACCAATAATCCTGCTGTCAGCCCTTCAAGATGGGCAAAGTCAAGAAATAGGCAGGATAGGGATTGTATATTGCTGTAGGATAGAACCCAGAAATTTCAAAGCCTATTACCAGTGCTTCTCTTTGCTCCATCATATGTCAAGCAAAATCAAGGTGGGGTTATTTTCCCCAGTTAGGTGGGCACTGGTGCTGCTGGTGTGCTTTTTTGCAATTATTGTTTTAACCTTGGGCATTGTGGGTTGAGGTTTGTGTTGTAACCCCTGCTACCCAGAGAACAGCTGTGATGTGGGTGGCCATGTAAGCTATTTAAATAAATACATAAGCTTATTTTTTAGTTTCTTTCTCACGTTTTCCTCTTTCTTGGGACTGAGTCATCTTTCAATGATTTGCTATTCTCCCTCATGTCCAAGCTCCACATTCTTTCATATTTGAAAGAAAAATTTCGAAGACTGTTGGATTAGATGGGAGACATTTCTACGTAAAGCAAAGAAGTAGTCTTTTTTTTCACAATTTTCCTCCTTTCCTTTCTCTATGTGCAACCAGTCACAAACAAGAGCAATTGTTGAAAGTTTATATCCTCTCATTCACCAGAGCACAAGGAATCTGTTCCTGACTCTTGGCACTTCAGAAGATGGCATAATTGCTTCTGCTCTGGAAATGAACAGCCTCCAAGCACCACTAATCACTACTGACATCGTTATGTATTGTTGTTCAGGTTTCCTTCTATCAATTTTGAAACCCAAGATATCTTGGTTCCTCTGGATCATTGCAACTGCTGCAATTTATCCACCTTAAAGCCTGTATACTGTCAACCTAAACTGAACTGCCTACTTTTAGGTCATCCCTGTGATGTACTTAAAAGAGTGTCTTTCAAAATCCTTCAGAAGAATTGCATTGGACCATACATGAGTACCCTCCTTCTCTGTTAAACATTAAAGCAGCCCATCTTACTCAGGCTTTACAACCAATCTGAAAAAGATGCTTTGCTTAGGGAGTCGGTTCAGTGCACCTGTTGTAGAGTCGAGTCAACAGTGGTTCACTCAATCCCATTATTTGAGTTTACATGATATTCAGAAAACTACATGGGCTAGCTTGCCACAGCATGCTAGTCTAAAATGCAATGGTAGTTCAGTGTGTTGTGGAAACATAGCCAATTACTTTAATCAGGTAATTTCACTACTGCAGCCTTCTCAAAATGGTGCTATTGAGATTGATAGCAACGTAATCCCAATGAATTCCAGCACGTTGGGAATATTTTTGCTGCATGTAAATTGGTACATGTGAAAAGGATCTGAATATCTTGATGGATTATAAGCTGAAATGAGCCAATAGTGTGATGCGGTTGAAAAAAAATGCAGTCCTATGTTCACTATAAAAAATAATTGTTCCTGCTAATTCTTAACTGGTCAAACAGAATATTATATTCAGTTCTGGGAAACCACATTTAATAAGGACATTGACAAACTGAAACATGGCTGGTGAAAGGCTACCCAATATAATAGAATGCCTGTAAATTTATGAGGAATGGATAGAAGCATTGGGAATGTTTAGCTGGGAGAACACTGCAGAGAAACACCATAGCTGTCTCTTGAGCATCTGAAGGGCTGTCAGATAGAAGACAGGGCAACATTGTTCAGAGTTGTTCCAGAAGACAGAATTAAAAAGAAGAAGGTTTAAACCACTGGGAAGGAGACTGGAGTGAGACATAAAGAAAAAAAAGTCTAAATCAAAGCTATCCAACCATGGAACAAATTGCCACAAGGAAATGAACTTTCCTTCACTGGAAATGCATGAGCAGAGATTGCATGTTTATGTATTGGTGGATTCCTGCTTTAGGCAGAGGATTCACACTAGATGATCTCCAAGGTCTCTTCTTCCCTTTCCATTATGGGACAAGGAAAGCTCCAGAGTCCCGCTTCCCCCACTTCCAAGAAGCAAAATAAAAGCGAGTAAAACTGTCTCTTACAACATCCATCAAGGCTGCTGCCAGACTCAGTAAGTAACAGACATATCCATTTATTCTCCAATTCCTTCCCAGTTAAAAAGGATACACTTTTGCTTGCATCTGGGAGGAGCAAAGCTGCACCCGTCTGTATCATTCCCTTCTAATGTAAGATTTATAAAAAAAATCTCCTCTTCAATAACAGAGCAGCAAGCCAAAAGGAAATGTACGATTGATCGTTTCCTGCATAGAAAAATATATTTTATAAGAGATTATGGTAGAGGTGTAAGAGACAGATTGCTGTGGTGGTCAGGCTAGGAATCAGAAGACTGTGAGTTCTAGTCCCATATTGGGCACCAAGCAGCTGGGTGACCTTGGGTCAGTCACTCTCAGCCCTGGGAAGAAGCAGGGAATGGGAAATCACTTCTGAAATCTTGCCAAGAATACCGCAGTGACTGGTCCAGTTGCCAGGAATCAACACTGACTCAAAGAAAAAGGTAGAATTCTAGCGATGTTGCATTATATATAGATAGTCCTCACTTAGCAACACTAATTGAGACAAGCAACTTCATTGCTAAGCTATGTGCTCACTAAACAAAACATCGCGTGACCACAGCGACCTTATGTCACAATTTCCAGCAGTCCCAGTTGAGGTTGTTAAGTGCATTGTCACGTGACTACAACCTGCAACCTTCTGCTGGCTTTCCTATTGGTTTTGCTTATTGGAAGCTGTCTGGAAGCTTGCAAATGGCTATCATGGGATTGTGGGGTGCTGGGACCATCCAAAGTGCAACCATCAGTCATAAGTCATTTTTTTCAGCGCTGTCACTAAATGAACGGTTATTAAGTGACGACAACATATAAAGAAATGTACCTAGACTTCCTCAACTGGACATCCTCTAGAATTCCTGGAGACCAGACTTAAGTCATACTCCCCCTGGTGAGAGTGTTATAGCACATCTGGAGGGTATCCAGATGGTAAAGGGACACACCTAGCATTGGTTCAAGGTTTATCTTAATTATTACCTTGGACATTTCAGTTCTTTGGCATACTTCACAGCCAAAGCCACAGCTTCCCGGAATTCAGGCTGGCGTCCAGGCACTGCTCCTAAACCCATATCACCTTTCTCTTGGTTCCCTGGAAAAAAAGGACAGCACAAATTGATCTCCTTGCTTGGTCAACCCACTACTGGGAAAAACGGTTCTTTGACTGGGCAAATTTGTCAGCTTTTCCTCTCATCTGCCACTATTTTGAAGTGGAAATTTTAGAAGGCAGATGGTCAGCCAAAGTACAAATTCCAGACCCTTCAAAAAGCTTGGAGTGTAAGTGGTATTGATCCCTACAATAGAACTGGCAGATGTTTGTTTCCCAGTTGATGAAGCAAGTAACAAATGTGCTAGTGATTTTTTTTGTCTTCTGTCTAACAACTCTGAGCCTTTAATAGCTGGGTGGCTTCACAAAGAAGGAACAGTAAATTATTTATTTTAGTTGTATGAGATACAGGACGAAGAAAACCTCCGATTTATCGCCCGATCAACACGGGTGGCACCGGTCTACCAGCGCATTATAAGAGGCCCACTGAGATTTCAGCCGCCGCTACCCAAGTCAGGGGAAGAGAAAGGGGAGATCGGGGGAGGCAGACAAAGAGAAGGCGAAGTATCCGAAAAGCAATTAACGAAGCAATCGGCTACCCGGCGGAGTATTGAGCAGGACCACCTCCAGACCGTCCCGTTCTGCAGCCGCGCGCAGTTCTGGGGCGTCGGAGCCGTAAGGGAATGCCAGCTCAACTGCTCGGAATCCGGCCCGCGAAGCCGCTTCCATGCGCTGAATTAGTGTCGGCTCCTCCTGGAAAAGCCAGGCCAGGTTCGCAGCAAAGCGCAGCGGGGCCATGGCACAGGCGGTGCAGCGGCGTCTGCGGCCCAACGGCCGCTGCGCCCGGGAGGAGGAGTTTTCGTTGTTCCGGGAAGGAGCAGCCGCAGCTGGGTGGGTGAAATGCATGGGGGTGGGTGGAGATGTCTATGCGGGAATCTCGAGGCAGGCTGCTCGGAGCGAGGGTTGCTTCTCCTTGGCGCAATGGGAGGCCACGCGCACCACGGGTAATGGAGTCCAAGAGGTTTTTCCTCAGCTGCAAATCGTAGCGACAAGGCATTTTTCCCTGCTCTGAAGGAAACGGAGTGGGGGGGAACCCTCGCCATTTAGTAAAGTAATCTTCACTGCGTTCCTAAATCAATCTGCACAGCGATGCCCCGTCTCACCACGGACCGTGTTTCACACAACCGAACCTGAACCACAAACGACTGGACCACGCTTCAGCGTGTTCTGGCACTTCAGTTGCGTTCCCCCCTGTGTTACGCGACCACAGGAAATTCGCCATTAATTGAGTGAAGCCTGGGCAAGTCAGCTCTAAATAGGGATATTATACCAACTCAGGCAAAAGCTAGAATCCCACGGTTGGCTGAGGTCAGTTATAGGCTATTGAATCGGCCTCCCTGCTCATTTCAGAAATTCAAATTGAAGCTATGCTGGCTGGAGAATTCTGGGAGTGGAAGTCCACAAGTCTTAAAGTTGCCAAGTTTGGAGACCTCTGGTTTAGCCTCTACTTGAACACATCCATCACTTCCCAGAATAATTAGCAGCTCTTGTCAGACTATTTGCAATAGGAGGATTTATTTTTTTGTTGGATTCAATTGATATCTGCCACTTTAAACCATCTTAAATCCATTTTTTCCATGTGCTGCATTCTGGAAAAATAGATAACAAGTGCTTGACCTCCTTCCATGTGACCTCCTTTTAGATGCTTAAAAAGTGCTATTAGACTTACTTTGCCAGTGACCACAGCAATCTGCCTGGATGCTGTTTAGCCTTGTTGGATATAAATAATGTGCACGCATCCTGTCAGAGCTCAGTGGTTACTTGACTAGAACAGGGCTGGAAGGACCTTGATCATCAAGCAGATGAACCTATAGAATCTCAGTCTGTTTAGTCTCTTCTTAAAAACATCCAGTGATGGAGTGCCCACCATTTCTGAAGACAAACTCTTCCACTGGTTAATTGTCCTCACTGTTAGGAAGCTTCTCCTTAATGCCAGGTTGCTTCTCTCTTTGATCAGTTTCCAATTGTTATTTCTTATCCTGCCCTCTGGTGCTGCATGTTTGTGCCGTTGTCTTCTGAGGACCATTTCCCATGGTCTTTGCATCTACCTGTTTGTTCTGGTTCTCATTTCACTTCATAAGTTGCTTCTCCAATGAAGAAGCTAGTCCTGCTTTACAGGCATGGAAGTAACTTTTGATAGAATGAACTCCCATCAGTTGCCTCAGCTTCTGCCAACCTAGCAGTTTCAAAGCACGCCACATGCAAGTAGATAAATAGGTACCACTTTGGAGAAAATAATGAAGTTTCATGCGGAAATCCAACCAATGCTGGACCTGCCTGAATGCAACATTCGAATGTAAGGCGACATCAATGGTGGGAAAAAAGGCCAGATGTTGCTGCAGAATGCTATTAGCCATTCTGATACGGAGCTAGTTCGCCCCCTGTGGTCCACTTCTGGATAGCGCATGAGCATGAACCGAATGGACTAGCATCCTTAGGCAGCCAAACCCTGCCTGTAATAATTCTGTATTAACACTGTAGTCTCTTGTCTAATATACCATCGCCATAGTCTAAATAAAATAAATGTGCAGCTTATATGTGATATTAAAGGTGGAAAAAATTCTGAAGTGCTTTATCTTGGACTGATTTTTTTTATATAAATATCAAAAATCTGGCATTTTATCAGGGGTGTGTAGCAGTGGTGGGATTCAATTTTTTTTACTACCTGCTCTGTGGGCATGGCTTGGCTTGGGCGTGGCTTGGTGGGCATGGCAGGGGAAGGATACTATAAAATCTCCATTCCCTCCCCACTCCAGGGAAAAGATACTGTAAAATCCCAATTCCTTTCCACTCCTGGGGAAGGTTACCACCGATTCTCTGAACTACTCAAAATTTCCATTACCGGTTCTCCAGAACTGGTCAGAACCTGCTGAATATCACCTCTGGTGTGTAGACTTTCTATATCCCCTGTATATAAAATGTGAAAAAGGCCAAAAAAAAAAAAGACCCAAATAATCAAAACAAGATTTTAAAAAATGCAGAATGAAGCTCCACAATCACTGTTTCCAAAGTCCACAACAGCCAGGTCTTCAATAATTTCCTGAATGATACAAGGGTGGAACCACAAAATCTCTGGGGGAAAAAATCATTCCAGAGGGCAGGAATTTCAGGAGGGGATACATGCTTTCTTGATCCTGCAAGGCGACTGCTTAATTGACGGGATTGGAATGCACCTACCCTGGTGGATCAAATTCGGCTGGCAGAGACAATTAGAGATCAGTGGCCCCTATGTTTATAACTCTGAAATCTCCCAACCTGCTACAGTCCAGATGTTTTACCCTGCAACCCTTATTTCTACCAAATAAGCGGCAGGATCCAATTCTCAAGCAGGCAAACTTCCTTTGCTTTTTTTACACATGCATGATTTACTCTGTTGAATTTAGTAGACAAAGAATCCTTTAACTTTCATTCCTAATCCTTCTTATCAAGGTATAAGGGCTGTGAGAATCACTTAAAATGCACACCTGGTGAAGGACCAGAACTTTTAAAAAAATCTTATTATTAATCTGACACAAACAGTGAATCTAATCTGGGTGACAAATATTCCTTCTGTGAATATTGTTGTTGAGCTCTAATATACAAAGTAAGGATATACTGTACACATTGGAGGGCTGCTCAATTTGGTTTAGAAAAACGAATGTGCTAACGGTTTACCAATGCTTAAGAAACTCACTAAACTATAAAAAATGGAAGAAAGGAAAGATAGAATGGTGGCCTCAAATTTTTTTTAACTAATATTGCTGTTGAAAGTGTAAGGTGCTGATTATTAAAGAAAAGGGCTGAATACCATGATCTGAAAACTATTCACAAGAAAGATTTTGGACTTTGCAGGATCATTAGCTGCTATACATTAAAGCAGCTCTTCTTTTGCAGGTTTCTTTATGTCTGTAAGAACATTGTAATCACAACTTTAAAGATGTGCTTGTTTTAAAGAATCAACTCATTCAAGAGCCATTAAAGTAATTGCATTTTTCCCCTCATATTCATGTGGAAGTCTGAAAAAAGGTGGACTGCATTAATCTAAAGTTTGTGTCTGAGTCATTTTGAAGCATACACTGTCCTACTAAATGGTTATAGTCAGGGCTTTTTTTCGGCGCCGAAAGGTGCCGGAACGTGCCCCCC
>JAOYMU010000263.1:37517707-37527779 GCA_025802295.1 Psammodynastes pulverulentus | reverse complement strand
AAATAAATAAATAAATAAATAAATAAATACATACATACATACATACATACATACATACATACATACATACATACACAAACAAATAACAAACAAACAAACAAACAAACAAATAAATAAATAATGCATCAAACTAACTTATTCAATTTGCTCAGAGAGGCTGGATTGGATTCCCACAACATGCCCAGCCATAAATTACTTGGCCCCCAAATGTAGTATGTTGTGTAAATCCAGTCAATGCGTGGCAGATTTCCTTCCTTGCCCCCTCCCTTTCTAAAAAAACCAAGGAAAAGCAGTCCATTTCTAGAACAATTTCAGATACCGCTATGCTTGCATTTCAAATAAAACCTGTGTGAACACAAGCAACAAGCTTTGTAAGTTGAGATATAGTGTGTGTGTGTGTGCGCGCGCATGCGTGTCTGTCTGTCATCTGTCTGTCTGCATTCTGGACTATTTTAATTTCTGAGTGATCATCAATGGCAGCCCCATGTAAAGCATATTGCAGTAATCCAAACATGTGACCAAGATGTGAATGATTATGAGGAAGACCTCCCAGTCCAGGAATTGGCACACAAGATGGTTACTGTGCAAATCGGCTCCGCAACCAGAAATGCATACAAATAATAATAGCACAAGATGGGCAACATTTTGGCAAACAGTGCCTACCCTTAAAAAAGAAAAGGGTGACAAAGTGCCATCCTGGATAAGGCTGCCATTTAATAGCATTGCATGATTGTTTAGAGCTAGCATTTTTAAAATTTATAATATTTTTATAACACTATACAATACCATATTCCATTTTTTTTCACAAACAAACCATCAAATACAACCAACAAGGAATAAAACAAATAATAATACTCAAAGGCACTCAATATTAATAACATTTAAAATTGAAACGTTCAGTGGAATAACGTATTTTTTGCTTTCTTAAAAAAGCATCAATGTGGGTACCAACCAAATCTTGGTGGCAGGTATAATTGGATTTTTGGTCTAAAATTACTGATAAAGGTATACAAAAATGTATTTCTCAGTACATATGGCAGTTGACATAGCTTCTTGTGAGCTTGTAGCAACCACAAAAGCTATCAGGCAAAAGTATGGTAGCCTTGTTCTTGTCTGGTCATTCTACACAAAAAACAGATATGGTGTGGAACACTTTAAATTCCAAAATTACAGGTGGTAGCTTGGTGATTCTGTATCAGAATAAACTGTGCTAAAGGGGAAAAAGTCCAAACTAGTTTGACTGATCATGGCTGAAGAACTCAGATTAGACTGACATGAAATCTATAATTTAAGAGTACAGTAAGTATAAATCCTACAGAAATTTTGGAAGGATACCATACAGTATTCCAAGAGGAGCTATGTACCTTGGGAAAGATAAAGGCCACAATTTACTTTCAGACAGAATAAACAAAAGCCAAAACAGTTTCATATAGTCTTTAAGAGAAAAATTGAAAAGGGTTAAGAAGAGGATTCAGGAAAAAAAGATAGCATTTTTATGATGCAGTTTTCTGAATGGGAACACTCATCACAAATTTTCTTAAGCCACTATGGAGACTACATCATAACCCTCCAAGAAGCATTTCAGTTAGACAACTGTTTCATTCAATAGACAGAAAATTTGTCAGCAATATTGAGCAGGAGTTGACATGTCTCAGAAGAAGTTTGCTATCACCTAGAAAGGGTTGAATCAGTATATAAGAGATTGTTCTTTGGAGTTTCAGGAGCTCTAGGCATATTACAAAGGCCATGGCAAGCCTCTTAAAAGAAAGTTCAGGTGTCATGTACGGATTGATGACATTCTTATCATTGGCCAAAGTCATCAGAAGCACCTTTTTGCATTAAAGAAAGTGCTTCAAAGACTGGAAGAAGCAGAATTAGTTTTCCAAACACAATATGTGGACAGTGCCTAGGGTATTATATTGACAAAGAAGGGTGCATCCGCAGCAGGCAAAGATACTTTTACTGAAGAGGTACCATCACCCCAAAGCAGAGCTTCGGGCATATCTAGGGAAATTAAATTGCTGTCGTAGTTTCTTGCTGAATCTTTCAATCCTTTTACAACCCTTGCACTTGTTAAGAAGCAAAAGGTAAGTGGCAGCAACAATACAGAGAAGAAAAAGCTTTCCAGGATTCTAAGGAGATACTCCAGTCCTCAGAGCTGTTTTACTTTGATCCTAGGAAGGAGTTAGCCCTTCAGTTTATGTTTTATGAGCAGAGCTGTAGCTGTGTTGTTTTGTATAACAAGTACCAAGGAAGAATGACCTACATACGATATTTGATTTTCAGAAGTGTTACTGGCCTCTCTATAGAAACTCTTTCATCACTGCTATGGACCCCCAATTATTTGTAGGATTATTTAGGAAATAAAGCAATCCCTTTTATGACAGGTACCTGACTGTGCTGGTCATTGATTTATAAGATTGTTTACAAGGCAGATAGTCAGAATGGAAGGGCAGATGTTGTAAGTAGGCATTCATTTCTCAATCAACTGCACCTCCAAAGCATCACCAGGAAGAACTTACTCTTGTTGGCTGCCATATGTAAATAATATCCTTGTGACCATATCCAAGATAAGAATGTGGACTAAATAGATTTCTATAATTTTCAGGATACTGCATTACATCATAAAATATTGGCCACAAAAATGTCCTGAAGCAGAACTTCACTTACTTGTGACTCATCTGGTGATCGTGGATGAGTGTATATTGTAGAGATACCAGTGGCAGTCAGGCATCGATCCTGGATCCAGAACACAAATGGCCAAGCTCACAGTTGTGAAGATCCTGCGCATTTCCTCAGGATCAATCAGCTCAAACTCCTATTGTGTCACTTCATCTCTCACAGGTAAAACCAAGGTGCTTTAAAATATCCATGTCCACAGACAATTTACACAGATGCAATTTGGTTCAGTGCTTCTGTTGCCTTCTCATTCCAAGCAGCAGAATACAGAATAACAGAGTTGGAAGGAACTTTGGAAGTCTTCTAGACAAACTATCTGCTCAAGCAGGAGAATACCATTCTGTACAAATAGCTGTCCAATCTCTTCTTAAAACCCTCCAGTGATAGAACACTTACAACTTCTGGAGGCAAGTTGTTCCACTGATTAATTGTTTTCACTGTCAGGAAATTTCTCCTTAATTCTAGATTGGATCTCTCCTTGATAACTTTCTATCTGTTTCCGTCTGTCACTTCTTGACCTATTCTCAGGTGCTTTGGAGATAGATTAATCCCTCTTCTCTGTGACACCCCTCAAATATTAGAAGACTGCTATCATGTCTCCTAGTCCTTCTCTTTGTTAGACTTAGATATACTTCATTCCTGCAACCATTCATCATATATTTTAACCTCCAGCCCCCTAATCATCTGTGTTGGTCTTCTCTGCACTCTTTCTAGAGTCTCAACATCTTATTGCATTGTGGTGGCCAACATTTTTCAAAGTATTGAAAGCCTAAACTGAACTACATGCCAGAGCTTCAGGACACCCCAATTTTCCTTTTAAAGATAGAGATTGCCATCAGAACTAGAAGCCTGAGGAAGTCCACTGCTAGCTGAGACACAGAGCCGGTCCTCCATACAAACACTTCATCCAAACGTTTATTCACACCACCCTCCAGCACTTAGAACCAAGCCTTCCTCTTTCAGTTTCCTGCCTCGCTTGTCCCTCGGGGCCAGGCAGCAGAGTCACTTATTCCCACAGGGATTTGGTAGCAAGACCATCCTCCCAACCGTCTCCTCTTTCTCATATGAGGAAGAGCCAAGGTGGCACAGTGGTTAGAATGCAGTACTGCAGGTTACTTCTGCTGATCACCAGCTGCCAGCAGTTTGGCAGTTTGGATCTCACTAGCTCAAGGTTGACTCAGCCTTTCATCCTTCCAAGGTTGATAAAAGGGGCTCCAGATTGTTGGGGGCAATATGCTAACTCTATAAACTGCTTAGAGAGGGCTGTAAAGCACTATAAAGCAGTATATAAGTCGAAGTGCTAGTGTTAGTGCTAGCAAGAATGCCCCAGCCACATCCAGGTCCCACTTCAACTACTAAAGTATATAAAAGCTCCTGGTCCATACAAATGCCTTTAATCCAGGCTCAGGTTTCCAAACAGGCAAAGGAATGCACTGAAATGTCTGCTTTATCATGTGGCAGAAGCTGCAAGACACAAGGCAGCTCCTGCTACTTTGGTCCTTCTGCCATTGCCGCAAGCCTCATGGCCACCTGATCCTTCCATTCCATGGGGATTCCAAGATGGAGGACAGCAGTTAAGCCCCTGGTCTGTCACCGCTTGCTCTGCCATGCCATTGCATCCTCTGGAGTCCGTTCTGCACTGCCTGTCAGCTTGGGCAAAGGCAGTTGATACACAGCACTGCTGAGCTCTGCTGCCTGCTGCCTGCTGCCTCACTGAAGAGCCTTTGCAATGGAGGGGCCATGTGACATAATCCCGCTTGGCTAACACTCAGGGAAATGTTGACAGCACTCCCTCGGCCTCTTCCAATACTGTTTCTGCTGCTATCATGCTGTGTACCTTCACTGTTGCTTGCTTTTCCCATTTTTCCTGCTGGCCCAGATAATGGGTACTGTTATCTGATTGGTCACTCAATAATCCTACCAGGGCCACTAAACACCTCCATATGCCATCAAATCTTCCTCAAAATTTCCAACAGACAGGCAGCCACCTCATTGCCATTATGGAGGGGGGGAGCTATATTTGTCTGTGCCTAATCCATTATGCAGGGGAAGCGGTGGCTCAGTGGCTAAGACGCTGAGCTTGTCAATTGAAAGGTCGGCAGTTCAGTGGTTCAAATCCCTCGTAATGGGGTGGGCTCCCATGACTTGTCCCAGTTTCTGCCAACCTAGCAGTTTGAAAGCACTTAAAAAATGCAAGTAGAAAAATAGGGACCATCTTTGGTGGGAAGGTAACAACATTCTGCGTGCTTTTGGTGTTTAGTCATGCCGGCCACATGACCACGGAGACATCTTTGGACAGCACTGGCTCTTTGGCTTTGAAACGGAGATGAGCACCACCCCCTAGAATCAGGAACGACTAGCACATAGGTGCAAAGGGAACCTTTACCTTTAATCCATTATGCAGACATAGCAATTGCATTTTGTTATTTCAGGTTTAGAGTTCAATATATTGTATAAATCCAGGCATTTTTATCTGTTTTAAATCAACGTTCCTTTCCTTCTTTAAAGAAGTAACACTTGAAAACAATGAATCAAAGGGAAGTCTCCCCCCCGCCCCCGCCTTAACATGCAGTATAAATGCCAGTGTGGGAGAAGGTGTGAGGATTTAAGGAAATTCTGCAGTCTTTCTGTCAGGATGTTAAACTTGTTACAAAAAATATTATACATTAAAAATAGCAACAAGAAGGATTTAAAATACTGCAAAAAAACATCCGTTTCTACAATATGTTGTAAAATGTGGATAAGGCAAACCTGAAGAATAAGGATGGAATAGAACTCCTCATCTGATTGTGCCCTACTTAGTGTGTAGAAAGAACATAGTGTTGTATTCTCTGAAATCAGTAGAAACATTGACAGTTAAGTGTGCTCTCCTTAAAGCCGGACACTCACTATGACTAACAGGGTACAGTGTACCAACCAATCTGATGAGTCCTGGGGTTTACCAATAAAGTTAAAGACTTCCTCAGGGAGTCTTGACTACTTCTAACCACATAAACAAATCCATATAGTTTTGTTGACATGACGAAACAGGTTTGCTGTTGCCACCACTTCTATTATATTTTAAAAAACATTCAGGTTAGCATTCTGTCCTGGAACTTCTTCCTGGTTTCTTATCCAACTATTAACCAAATCTAGCCTTGCTTTTTTGGGGGGGGGGGATGTCAATCAGGTCAATCTAAATAGCAATAGCACTTAGAGTCATATACACTTCAGAGTGCTTTACAGCCCTCTCTAAGCGGTTTACGGACTCAGCATATTTTCCCCCCAATAATCGGGGTCCTCATTTTACTGACCTAGGAAGGATGGGAGGCTGAGTCAAACTTGAGCCGGTGAGAATGGAACTGCTGGCAGTCAGCAGAATTAGCCTGCACTACTGCATTCTAACCATTATGCCACTACAGTTCTTATATGCCACATGTATACTGTGTCATGCCCTCTATAGAAGTGGCCTGCAAATGGTTATCTTATATGCAATTCCTCATTTTGTTAAAGACCTGAATTCTACCATGGCAGAAACTTTTCCAGTGACTTACTTCAAATTTGAATGCCATCTGTAGGGTATATTTGTATACATGACCATTGAGAACCATTGATTTATTTATGCCTTTTGGCATAACCTACATGAATCACCTTGAATTCTGCATGCATTGCTTCACTGTTTAAACGCAACTTGAAATTTCGGCTTTGTTAACTGTTAGGACTGAGCACCCTTCAAAGTTTATCCAGGCATGTTTTGGACTTCATGCAAACACTGCACCTCTCGGCTGTCTTCAAAGCATGCTGAACTTTTCCAGGCTTTAATGAATCAAGTCATTAAAAACTATTTAATTGATACTTAAAGCAGCAGCATCTTTATTCAGGCTCCCATGGAAGCCTGAAAAAAGATGCACATGCTTTATTGAATAGCAGAGAAGGGATGTGGTTGCATGAGATCAGTTTTTTTTCTAATCATATTTCAATGGACACAGCCATATTAACCATCATTAACAAGAAGTAATGAATGAGATTGTCAGGGGCAGAATCGCTCTGTATCGCTCAGTCGTTTAGGAAATGACACAGATCCACATCTTCATTCCATGACTTCTTGTGGGATTTACAGGTGATTCAGTAAGTGTATGTAGTGTAATAGAAGGCAAGAAAAGTCAGGCTATCACTCAAAAGTAGGAATAGAGATTGATCACGGGATGTAGCAGCTTTATGAAATCAGTTGTGGATGTCTCCAGAAGATGAGCAAAGCAATAAATTTATAGAAAACTCACAATCAACAACACATGGCCTGCTCTTGAAAGTAGTGGGAATCCCGAGGGAAAACTCTGAACTCTTTCTCTTCCTCTGTAGACTTACACAGTGGTCTAAATATACAGTCCTGCGTGCTTGTAGCTATTCATTGCAAACATTTATATCTAAGAGTTCAGATAAATTATCTTGGGTTTTTGTTTTGTTTTTTCTCTTCTAAGAGAAGGGGGGGAAATCACCAGGAGTTATCTAATGACAATCTATTAAGTAATCTTCCTCTTCCCATCCTAAAGGCTTTGCTGCTGATATGGGCTACATACAATGAGTTCAGTCCAGACTTCAGATGGTATTTCATCAGTGTATAATCACCCCCAGAGTAGCTAGACTTGCTGATCCAGCACATTATAACATTAAATCACCATTATCCAGCGCATTTCAAATGGCTGGGAATACATGGAAATTGAGATATAAGAACCAACAGGATCATCTGGTTGGGTCAAAAAAGTCAAAATGGCATCCTGACCACAGGCCCTTTTTAATATGTGTTACACAGATACATATAGATTGGCTTGTCTGATTTTGGCATAATGTTCTGTCAAATATGCTAAGCCCTGTCAATTGAGAATTATTCAGCAAAACATAATTAAAACAACTGTAGCTCAGTGCAACACATAAGTCATGTGTCAAAGGAATGTGTTGGAAACATCCATCACTAAGCCTAACTTCTAAAAAAAGTGCTAAATAAAAAAAGAGAGAGAAAGCCATAAAATGATTGATAAAGTGATGGGAGTGAGTTAGGACCCCATCAATTGTCGTGTCATCCTGACCTCTCACTCTTTTTTCATTTCACAACAGTTGCCACTGATTTAACTGCATTAGTGTCATGAAATAACTTATCAGCCTTAATCTGAAACAATAACACTTAAAAGGGAAATTTGAAGTCTTAAAGTTGCCAAGTTTGAAGACCTCTGTTCTAGACCAATGGCTCCAAGTGCTACCAATAAAAAAAAAAACCATATCTTTTCACTCTCCAACATTTTTTGTAATGTAAGAAAAATATAGAATGGAAAAACAAAGGAGGGTTGCAGGTAGGAGATGAGAGTTTTAATCATCGTTTCCTCACTCAATGCTCTAAAACAGGGGTGTCAAACTCATGTCATCACAGCAGCATCACATGACTTATCGGGAGTTTTTTTCCCCTTTGTTAAACTGGGCCTGGGCTTGGCCAGCATGTGATGCATCCAGCCGGTGGGCCAGGAGTTTGATAGCCATGCTGTAAAACAATTCTCTGAAAGGGAAAGAACAATTGCAAATCACAAGCCATATTCTATATTTGGGCTTGAAAGGGCTCCCATCTCAGTGGGATGGAGACAATGGCAAGAACATTAAAAAATGTAGCCAAAGTTGTTTGGGTCCTGGACAGATACTTTCAAACTGAAGAGAAGCCTAGACTCAATTTTTATGGCTGATTTCTCCCCAGAAATTAAGTGCTGAAATAGAATTTCATTTTTGAATGACCCATGGAGTTTAAAGCACAACCAAGAATGTTCTTTCTGCACCAACTCAGAAAGCTCACACTGCCCAAAGAACCGCTGATACAGTTCTACAGAGGAATTATTGAGTCTGTCATCTGTACCTCTATAACTGTCTGGTTTTGTTCTGCAACCCAACAAGACAGATACAGACTTCAGAGAATAATTAAGACTGCAGAAAAACAGTTACTACCAACCTACCTTCCATTGAGGACCTGTATACTGTACGAGTCAAAAAGAGGGCTGTGAAAATATTTACAGACCCCTCAGATACTGGACATAAATTGTTTCAACTCCTACTCTCAAAACGATGCTATAGAGCACTGCACACCAGAATAACTAGACACAAAAACAGTTTTTTTCCGAACACCATCACTCTGCTAAACAAATGATTCCCTCAACACTGTCTAACTATTTACTAAGTCTGCACTATCAATCTTCTCATCGTTCCTATCACCCATCTCCTCCCACGTATGACTGTAACTTTGTTGCTTGTATCCTTATGATTTATATTGTTTCCTAATATGATTTTATTGCTTATTTGTACCCTATGACTATCATTAAGTGTTGTACCTTATGATTCTTGATGAATGTATCTTTTCTTTTTATGTACACTGAGGGCATACGCACCAAAGACAAATTCCTTGTGTGTCCAATCACACTTGGCCAATAAAGAATTGAATTGAATTGAATAACCCTCCATCCTATGAGAGAGAACTATTTGGTAAATTGAACACATATTTAAAGCATATTTCTGAATCTATAAAACTCATGTTGGGATCCTTGAAACTCACATTTTCAAGCCTGGTGTCTTGAGCCAATGTGATGGTCAATGATCTTTCAATGGCTCAGAATCTAAGCAAAAGATTTTATCCTATGCAACTACCTGCATAATGGGTCATAAGACCTAGTCCCAAGATCTATAGAGCAGTGTTTCTCAACTTGGCAACTTTAAAAACGTGTGGACTTCAACATTTAGAATTCCTCAGCCAACATAATGGCTGGGGAATTCTGGGAACTGAAGTCTACACATCTCACAGATTACAGATACCAAAGTTGAGAAGCACAGCTATAAGAGACACAATCTCTTTCCTCTAGCTATTGTAGGCTGGGATGTCTGTGAGGAGATGGCCTGCATTTCCTTTACTAAACCGAAGAGGGCAGGCTTAGCACACATTGATGCAATTGATAGACTGCAGGAGAAATGGAAGCAGGGAGTTTAGCCCATTACTACGGGCAGTTGGGGGATAACAGTTTGTTTCCTTCAAAATAGTTCCCCTGCTGCAACTATTTCAGGAATTTTCTGGTTTCTGCATTTTCATCCAGACTATGCCAAGATCTGTAAAGATTCCGACAACCCTGGCTAGTAGTCAGTTCCTGAAACAAACATAATCATTAGCAAGACCTGGAAGTCATTTGAACAATCAACCAAGATTGTTAGCAACAAACAACACAGCAGGTGGTGCTCCTTCTGCCATCATTGTTGGAAATCACTAAAGGAAGGGAGACACCCTGGATGCCACTGAGTTGCGAATCCTTTCTCAGTCCTGTGGCCGTCCATATCCTTCAGTTAGATCTGCATAGGGAATGCACAATGGAACATTTTTCTCCTCATTCTTTTGATG
>JAOYMU010000263.1:37458973-37474535 GCA_025802295.1 Psammodynastes pulverulentus | reverse complement strand
GGCTCAAGGTTGACTCAGCCTTCCATCCTTCCGAGGTGGGTAAAATGAGGACCCAGATTGTGGGGGCAATATGCGGACTCTGTAAACCGCTTAGAGAGGGATGTAAAAAGCACTGATAAGCGGTATATAAATCTAAAGTGCTATTGCTATTGCTATATGGAGCTGCAAGTATTGTAGTATCTCCTCACTCCCAGCTTGGATGCAGGTAATCCTCAATTTAACAACGTTTTGAAGCTACGAGAGACCCTGAAAAAGCTACTTATGACCCAGATTCAACGTTCTAATGGTGCCCACCCGTGGTCACATGACTGCATTTGGCCACTTGACAACCAGGCTGCATTTATGGCCATTTGCAACATCCCAGAATCACATAACTATCATTTATGATGTTTTTACCAGAAGCCAGATTTACTTCCAGTTCTTGGCAAAAGCCACCCCGAAGCAAACTATGGGTTCCCTTAATGATTGCCACCAAAATGGCCCTAAAAGTGGGTGTGGTCACATAGTGACCCGCTATACAACCATCACAACTCATAACTGAAAGTGTGGGCTTAGTTATGCTAGTAAGTGGAAGACTACTTGTATAAGGAATAGGTCTATCTGGAGAATGGTGAATCACACCCTTATTTTTTAATCTTCCCATTGCTTGCCTTCCAATTGCCTCTTTTAAGTAGAGCTACCATATTTCTCATGGCCTTTTCCTCATGAAAATAATACTTTTAAATGTGTTTTTATGAAGATTGATATCCAGCACATCACAAGGTGTTTTATAGATTTGCAGAAGACTGCTATATGCTAGGCATAGCAATGACAGTTAAAAAGTCCGTCTCATCCTGTCCCCCCCCCAAAAAAAAACTCCATTGAAGCATTTGCCATAACAAAAGTTATGGAAATGGCAAGTACAGCCCTATAGTTTTGACAATTCCCTGATTATAATGGGACAAATATATTTTTTAATAAACATAGATACTGCCATTATAACTTGTGTAACCTGAGGTAAGCAAAGACATCTATATTAAAATATTTGTAACCAGGCCTCCTGGGGTCAATGTGTTTTTTGCTGCATTGTGTGTGGGAACCTGTTGTGTTTGTACAGTTTATTGTTATAATTGTTTTAACCCAGGCTGCCTGTTCACATGTGTTTGTTTTTTTGTAAGACACTGAGAGTCTAATGGAGTGAGCAACTATAACAAATGTAATAAACAAAATGCAACTTCTGAATTTTCTTTAGAAAAGCCTTTGTTCTTGTACAAATCCAGTAGCCTCCAGATGTTTGAATTCCACCATTAACAGCCCATGTGAACACAGTAATTAGCAAAGCATTGTGGAGACCATAGTCCAAAACAGCCAGAAGATGCCTGGTAGCTGCCCATCCTTATACTATTACTTATTAACTAGCATATTTCTTTTCCCAGCAACCAAGTCAGTAAATAAAAAAGGGACATGGAAGTAGTATGATAAAGCATATTGATAAACCTTAATGTCAAATATTAGAAAATGAAAAGTACTTCCTGAGCGGATGCTGAAGAAGTAAAAATGGACTGGAAAACTGACAGCAATGAGAGAAAAGGGGAGAAAGAGGGAAGCATACAATTTCCATGGAAGAAAAGAATTGTGAGCTAGTTCAATTTTTACAATGAAAATCCTGGCTGAACATGTCTGAGCATCCAGTATGTCGGTAGGCTGGAAATGTTAGTTCAGAGGAATTTTCTATCTCTCTTCCAGGCCTCTACTCTGGTACTGACATTCCTAAGGCCCTTGTGGGATTCTGAAATTCTTATTATTTCATATACTTCAAAGCTGTGACCTGCCAATGAAAGACATTGTGAATGGGGCTGAGTCCTGATCTAAATTCAGCCTGGGGCAGGAAGATAGCAACATTTCTTTGATTTTCTTTAAAGCATCTCTATGCTGCCTTTCCAAGGTGCGTGTCTGTATGTGTGTGTAAATTAAAGCACATCTATTAGATAGTCTTTCTTTAAAAGACCAGTTGGCAAGACCAAAGGCCAAGCAAAAAAAAAGGCACGTTTCATACACACCCCTTGCGAGCCATCAAGAAGAACTGTGATATTCTCTGTGGGAGATGATTTCAGAGCCTGAGGGCAGCTGTTGCCAGGGCCTCCTTTTTATCCAAGAGTGTCTTCTCCTGCCCCCATTCCCACTCTCACTCCCCGATAGTTACGAATACAAAGATTGTCACTGTTGTCATGAGGGCTGCTGTAGGGAAAGGCAAGCTCTGACATAGGCAAGGCCCAGGCTGCTTGAACTGGACCTTTAAGCACCCTGGGAAACAACACAATTGATACAACTTGAGCAGCACAGATTTACTTAATGAAGCGCTTTCTTGCTGCAATAAAGAATTCATGTCGAAGACTTTTCCAACTTGATATATGGCTGACCTGGTAGTAGGACATCACCTCTCAATTCCCAGATCTGACCTTGATGACTGCGGGGTGGGATAGGAGTTGCCTTAGTAGCTATGTTTCATTTTTGAGATGCAGGGATTATGTTATTTTACAAAACAGTTACAAAGGGATGCTTTGGTTTAAGCCTTGTGAAAGCAGAGACAGCTTTGAAGCCCATGGCTTTAGGTTATTGTTACAACTCCTATCCTGTCCAGTCAAAAAGGGATGCTGAAAACTAAGGGGAGTAAAATAAGCCTTTGCTGCCCCATCCCCAGTTTTTATGATACTTAGAGAGGACTTGTGAAAGGGAGAAGGGATGGGATGTTTTATTTATCTTTCTGTCAGGCTTTGAAGAAGGAGAAAAGTAGTACTATACAACTCCGCTCAGCTTCTTCTTTTGCCCCAATGCCTTGGGAAAGCTTTGTGCCTCCTGAAAAACAAGTGTGAGAGAGACCCCCTCTTGAATTTGTAGTACATGGAGAATGGAGAAACACTAAAACAGAGAAGCTGTTGCCCTTGGCAACCTGGTCAACTTCAAGGTGGAGCCCTTCTTCTTTGGCAGGGCTGATGTCTTCTCTCCAATGCCTCTCATGCCACTTTTGTAGGACATGTAATAGCAGTGAGGAGTAACCTCTTATCAAACCATACATGGTTGCCGTTACATCAATTACTTCAGATATGGGGACCCAATCTTTTTACATGTACAGTAAAATGTGTATCTACATGTATTCACTGCTTTCCATTCCCAAATTTCTCCTGCTTTCTGCCCAGATGCTGATAAAGTCACTGCCTCTGAAACAGCAGCGGCAACAGCAGGAGAATCCAAGACCAAGCAATTGACAGATTGGGATCCTCACTTGAACCCCCTGCAACGAGCCCCAGCTTTATCCCAATGTGCACACGGTCACTGCTCTGCTTTGAGGAGAATCACTGTCTGTCCAACACTCCCAGGCACCCCAAACAAATGATACAGTCATTGCTGTAGTGTACTCAATCAATCATGACAATGCCCAAATCACGCCAGATGCCCCTGTGCCCTATTACAGGGAAAGGACATCATTTCCTGGCAGCTGAAGCTGCAGGAAAATGTGCACACTGAACAATGGTTTCATGTAAAAGACAGTGCAAAGTTTTGGTGCCTCTGAGAACAGATGAATGAAAAGGAGAGGGCTGCATGGTTGAATAAGCAGTGGAGAAAGGGAAGGAAAAGAATGACAAGAACAAGAAGAGATGTGAGCAAATATAGAGGGGATCTGCATTTAGATTTCATTTATTTCAGGAAGAGGATGGGAAGGGTTCATTCTTTGGAAATCACAGCACAAAGGAGCTTAAAAGAGAAATATTTTAATTTAGGGTCAAAGGGACTAAATTAGGACAGGGTGGAGATATGCACTTGGCCACGGAATGGCCTGCTGAAGCTTCACTCCAAAAGGTGGGGCCGTAACAAAATCTAAATTTGATTTCATTTACATTGAATTGGAATCAAATAAGACTGATATGATTATTTTTGGTCACAAGTTTAATATAGGTAGTCCTTGACTTAGGACCACAATTGAGCCCAAAATGTATGTTGCTCAGCAGGACAGTCGTTAAGTAAGTTTTGCCCCTCATTTTATGACCTTTTTTGCCACAGTGGTTAAATGAATCGTGGCAGTGTTTAGTTACACGCTTGTTAAGTAAATCTGGCTTTCCCATTGACTTTGCTCGTCAGAAGATCACAAAAGGGGAATCATCATAAAAGTGAATCAGTTGCCAACTGTCTGAGTTTTGATCACATGACCAGGTGGATGCTGCAAGGGTCATAAGTGTGAAAAAAGGTCATAAGTCACTTTTTTGGTGATGTTGTAATTTTGAATGGTCACTAAATGAAGTTGAGGATTATCTGTAATTTTACTTGTAGTTACATTAAAGAGAATATTGCAAGGGCTTTCTGGGGCGGTATTCCTTGGAGGTTGTGGAAAAATAGAAGTGTGGTCCCTGCCCTCCTTGGGTAGCAATATTCTCCCTTCCATTCACTGTAATATTAACGCCCATTCAAAGCTGACCCTCTACTAATTGCTGTGCTAACTGCCAGTTTTCAAATTCTGAAGAAGGCTTTAAATTAGGAAGATACACTTAGCAAGGAGACCACCTCACACCGCAAGAGCATTACTAATTCCATTATTAGAGAAAGGACAGCAAGTGCTCCCAGGCGGAGGTACTATGCACTATACAAGATTTGGCAAGAATTTATTCCAAAACCAATAAGTTTTCCAGGGATAAAATTAATAACAGAAGCCCTAATTTAAATTTATACAAGGCCATCAATTACCACAGCAGCATCTGGGAACTTTGCTAGCAGTGTCAAATTGCCAGTCATGAAAGTTTTAGTTGGATTTCATATATCTGGCTTATTTGCAGACAGGAAATTTCCTTACCTTAATTAAAACATTTTAACAAGCCAACACAATTAATCACGTTGCTCTCTTTTCAGCCCCCAGTGGTGTCCTGCTCCTGCTTACAAGACATCTCAGCAGCTCTGAACATTAGTAGCTTTCAACATTGGGAAACAGCATGCAATGAAGAGGAGTGGGGGCAGCAAAAATCCATCTACTATCTTTGCCTCTGACCTCATGCATTCATTATTCCTTTGCAAACAAAGCCTAGCCATTTTGCAGAATCCCTGAGTGCATGTACAGAGCTTGTGCACACACAACTTGTAAGCACATAGACTCAGCTCACAAAGAAATAATGGATGAGAACAAGTTTTATCTAGAGGTAGCATCCATGGTCCTAATCCCTCTCCACTCATTAATTGTATACTATTCGAAACACCAAAAGATACCATCATCTCTTGTGGCATTAACTTGAGTTTCAAGGCTAGTCATAATTCACAGAGTTAAAATTCTGTTTCTCACCTATAGTGGGATAGACCAGGTTTTCCAGCACAGCTCACTGAAAGCTAAGCCTTATTGTGTTTTACTCACACACAGAAACATTTACCTTCTTTTTTATTATTAAGTTTTTTATTTTTTATTTTTTTTTATAAGTACAAACAATTCATCTTCCATTTAACGTGTGTTGACTGAGTACAACTATTTTGTGCAATAAAAATCAACATTACTACCATATTCATTGCATTGAAATCAATTCTCCTTTATCATCTTATTATTAATATACATACTACCTCTTATACTATAACAATAACATGTTTAAATCTTAGCTTATTATAGTATACATAATATATCTATCATTATAACATTGTTATATCACTATAACAATCATCTTCCTACCATGCTTAATTCTATTGACATATTTTTATATTTCACTAAACTATTAGCTATTTCTAGCTTTCATATTTTTTATCTAGCCATCGATAAACTAGTTCCCATACCTTATAATATTCAGTTTGCTCCTTCTCTTTAATTGCTAGTGTTAATCTATTCATTTCTGCACATTCTAATATTTCCCTTATCACATTTTCATCCGTAGAAATCTCTTCACTTTTCCAATTTTGAGGAAATACAATTCTAGCTGCAGTTAACACATGAGTAATCAAATATACATTTTCTTTACTATAAATTTCAGGTAAAATCCCCAATAGGAATATTTCAGGTTTTAAGTCAATATGCTGTTGTGTCATCTTTTCCAACCACGTATCTATTTTTAATCCAATATTTTTTGGCTTCTACACATGTCCACCACCACATATGATAATATGACCCAGGTGTCTGGTGGCAGAAATATTTACCCTCTGAAATGGTTTCTGAAACAGCTGTTAAAGAAGTTGGATTAGAAACCAGGGGACCTTAAGTTGTCTTAAGCATGATGCCAGCCGCTGAGCCCTAGCAAAGAGGAAGCAGGAGCAAACTCCTTCTGAAGTAATAGCAAGAAAACCGCTTGGAACTGTCTATGTAATAAAGAGGAGTCAGGATTGACTCATAGGACCATAACAACAACAGCAATAACATGGTCTTCATGAATTTAAGCAATATAGAATGAAAAACTGAGGTTGCAAGTTGAAAACAACACTTCTATGTTAACAGAAAACTAACTTGTCACACTGGTGACAGAATTAAATTTCTTTTCCCTGACATATTAATTTTCCACCAGTAAGAAAGGTTTTACCCAAGAAAGAAATATTTTTAAAAACAAATTAAAATGCACATTTTCCCCAGAAAATGTATATCGATCCTTACAGGTTCAGTTTCTCTAAATCATTTTCTTTATGAGTTAGAGACAAAACCTTCCATAAGTGTCCTAAATGTATTATATTTGCATTTGTGTTCTCACCGTGTGACTCTAAAATTTGACAAATGCAGTGTGTTTTAGGCTGTGGTATGCTGTGTAATGGATATGATTCTCATATGACTTTCATATATCCAGCTTTTTCCTATGTTAAATGTAACAGACTGTCAATTCAGAATTGGAAAACCATAGTATTGAAAAGCATGTCAAAGGCCATTGGGAGCAATTTCCTGTAATAAAAAGAGCCACTTTTGCACTTACATGCAAAATGTCCCTTCTGGATCTTTGACCAACTTTATCTTGAAATTCTCCAAGGAGATTCTGTTCTTTTAGAAGATTTTGCCCCCAATGTCTATATTAAATCTGCAATCTATGTTAAATTTTATGTCCTGCCCTTTAAATGGACTGTAGCTTAAAGACTTAGTGAATTACATATCCTTCTTCTTTCTGAGATATTTGTAAACAGCTGAAAATTGCTCCCCCTCCCTTTTTTTTGTTTGGGTTGAATATATCCTGGTTTCTTCAATTTTTTCTCACATGACAACCTCCTAGAGTGAACCTTGCAGCACCCACAGCGTTTCCTCTGTATCTTTTCCAGTTTGTTGACAGCCTCTCTAAGTAATTAATCTGCAGACTTGGTTATGGATGCTGCTATATAAAAAGACCAATCATTCTCTTATATTTTATTGCTGTGAATCAAGCAAGATGCTGGAATGTGTGGTAGGACCCTGATTACATCAAATTGTCTAGCTGTGGAACAGTGGTGGGCTCTTGCCAAGACACCCCAGAAGTTAGATGGCAGGGACTGAGTGTGTCAGAGGTATGTATACCTAACTGGTTTAGCCAGCAGAACACGAAAAACAAGCAAGGATTAAAAGCTTCTTCATCTTAATGTGACTGAAATGGGTTCCCCCAGACTTGAAATTATTAGAAGGAAATACATGGGATTAATAAGAGGGATGACCTTGGACAAAGTCACTTAGTTGCTCTTATTCCAAACCCTGGGCAAGATGGGATCTTAGGGACAGCAGGAAGAATCTTCCCTGGAGCTCCTTCAGCCTACAGATTTATCTAACAGATACCAAATAAAGCAATTCTTCCCTGACATGACTAGCTAAGCCACGGCAGGAGAAGAAAAAGGAGGCAGCTGTTCTACATCAGCTTTGGATCCAGCTGCTTTCCCCCAAGGAGATCTCTGGGTTTCCATATGCATCCTGCAAGAAGACTAAGGACAAAAGCATGAACAATAGCCACCATCAGCTGTTGAGGAAGTTGGCAGACAGCAGCTAAGGGACAGTATCTCCTGTGTTTACTTCTGTAGAGATGCTATGCAAAGCCAGCCTATGAAATCCATGAAATATTTTTTTTTCCAAAAGAGAAAATAACAGGCAGACATGCAACTTGGGATCTAAATGCTCTATGGCAGAGCTGTCAAACTTGTGGCCTGCGGGCTGGATGCATCATGTGCTGGCCACGCCCATGCCCGGTTTAGCTAAGGGGGAGAAAGTCGTGATACATCACGTGATGCCGCCGTGATGATGCAGGTTTGACATCTCTGCTCTATGGCATGACTGAAATACCTACATCACTGCAACTCTTACTTGGAAGCAGACGATGATAGCCCAAAACTAGCCTATCATAATAAAACCTTAATTCCTCCTTTCAGGGCACTTCCCTCCACAGCATCTGATTCCAGCCCCATGTTATAAAACGCAAAATTTCTGTTCAGCGAGACATTTGTTGAGTTTTGCCCCATTTTACAACCTTTTTTCTACCTTTTCGTTAAGTCACTCACTGCAGTTGTTAAGTTAGTCACATGGTTATTATGTGAATCTGGCTTTCCCATTGACTTTGCTTGTTGGAAGGTGGCAAAAGGTGATCACATGACCCTGGGACACAGCAACCGTCATACATATGAACTACTTGCCAAGCATCTGAATTTTGATCACATGACTATGTGGTCCTAAGTCACTTTTTTCAGTGCCATTGTAACCTTGCATGATCACTAAATGAACTGTTGTAAGTTGAAGACTATCTGTAGTTACGGAACCTGGTTGGAAAAGGGCCAAGTATTTTTTGTTAGCTTTTAATGAAACGTTAAACTGTGTTCTATTGGAAATTAAGTTAAAAAGTTTTTGATTTCTTCAAACAAGCAAAGCAAAGGGAAGGAGATTAGGGGGATGATGTATCCCTCAGACTTACTGCAGCTTGAATTCATTTTCAAGGATCCAGTAAGCTGAACAATAAGATAGATGCCTTAATATAACTATAAAGATTTGTCATAGCAATAGATGGATATTGGCATTAAAAGGACAGCAGGATTTGTAAGCTTCTTCACTAAGTAGCAGAAATAGCTAAAGGCTTAACAAGGTTCTCATGGGTGTTGCTTGGCTTTGGAAGTGGCATCTTCTCTCCTTCAGCATGTTGTAATTAAAATAACAGAAAGGACACATTTTATGCACCAATGTTGCTATACCAGCCTCCCTGCTGTGGAGTGACATCCCTGCCTCAATTGCTTGAGTCTGCTCTGGATCAGTAGTGGAGTTTCCCAAGGCTTGCAATCCTTTAAGCATCCCTTGAGTGGTATTGAGACTGGGACAACTAAGCAGTTCAATCTTCACCATGGCTTGAATCAAGTTATTGAGAACCTGGAGGTCGCATATACATCTGGTTTTTACTTTGGGCCTGTTGAGACATGATATGGGCGTGGAGAATATTACCATTAGTCCAGTGCCCTGGATAGATAACTGTCTGATTAGTTTTCAGCTTACTAGTGCTGGTCCCCTCTCCCAGGGGGAGGTAAATGTATTAGTCAGTCAGTCCACTCAAGATGACTAATGGACCATGTTGCATTCCAAAGGAATCTTGGGGATTTCCTGAGGCTCCAATTCGCTTGAGGCTGTGGTTGCTATCCAAATGAACATGTGACAAGAGCCCTGAGCCATATTAGCAATAGCACTTAGATTTATATACTGCTTCACAGAGCTTTACAGCCCTCTACAAGAGGTTTACAGAGTCAGCATATTGCCCCCAACCATTTTGGCGCTCATTTTACCGACCTCTGAAGGATGGAAGGTTGAGTCAACCTTGAGCCACTCAGAATCGAACTCCTGGAGTGAGCAGTGAGTTAGCCTGCAGTACTGCACTCTAACCACTGCGCCACCACAGCTCTGTATATTGCTAATATACAGCCACCGACAACTCACAGGAAGACAAAAATACTGTGCAAACTAAAGTAAGAGCCCATCCTGTGGATTACATCATAGCATTAAAAAGCCAAAACATATTTTGTTTATTCTTATTGGTTATCTACAAATAGTAATCTAATGGCTCTTTTATAAAAGCGACTCCTAGTCTGCTGGGAAAGTTTCAATCACAGGATTATCTGCAGGACCCCTGTGAGGAATATTCTAGGCATCTAGTGGATAAGATCACTTGGATTCATTCAGAGTTGGATTCAACCCGAGTAAATCATATCAAGTTGGCAGAAGTATGTTCCTGTGTGATTAACTGGAAATCTAGCTATAATTTTTGTCGTAGTGAATAGCATCTTTGATTTGCAATCATGATCACCTTTTTATTATCTCTCTCTCTCTCATGGTTAGTGAAGGATGACCAGGAGATCAGTTGTGATAGGATCTATGGAGGTTTTCAAAATAGACTGGATAACCATTTGACTGGAATGGTGTAAGGCCTCTGCCTTGATCAGGGGGTTGGAGTAGAAGACCTCTGAAGTTCCTTCTAATATAGCCCTATGATTCTATGTACAGCACTGCTACATGGAAGTTAATTGAGGGAGGGGTATCCCCACTGTCTTGAGAGAGGCAGTGGTGCATCCCCTTTTCAAGTGGCTTCACTGGACAATTTTAATCTAACATCTTTTTTTTTTTTTGAATTTTAAAAGAACAATACAAAAATAAAAAAATACAATAAATCACCCGTTGCTGTACAGAAAGAAAGGAAGGTTTGGTTCAGCGGATATATAATCTAACATCTTTTAAAGGAAGATTTGTCTACTTTGTTTATGTGGGTTTTTTCAATTATTATTTCTGTAAGGGAAGATTGTTAAGAAGGTGGTTGCGTTATGGCTTCAGAGGGCTGTGAAGATAACTAATTATCTAGATCACTTTCAGTCACAGCTTAGCCCATAACATAGTACTGAGACAGCATTGGTGGTGCTTGTAGATAACGTGCAGATGATCTGGAACAGGAGTAGTACAATCATCCTGATTCTCTTTGATCTCTTAGCAGCTTTCAATACTACTGACTATGCTTTTCTTCTGGCCCATTGCAAGGACTAAAAGTGAGGTTTTGGGACTGCGGTGGTTCTCCTTTTTCTGTGATCATGTTCTATTGGTGTTTATAGGACAGTACAGATCAAATCCAAGATGCTATCAAGACCTTGTCTCCAATCTTTGGGGGCATGGATGAGGAGGACCAGGCTCAAGTTCAGTCCTGTCCAAACAAATGGATGTGAATCTTTGGACCCTTTGGGAATAGGGGTGTAATTTGGGGCTTTTCCTGGACTTAGGGCTCCTGCTTAAGGACCAGAAATTCTTTGTACAAATCCATCTTGTATGCCAAGTTGCACTGTTACCCGGTCTGGGGAGAGGAAGAAGGCTTCAGTCACTCATAATTTGCTCACCTCACATGACAAAAGTATTGCAATGCATTAATGGGGCTGTCCTTGAAAACCATTTGGAAGCTACATTTGATTCAGAATTCAGTTGCACAGGCAACTATGGGTATGCCACATCACGACCTTGCAAAAGCTTTAATCTATGAGCTAGACCTAGTTATCAATAGGCTTTCAGGTGAAGTACACAGTAGATGTTATCCCCTATAAAGCCCTTTATTCTATAGAGCCTGGCTATGTAAAGGATCATCTTTCCTAATTCCTATCCTGAACAATTGGCATGTTCCTCAGGTTTACTCCATTAATCAATGCCATCTGATGGGATCTAGGAAGTGCTCCTTTTCTGTCATAGTATTTGCCTCTTCAAACAACATTCATTCTGAGATCCATCTGGTTCTTCCTTTCCATTTCTAAAGGAGTCTGGAAAATTTGGCTTTTGGCATAGACTGAATAGAGGGTCCTGGTTGTTTTCTTATTTTTGGATATATTAGAGGGTTTTACTTGTATTTTCTTTTAGCAAAAACATTATTGTACACTGCCAGAGTTGTTGTGAAGTTGAGTGACCATATCAATTTAAATAAATAAACACACACACACACACACACACACACACACACACACACACACACTTTTGAGGTTTGAAAGTTCCTGATCCCTATCCTAACAACTTTTTGGAATGGGAATATGTATTATTAATCTGTCACAATCACAAAACAAGGGGTCAGTGGGTCTGGAATGCATTAGCTGATTTAACAGAAAGTGTCCCTATTGTTGTTTACAGAGCACTGTTAGTGCAGAAATAACTTCAATTCATCTTCTTTCACACAAAAAGGCCAAGCCAAGAACTAACAGTGATCCTTTAACATGTTCTTGCAAACTTTAGGCAAACACAGTCTGTGATGAATGAAGTGCCTCAGGGTCTGGCTATATACTTCTTTGGAGAAGATAAGAAAAAAAGGTTGCTGCCTCTTCACTACAATTCCTCATTCTTCCCTGAAAAAAGAGGCTAAAGAGCTCCTCCTTTCACAGCAATGACATACAGAATTGAAATTAGCTACTATAGGATTACCCAGATATGATGGAGTAAGTCTGCACATTGAAATGTAGTTCTTCTGAATACTGAAGATTAAAAGTAAAACAAGAGTTGCCATGTGGGTCCATGAAAGGAAAAAAAGAATATCAATTTTTTAATTGAGTAGTACTTTTCTCCGAAAGTACACATTTTGAGTTCTTTAGAAATCTTCATTGGATGAACTAATAAAAAAGGGAGAAGTAGGAAGAAATCTGAAGTCCATAAACGAAACAGGGTACTGTGAAATGTTAAGTTTGCGGTCTAAATGCAGCAAATGATGAAGAGTTGCTGAAATAGTGAAAATTCTCTCTCAGAAAGTTCATTTAATATCCATGTTATTTTTGGCACTGGAACAAAAATGTATGAGTGTTACATTTCAAGCCCAGAAATCCAAGCAAAAGTGAACAAATAAAATCTGATCCATGATTTTCTAATTCTTTTAATTCTCTTCTAGGAAAGTGAGGCTATAGTCCATAATTGATTTTTGTCAGCACAAATACTACATCACTAACCAGTAAGATGGTCTTAGACCCATGGTTCCATCATTGCCTTTTGTTGTTCAAATTTATCTAATATTTCCCTCAAAAGAAAATGTATTTCTGACTCTGGTTCAATTAAAAACAAAGCTACATAACGAAATTTCAGGTTCATCTTTAAACAACAAAAAGACATCAGACAGAACGTATAAAGTTATAGTTACTGATTGATTAAGAAGATTGAAATTTAAATTACAATGTATTAATAACTTAGAGAGGAACAGAAGAATCAAGAAATATTGTATTGTTGGTTATATTATACCCTGTATTTGATCTGGGAGGCCGAGGAGAGGGGTGGGGGGAGAAAATTTAAAATGTAAAACGGTTTTAATAAAAAAAAAGAAGCTTTATGTAGTGGGATTTATCATGGTTAACATTACCAAAGTAGTGAAAGAGATGAATACCTTATATCCCTCTAGAAGTTGCAATAGAACAATAGATGGACAATGGTTGAATTTCATCTGAACTACAAATAGTACTAGTAGTTTGTTTGTTTGTTCAATTTATATAGCTGCCGATCCCACATATGTGACTATGGGAGCTCAAAAGTTAAAATACGAAAAGATACAAACCATAACCAAACCAAATGTATGCAGCAAAAAGCATTAAAAAAACATTGAAACATTTAAGCTATTAAAACCATAAATAGAAAATCTCCTAGAGTAGAATCCAATTGACTAACCATATATCCATTTAGCAGGCTCCACACTACCACTACCAGAGGCAAGATGATAGAGTATTCAGGCTCTTCCTAAAAGCCAGGAGGGTAAGTCCAAGTTCTAGGGGAATGAATCACGAATGGTGGGGGAAAGCAATCTTGCTTCAGAAACCATGTGACCAAAGAGGCCAATTGGAGATGAGATAGCCCTTGGACAGGAAGGGGGAAGTCTCTGTCTCTCCATAACAATCATGATGCCTTCAGATTAGCCACCAGTTTCTTGGCAGAGGCAAGTACATAAACATCCCATGGTTTGAGGACTCTGTTGTTTTTCCCAAAGTGGTTCATGTTTATGCCTCTGGGAAGAGGGAAAGATATGAGTTGCTTTCGTGGTAAATTGCTGGATTTAAAAGGCTTTTTTAAAAAAAAATACCTAGGAAAAGCCTAGCTACTTCAGAAAAGAAAATCCATAGTATTAAAAAAATGTTCATGGTGACCTTCTAACACTCAGTCATCTATCAATAGAAGAGAATATTTGTAGCTCAGGATTGAACTGTGATGTCTTTGATTCTCTCCAAGATTGGTTGTCTTCTTGCAGATGTTTCAATGTCCATCTAGGTAGGACCATCAGGATGGGGTTTGCTCTTTGTTTATGTATAAGTGGCTTGCCCAGTCAGTGTTTGTGGGAGTCTTCTTGGAAGTGCAACAACCCAATCAAGGAGCTACCAGGATCATTCCCACCAAAACTTACAAGACAACCCATTGTGGATAAACAGAGCCCCCACTCCCTTCTGTCAATGATGATGTTACCTAATTGGGTAAATGAAGCTTCTGCAAGAAAAGAACCAAGCTCAGAGAATAGCAAGGACCCCACAGTCAGCCTTGTCTGGAATAAGCAAATATCTTAACTATTATACAGTTTCAGCATTGCTTATTGTTTATAAAAAAATATAAAAACAATCAGAGTGCATTATAAGCACTGGCTAGTTAAAGGGACAACTCTTGTCTGCAAAATAGTCGATGAGCTGTAGAAGGTAGCCTGCACTAAATATAGTGTTCAGGTATCCTCAAGGTAACACAACTGGGAAAAGTGCACTTTGGAAACAGAACTGATTAATGTATCCTGAAATTGCTTCCAAAATGTGTAAAGGATTAATAGAAAACAATGTTAACTGTTCTGCCCTCTAAATTATCTAGAGATGCAGCAACTGGGCAGTATAGACATAGTAGAGGTTTCGAACCATTAAAATTAATAGACAAGCAATATATGTTTACATTAAATTCAGTGAAAATTAAATACAAATAATTTATTCTACTGTTCTATGTATATTCAGTTAGGCAAGAAATGTAATAAAATGGAATTTATTTTTAGTAGACATATTTCAGGCCTGCGCATTAGTCTAGACCAATGCACTGATCAACAAATCTTGTAAATTAGTTATCCTCTGGGCTTCCAGTTCATTTTCATGTAATACTTGCAAAAGCTGTGCAGTAAATTGAACTTCGCAATCAATGAATGAAAAAGTACTTCTTCCAGCTCTATCTTTATGTTGTCTAAGGGTGTCAAACAAGTAGAAAGAACATCACAGAGCAGGGAAAATGCTGACCATTTGGTTTTACCTCTTTATGGGTGCTTCCAAATGATGTTAGTTATAGTAGCCTAACAACTTTCCACGTTTTGATTTTTTTTTATCTACTCAAGTTCCCTTCAGTGAAAAGTTTTACATGTGTCTTCCCTTTTGCCAGCCTTTGCTCTTGCTGTTCTCTCCTTATAAACATGGCATTTGCTGTTCTCCTGTGTGAAGCGATGATATCCAGTAATATATGGGTTATCTCTGCTCTTTCATAGCTCTAGACAGAGAGTGTGCAAACCAGGGACTCAGCTCCTCCTACCCAGTTCCTCTCTGTCTTCAGCCATGATTAGACAGGTTATCACGGGCTCCTTTGAGCCGGTGATTGAGTGTGCTTAGTTAGTATTTGCAGGATTCTTTCAGAAGAGGATTCTTTCTACAGAGTAGTGTGAGGGTT
>JAOYMU010000263.1:37428010-37443958 GCA_025802295.1 Psammodynastes pulverulentus | reverse complement strand
GGACTTCAACTTCCAGAATTCCTCAGTCAGCATGCTGGCTGAGGAATTCTGGGAATTGAAGCCCCCAAGTCATAAAATTGCCAAGGTTGGAGACCCCTGCCCTATAATGAAGAGGGGGTGGACCTGGGTCTTCCTCTGAACTCCCTCTCCTTTTTTTCTACCTCTCCCCTGCTCTGCCCAGCCTGACTTTGCCCTTCCCCAGTTTCCTCCACAGCCAACAGAGTCACTCTTCCACTCCCTGTTAGCTGTTCGTGTTCCTCCTTGGATTCAGACTCCGACAAGGTCATGACACAAACTATCAAACCTCTTTAAGCCTAGTCTAGAAGATGTTGCAAGGCCTGCCTACAAACAGCATTTTGTGAACTCATTAAATAAATATTAATATTAATTGCTTTCAATAAAGGATTAAGAGAGTCAGTTTGGTGATTAAGGTACTAGGCTAGAAAGGAGGAGACCATGAGTTCTAGTTCTGCTTTAGCCACAAAAGCCAGCTGGGTGACCCTCGGCCAGGGGCTTTCTCTCAGCCCAACTCACCTCACAGCCTTGTTATTGTGGAGAAAATAGGAGAGAAGTAAATAGGGAAGATGTATCGGATATGTTCACCACCTTGAGTTATTTGAAAAAAATAGTAAAGGCAGGATATAAATAAAAAAAATAGCTAAACTCCAAAAAGCTACTTGTGTTCTACATTTAATTCTTTCTTTGTTCCTTCCACTCTTCCACACAGACTCAGGCCTCTTTCTAACTAGCACACAAGAGGGAGACGAGTAACTGAGACACCTTTCATCGGTGCAGATGTGTAGACTGTAGCAATCTTTCTCTCTTGGTGCTGGGTTGCTTCTCCCATCAGTCACTGTCTTCTCTAATGGGATTTGGAGCTGGAGAAACATCCCCAGGGTAACCCCTGCTCAAGCCCTCATACCAGCAAGCACAGCTCACTTGGACTCTGGCTAGGAATGGCATGTGGAGGAGGAAGGAGGAGGAGGAGGGAGGGGCAGCGATAAAGGCAGTGGAATGCAGTCTCGCTGACAAAAAGACCAGCATCTTCAGATCTGAGCAAATTCCTGCAGTGCTTTCTCTGGAGGAATGTTTGCTCTACCCATCAAGAGCACTCAATCAGTGAGGAGCCCAAGAGGGAGCTATCTTCCTGATAGTATCATTACACCTCAGCACAAACAAAGGCAGAGAAAGCATCGTAATTCTGCCAGAAAGGGGGAGGACAGATACCAAATATCTCAGGATATTTACATCTTGCCGCACTCAGAAACTGCATTCCTAACTTATCCATGTCAGCTTCCAATAGCCTGCTTATTACCACAAAGAACACTATTGCACATTGTGCCGCGTAGCCTCTGCAGCCATCGTTAAACTACAACCATTTTCTGTGCACAACATGTGCACAACATACGAATACACATAACTTTTGTATAGCAGCATTCCAGGGGTAGAATTTGATAAAGGACAGGGAGCTAGCTGAGAAAAAGAACCTGCCTCCCAGTATGCTGAACTGACCTGGTATGTATTATTAATTTATCAATATAATTTATTAAAAATTAGAACAGCCAAAGCATTTGACAAAGCAAATACGTACCAGTGTAAGTCTAATTAAGCTGAACAGGATGTTAAAATGATCACAGTTTAAAAGATACAGAACATTTTCCCAATCCATTTCAATAAAGGCATTAAGAAAATAATGAGCAAAGTAACTATATCCCTAAAATACATTCATAGAATTTTAAATAGCTCTGAACTGGTGAAACACAAAAGTAGCAGAATGAATCTACACATGCTACACCTCAGCATTATGTTGTTAGTAGAGTGCCCATCAACCAAAGCCCTGCAGGAAGACAGTAATTAGAAGAGAAGGGAGGAGAGGAGCATGGAGGTATTTAATATTTTGACCTTTGCTGTGTCCTAATCTATACCGGAATCCTGGAATCTGCCAGTTCTATTATCTGGAATTTAAGGCAAACATAATCTTAGGACTAAGAGAAATACTCCAAAGTTATTTTTATTTTTATCTGATTCTCCCCACCAATGAGTTTTCCCATCATCCCATTTTATCCTCACATCAAGTTTGCAGGGCAGATTCAACTAATAGACAATTACTGGATGAAATTAATCTATAAACTCCATATCTGCACGGGGTTTGGATCTGATTTCTCTGGTCCTCATTCAACATTTTCACCTTTAACATTTGCAAAGCCTTCCCCAGTCCAATGCTACAGAACATCGATCAATTCCAGTGCTCCTACCTAGCCCGGCTAACATGTAGTTGGAGGGAAGGGCTGCAAAAATCTCATATGGAGAAGAAAAGCTGGGGACAGGTTGGGCAGCAAAAGGAAGCAAGTAGAGGGGGTGGCGTTTGCTTTCCTCCCCCCACTTTCTAGTCACTGTCTCTGTGGAATCCCACTTCTGCAACTGATGCAAGATAATTGGTTTTTTTCTTACTATTAGGAGCACTTTATTTCTAAACACCTGCCAAGCAACTTTCTTAGGTTTTGCTGTTTGCAAAAAACTATTACATAAAATACTGAATGATTTACAATCCAGGAGCAGAAGCCAGGCCCACCATCAGCACTGCAGCAGAAAAAGCCACGCAGGCAATTTATGTCCAATTGCATGCATGGATTTTGCTTCTGATGTACGACGTGAGACTTCATGAATAGTCAAGCACCACGGTTGAAATAGCACTACTTATGTGTTAAAAATAAGACAAAAATCACCTGAGTTTAATGAACTAATCCTACCAATTTCTTTTTTAAAATCAGGTTTGTCCAGGTTTGGAATTTATCTCTTGGGAATATTACTAAACTCTGTGAGAACACAATCTGAGTCAAAATCTCACCGAATTCTACTATGGTCAACTCTGCAACTCTCAAAATCTGAGAGGAGTTACATCAAGTAGCAGATTCTTCCACCGAGAGTATCATTTACAAAAATACAGTGTGACACCATAGTAGCTTGAATAAAGACATCAAAAGTTTCATGCCACTGAGTAATGGCCATATAAAAAAAAGGCAGTAAGATATTACCCAGAAAGTTCCAATAGGTCTGTTGACCTGGGCAGAGCTGAATTGTTTAGTCCGTTGACCAGGCTGTGACCTTATTGCGAAGCTAACAATCTATATCAATGCCAGAGAATTCTCAAATTTTCTGATTCTCTTTGTACACTTTAAGGAAGGCTAAGAATTTATCTCAGTATGCAGAATGTAACTTACAGCAACCTGAGGCTCGGTTTTATTGGAATGTCAAGGACTGTACTCCAAATGTAGATGGGGCTGGGGGCCTCAAAGGGAAACGTTTTTGGTTGTATAAATGCTGCATCTTCATTCAGGATTCATTAAATTAACCTAGACCAATCACTCCTCTTTCAAGAAACCTCCTGAAAGAAAGACACACAATATTGGATCAAAGCTGGCCAACATTGTTTTCTGGTGAGAACTATATTCCTACAGTGGATAGTATCACACATCAATGGTGAGAAAAGCTGAAGATGTGTCAAAAGTTGATGAGGTTATCTAATCCTTTCTTCAAAATGTTCCTTTCATCTTTTGTTTTTAGAGAGATGTTACGGAAAGATTAGATGCTTTGACTAGAGGTATGAAATGGTCACTTATTAAAATGTTGAGTAGGTGGGTAGAAAACCTTATGAAATTAGGCTGAGGGCTGCATGGACCTTGAGATCCAGCTGGTAACAGAATATAAGTCTCTATTCTTTGATAAACCAACACTTTTTGTTTGTAAGTAAAGCAAGACAAAAAAGCAGCAAATCTAAGACTTCAATTTTCTCATAAAGTCTGGGATTATTCTGTTCCTTTCATGCCAGTGAGATTTGTAGGGACAAACTCTAGTCCCAGGACAGGGTGACAGTCAGCACTTTAAACAATAGTTTAGCAATCTGCATGGAATTGCCTGCAGAGTTATTTTGAAATATTCAGGACTTATTTAAAAAGTAAGTAGCTAAATGCAGCTTGACTTGCCTCTGGGAAACAGTAGAGTTTAGAGTTATTTATTTATTTATTTAGACTTTATTTGCCACTCATCTCTCCCAGAGGCAACTTGCAAACATTAAAAGCCAATAAAGCATTGAAGCAATAATAACAGTAATAATTTGCAATTAAAAAGATGGGAAGGAAGGGATGCAGGAGGCATTGCTCAGGAGAAGAGGATTGCTCATTAATGGTCACAGATCACGATACCAGCTGCATTTGGGCCTGGGCTTGTAGAAAGCCTGTCAAACACACAGCTCCTGTCTGCAGCACCCTCCCTCCCCCATGGGAGTTTTGGTGTGTGTCTGGAACAAACATGCCCAACGTTTCACCTGACATCTTCTTTGCAACTGCTGTGGCCTCAAGGCATCAGGTGAGTTATTTGCCTGGCAACTAGGGTTTGAGGAAAACAGTCCCCCTCCTCCTGCTCCCAGTGTTAAGGCCCCTTGCAAAGGAAGGCACAAGTGTCTTCCATGCCAGCAGTTGCCAGAAAGCTGGACCCCGAGAAAAATACTGCTGCTATTTTGGAAGTACTTTACAACAGGGAGGGGTGAAGAGAGAAGAAGGTGGAAGCCTATTAGCAGACTCTCAGCTCTCAATCAACTGCTTCTTAAAAGCTGCATTTGCACTCTATTTGGAATCTCTCGTGGCAGCAGGCTCCAGCTCTTTAAAATCAAATGGTGCTTAAAATTAATTCTGTTAACTGATGAAAGAATTCTGATTGATGAATAATATCTCTCAGCTTCTCTAAAATAACATTTGCCGGTGGCCTTGCCTGCAATGTTTGCTGTAGTCTTGCTCTGCGACCCTGTCATTCATATTCTTCATCGGAACATGTTCATGGGAACATGCAATGACATGGGGGAAGCCAGATAGGGGAACTTCCAAGGCAAGGGGAGCCAAGTCGCAGGTTGGAATCTCAAGTGAATAGGGAAACGGGCTTCTATTAATAGCTAATGAAAGTAAGAATAAAACATTCAGAAGTAAAATAAGTCTCTTCTCTTCAAATCACGACAAGCTGAAAAAGCTTAAAACCTAAAACTATCTAAGTGATTTGAAAATGATAGGCAATGATTTCTGATCCCCAATTAATCATCAATACGCTAGCCGCAGTAGCTTTAATGGCAAAAAGGCAGGTAACAATAGTGGTTGACGCAACTCTTGACGCAACTTTTATTACAGCAGGCAATAGCATGAAGTGGGGCAGATGGCAAAAAGTGCGGTGGAGTAAAGAAAGCCTCTCCTATTCTTTGTATCTGAGGCACTGGTTTTCCACACCCTGTGGCTCCCTTAGTTACCCTGCTCACACCTAAAAGCCTGTGTAATATTCTCCAGTAATGTGCGCCTTTCAGCAGTCAGAGCATCATTCTTTGATGGGGATGATGTCAATAAATAAACAAGTTGCAAGAATATGTGGGCTCCGGGTGTCTCTAACCACGAGCTTGACAGACTGGGATTGGGCTTTTCATAGGGTGGTCTTAGTTATTTCCTTATTCACTCTCTAAAGCCATCTGATTCCATAGCAACTCTGGGAAACATACAATATTAAATAACAGATTCAAAATAATATCATAAATTAAAATAATAATCAGCACCTAGGAAGAGATATAAAATGCACAACTTGACACACAACATTCCTGAGGTATACCATACACCTTAGCCCAAGGCTTGGGGGGGGGTGACTCCAGATTTTTAGGAGCCATTGAAGTGATATTAGGGTAGGAGGAATGCTATTCCAGAGGGTAGAGAATACCCAATTCTCTACTATGGGGGAAAAAAACCCTTCTAGAGAATGAAATATTTTGGGGGATATTAAAAGTGGTAGAAAATTATATTTCCCCAAAGAGGAAATGGAGAAAACCTGTACTTATTGGCTACCCCAGTGTTCCTGCATAGTAAAACAGCCTCCAGCAAATGCCTGAAGTCTTTAGAGATAGATATTTTGTGCCCATTAAGAAATCCAGATCAGCCTATTCACAAACAAAACACTTTCACCTCCAGCGATGGGATTAAAATTTACATCCCCCCCCACCAAATTCTAAGAAAAAGGACATGAACTTTAGAACATAATAGGATTAACCCACCACCATTAAAATAGCAAAAGACACCAGGCTCACCACATTGCACAACCCCCTGCAGCATCTCAGAACCCTATAAAAATCCATGTACTCATCAGACCAATTTGTCAGCTGCCCCAGAACTACGTGCTATTGTTGATTCTGCACATCAATAAACAAGAGTCCTTCTTTCCAATCAGCTTCCATTTTATTTCCAGCATCTTTCTCCCAGCTTGGAACTGGACCAATTTTTCTTCCTACACTACCTTCCCTGTTGCAGAGAAGACACAATTCTGGGGTCTCATCAGATTCTAATGTTTAATCGATGGGACCCAAACCATGCCAACTCTGTCCAATCTTCAAGAATCTATAGGAAACAAATAGTCTATTAGATAACCAGGCCCCAAAGCCACAAAGGCTTCATTAGTAATAACCAACACCTTAAATTGCACATGGAAGCTAATTAGTTATTGTTGCAAATCAGCAGAGGTATTACTGAATGCTTACAGCATCAGTGGCACTCTCATCTAGTGTCAGAAATGCAGGCACTAGAAAAGGGAAAATTATTAATTTAATATTTAAAAATTTAAAAGCTTTAATAAAATATAGATTTATATAGTTCTAGCCCAGTACTATGGGCCATATTAATGGCAGAAATATTTCTGATCAGCAAGTCATTCTGTGTGGAAATCAGTCCCAGGGGGCACTGTAAAAGATGGAGAGTTGTTTGAATAGTGCCACATTCACCGTAAATATCCTTATTCTTGGGGAGAGATCCTATGTAATCTTTAGTGCACAGATCAGTGCACAGTCTGTTTAAACATCTCCAGACTGTCCACTTCTCCTCTGCACCCTCAGGCAGCTCCTCAAGTGGTTCTAATTATGAAGATGTTTTACTTAAGATTTCCATCTTTTTAATCGCTCTGTTTGAGGTGTAGTAACAATCTCCTTCATGCAATCTAAAAAAACCTCCTTCTTGATTTCAATCTTTTTTACAGAGGGTATTTGGCCAAATAATGGGTGTGCCAGATCATCTAACACTTTTCCATATTCCACATCTTGTGCCACACTTCTTCTGATGCCTGGCAGGGCTATTTCTGCAGTGATATATAGTTTACCAAGTGAGATGGGGCACAAATATCCAGTAACGTATCACTAAGCACCCTATTCACCTGAATAGAGTGCACAGCGTACTCTCCTGCTGAATAATATAATGCAAGGGCAGCCATTTGCAGAGTAGTGGGGTGGTGGGCATGCCAAGTGGTTGCAGCCAACTTTCTAAGGAGATTATCGAGAGTGCAGATCTTTTGCTTTAAATTGCAATTGTCTTTCAAGATTAATGTTTGATCCAGTGTAACACCAAGATAGTGTGGCAACTTACAATGTACCAGATTCACTCCATCCCAAGTAATATTAAGCCTACATCTGGCCTGCCTATTTTTAAGATGGAATGCACAGACATTCGTTTGGGGTGGATTAGGTTTTAGGCTATTCTCGTTATAATATTCCCACATATTCTTAAGAGCCAGAATAAGCTTCTCTTGCAACACCTTCAATTGTAATAACCAACACCTTAACTGCACCTGGAAACTAATTAGTTATGGTTGCAATGCAGCAGATGTATTACTGAGTACCTACAGCATTGTGGTACATTGCAAAGGTGTTTAGAGCTGACCTTGGAGAAGGTGTAAGAAAGTCCTTGAAAGGAAAAGCAAGTGAGCCATTAAGGAGGGATTTGAGGAAGAGATTACACAGTCCTGAGACAGAACGGAGTGTGAAAAAGAAATTCAAAATAAATCTCCCTTGATTTTGTTGAATATAAGACAGTACAAGAGAAATCTGTATAGGCTTTCAAGACTAATGCCAGCCCTTTCAGATAAGCCAAGACAAGAAACACACATTGTAGGGTTTCCAGGAATCCTACATTATTGCTGTAGGACAATGTTTCTCAACTTTAGCAACTTTAAGGTGTGAAAATTGCAACTCTGAGAATTCAACTCTCAAGAATTCTTGGAGAACTTCTTAAAGTTACGGAGTTTGAGAAACACTGTTGTCAGATATCTAAGCCTTTCCAATTTTTTTCCCGTGGAAATTGGTTTTCCAGTAGAAATAACAAAATTCGGGTGAGTTGTTTTCTTTCTAAATAACTGCTCTGATGAGGAAATATATGATCTTTAGCACCTGGTTATAAATGGCAAACGCGGGGGTTTTAGGAAAAAAAATTCCAAGAAGATACCTAGAAATATGAATCTGTTCACCATTGCTATAATTGTTCAGAGCTCCTTTCTTTAATCTTGGAGATCTGCTGCTATCCTCACTCCCCTCTTCAAGGATTTTCACTACCAAAATTATGCAGGAGGCAATATTAGTCATCCCACCTCCGCCCCATCACTGCTATATGAGTTGCAGTGAAACCATTTGGGTAGATTTGGACTTTTTTCTAGAGTCCTTAATCTTCTACTTTTCCTTGGCATATAGTGTGCTTGTTTACATTGCTATAAAATGAGCATCTTTTGCAATTTTTTTGTGACATTGCCACAGTGGGCATTGATCTTCCTAGTTTGACAATATTCACCACAAAGTTTTTGTTATGAATCTGATGTAATGCGACCGTTAGTAATAATATATCATTGGCAAAATTTACTCACAGGATCTCCCACATATCGGAAGCTAGCACAGCGAGATTGGCTGTGAAGGAGGAATGAACACAATTTCTAATGCTTCAATGAGAACTCAGGGCACAAGGGTAAGGCATAATTAAGAGAATGGAAATAAGGTTGATTAGCCAAGGTGAAAAGGAAGCAAAAGGGAAATCCAATGGTAAAGTAGACTAACACAGGCTAGCACTAGTATCTAGATCCCTCATGCAAGTACCTGGGTGCCCAATCTTATCACAAAGCCAACAAGTAAAGCCAATAAATAAAATTATTTCTATATCTTTCTATACTGCATTGCTAAAAGTCCCTCACAACAACCAAAGCTGCTAGTAGAACATCAAAGTCTGCCACCACAAAGAGTCCAAGACTAGGCTAGGCTGGGGGCCCTTTCCAGCGAAAGTTAGAATAGAGTTGTAGTGTTGTAACTGCAGCCTTTACCATTGGCTACACTGGATGAAATTGCTTGGATCTATAGTTCAGGGACATCTGTAGAATGGTGTTTCCCTAATGCCTGGTCTTGAAGGAAGACTTTCCATAGCTCCTCCACTGGATTCAGGAAAGCTAGCATTATTTTGGAATGGGATGAAGGGAAAACACCAGCCTCCTTGTAACTAAACCACAGCTCCAGTCTTCAAGAGAGCCAGTCTAGTGGCTAAGGTACTGACCTAGAAATCAGAAGCTGTGAGTTCTAGTCCCAGCTAAATTCTGGGCCATTCTGGGCCATTCACACTCTCTCAGTCCAACCCAACCACACTACACAGGGTGGTTGTTGTGGACAAAATGGGAAGCAGGAGGATTAGGCAGGGTATGCTCCCTGCCTTGAATTAGAGTTGGAAAAAGGTGTGATAAAATTCAATAATAATATATGCCTGCAAATATGGGCTTGGAGAAGGTTGAGGGAGACAGCAGATGCCAGAATGGGACCCTGTGGAAGGCCTGATGGATTAACCTCATCGGGCCTGTATAAATAGACTCCCCCATCCTTCTAGGCTGCCTGCTGAAGCCCAACTATTGCCAGGCAGAGAAGAGAGCTGGTTTATCATATTAGGAAGCCTTATTCAGGGTGAGGGAAGGGCCGGAGACTACTCAAGTAAGGAGCTGCCTATTTGCTCACAGTCAAGGCTAAAAGGCTTGTTGAGATTGCTGGTGTAAGAGCAGGAGAACAAGCCTCAAATGTCTGCTGCCAGACTCATTTACTTCCTTGGTTTCATACTTTTTCTGAGAATTACTTTTGAGTTCTTCCAGCAGCAGATCTCCAAGATTAAAGAAAAGGGCTCTGAACAATTATGGCAATGGTGAACAGTTTCATATTTCTAGGGATCAACTTTTGAGTTTTTGGCTTGGATTGCGGAGACTCCAAAGATACTGTTTTTGTTGTCAGTCTCTGTCTTTGAGTGCCAAAGAGACTGGCAACAATAAATTTCAGCAGGTTTTTCACATTTTTGGAGAGACCAATGTTTGCTCTTTGTTACTTATTAGTCCACCTCTCTACAAGGGCCTCTGCCACAGCGAAGAAATGTCCATGTCTAGTTTACTAAATGCTTTTCTCAAGCCACATAATGCATCTTCAACTGTTTACTATGAAGGCCGCCTTATATATTCTATATTTTCTATGAGAAAGGGGCTAGATCAGCGGTTCTCAACCTGGGGTCACGACCCCTTTGGGGGTCGATCGGCCCTTTCCCAGGGGTTGCCAGGCAGCTATTGTGTGGAGCAGGGGGTGCCGCTTACAAATATATTCAAGTTCTTGAGATTCTACGTGCCTCCTGCGTGCGCGCATGAGTCCCCCACATCCCGCGCACTCCCCATTTTGGCGCCACGCATGCTGTATCCTGCCCCTGCGCCTCACCATTGGCCACCGACACTCACTCTCGCTCTCCATTGGCCAGTGCGGGAGGAGGCTGCTCAAGCCAGCTAATATGACATAACAACAAAAATAATTTAATTAATGATTGGGGGTCACCACAAGATGAGGAACTGTATTAAGGGGTCAAGGCATTTGAAAGGTTGAGAACCACTGGGTTAGATAGTCCTACAGGATAGATCTCTCCTTTTCTTAATAACTGAACTGCTTCACAAAAGCATACCTACTCTTTTCCTACTTGGAAAAATTTAAGCCCAAACCAAGACTGTGATTCCCGATGAGCCCTATTCAAATCTAGTCATTAGCTGAAAACCCATCCCCTTGTATTCAGTTTCAGGCGAACAGCCTGGCGCTCAGCAACTTTTCTATGCTACATTATCTCTGTCACTTAGGCGTATCTCTCTAGATGTCAGTGTTTTGAGATAAACGGCCCAAATATGTCCCCAAGTGCCATATGGTTCCTTGGCAATAATCAGAACGATGTTTGCCGTTCACCATTATATTCTGTAATCTGGTTAATCTAAGTACACAGATGAATCTTACTGCTGTAATAACTTTTATGTAGATCAGGCCTGTCAAACTGGCAGCCCACAGGCCACATGCGTCATATGTAAGCCACACCTACCCCAGATCCCCTAAGGCAAAAAACATCATGATACATTACAATATGTCATGTGATGCGATCGAGTTTGATACCCGTGATGTAGATGTAAAGAAGTCATGATCTAGTCTAAGCAATCCTAGTCTAAGTCAAAAATCAAACAAAATAGACTCTCAGAGAAAGGCTCATTGAAAATACACTTGCTAGATTTACCCACTCTCATATCTAAGTGGTAAAACAAAGTTAGTTATATCATTTATTAGAACTGGAAGCACCAGTTCCATCAAACATTTGTCCTTAAAACCACATTGTCATGTATAAGAATATGGTCCCAGCTCAACTTATATCCCTATTCCTAGAATTATTGGAAAAACCATTAATTGCTCCAAAGCCTTTGTTATATTGTAATAGATATTCCAGTTTTCAGGTTAGAAAGTGTCTCAATGCAGCTTATAATTTTTTAAAAAAACAATGATAAAACAATTGAAAAGGCTACAGAACAAGGCAAAGGCAACCACAGCAGGAGAACAAGGCAACATTCTACTGATAAAATATGACAGAAATTAAAAGATCTACAAATAAAAATCAGACTAGAGCTAGACAACTCTCCTGGGGAAGACAATTTCAAAGTCCTGGCACTACTATAGAAGAAGTGCTCTTTGTAGTTAGTACTTACTTTACTTCCAATAATCTATATATATATATATATAAAAGCGAAATACCACTCACGCATCATCACGAAATCTCCAGAACCATAAAGCCTACAAACTTGAATTTTGCCACGTATGTTCCTCTTGGCTTCTAGGTGCTCACTAAGAAAGGATTTTTCAAAATGATCATCAGAGCATTAGTATTTCGTATATTATTATTAACATGCTCTGATGCTAAGGAGTTCTACTCCCCCTCCCCACCTGAAAAGGAATCTGTTCCAAATGCAAAACATAAGCAGAGAGGAGTTTCAGTTTCAATTTTACTTTCACAGCAGCAAGCAGCTTTACTACAGAACAGTTGAGCTAAGCCATGCCCAGTCTCCTTGCTATCCCCTTCTTGCTCATACAGCAAATACTGTTTGGGTTTCCAAACACCCCTCTACTCTCTTACACACTGAGAGGACACTAGCCAGATGAATACCAATGGAAGCTGGTAGGCAGAGGCAGATTTTTTCCCCCTTATTTTCCTCCCCAAAAACTTGCTCAATTTCATAGCGAAGCACAAATACCCTGCTAGTACATTATATAATAAGAGCAGGGACTCAGTACTGTATTTTTTTTCAAAGTATGCACCGGTTCTGACAAAAATCTTGTTTTGACATCTTTGAAATTGCACTCAAACTAAAACTGGACTGTCAAAGAAAACAACAAGGAAGACTGAAAATAGCAACATTTGGCAATAAATAGCTTCCAAACATTGAAATTCAAAGAAAGCTGCAATGAAATCTGGTACCAGATATATCAATGCACCATTAATTCAAAGAATGCTAACAGAAGCTTTCTGAAAAACGTAATTAGTATTTCCAACTGCTTTGTGCTAACTCAGGTACATTAATTCTATATTATAAGTTATACATATATTGTAGAATGATTCTTTCCCAATTAACATTTAAAATTCTTCATTCCCTAGCTAATTAGGTTCAAGCGGGGATTTGCCTTGTATGTCTATGACAAACATTTACTTCGTATTTTCAGGCTTTACCAGCATGCCTTCAGAAGAGACTAAATATCATTTTTGTTTAGAGGTGGACATTTAAATATCAACATACTAACACCAATTATGAATCTTCAGCAAATCAGTTTGTGTGTGGATGTATGTTTATTTTAAATGCTTACGATCTGCAGTTGTTTTGCACTTGCTTTGTAAAGCAGTGGTGGTTTTCTCCCGGTGTGGCCACCGGTTTGCTGACTGTGCTCATGTGTACGTGCGCAAGGTCCCCCTCTGTGCATTTGCGTGCTCCGCCTCCCTTCTGCGCATGTGCATGCCTACCAACATGTGCCTACTGCGCATGTGCGCGCCGATCATCTGAGACGACTCTTTGATCCTCTCCGCTGATCGGCACACTTTTTTTATCAATCGGTTTGGTGGTGCCAAATTCAGAAAAGTGCCAGTTCAATCGAACTGGCAGCTAAAAAACATGCGCAGATCATCTGAGAGGGTCGGGGAGTCCTCTCAGCTGATCAGCGCATGTTTTTTAGCTACCGGTTTGCTAGAACCAGCACTTTTTTGAGCTAAAAAAGTGTTGGTCTGACCGAACTGATAGCTAAAAAAGTGCGCAGATCATCTGAGAAGGTCAGGGAGTCTCTCAGATGATCTGCGCATGTTTTTTAGCTACCGGTTTTACCCTTTTTTAGCTCAAAAAAGTGCTGGTTCTGTCAAACCGGTAGCTAAAAAAAAGTGCGCCGATCAGCTGAGAGGATCAAAGAGTCCCCTCAGATGATTGGCATGCACATGCACAGTAGGCACGCGCCAGTAAGTGCACGCATGTGCGGGAGGGGAAAGTGCATGCACAAGGGGGGGTTAGCTATCAGTTCAGCTGAACCGGTAGCCATATTTTTTCAACCGGTTCGCCCGAGCGGCAGTTTTTTCTGCTACCGGTTCGGCTGAACCGGTGTGAACCAGTCGAATACTACCTCTGTTGTACATTACCCAATTTTGCAAGACAAACACTATAAGACAATATTCTGAATTTCACCACCCGGGTGCTTTTCTATATGGATTAGATCACTATTACTGTGTATGCATCAGGCTAGAAAGTGGGAGGCCATTGGTTCTAGTCTTGCCATCACCATGAAAACCAGTTGGATAACTTTTGGCCAGTTATTCTCAGTCCAATCCAACTCACAGAATTGTTGTGCTGGAAAAAAATAGGAGGATGGTGTACTGGATATGTTTGGTGTCCCGAGTTATTTGTAAAAAATAATAAAGGTCAGACAAAAATAAACAAAATTAATTTCTCATTTTGCTGATGTAAAAGAGAAACTTAGATAGTTCTATATCTATGGACTGCCAGTTCAGAACTATATAATTTTTACCTAAGAAATAGCTAGCTGCTTTTTATGAAATGTTTCTTTAGAAAAGTCTGTCTTACTCTGACTTTGCTCTCCTTTTGGTTCCAAACAAGACGGGGTTTTTTTCTTCTTCTTACCATCTGGAATTAATTTCTAACTTTGGAACAACACAAAAATACCATCAGAACATCTAGTAAATCTATCTCTTGTGAAAAGAACTAAATCAGTGGATTCACTATTTTCTATTTTTTTAAGCTTGTCTCGCATAATGCTTTTCATATAATGTTACAAAAAGCAGAGGTAGGGAGCCATAGCCTTTTTATGACTTGTGGACTTCAACTCCCAGAATTCCTGAGACATCACGGCTAGCTCAGGAATACTGAGAGTTAAAGTCCACAAGTCATAAAGGGGCCATAGCAGGGGTGGGATCCTCCCGGGTCTGCCTGGATCGGGCGAACCGATAGCTAACTGAAGCCTCTGTTCCACAAAGAGGAACAGGAAGCGAAAAATCCATGTTGGGCCTTCCCACCCGCCCTGATTCTTACCTCTTTATAAGCTAATCTGATTGTTGCTGCAAGCCCCATTGGGGGCTGGAAAGCAGCGCATGCACATTTTTCCAGTTTGCACGCGTGATCCCGAACCAATAGCTGCACCGATAAGATCCCACCCCTGGGCCATAGTTACCCACCCCTGTCCAAAAGAGTCGCTAAGATTGTGGCTTTAGCCTCTCATGGAGTATATGACATTTTGGGTACCATCCAAGTTTACAATTGACAATTTTATAAATGTTTCATCCCTATCAAAAGATAGGACAAGACATAATATTAGTGGTTGCATTATTTCTTTTCAGTTTTCATTCAGTAGATTTTTAAGAAACAAAAATGTAATGTCTTAATAGCTTTGACAAATATTTAGGAAGAAATCCTCTGCTAAAGGACAGGCTAAGCAAACAAAACACCTTGTAGCTGCTGAACTCAGCAAACCAAGGTTGATCCCAGCTCAGAGTAGCTATATTAAATTCTGCACCAATTGTAAATTTATGAATATATTTTCTCTCACCCAGGAACAAATGCTGACCAAGAATATGTATCTTTTACATATACTAGTTTGATATGCAGAGAGTCAGAAAATGGTGAGAAATTTCACCATTTCACTTAGCAGCATAACAGAAGGTACTTTTCTTTTTACAAAAGAAATTATAATTGTTATTTATTTAGTTATTTGCAACAAAAACCAACACTTTTCTCCAGGTGTGGCTATGATATATTTTTATTCTAAAACAGAGGTGTCAAATTCACGCCCACCCCCGGTTTGGCGAAGGGGAAAAAAGTTGCGATATGTCACGTGACGACGCTGTGTTGTTGCGATTTTGACACCCTTGCTCTAGAACACATCAACCAGCTACTTTCCAAATGAGCAAATTCAATTGCCAAAATTATTGGAGAAAAGGAATTCCAATCTTTTTCCAACCACAGAAATTTGATTTTCACCTTTCTGAAAGGAAAAAGCTGCAGCATGTCATTCAGTTACAGACTCTGACACTGTTGATGGGAATTCTTACTTATCAGTTAGTGAGCAAATGCACAAACAAGGGCTTTTTGCAACTGCTGTGCAAGCATGAAGATAAGCTCACGGAGATCAAATTGCTTCTGTGCTTTTAGCAATAGCAATAGCACTTTAGATTTATATACCGCTTATCAGGGCTTTTTTTCTGTGGGAACGCAGCGGTACTGCGTTCCGGCACCTTTTTCGGAGTCCGCGTCATGTGACGCGTC
>JAOYMU010000263.1:37394069-37406000 GCA_025802295.1 Psammodynastes pulverulentus | reverse complement strand
CGTCACGTGACGCGGACTCTAAAAAGGTGCCGGAACGCAGTACCGCCGAGTTCCGGCCGAAAAAAAGCCCTGCATATCATAGCTGCTAAACTATGATGTGAGGTTTTTTTAGCTTAATGTGATGTGTGATCTCAACTATCAAGATTTATAAACCAGAGTATTTTGATTAGTGTTAAATTAGCTTTGACCATTGTGTTTAGTCCACAATCATGATTAAACAAACCATGGTTTAGCACTTGAAATGAGCCAAGCTTCACAGTATGTATCTACCACATAGTTATCATTGTTAAGTACAGTATTGTAAGTAGTGTTTCTACAATATAAATTTCAAGCTTTAAGAAAAAGATAGTTTTCCCCTTGAATATAACAAAATGACTTTTTTCAAAGTTAACATTAATCAGCTCTGTAGTAAATACTTTTGCCTGCTGTTTATCTGGCAATGGTTCTGCATCCAAATTACACAGTGGAAGACAGAGGAATTCCTAGGAATTATAGCCAAATACATGTTTCCAAGCCAGGTTTTCTGTGTTTTGTGGGCAGGGGAATTCCTAGAAATTGTAACCAAGTGCATCGTATCAGAGTGGTCCACCAGAACATGGAGAATTATGTGTGCTCTGTATTGATTACCTATGAATTAATTTTAATAGCAATGTGTGGACATCCCAATTTTCTCAGATAATAATGGACATTAGTTTAATAAAATCAGCTGCCTTAATAATACTGTGAGGATGTTTTCTCTTTTCTTGAGTGGTACTATAATAAATAATTAAAACTGTACAACAGATCAGGAACCCCCTTTATTAAAACTGGCCTTCATAAACATAAGCCCTAAAACATAATCCCTTTGTCTCCAGTCTTTGAATCTGTAGTATTAGGAGGAAGGTTCCCAATGGTGGGGATAGGGTAATTTAACAACCAGTTCATCTGAACCATTGTGAAACAGCTGAATCCCAACACTGCTGGCATCCCTCTAAACCAGGAGTCAGCAACCTTAAACACTCAAAGAGCCATTTGGACCTGTTTCCCACTGAAAAAAAACCCACTGGGAGCCACAAAGGTCCTAACCAGAAGGCACCCCCCCCATTCAATTCTGGAGCAGATTGGAAGTTCGGTTTCCCCACCATAGAGTCTCCTCTTACTGCCACATCCTTTTTCTTCTACCTGTCCTAACCAAAAGCCCTATCAATTGTGGAGCCGACCGGAAAATCCACTCCTTGCCATAGAGTTTTCTCCTGGCGTGCTGTGCTTCCCCCCCTTGACCGAAAGTTCCTCTCAAAATTGTGGTGCCGACTGGTGACAGGAAGCCACAGCAGAGAGATGAAAGAGCCATATGCGGCTCTAGAGCTGCAGGTTGCTGACCCCTGTCCTAAACTCTGCTGAAGATGTTACCTAGCCTGGTAATGAAACATTCAGAAATCAACCCACAAGCTCAGAAAATGAACCTTCACCCTCATCTCAGATTGTCATAGCTGCATTGACAATCCAGGAAGGTGAATAGTAAGTCAACCCATTAGCAATAAAGCTCCTGAAAGAGGGAAGCATTCCAATGAACACACTGGGAAAGCAGATACTGAAAGCAATTTAAATTTTCATAAGATAATAGAAGATGCACTATCTAGCCATTTCTATATAGGCATGGAAATGATATTAGAGTGAGACAGCAGCAAGGCATCCAAGGTGGGAAAGTGTATCCTGTGCTAATAACTGGAAGATCCATACACTAAATGGAAAGAAATAAATAGTTCTTCTATCTGGAAAGCAGACTTGTCTTTGCACCATTCCTTTCTGCTTATGTTGATACAGTATAGAAAGCAAGAATTATAAGGACAAGTAACGATATAATGAGCAGTGATTCCTTCCCAAGATTTCCCAAGATTTCCTCTGCAGTCTTTCAAAACCAAGGAAACCGAATGTGCAAATATTTTATTCCAATTTGCAATGCACTTGCAGCTTTCTTCAAATTGGTGCCTTCCATAAGTCTTGCTCAGAATTTCCAGTACATCAAGAGGGCACCAGACTGTGGAAGACTGAAGGACATAGTACAGTACTATTGATGGCAAGAAGTGCCAGCCCTCATGCTAGTCCTATGATTTACCAACACACCCTTCCTGTTTTGAGATGAATAGGAAGGTAGGCTAATCAGGGAGAAAAAGGAATATTTTCAACATTTTCAAAGCTGCTGTAGAATTAAATGTTGTGATGCCAGTTCTATAATATATAGCACCATGGAATTGGTATACAAATGCATCTTGATGATAGCAAAATTATACAGAGACTTTGCATATCATCACAACAATATCAGTTAGTAGTAGCTGAAGCACATAGCATTAGATTTCTTTTCACAAAGTTCTTAGAGGACATTAATATTCTCAAAATGATTGAAACCCTTCCCCCATCCCTCAAAATACTACCTTTGAAGTCTACATATTGAGATTTTCTTCTAATGCTTCTTCAGTTTTTAAGGAAAGAAATGAGGCTTGTTAGTTAGTAAATACAAATTTAGATCTCCCCCTTCAACTCAATTTAGAAGGTACTTCTGTGGTGGGCATGTTGTCTACAGCCATAATATGGCATTGATTCTATATATTTCTGTGACAGAGAATGTGATGGCAGGAAAAAACTAAAACACTTCACATACTTACCAGGACTAACTATCATTGAATAAACAAGCTTCTGAGAATAGACTGGAGAGATATAATCTGATGTACATTTGACATTGCATATCCTTTTTACCAGTATAGATATGAGGACTTGTTAAGCGTGTATTTTAGGTTATCTTTTTCCTTTTCATAGCATTTAAACATTTGCCATAAGTCAAAATCAGAATGTTTTATAAACTCTGAAAAGAATCAAATGCCAGTGAAATTATCCTTTTCTTCTTGATTTGGGAGATTTGCGTGATTTCCTTGATAATTATATATTCTTCATCTTTATATTAGTAGTGGTGTAATACACCTTGGGTTTACACACTAAGTTTTGCTAATATGGTTTGGTTTGGTTTAAGCCAGCTACTGGAGTGAGGAAAAGAGGAAAAGCAGTTCAGTTTTGGCCTTGAAGGGCAGCTGTGCTGTCCAAAGGCTGATAAGAATATCTAGTTGCTAACCACAGATGTTGTAGGGACATGTGGAGACTGCAGTTCCAGCTTGGCATATAGGTGCTGCAGAGTATAATCTTGGAGGAGGGAGGACATCCTACCAGTCTAATCAAAACTTGGAGAGAAAGACGAGGAGAGAAGAGAAAAGGTCTGTGTGCTAAGTGAGCAGAGTGGATGGAGAGAAAAGTTGAAGAGAAGTAAGGGGGGAAGCAGTTGTTGGTTCCATGTTGGGAAGGGAGAAGAAAGGTCCGAAGTAGTTTCTATGGAAGAAAGGAAGTGAAGACACAGACGAGATCTCCAGCCAAGGCCCAAGAGTGGGACAAAGAACCCACCTAGCTGCAGGCAGCACCTTCACATAAGACACAAGAGAGGACAGAGGGGACCAGCTGCCAGTGGTGGTCTCTGGGTAAGGTCTAGACAGAAGACTCTGACAGAGGTTCTCCCTCCCCACCCCAGCCCCAGTTGAGAAGCTATAGAGGTTAGGCTGAGTAGATCCAAGAGAAGGTAAAACTGTGCTGAGCACAGTAAATTTCCAGCCCATTCCTTTCTTTTCTGTTGTCAAGCTCAGCAATAGAGAAGAGAGACAGACAGAAAAGGAAAGGAAGCAGGAGAGATAGAGGAGGAATAGTTTCTGGAAGGGAGATCTTGGAGAAAACCTGACACTGGTACTGTTTGTATATACCTGTTGTAAATACCCATTGCAAATAACATCACTATATATATAGTAAGGAGCATTAAAGCCTCCACTGTCTTGATTTTCTATAACAATTGCCAGTCTTGCATAACAAAATATACCTCCAGTTCAAAATGAACCCCATCACACTGTGACAGTGTCATCTCTTAGTAAATAAGGAAAAAGAGTTCATGAAGAACAAAGAGCTATATATATTAGGAGTCTAGTTGGGTTCAGACATGACATTCAGTGGATTGCTAAGCAAACTATAATTGGCTCAAGTAACACAGCACATTAAGTTATTAACTATGGTTTACAAATCATACCGGTAATAGCAGGAACTACCTATTATGCTACGTCGCAAACATATTCTGGCTTAGTAAAGTATACAAAGCAGGTCACTTATCTGAAGGCCTCTATTTCTTCCAGGTAATCTGAAATTACTGCATTATTATTTTTATGAGATCAAGCATAAAGTAAAAACTCAGCTAAAAATGTAAGTGTAGCAATTTGTATTACAATTGAATCTTGAATTGAATCTGGATTTAGGATGCACATCACTTCAGTGAGTCAAACGACTCATGAGATTAGCCTATGTACCCAAAAGCTGGTGATTAATCATTAATCAGATTAATCTATAAAGGGATATTCATGAATTGCACTTACAGAGATCAGAAAATGTGGTTGGAAATATATACATAAATGGGAGAAGTGGCTGCAATAAATCCCCCAACCCTCCAAAAGAGAGTAGAGCCAAAAGAAAATAGCAGTGCAGATCTTCCCAATATACCTTTGTATTTTAGATGCATGGAATGTAACTGTATGTAACTCTTTTAACTAAAAGTATCTATGTCAGAATATTTGGATGAACCTCTTAGAGGAGAGAACCTCTATCTAACAGAATTTAAAACAATCAAAGAAAAGTGGTCAAGGGACCATTCAGGGAACAAAGCAGAGGGATATGTGAGAAGATTGCTGAAGGATCTAGTTTTATAATTTATCATAAGAAAAATCATGGGGGACAACTCTGTCTAAAAATACCTTCAAGGTAATTGTATAAATGAGTGAAGGGAATTAATTCTCAGGCTTAGAGGGTATCTGGACAATGAGTAATCACCTCGAGTTGAGCAGAGAGTGTCAGGATAAAGTATTAGAAACTTAAGTCTGTTTTAAAAAGAGCATATGAGAAGCCCTGTGAATGCTCAGGAGGCATAGAAGAAATCTGCCCAGAAGTAAGACTCTAATTACAGGTCAGAAAAACCACCGAAAAGTATAGAGTGAAAAACTACACATTCCTTCCTCAAATTTAAATCTCCCTCAGAGATTTGGCCCATAGTCTCCACTGCAAACAGAGAGGCAGTATGGTTCCTCAGTACAGCGTGTGGTGGACAATACAGAGGGACTTTTTCTTCTTTTATTGTTCCACATGTTCCAGCTGTGCCTGGTGAGCAAAGAAGAGAATGTCCTGGCGCTTTTTATCCTAGTGTAACAGGAATTTCAGCAGAGGTAGCTTTTGAAGATGTGGGAGACCTGTCTTCTTAAGCAAAGGGGAGGGATCCTCCTCCAGGGCTAGTTTCAATTACATCCCCAAGGGTAAAACAAAGGTTTATCTAATGCAGCTGTTGGCTTTGAAAAGAGCATGGGTTTCTGGGAAATAAGAGCAGGCGAAGGAGGGATCTTTTGTGAGCTAAGAATTCATAATGTAGGCACAGTCAGCTTTTACATCTCATAGCAGCTTTATTTGTTTTATTTATTGCTTGTGAAAGATGCTCTCTTGGCAGACCCCAAGCCCTCTTTGGCAGAAGAGAAGCTGAATAGGCAGTGGCTGTGGTGGTGGATGCATGCATGCAAACCTGATAGTGAATCTGCAATAAAAGGGAGATATAATTTTTGCCTGGGGTCAAATCCTGCCTACTCAGTAAGAAGATAATAAATATATGAGAATGATTTCACGTGGAGAATCGCTGGAGTCTGACGAAAACGCTCTTTGTTTTTGAGAAATATTCCTGTGCTGTGGGTAATGCTAGGGCATTGGTGATAGCTAACGTTCATATGAGAGTCTGAAAAATCAGATCAATCTTCCTTAGCTCTAAGAGACAGAGTTATCTGATGGGAAATGGAGGCGGGGGAGGTTTCAAGAGGCGAGTGTGCTGATTCCATTTGCTGCTTGGCCTGTTTTAAAGCCTATTTTCTGCAGCTATTGGAGATGGGTATTATTTAGGATAGGATAATTGTAGGCTTTTTTTAAAAAAGAAATCCCTACCTTTATATTCTTGTCGAAACTTTCCTTCCTTCCTGTTATAAAATGAAATTCGGTACAAAAGTCCAGAGAGAGCAAGATAGCTTATTGGCCTGTATAGCATCTTGTTTTATTGAAGATGTTATTTTTGGAATTGGCAGTTTGGGGAGTATAGTTGTAGAAATCAGAACTGGTTATGGAGTATGGTAGGACACTAAAATAATAGTTCAGGGAGAAATGTAGTTCTAAGCATGTCTGGAGGGCAGCAAGTTCAGGATGTCTGAATTATTTGGTTCTGCGGTGGTTGCATTTAGACATACCTGCTAATAGATATAATACTATTATATGAGGAATATTTCTCACATCTACCTTCTTTATGAATAGCAATGTTTCAGGTTGATTTATAGTAATATAAGGTTCTTGAGCAATATAATTGAGCAATCTAGAGAGCTAGTTAATCTAGTGCTGTGATGGAGAACCTATAGCATGTGTGGATGGAGCCATCTCTGCTGGGATGCGCACCTGCGCCTCCTACCAGCCAGCTGATTTTCAGCTGGCCCCGCCCCTCCCAGGAGTCTCCATGCAGCCCGTTTTGGATACCACGTAAGTACAGGACTCACGTAGGAGACTCTGAGTGGGTGACAAACAGGCCTCCTGGAGGCCTGGGTAGGAAATTTTCACCTTCCTCAGGCTCCAAAGAAGCTCCTGGAGCATGGGAAGGGTGAAAAATGGGTCTACCTGAAGTCAGAAAATGGGCTGTTTGCAGCCTCTGGAGGGCCTGGGGAGGGCCTGGGGAGGCCATTTTCACCTTCCCCAGGCTCCAGGGAAGCCTGTGGAGCCTGGGGAGAGCAAAAACATACTGGAAGTCAGAAAATGGGCTGTTTGTAGCCTCCAGAGGGCCCAGGGAGTCTGTTTTTGCCCTCTCCGGGCTCCAGGGAAGCTCCTGGAAGCTCCTGGAGCCTGGAGAGAGCGAAAAATGGGTTTACTGGAAATCAGAAAACAGACCATTTGTGGCCTCCAGAGAGCCTGGGGAGGCTGTTTTTGCCCTCCCCACACTCAAGGGAAGCCCATGGAGCTTGGGGAGGGCAAAAAATGGGCCTCTGGAGGATTCAGGGAGGCTTGCTAGGTCCAAAATGGAGGGTGGGGGGTCACGCATGCATGCAAAGGGCGTGGGGGGTACACAGGGGGCATTTCATTATGGGTGTGGATACGCACGTGTGCTAGCGCATATGCACGCACCCACTTTTGGCACCCGAGGAAAAAAAGGTTAGCCATCACTGGTCTAGTGGTTAATTTAACAGGTTAGAAACTATGATATTATGAGTTCTAGTCCTATCTTAGCCAAGAAACCTGGCTGGATGACTTTTGCCCAGTCTCTCTCAACCCAAACTGACAGGTTCTTGTTGGGGGGGGAGAGTAAGAGGAAAGAGAAATATTAGCTTGCTGCCTTGATTTACATATACAGTAATAAAGGCAAGATAATAGTGTTAAAAATCTGCAGAAAATTGAGCAATGAAGGAAAAATTGGTGATTATTATGCTCTTTACTGCTGGAAACATAGCGTAGTCCAGGGCTGTCAAAATCATTGGACACAGGCCAGATGCGTCACACACTGGTCACACCCATACCCAGTTTAGTGAAGGAGGGGAAAGCCGCAATACGTTATGTGATGCTGGCATGACGATGCAAGTTTGACACCCCTGGTTTTTCTGAGGGATATATGCAGATTCAGAAGTGCCTTAAATTAGGAATCAAAGCCATTTGCACTTATTGAATCAGGATAAGATACAATCCTAATTCTGTGCATGTGTATTATTGCCACATAACAGGTTCTGTTTTTGAGCATATCTTTGTATGTTTGTACAAAATCTTCCATCTGTCTGGCTGAACCAATTTAGAGTAGAAGCTATCCTGTGGCTGCTTTCTGAAGCTGAATTTCCAACTCTTTTAATGCTGAAGTCCTTTTATCTTTACCAGAAGCACTGTTTGCATGCAGTAATGCTTGTCATATCACATCTTCCTGGCATCTGTCCAACTACAGTATGGCTTTTTTAATATATACAAGATTAGGATAAGTCAGTTTGTTCTGTCAGTTTGTAAATCAGAGGTTACAAATTAGATTACCATTGGATTTATATTCCACTTTTCATTTACTGTAGGAGTTTCAGGTGCCATACATAGGGCGTCCTACTAGTTTTACTCCCAACAGCAATATGATGTCAGCCTTGGAAGCCATATTTTAGTTGACACGTGAGATTTAGATTGGGCTAAAACAGAGAAATCAGCCCCATAAATCACCCAATGAGTTTTGATTGAGAGAACCAATGAATATGGTTGAGAGTGGATTAAAATCAGGCTTTTCTAGTTCCTCGTCCAACAATTTACATCCCATTCATGAAGGCGGTATTTTTACTTCTAAATTAGTTAGCTTAATTTCATAGCTGAGAAGAGAATGCTAAGAGATTTTTTGTAAGTGCTACAACATGAAATTTAACTAACATGCTTATTCAGTGCTGATAATTAGTAAACAGGGGATGTTTTTGAATTGTTCATCAAATATCTGATATATTTTTAGAACAACCACTTGACTCTATGTCCCAAGCAACAGAAATACAATAAAATTTTAAGTATTTGACATAACTTTGATACTATTGCACATGATCTGCCAGCCTAATTGTTGCATTACTGATATATTTGAGCACAGAAGTGGTTTTCAAATAATGTATTAATATCTATATTTCTCTAGATGTGCAATTAGCAGTCATTATAGAATGTATATAGGTTCTTATATTAACCACAGTGGCGCAGTGGTTAGAGTGGAGTACTACAGGCTACTTCGGCTGACTGCCGGCTGACTGCAATTTAGCAGTTCAAATCTCACCAGGCTCAAGGTTGACTCAGCCTTCCATCCTTCCAAGGTGGGTAAAATGAGGACCCAAATTGTTGGGGGAAAGATGCTGATTCTGTAAACTGCTTAGAGAGGGCTGCAAAGCACTGTAAAGTGGCATATAAGTCTAAGTGCTATTGCTAAGTGCTATTGCTATTCTTTGAAGTTTTATACTTGTGTTTGCGGATTTAACTATAGAGTGATAAATAAAATGGGCAAGCTAGAAAATTGCATATAACCTAAGAAGAAAACCCTTCATGTCCATAAGCCACCTATCACTGTTTAACATGAGAGACCCAGTTTAATGGACATCTTCCATTATAGTTATTAATGGCAAAATCCAGATAAAGGAGCAAAGCCATCATTTTAAATGTCAATGTAAGAACATCCCTTTAAAAACAAAGGACTCTGATTTCTGCTTTAGACAGGTCACCTTTTCTCCTGACAGAGGCTTTGTTCCTTTAACTACAGCATGACAGATTAACATTCAAATAGTTTAGCCTTATGTACTGTAAGTATACCTGTTGAATTTCTCCAGACTCTGTATCCACCATTATGGTGATGGATAAAGTCAGAATCAGCTTCAAAATCACATAAAATACTTGAACTGATGGGGTTTTTTTTTTTGTTTGATTGCTTGCTTTTAGTCTCTCTGGAGTCAAACAGCACTGTTGAATTTCTGTTTATGTGATTTGGATACAGGATACAGAATGGATATTTTAGCATAAGCCCACCAAAATGCCCCAGACCATTCAAGAAAGTCCCTCTGAAAATCAAGACTCTGCTTTTGTAGAAGACATCTCAGCCCCCACCCTCTTTCAATGATCATCAGTCGACTGTAGTCTGTTCCCTCACCAATAACTAAGTCTTGAATATTAATCATCAGATGTTGCCCATTTTTGCATTTTAGCAACCTAATATCTACCACTCCTATTTTGGTCTGCAACTCTTACAATATTTTTGTATTGACTGATATAAAAGTCAGAAAAACCATCTGGAGGACATATCAACACCTACACTATGGATGGAAGAAAAGCAATGACACATCCCTTCTGTTTTGTTCAACACCGAGAACAAATTGTCAGTCAAGTAAAGTATCATCTTGAAATTTTGAGAACATGTATAAAAAGATGAAGAAAGTACCTTATGAGTTAACGCTGGAGTCGGCCAATTCTCATTCATCCTATTTCTTCTAGCACATTACGGTTTAAAGAGGTAATGTCAAGGCTGAAGATTTTGCTGCATTTCCCTAAACTGGTGGCTGATAGATTGAAAACAATTTTTCTATTTTTTCTACCCCCATGTCTTGGTATCTTTCCTGGTTTTGTTCTGCTACCAATAACACATACGTTGGTACATCCTGGATAGCTCTCCAACAAAAAATTAATCTAAACTGATGTGTTTATCTGGCAATCGGTACTTAGTCAATAAAAGAAAATAGAAACCTAATCCCCAGGATATAGCTGTCCCTCCCTTTATTCCCCATGAAACTTCCCCTTTGCTGCCAGGTTTTTTGTAAGGGATTGGGTAGAATATTACACCTCTCTTCAATATAATGCTACATGAAATATAGTGGAACCTTAATTTAACAGGCCTCTACTGAGTTGGCTTTGGATGCAGTGGACCTTATAAACTAGGGGTGTCAAACTTGCAGCCTGTGGGCCGGATGCGTCATTTTTGGATAACATTACTATATTGTTCTATCCAAGCATCTCTCCACTTTTGGTAAAAGCCAAAACTGACAATGAAGAACTTCTGAAGAATCCTTTTCAACTAAATGAATGGCCAAATTTAACTCAGCTCAATTGTAAATTGATCAAAGGCAAAAGTAACCCTCAAACCTTTATGTGCACACACAATGGAGTCTAAACTGACTGCAATCAGAATAAAGATACTGGAATCACATACTTGAAATATTGATTCAGTGCATGTGGCACTTGCAAAAAAGACAAATTCCATTGCTTGAAAATAAAATGCTAATGTTCTAATTTTCTACAATCTATAGTACCTCAACATCAGAGTATTGTGTACAATCCTGGTTATTATACTCGAAGAAGAAAATAGAGCTGAAAAAAGTGCAGAACAAGACAAGGGGGAGCACATTTATCTTCCCTCTCAATAAAAGCTGTATATTTGGGATTCTTTAGCTTGGGGGGGGGAGGGACAACTGAAATCATGCATGGCATGGTTAGGCTGATTAGCCTGAGAATTTCATGACTGAACTGGAAGTTAAATTTTAATCTCCCTTTATATTTTCTGCTAAACCATTTCATACATTGTGCTAAGCTATTATTTCTTTACCCCAATTAATTGAATAAACCAGAACTAGTTTTGAGTTCATTTGTGTCCAACTAAAATATATATCATGATTTATAAACCACAGTGGCATTAAATCACAGAATACAATAAGCCACAAACTAACCAAACAACCATACATGGTATTACAGCAATATGCAAGTTCAACCAATGAATCTTAGCATTAAAAATATCCAGACTAAAAGCTGCAAGTTAAACTAGATGTTATTGCATTAGAAATTTTACTTTGAAAACAGATCAGACTTTATACCCATCTGATAGTGAAAAGCATTGGGTAGGTTCAATATTTAAACCTTGTGAAAGATATGAAAAGCACTGGAGAAATGTGGAATACTGTAATTTTGTTTCAGGTAAAATAAATTACAACTGTTTTGATGCTTCTTACTCTGAGGTGCCATCTTAGGTAACAGAACCAGGATGAAGGGAAAAGTAATAAGACATGATCTGACTTGCATTCCCTAAATCTAGAGCAGTGGTGGGTAGTTGAGTTCCCCCATCATGTTAAACCATAGTAGTAGAAAACAATGATGGAACCAATGGTGGCTTATTAAGTAAACTATAATTAAAACAAATAATACTTTAATAAGAAATACCGGTAGTAGTCCTTAATGGGTCTAAGTCTACATGGAGGGAAGTAAGCTGTGTGGTGCCACAAGGTTCCGTCTTAGGCCCAGTACTCTTCAATATCTTCATTAACGACTTAGATGAGGGAATAGAAGGGG
>JAOYMU010000263.1:37121253-37144549 GCA_025802295.1 Psammodynastes pulverulentus | reverse complement strand
ATTTTTAATGAATCATGTACCTTAAACATGATAACTCTCTGTTTTGTCCACACATTCGCTAATAGAATAGGTGGGTCGTTAAGTGCACGAGGTATCTCATGGGGGAGAAGGCCATGGGGGGGGGGCTAGTGTTTTCCCCTGACCCACTGAGATGTCTGATGCTTACCACCACCACTCTTGTCCTGTCGACTGGCTCACTTACCTTATGTAGATCTTGATCAACAGAGCTGTCCCCTCTACAGTTTCTTTGCCATGGTTATGCCTTGAGCAAAGGCTTGCCGGGGCCTACAGGGATGAGAGATTGCGTCGCTATAGGCTCTGGTCATTTTTGCAAAAAGCCTTTGCCAACGAGAATGGAGCCTGGGAGAGGTATGCTGAAACACCAAAGTAGGCCAAGAGACCAAAGGTTTGCTAGATCTTCGCAAGGTGAATAGCCACAGACCTAGTGCCTGTGGAGACCTGGCCAGGGTGTGTGGGAATAAGCAGGGCAAATGTTGTAGAGCCTCTACAGTCGTTCATAAGTGTGAGCAACTGCTGTGGTGCTTTCATAATTTGTGACTGTGTCATAAGTACTTGAGGTTATGTCGTAACTTCGAACAGCCGCTAAATGAACTGTCATAACTCAGGGATTACCTGTATCCATACATTCTTTTTATCCATTCATGTTAACATCTTATTGGGATCCAATTAAAATGCTATAAACTTTACAAGAATGTCTACTAGAGATGCTTTTTACTGCTGCCAAAGTCTTAATATTAATAGTCCTTGTATATGACGATTCATCAATCTTGACGGATAGTTTACTTTTTCTGTTACTACTTTCCGATAGTATTTTCTGATACTGAACAAAACATGAGGCCTTAAAATTTAAATATAAAGAATGTTCAATAAATAAGTTAAGGAAAGATAAAAATGAATAAATAAAATTTAAAATGTAGCTGTGCATTCTTTTAATCTTACTGTTATCTCCTGTAAACAGGGGGCTTTTAGTTACAACTATTAGCCTGTCTTCAGAGTATGCATAGCTCAAAGGGAGGATTAATATAATGGAATATAGTAGTAATGCCATTACAATGCATGCAAATGAAATACTGCAATGTAAGAATTCTTGCTCTGCTGCTTTATTATCCAGAGGGAAACATTGTCATGTCATTTTATTTAGTATCACCTAGGATTTATGTTTTGGGTGATTCATTCATTATGTTAGCTGGAGCCACATGACTGATTGAGTTATTGATTGCGTTTCTGACAAATAATTATTCTTGCATTGCTTAGGGTAATTTTTGTTCTTGTTTACATTGTGAAATTTCTGTTTTCATGGGTAAGCTTGTATTAGGAATTTGCATGTGTTAATCACTGATGTGCTTGAGCACCACATGTAATTATATAATTAAGCTTCCTATCCTAAAATCCTTCATATTGTAATTAACATTTGTTCATTTATTCTTGGTTAATCATTTTAAACAAGGATCTCAAGGAAAAAAATCCCAATCTCGTGTAAGCTTCAGGCTTCAAAAAGGGTTGGAGTTGAGGTTGAAATTGAAAATGTCTTCTGTAGATCTTGGTTGTATTTTTAAACACTTGTTTTCTATTGCAATTCTTATTTATTTATCAATACCCTGCTCGCCACAGGCCAAAATGTGAGTATTTAGAAGATTTGAGAAAGTCACTGGGGAAGTTGGGAGGGAAAATCACAAGTCTCCCCTACCTGCACACCGTCCCCCCAGTTCCTCTGCACCTGCACTGACCACACCCACACCCACACACACCCTCCCCAATCCTCACCATACTTCTTGCACACCTCCACCATTCTCATCAAACAATGCAGTGCCTCTCATGCACTCCCTTGCACATTCTCACCAACCCACATAGTGTCTCTTGCCAATCCACACAACCTTCTTGTGCATCCTTTGTATCCTCACAGACCTTCTTGGACCCATGTGGTGCCTCTCACACACCCAACCCAGCTGCATCTCTCATACATCCTTGTGCACCCTCCCCAACCTGCATAGTATCTCTTGAACACTCCCTTTCATCCTTATCCACTCACCAGAAGCCACTTGCCTGCCTGCATGCCTAGGACTTGCAACTTTCTACTAGCTTCCTTGCTAACTTTGGTTGTGGGAAGCTGGCAGAAACAATCATGATATTTAGTTAATGACAATAAGCAGGGGTTGCTATCACTAAGCACTACGATCATGCTTAATGTGATCACATTGCTTAGTGATGAAAATCCCATTCCCAATTGCTGTCATAAATTAAGAACTATCTGTTGTTGCTGGTTCTTTGGAAAGTATATGTATGTGACAAATTATTGCTAATATACTGACTAATACCACTGAATAGGTAGTATAATTTTGCAAACTGATCCTTCAAGTCTTTAATATCATACTTGCTTTTTTAAATCAACTGTCTATAGTTAATATTCTCCTATCCTTATTTTTCCTAAAATTGAAAAAAAAAAAGTTTTTTGTCTTCAGATTTTATATCACAGTATAGGTTTTCCATACAGCTATGCATACATTCATAGGTCTATAAATGTATGAACATAAATACATAATGCATGCATATACTGTATGTATACATATACACAAATATAAGCAATATATTATTTTCCACACAGCACTCAGCATTCTGGAAAATCTTGGTATTCAGTAAATCAGGAGATCCCAACCCCTGGGCTGGGCTGGGCTGGGCCCCACTGGCCTATTCTGAATTGGGCCACATGAGTGGCTGGCCAGAGTGCGCACACAGTTCAACTTGCATAAGCGGTAAGCCAGCGGGCACACACATGTGTTGGCCCGCCGCTCGCACAAGTTGAGTTGCAGACATGTGCTAACCCAACATTCGTGTAGAAGATGTGTGTGCACATAGCCCGTAACTCACTTGGCCCAGTTCACTTCTCTCCACCCCCCAGTCAGTACGCCAAGTTGGGGACCACTGCTGTAAATGAATTTCATGTTAATCAGTATAGGCTGATTAATAATGCTTGGCTCTTCTGTTAGCATAATAAATTAGACTAGAGGTGGGAACCAGGTGTACTTTAAGTTTTGGACTATAATTCCCATTTTCCTTTACCATTGATCAAGCTGACTAGGGTGACAAACACAGTAAATTACAATTCTCTAAAATCTTGGTTTACTAGTGTATATGTGTATGTGGGGAGGGATGTGTGTCATTTTTTTTTTCTTAATTTGATTACAGTCAATAGAAATTACATGGAAAAGCAAGAACAAATTTAAAAAAGATAAAATTAGGTAAGGCATAAATCTACTGCACATTTATTAGAAGTTAAATCCTACTGAATGCATAATACTTCTTTCTGAACATAATAACAATGAATTACCCTCAGTCTTCAGACATCAATAATATTTCAGATTAAGAACATGGAATTGTCTTGAATTTTAACAGATCCCAGCAATATCATATCCCACAAAACTGACTCTAAAATTTCTTATGTTATCTCTCTAGTAAATCTTTGATTGAATATTTCAAATATTTCTTAATCGAATCCACAACTCTTACTGACAAATGCCATCTTCTTTTGACAAACTATTTTTATAAGATTTTGCAGTGAAACTTTTTTTTTTAAAAAAGGTAAAATTTTAATTGTAAACTAAAATAACGTAAGGAAGAAAAAAGAAAAAGGAAAAAATCAAGGAGAAATCAAAAAGGCAAAAAAAAGTTTAAGAAAAATAGAAAAGAAAAAAGTAGCTTTCAAAGCAGTTATATTTTAACTTGTCTCTCTAAAGTTACATCATTAAACTCTTTCTACAATTTATCTTGTCTAATCATCAAAGCCAAATCACAAGTTTACTTTTTTCATTTTTACACAAAAAGCCCACAAGAGGTTTCCAGTCACCAATAAATGTGTCTTTTCCCTAATCAAAGAAGTTAATTTATCCATCGCTATACATATATTATTTTTTTATAAACTATTGATAGCTTTGCTCTAATCATCATTATTTCTTTTAATGTATCATCTAATATCTTCATAATTAGGCATTTGTAACTAATATTTTATATCTTTATAGAGAGACTATCTTGACTAGAATTCTATTCCCTTCCATTTATTCCACTTTTTCCATGTTCTTTTTTAGAGTTACATTCTTAAAATGAATGTTTGCATTTTTCTCTCCTAAAACTTTACCGACACAAGTAGTCCTTGACTTATAACCAGGGCTTTTTTTCTGCCAGAACGCAGCGGTACTGCGTTCCGGCACCTTTTTCGAGTCCGCGTCACGTGACGCGTCTCGACCAATCGCGCGCTATTACTTCCGGGTTTTTTTTACGCAACGGGGGGGGGAGCGTTCCGGCACCTTTTGGTGCCGAAAAAAAGCCCTGCTTATAACTGTTCATTTAATGATGGTTTGAAGTTACAACAGCCTCAGAAAATGCCATTTGCTACCTGTACTTGCCCTTATGACTGGTGTACCATCTCACTTGATTGCAACTGACTCATATTTAAATTATGACCAGTTGCAACATACAGTGGTCATGTGATTGTGATTTGTGACTTTGTTGCAAAATTCATTGGCTTCCATTTGGAAAGCTTAACAACCACAGGATTTGCTTAACAACCAAATGATTTATTTAACAATCTAGTGATTCACTTAACAATTACTGTAAAAATGATCATAAAATTGGATTCAGTCACAGGGTGACTTGATGCATGAGTGCACCAACATATGACCCCAATTTCCAGTTCCAGTTGTGATTGTAAGTTGAAGACTACCCGTAAGGCTAATTACCAACATTTTGATTGCATAAGAGCAATGAGATTAAGTATCATCATTAGAGATCATCTAGCATACAGTATATTCTGCCTTCTTTGGGAAGAAGCAATAGTGGTAAATTTTGCTCAAAGTCTGGTGGCAACAATACAAAAGTGGTTTTCCATTGGCTGTTTCTGGGATATTTCTTTAATTTCTAAGTCTAGTTGATGGTCCTAGTATTTCCTGGTTAATCTTCTGTAAGTACTAGGTAGGTCCCATCCTACAATATTTTGATCCGCAGCCTAAAAAAGTTTCACCTGGTGCTGCCAATTGTTGAAGCTTTTTGAAGAGCAGAATATCAGTAAAGCAGCATGTCAACAAGCAAATAATGCAAAAAAAAGTCTTGCTTATATGCTAAATTTAATGAATATTAATAAATCTAATTAAATGGTTCTTATCATAGTTGACTATGCACTTTATCAGCCTTCTCATCGCAATTATATTTTCTTGTTTAAAACACTACTTTAACAGTAGTCATGTGCAAATGTATATGGTTAGATAATAGTAAATAAGTTACATCTGCATTTTGTTCTATTTTTAATTTAGCTTTAGAAGAAGCAAGATGCATACACGGAACAATGTATATTATGTGTTTCTAGATTTCAGGATAGAAGTAGAAACATTACTTAGGCATTCATTTTGAATGAGCAACAGTATTACAATTGTAGTTTTTAGCCTTCAGTTGTTATTTCCTCCTCTTTCCTGTGAATGTTTTGCATACGGGGTTTGTTCAGAAGGAAGAATGTAGAAATATATGATCTTAAAAAATAGTTTTCTTCATTGTTTAAAATTCAGAATTCGAAAATATTTTCAACTGTCAAGGAATATTTAGTAGGTGTTTCAAAGAACGAAGGGTGAAAACACCTTAAGAAGTGTCACTTAGTCTGAGGATCAAACATATGCTGCACATATTTGAAAACATTCAATTTAGAAAATGGAGTGCTAGTTTAAAAAAAAAAAACCCAGAATATTGATATTTTTTAAACAAGAAGCTTAGTTCAGAAAAGATGCAAAGTGGATAGTGACCGAGCTTTATGAAGTTGTCAATTTTCAGTTCTTATACCTGGATTGCTCTCTTTCCCATACCTATAAAAACATACCTAAATTTGGAAGTCATCCCATTCCTTGGAAGCAGAAATAAGAATTCATCTGAATACTTACAGGAATGTTCTCCATGGCCAAAAGACAGGATACAGAGATGCACCTTTTTTCAGCATCACATAATTTCTATTTATCATAGTTTGGCATACTGGCAACTTCTAGAGAGGTTCATAGCCTACTTCCTGTTACTGAGATGGACAAGGATGAGAGCTCATCATGTATTTGATAGCCTGTTGTATAGAAAAAACTCTTGGCACCAAACCTAACTCACCATGGTATAAATTAGATAGTTTGTTTTAATAGTAGTACGGTAATTATAACAATAATTTACTAAACGTACAGGACCCAGCACAGCAAATATACAGGAAGCAACATGTTGTACGTATAGCAAAGAAAACATGAATATCAAAATAATATAATAAGAATATGAACAATGTGTTGGCAAGGAAAAGTATTACATGGTCACTTTTTACAGAAGATCAAGGAAAATTGCTAAAGATAACACTTGTCAATGGCTTACACCTGAGACATTAAGAAAAAATTAATACTTAATAAAAATTATTTAAAGAAAAAAGAAAAAACCCTGAAGGCTTGATTTTGGCTGCTGAAGAGCAAATTTTTCAAACCAATGCAATCAAGGCCAGAATTGAAAAACCATCAAATAATTTGAAGTACATATTGTACTACATCTATCTATATCTGTTTGTCTTTAAGAAACACTAGATCATATAAAGGTCTAGATCATCAAATTTTGACGAGCACGCCTTCAGTCCCCTCATCTAAGTCATTTATGAAGATGTTAAAGAGTATTGGGCCCAGAAATATTGAAAAAAGTTGGTGTTAACTCTTAGCATAGATTGATTTTCTCCATGGTGATCTGCAGTCAGCCTGGTTCTTCAGGCTGGTCTTTCTGTGGTATACCAATCTATCTATCTTGCTGCTTGGTTGGTCTTCTCTTTCCTTCACCTTTGCCAGCATTATAGAGTTCTCCACAGAACTAATCATCTGTGTCTTGACTGAATTGTTTGATGAGGTATCTGCTTGTTTTACTGACTTTTCTAGATATATTTTCTAGATATTTCCAGAGTCCAAAAAGTCAATATTGTTCTATCTTTCTTTTTCAAAGTCCATTTGCCTCTGATATCTGTATTAATGTTAGCCTTGCTCTAAGAGGGTTGGGAGGAAAAAAAATGTCTTAATAAGGCATTAGTTTAAAGTTTGTGAGTTAAACATCCTTGCTGTACATTATAGGTAGGGACATAATCCAGCAGTTCAAATATATTGTTAACTAAGTGTTAACTAAGTGTTAACTAAGTGTGGAGTTCCTTTATTTAAAATAAATTACGAAGATTGAAGAACTACAGAGAACAGATCAAATAATTATTGGGATTGCAAGGGAAGGGATGGATTAAAGACAGTCTTCTGCAGTCGTGGTTACCTTGAAAGTGTGAGGATAATGTCTTTCTTCCAAATAATATTATGTCCCTAATATTGAGAAAAGGCTTTAATTTTGTCTTTCCCCTAGTGACTGTAAGAAAATCAAGATAATTGTTTCCATGTCGCTAATAGCTATGGTGAAAAAGCAATCTTTTTAAACATTAAAGAGATTAAATTAGGTCTTCTTCCCAGCCATTTGAGGGGGAGGGGCAAAAAGTGTTATATTTCATCTTGACACAGTCCAATTCAGAAAATAGTTGTTATCCATGTCATCTGAAAAAAAAGTTCCCAATTGTAGTTTTGCTCTTGGTGATATAATCCTCTTCCTTCCCTAAATAGCATTGACTGCTTTTTTCCTCATTGTGAATCAGTTTTAACACAGTTCTATTAAATTCATTGAAATTAGTATTATTAATTTAATAATTAATTAATTTAATTAATAATTAATAATTACTTAAAGAAATAAATACGATTTGAACCATTCTATTTTTGAGTGCGTATATTTTGCTAATTTACATGTTTTGGATTTCTAATCAAATTTATTTATATAGGTTTCTTTTTTAATACTGACTTCTAGAATAGAAGTAAAGACTCACAAACTTCATTTTCTAATTGTTGTCCTGAATTGGTACAGGCTTGAGAAAGGTGAAAGTAGAATTATTATCAACAACTATGCCACATAAGGTACCGTTGGACTCAGCCCAACTCACTTCATAAGAATGTTGTAGGGAAAATAGGAAAGGAATGTGTGTTGGATATGTTTGCTGTCTTGAGTTATTTGTTAAAATAATAAAGGCAGAATACACACACACACACACACACACACACACACACACACACACACACACACACAAAATTATCAGAATTTTCCTGTCTGGGAAGATAATGGTCTTGCTGAGTTTGTAAAAATTATCTACTGAATTATTTTTTTAATTCAGAGATAATTTCTGAAACAATTCTGTTGTGTGTTCAGTGAATGTCTTGCAGAATTGGCTTGCTAAACTATTTATAGAGACTGGAGGAGAAATGTGCTAGAGTGTGTGTGTGTGTATGTATGTATGTAATTGTTAATCTATTATCATTTGTTTAATCACTGCTTGAAGTTTCAGACAAAGCTGAAAAAAGTGACTTACCACTGTTGCAGCTTCTCCATGGTCACATAATCAAAATTTGGTCACTTGTCAACTTGTGTGTATTTACAGTGGTTGCAGGTTCTGATTATTGGAAGTTCCCCATGTTAGGTTTTATTATGGGTTGCTATATGGAGTACAATCAAGTATGGATATGTTCAGTTTTTATTTCTCCAATTTAAGCATTCGAATTTAAAAATAATTATGTACATTTTGTTTCTGTGTTTCGGGTATGAATGTATTTAAGGCTGACCCTTATTTTATGCTTTCATTTTAAAAGGTGGAATTTGCTGTCAGCTCAACTTTGTTTTTGTTTTTTTTAGTAGCACCCAAAGAATCAGTTTTATCAAATATTGGAACAGGAAAGCATAATAATGTAGTTGTTACTGCCAGAATAGTGTTGACCTGTATAACTTTGAAATACTTTACTTTCCAGAGGTGCTTATTTCTTACAACCAGACTGAACAGAAATAAGTGATTCCATTTGAAGATACTGTACATTAAAAATATAATACGGTGTAGTTAGCAATCAAGTCTTACTTGATATTTTTCTGTGGAATGTGGAACTTTACAAAAGTAGAAATGAAATACCACGGCCCTGCTATGAATAACAGAATATAATACTGCAGCATAAAGCAGCTCAGCAGACTTAACAGCACAGCAGTTAAGAGTTAGGATTTTAAAATATGCCATCAGAGTTAAGAACAAGATTTTTTCATGGATTATTTCTGCATGAGAGAATTTTCTAGAGAAATGTAATGAAAAACTGTTCCGCATGTTGACCTTTTGTAAATATTCCAAGTTTTGCATCTTCTAGTGAATTGGTGAGATTCTCAAATTAAGACATGCAGAATCTTAATGGCCAAACTGACATTTTGCTAAACCTTGCTGGTTGAGTACCTGAACTTGATTAGTTTTCTAATGGGCTTGCTTAGCTGAGCCGGAGATACCAGTGATCATTGTAGTTTAGTTTTTTGTGAAGTGAAGTGATTGCACTGCAAACCTCTTTCCAATTAAAAGGTGATGGTATTCAGGTAATGGAAAGTTGTTTTATTGCTCCATCCCTTGACATCTGTGGAAATAGTAAGTCTTTAAGAAAGTGGTATAATTTGCATTTTTACAGCTTTTTATTTTCTATAGCAAATATTAATCTTAAAAAACGAAAGCAATCTCTTATGTGTTGAGATGACTTGGGTGACGGAAAACACTGATCAGGAAAGCATCTCATGACAGTCAGAAATGTTTTGCTTCCAAAATAGGACAGAACTATTAAAGATAACATTGTCCCACAGATAAAATAATTCTTCTTTTCATCAACTTGTTTTCCGAGTAGAACACCCTAATTGAAGCAAAGATACCATAGCAATGAAGAGAACTTGCAGATAAAAATAATTGTAAAATACAAAGGATACATATCAGATACCTTGATGAGCAATATTTTTTAAAATGTCTAGAATACAATTTTAGAATGTTGAAAGAGCTAACTAGAAATGTCACAATTGGAGTTGGGGTACTATTTTTGTTGACAGAGGCTGAGGACCTTGCTTGCTGATTCTTGATTTCCTGTCGCCATAAATAATCTGTACAGAAGCTGTTCCCCTGATTGTGCCTCTATACTTGGCCAGGGATCCCACAGCTGAATTATAGCATTTATTTGGCATTCAAGCAAACAGAAAATGCATTGCTTAATTATTCATTGTAGATGTATTGTTGCAGGAAATTAAGACATAAAGAAACAAGTAAAATTGTTACTGAAGGAAGTGATAAACAACAAAAAAAGTGGAAGGAGTCAGCGTGATGCTTCCGAAATAACAGGGACTCTTCCTCAAGAATATATTTTAACACATTCTGAAAATAATTGGTTAAATCGTTCAACTCTTTAAGCTTCTCACTCATCACACATTATGAATAGTGCTGTATTAGCTTGTAAGTTAGATTTAATTTGTTAACTTAAATTATCACATTGGAAAAATGTGAGAAGCCCCCCTCTATTGTTTATCCTCAGTGAATTTCTAAATTGAAGGTGGCAAACTCACACTTCATTATTAATATCCTTGATTATTTTGGAGATGTTGAATTTGGTTGGTAAATTCCCACCAGGAGAAACTTATATCTTTTTAAAGGATGGAAGGTGGCTTTACCTTTTCATCCCCCACCATTGAGCTCTTAATCAAGGTGGGGAAAATAATCAATTCAGGAACTTCCATTTGTTCCTGATAGCAAAGCTTACATGGAATAATTGGATTACACAGTACTTGTACTTATTTTTGTCTTATTTTCTGATACTTCTTGGACTATTTGTTGCCTCTCTCATAATACCACCATGCAGGTAGTTTTGCATTGAAATAGACTGGCTTCCCTCTGAAAAATATTCTACAAGTTTGAAGCAAGCAATATCTTTTGTTTTCCGTGATATGCCATCCATACCAAATATCTGTATTTAATCCCAGAAGGCAAAAGTAACAAAATACAGAAAATATGAGGACAGCTTATTAAGGAACACCACAGAACTCCTATAACTCCCCCCTCTAAAGAAGTGCAAAGCAGTATTTTACACAAGAGAAAATATAATTGCGATGAGAAAGCTGATAAAGTGCATAGTCAACTAAGAGCCATTTAATTAGGTTTAGTGGAAATAGTTATGTTTGTTATTGAAATACATTGGTAATATTTTCATATATAAAATAATAATCATTTGTATATAGCTGTTTAATAGTTTTTATTGTATGCTACCCAGAGTCATGTTTTTGTGAGATGGGGAGCCTTATAAATGTAAGATAGACAGACAGACAGACAGACAGACAGACAGACACAAATTTAATTTAACATATAGTGCTTTATAGCTTTCTGTATGTCATTTTCTTTGAAATATAGCATTTGTATAAGGTGGATTGTGCATGTAGCAAACATTAGCTTTTTTGTCCACATTTAGACAGAATAGAAAATCAAGTTACTAGGATTCATGACTAGATGCTTATATACTGAAAAATTGGATTTAACTTTCTATCTTCTTCAGGATTTCTCTTTCTGGATCTATAAACAAGCCTGATAAACAGTGATGATTTCCAATCAATCAAATTTATCACAAGTATGCAAACTGTTTTATTATATATTTCTGTACTGTTTTCTTGTGCTGAAACGTCTCAAAGCCATTTACAATAAAAACAGCATAAAATGCATAATAATTCATTAAAGTATTATAAAACAAACTACCATTGAAAAAATCAAACTATGCATATTAAAAACAGGTGAGGAAACAAACATACTTCCAACATTCATGTTGGAAAGACCTGGTTGGTGAAGTCAGGTTTCAGTAGGGACATAAAAAAAATGTAATAATGGGAATCTCCTAAATTTCAGAAGGGTTGCCTTCTAGAGCACCTTTCTGGGTTGGTAGCCCCCGGGGAGGCGCATTTATGCACGTGTGCATGAATGAGCCAAAGTGCATGCACGAACAGGGCTGCAATTGCCTGCATAACGCAAAAGGGCCATGAGCGCAACATTGCAACACTAGTGCAATACTAATGCAAATGGGGTATGTGCACTTGCGGCTTTGCTAGTGAGAGTGGGAGGTGCATGTGCTCACTGGCCAGCTACTCACGCAGCCTGATGTCCAACAGCACACTGCCCATTGGCCTGGTATGCTGCAACTGTCATAAATACATGCCAATTGCCAAATACCCAAATTTTGTTCATGTGACCATGGGTATTCTGCGACAATAGTAGGCGTGAAGTAAATTTGAATGGTCATGAAATGAATAGTTGTAAGTTGAGGATTACTAGCTGATGGACCTGAACATATGTGTCGCTATCTAGTGTGACCCTATGTGGGGAAGCATCGATGTCCATGTTATTGTTAGTGCAGAATGATCTCCTAAAGAGATGCAGTTTCATTAGGTAGATTTTTTGATGGATAGTGATAATGACACTATCCTATTAAGAAGTGAAGTCAGGATCCTGGCACTTACTTATTTAAACTACAGTGATTACTAGTCACTAGCCTTTCTAGAAACAAAGTAGATTTTTTATTTTTGAATTGTTAGCCAGTAACTCAACATTTTAAACAATTATTGATCTACACACACTCTAGAGAAAGAAGATTCTAAAAAGTCCTCGCTAGTGGAATTGACTGTTGCCTCATTAAAAAGAATTCAGAAATCTATAGTTGTATATAGTAATTTTATGAAAAGTTACAGTTAAAAAGGTAAAAAAACATTGCAAAGTATAATAAAAAGACTAAAAAGAAAAAAAGTGTAGAAATGGGAAAAAATAGAAAAGAAAGAAAAAATAAGAATACAGTAAACAAAAAGAAAAAATGCATAAAGAGATAATTTCTCCCTTCATCACAACAAGTATAGACAATTTTAGTAACATCACCTCTTAAAATACAACAGATGACCTCTTATTTCCACATTCCATCTTTTATCTATAAACAGATCATAAAAGCATCCATGTTTAGTCCTGATAAGCAAAAGTCCATTAAGGATTAGATAACAACATCTATTTTAACCCTTATCAAATAAACTTACTTTATATTTCTTCCTTTCACTTTTATCTTTAGTGCCTTCAAATAATGTCTTGGAATTTGATTTCTTTTCATTTTTACTTTGTGTCATCTCACAAAATTCTTCAAAGCTTTAACAAGTCTCTTCCGTGTAAATCCAATATTATCCAGGTCACTCTCTTGGTTTGTTATTTGTATATCCTTTTTAATTGGGATTCTCTCTGTGTGTGTGTGTGTGTGTGTGTGTGTGTGTGTGTGTGTCTGTGTGTGTGTGTAGGGGACATTTTAAGTGACACAGGTTCATAATCACCATGGAGAACATGAAATCCTCATCTGTCCCTGTCTGAAGAATATCAGCATTAACAATGCAGTCCATCACTCGTGAAGCTGTTTATGAAGAAAAGAAACCGATAGATATCTCTATGATCTTTGGATCACTTAAACAGCAAATATTCAAATATGGAACATGTGGTCTGAAAGATGAAATTTCTATAGTCATAGAGTACAGGGAGAATACAGATAGTCCTGGACTTACAGCCATTTGTTTAATGATAGTGTGAAGTTACAGTGGCACTGAAAAAGTCTCTAGACAAGACTATTGCCGTGTTCCCATGATCACATGATCAAAATTTGGGCACTTGGCAATGGCATATATTTACATCCCAGGATCACCTGGTTGCCATTTGTGACCTTCCAGCTTCCTTTCAACAAGCAAAGACAATGAGGGAAGCCAGAGTTGGTTAACATCTGTGTGATTCACTGACTAGGGCGATTCACTCAACAACTATGGCAAAAGTTGTAAAATGGGTGTGACTTAATAACTGCCTCACTTAGCAACAGAACTTCTGGTCCCAACTGTGGTTGCAATCTATAATGCACTCCCTCTTCTGTCAGTCAGTTGGCTCTGATACATGCTAAATCATCCTTTTCAGCGAGGATTTAGCCAGGTAAGAGCCTGCTTGGTATAAAGGAAGTCCTCAATTTACAACCACAAGTGGGACTGGAACTTCTTTTGCTAAATGGGGCAGTTAAATGAATTGTGCATCATTTTACAACTTTTTTTTCCACAGAGTTCTTAAATGGGACATGCCAGTTAAGTGAATCACACGATCATTAAGCAAATCTAGCTTCCCCATTGACTTTGCTTATTGGAAGCCAGCTCAGAAAGTTGGAAATGGAGGTCATATGATCCCAGAATGCTGCAACTTTTAAAAATACATGCTGGTTGCCAAGTGCCCAAATTTTGATCTTGTGGCTGTGTGATGTCCTAAATGTGAACCTGACTCTGGTGAACATATACTATTGTCTTCTTATGAGATGCTTTTTCTTCTTCTTTTACTTTTACTGGTCTCCAGCCCAGGTACGAATCAGATGCAAGATTACTGAAAATTTAATCCAATCATAAAATTATGGAGGGAGAATTGGAATAACTGTTCCAGTGTTAGTCTTATTTATATGAATAATTGAGCAGACTTTTCATAGTCAGTAAAGAATTCTACAGAGATCTGTTTGGACAATTTTACCTTGCTCGTAGACAGAATTTATCATCCTATAGGGTAGTCCTCACTTAGTAAATGAGGATGGAATTTCCATCACTAAACAGTGCAGTTGTAAAGTGCAACATCATGTTACTGCATCAATATTGATGGCAATTGCAGAAGTCTCACTGCTACAAAAAAAGTCACAAGTCCTGGGTAGTTCACAAGAAGCCCATTGTGTGGGTGAGTACTATGATGTGTCTCTGACTAGATGGGTGGCTGTTGTAGGTGATGTGAGAATGACCAGGTAGGGCTATATCCTGCAGACTGTTAGAAGGCACACAAATGGAAGCTTTTGGTGTGAACACAGCTGTGTAGGCAGGCGTGTGCTAAGGAATGTGTGTGTGTGTGTGGGGGGGGGGCTGTGGTATACATATGGTACATATTATGAGATCCCCGGATACTTGTTTTTCATTGCCAGGCTTCCTCAAAAGGAAAAGTGGCAGGAGCAAGATAGACTTACAGGAACTATTTACAATTTTCCATACTAGTTTTCCCATTGACTTTGCTTGTGGGAAGTCGTCAGATTTCAAATGATGGTTATGCCACCATGGGATGCTGAAATGTCATAATTGCAAGCCAGTTTCCAGGCACCCAAATTGCAGTCATATGATGGCTAGAACTTTGAAGGCCCATCATAAGTACCATTTATTCAGTGCTTTCATAATTTTGAATGGTCGCTGCACAAATGATTGTTAACTGAGGACTACCTGTTATTCAGAAACCCTAAAGCAACTAACAGCATTTAATTAAGGTATCAACATTTAATCAAGATATTCTTAATGAAGATTTCCATTTCCATTGAACACATGTTCCAGATGATATGGAGTGTGTTACAGTGCTGTGTACTCTTAATAGAGGGAAGTCCATCCCTGCTTTGGAATTAATATACTAATAGTAAAATGAAACTAACAATTTTTATAAATAAAGTAGTAGAGCTGGGTTTCCTGAACATAAAGATTCTATGAGACAATTGCTTTAAGAGAAACCTACTGAGCAATACCCAGAGAGAACATTTTTTTCTGGTCATAATCTATATATATAAAAGAGAAATACCACACATGCATCATCACAAAATCTCCAGAACCGTAAAGCCTACAAAGTTGAAATTTGCCACTTATGTTCCTCTTGGCTTCTAGGTGCTCACTAAGAAAGGATTTTTCAAAATGACCATCAGAGCATTAGTATTTCGTATATTATTATTAACACGCTCTGATGCTAAGGAGTTCTACTCCCCCTCCCCACCTGAAAAGAAATCTGTTCTATGCTCTGATGCTAAGGAGTTTTACTCCCCCTCCCCATCTGAAAAGAAATCTGTTCCAAATGCAAAACACAAGGGAGAAGAGGAGTTTCAGTTGCAGTTTTACTTTCACAGCAGAAAGCAGCTTTACTCAGAACAGTTGAGCTAAGCCACGCCCAGGCTCCTTGCTGTCTCCTTCTTGCTCTCCCAGAAAATACTGTTTGAGTTTCCAAATACCGCTCAACTCCCTCACACACTGACAGGATGCTAGCCAGATGAATACCGATGGATGCTGGTATTTTCCTCTCCCAAAAACTTGCCCGATCACATAGTCCACTGCTAATATTATGATAGCAGAAACAGGAAGAAGAGATAGATCAGAAAAGACTTTAGATCAAAATTCTTCTAATTATGTTGATGTGCTCCTGGAAATGCATGTATACCGCTGGATATATACTCCTACTGGGGAGGAAAAGTATGGAGAACAAACACAGCTGGAAAAGAAAATAATGAGGGAAACAATTTGGCTTTTTTCTCTGCTAATACATACCTAGCAGCCTTTAGATTTGGCCATTTCTCCTTGCCTCTACACTATTACTTTGTTTTCAGTTTCTATATTTTAATTCACCATGATTAATTCAATTGCTAATGAAAGCTTTATATATCCCTATAAAGGGATTCAGCTTGTCATAGGTACTGGTTTTTGAAACGCTATAAAATGCGACTATTCCCATCTATAGCAATTGCACAAAAGTATAACTGTAAGCTTCTCACAAACCCAAAGGCTATACTGTTCAAGGTGGATTACGCTGGTAAAATATTTTGTGAAGCTCTTGCATAAATGGCCTGTATATGTGTGATGTTTTAGAAAAGCTTAGAGTCTGTGTTTGACATGAAGAGCTTCAGAAAATGCCTGAATCTCCTTAATCTCAGGAGTCATGACACAATAGAAATAATTCCTTTAAACAGAACCTAAAAACTATCTTCTAGAATATTTGTATATGTATCCTAATAATGTTAGAAAACATATAATTGTAAATCCATGTTGAAAGACATATATTTTTGGCGATAGATGATTCAGTAAGTTTGGGTGGAACAATGATCTCATTATAGTGATCCAATATTTCTCTGTTCCCCTTCTCTCTTTGGGAATAAACACTTACTGATTATCCGTGTAACTTTGAATCTGTAGAGAACCATATCACCATGCCCATCTCTTCACCTTATAGTTCTAGGAATAGAAAGCTGGGGAGCTACAGAAGATATTTTAACATGTTTTTTTTTCTTGTCGCCATTTACCCGTAGCGTACCTGTCTTTAGTTCCTTTCCAAATTGCCCTTAAATTACAATCCTTTTTTTCCCTTCTGCCTCTTGCCCCTAGTGGATTTAAATTGAGTTTAATGTTTCAACAAAATTTCATTTACTTTGGAGGATGAGTTCTGTGATAAACGACTAGATATATAAAAGTAAAAATAAATTTTGAAGTAGGAATTACCTATAAAAGACATTTTCAGAGACTGAGGACCAAGAAAAATAAGTTGCTCAACATTGCTGAAGATGCTATGTTGGCAGATTTCCTGGGACAAATATAATTCTTATTTGTGTGAGAGGCTGTTTTTCAGCAGAAGGAACATATACAGTTTTTCTTTAATTTGTCTACTTCAGGTTTTATTTTTCATTCTTATATAATAGTATCTTTTTTTTAGTCAGACAATTTCTTTTACTCAAAATAAACATCCGTTCTAGAATTTTGCATTTTACAAAAATATATAGTTTGTTTATTTCTCATGATTATATGCAAAAATATGTTTAAAAGCCATGATAATTTACCTAATAGATATTTTAAAAAGTACATTAATTGGTTTGGAAGAGTTAATTTTTTTATTTGGAGATAAAAATATACAAATCTTAGTGCTATTAAAACTACTTGGTTGAGTGTCTAAGCTTACAATGACATTGAGTTCTGAAAGCAAAAACAAAAGCCAATTTAAAATGATGCAAGCAAAACAAACTTTGTAAGGCAGCCTCTGTGTTGAAACTGACAGTGTTCTGCCACTGCCCCTGTTATTTTCAACACAAGTTCAGCAACTAAAATCTGACAGATGGTTTTAAGAGAAGTAATAACAATAAGACTTTTCAAAAACAAAGCGGCAGTTGACACTTCAGGTTGAGTTTAATAAAAGTTTGTGGAATATGGCAAAACTTGTTTTTGCAATCAAACCCAGTCATGATGGCAGAGGTGGTATGCTACCAAATTCCAATCTTAGTGGGAATCACTTTGTGCCACCTTAAATTTGTCCTCTAATGCACTAATCCCAATGGACTGTGAACAGATTAGAACATTGTTCAAGCAAAATGCCAGGAATATTGATTTGTAAAGAGGCCTCAGTCATGCTCCATCCTACATAATCCCAGGAAGAGAATAAAAAGAGTTGCTCCATACATGTTCATGACAGTGTCCTAAAACATCAAAAGAGCTTTTACATTGGCTTATTACAACTGGGCTAGTCCTTACGGTATGGGGGAAATTGAGACATTAGGAAAAGTGTTGCTTTGCTGCCTCTTTTAAAGGGATCTCTGGGCTTTTCACATCTTCCCATTCATAAGATGATTCCCTGGTAGGATGGAAGCTGATTATCTTAATCTCTTTTTAGCTGATCAGAAAGTGGAGGTTTCGGGTATTATAATTAGATTTTGCAGACTAGCTGAGATTGAATGTCAACAACTGCTACAACTAAGGTGACCTCAAACTTGTTTTAGGTTAGTACAATTCAGTAAATCTTCCTTTCAGTGTAGCATATTATTTATAAATAAAATGAATTTATTTAATTCTTATCTACCTTTTTATCTTAATGTCTCTCTCCTTTTATAGCTACTACTATACCTTTTCCTTAGACTAAGAAGCTAGTTTAGCCTAATAAATATTATACTGTGATTTATGGATTTTAGGACTGTAAATAGCTTCTTAGTGATACAATTTTTTTCACTTGTATTCCAATTACAGATTAATGTATCTTTTTTTATTTTTTCTTACTCTTATCTTCACATACTTTATACATTTAATTCTAAAGATATATTAGGATAAACATAATCTGTAATTCTATTCTAGTAATACACTGTTTATTACTATGTTATCAGTAACTTACATTTAATGTTTTTTAGTTGTAATTGTAATTTTGTTATTTTTAAATTGATCTGGACAAAACAAACAAAATATCAAATGTTGAAATCAAGCTTTGAGGAAAAAAATGACAATGAACTGCTTTTCATCAAAAATTATGGTATTACATTCTCTGTGTCAGTGTGAGCTCCACATAGAACTTCAAAATTGTGTGTGTGTGTGTGTGTGTGTGTGTGTACACACATATATACAAATACATACATGCATAGAAAAACTTTAGGTTAAATCTTTTAAATCTTATACCAAATACCAAATATTCTGTTTTTAAATCCTTACACATTACAAGTAGTCCTTGACTTACAACCACAATTGACTCCAAAATTTCTATTGCTAAGTGAGACAGTTGTTAAGTGAGTTTTGCCCCATTTTACAATATTTCTTACAATTGTAGTTGTTAAGTGAAACACCACAGTTGTTAATTTAGTAACACGATTGTAAAGTGAATCTGGCTTCTCCATTGATTTTGCTCACTATGCAATGATGTTTCTTACACAAACAAACAAACATTGATTTTGCTTGTCAGGAGGTTGCAAAACATGACCCCAGGACACTGCAACTATCATAAATATGAGCCAGTTGCCAAGTGTCTGAATTTTGATTATGTGCCATGGGGATGCTGTAACGGTCGTAAGTGTGAAAAATGGTTATAACTCATTTTTCCAGTGCCATTATAACTTGAAACAGTCACTAAGTGAATTCTTGTAAGTTGTAAATAACTTTATATATATAAACCTGAAGTTGTACTTGAACAGCATGATCATGTACACTGAAGAAAGGTATTTAATTTCGTTGTACGAGGTACAATGACAATAAAGTGAACTAACTAACTAACTAACTTTAAACACTGATTCATTGCACGTACATGAATTTCTAGGAAACAAAGTGGATTTGTATGTACAAAAGTAACTAACGTAACAGGAAAAGCGCAGATTTTAAACATCAGTTCTGTAAATCCCATCCATCTCCAGAATGAATTCTATTGAGAATAATTATACAATTGCCCTGTAGCAGGACATGTAAACTCTAACAACTTGTCAGTGATTTGTGCTGTTTCTTTCTAATTCTTACCGATTCCTACATCCAGCTGTTTTTGAATATATCTTTCATGAATACCAGATCATCTTCCTTCCCTCCCTGCCCCGCTCTGTGTGTGTGTGTAAGAGAGTTGTGTTTTATTCTGCTTTTATTGTTACACTTAGTATAATGTCTTTGGAAGCCCATGAATAATTCCTAACAAGATATACTGTACATTTGAATGTTTGAGCCAGATCAATATTTGAGATTCATATATCCCAGACATATCACCTCATTATTCCCTGCCCACATTCACCCAGACATTTTGTGTGTGTCTCTTCTCTTGTAATATTAGAGCTCCCAGTCCTTTTTTGTGGTCTGTTCAGTTCTGAATTCCGTGCCTGCAAATAATGTAATTCAGGAAGCTTCTAAAGCTGAAAAAGAGTTTTGGCATTCTAAGCACCTCTCCCAATCATACAAAGCTACATGTTTTCAGCATATCCACTCAGTTTTTGATGGCAACAGGGGAAGCATCAGAAACTGTTCTCAAATAAAGGAAGAAAGAACAATGGATTTTTCCATGTGCCTCTTCTTTATTAGTTTATTCTGTTTGTCATTTCCCTCTAATTTATAATTTATTGTTTTGATGAATTAGTTTCGTTTTCCTTTATATTTTTGGTGTATTTGGCATTTTTAATCATCCTCAAAGTTCTATATTCTAAAAGATAATAGTTGTATGCAAAGGCATTTCTTCTTATGAGAAACAAAAAAATTAATATGCAAAAAAATTAATTTTCTGCTTCCCTGGATTGACCTAAGTGACCCCATTAAAACTTGAAGAAGTAAGCCAGAAGGTTATATCATAAAATGCTGACATTTTAGAACAACCTCCACTTCCTCTGTCATCCTTTCTCTTCTATGTATTATCAGAATGTGCAGGTAATTAATGCTGCTTCAATTCTAGATTATAGTTGTTCTTCGCTAACCACAAAAAGTTAACTGGAAAGTTGGAGGAACACTGCCATATAGTCTGTTGAAGAACCTCATAATTTGGCCTGGATTGCAACAAACAGGAAGTCAGAAAAATAGGACATTAAACCGTCTTGGCAAATACAGTGGATTGGGTTGAAAGAGACACTGAGAGAGAAACTGACAAGTGAAGATAATGCTGTACTCTTAAGAAGTTTTGAATGTTAAAAGAATGACAGTGCTGGAAGGGCATCAGAATTTCCCCTTATCCATTTTTCCTTTTCTTCCTTTTCTTCTTTCTTCGCCTACCTTTAGATTAGGATGCTTACCTTTGTAAATGCTTTTAATCACATAAAAAGACAAAAAAGCCTAATCTGAGTTGGTTCTTGGTTCTCATATTACTGCCTTCCTGAAGAATTGGATATAGTTTGAGTGTAATGTTCTGATCATACAATGGGGAAGTAGACCGAGAAGTGGTTGGATAAGTTGTGTTTGATATGTAGCGGCTAGTTGTCCTATGAGTATTCTCAGTTTAATAAAGATATGTGTTTTGTATCTTGGAGTTAAACTACTGAAGGTTTATTGTGATTGTTTGATACCCTAACGAGGGCATGTGAGTGTGAAATGTTACTGGGTACTCCAAAAGCCTATTTAGTTGCGACAAAGAAAACCAAATCAAATGGCTATAGTAGCCATTATCTCATGTATTTCAGCAAGAACTTTCTGAGCAGAGTGAAGTCCATTATAAGGCAATGTTGGAAAAGGTCTTGAGGATTCCCTGTTCTCCTGAAATAAAGAACTCAATGCATTGTTTTAACCTTTCTTTAGTTTATACTTTATATTTTTATACTTTACAATTTCTATTACATTATTGAAGGAACAGCTATGAAGAGCATATTGTGAAGCCTTGACATCAATGCTCCCTGTAGAGAAAAGTCTTCAAATAAAAACTTGATTTTTTTTAAAGTTGTGGTCTTGTTATATCTGTCACAACAGGTTGATGATAGAATCATCTAGAAGATTGTAACGAACTATTTATAGGCTACATACGTTGGAGAGAAAGGGCATATTCTTCTTAAATAATTAATAATATAGTGCTGGTAATAGTAGTACACTGGGTGATTCCAGTTGAGATTTACATTGCAACAGTAGCTGTTGACTGACCTTCTGAACAGAAAAAAAATTACTTCCATCTGTTCTGTCATTGGAGAATCCCCTGGAGCTGTCTTTACCACATGGTCCAACAAACAGTGCAACTTATATCAAAGCAGATGGGAGTAAGACAAAACTCTGAGGCTTTATCACAGTCTTTTTAAAGTCATATTCCCTTGGAATCCCAGGGCCTCTCAGGGTGAAGGAAGATACCCACTAAAAGCCTTCATTTGCTAGATTATCTCTGTATAGATGTATGACTGCCTAGATACCATTCAAAGATCTGTAGGAAACCTGTACTTCTGCCCATCCTTTCTCCCCACTCCCAATTTTGCACAAACATCAGTTGTCATTGTTCAGGTCTCTAGTTTTGATCAGTTATTTTCTCTACGGCTTCCCTCATCTCAGGGAATATACATCAACATAAATTGATAGGTTGCATTGAAAAAAATAGAGTTGAATATGCTGGGTCATATAATTAGTTTTCAGGCACTTTAAACAAATATCACATGTAAAGTAGAAACCTCAGCATGCATTTTTACAAATGTAGTAAAGATTCTGTTAACTAAGTGAGTACATAATGAAAGTTTTCGTCGTTCTAACCCTCTTAAGTATCATGAATGCTATTTTTACTTTACAGCTGTGGAGTACTAAAATAATCTTAAGTATACAGTGCAAAATCCGTCTAAATGTAGGGTTTGAAGCTAATCATCTAGTGCATAAAGGAACATTTTTGGCTTCACTGGCCTCAAATCTTACACTATATCAGCTGGCAACTTTTAGAATTCTTAACCAACACATGTAGACCCAACATTTAGTGGGCACCTAGTTGGGAAAAAATAATCTAAAGAAAGTTCTCACATCTTAGGAACTTATCTTCTATTCATCCCAAAGAGCTCAGTGTCCAAGCTGATTCTGGTTTTTAGAAAATGTAAGACAATACCACTGGAACATATTTTTAAATTCTTGTAATAAAATCCCCACTTGCATCTAAGTAGGATGGGGATGGAAGTATACGTTGCCTATTGCATTAAATGTTTTATGAATTGTGTCCCAATACCATATTTGAATTTTGCATTACCCTGAATTGAGTTCCGCCCAATTTTTGTTTGGCAGATTGTTGCAATTATAATATTAGAATAATGAACATAGTAGCTACCTTAGCAGGAATTCTGCAGTATTATATATAAAAAGTTTTATTGGTCAAAAATAGACAAATATATGGCTTACAATAAGTAGAATTTTCAATTATCTT
>JAOYMU010000263.1:37037412-37056761 GCA_025802295.1 Psammodynastes pulverulentus | reverse complement strand
TGTCTGTCTGTCTGTCTGTCTGTCTGTCTGTCTGTCTCTCTCTCTCTCTCTCTCTCTCTCTCTCTCTCTCTCTCTCTTACACACACCACACACACACACACACACACACACACACACACAAAGTTGGTCTTCTTTATTGTCATCTCTCAGATGTAATACTGAACTTTAACTTCTAGCATGGCTTACCATTGGTATGCTGGCTGAGACTGATGTTCATCATGTTTAGAGACTCTCACATTCAAAAATGGAACAATAAAAATGATGTTATCATATATATTATATTATATTTCCTCGTTCAGAGTAATTTTTGTCGATAATTTGATTTGAGTTAATAATACTGTTTGAAGCAGAAAAATGGAAATATAACCAGAATTGTTGGGCAGACCTTGTAAATTATCCTTGACTTACAAACACAATTGAGCCCAGAATTTGGGTTCTAAATCATTTCCGTCATAAAATGAGTAACCACATGACTGGTCTCAATTCTATGACATTAAGCAAATCACATGATTATTAAGTCCGAATCCAGCTTGTCCAGTGGTTAGTTTTGGGCCAGAAAATGGCAAAAAAGTAGCAAAGCATGATCACGTGATGCTGCCACTGCTAAGAGCCTGAAATGCCATCACATGAGTGTGAGGTGGTGCGGTAGTCGTAACTTTGAGGACAGATCATAAGTAACTTTTTTCAAGTCCCATCATAACTTCAGTCATTAAGCAATCAGTCATAAGCCAAAGACTACCAGTATTGTCCATAGTGGATAATACTTTGTACAATACTCCAGAGTTCACTTTAGCCATTGGTGATTACTTTTTACGTAACTGCTTCCATGAATGACTTGCTGCTGAAATAAACAGAAAATAAGAGAATATTCTTTTATTCACACGGCTTTGCCTGCCTAGATGAGACAGAGCATATATTTTTCTGACTTTCCTCTATATTCTAAATGTTAATGAATCCTTCTTTCATATATATTTGTATAATGATAATTGCATGTACATGTTTGAGAAATGGAAGAAAATTCAGATGTGCACATTTAAAAATTAATAATATGACTTACTATTACATTTTTTTCTTTATAGTAGAAGCATATGAGGTTGCTTTTCAAACCAAATCCAAGTTCTACAAGAAATATATCCAATGTCCCTCATATCTCTGATATGAATATAAAATCAGGAATGCTGAAGTGAATTAAAATCCTCCTAATATGTAGGAAACAATCTTTTCGTTTCCTTTTAAAGTGGTAGTGGATTTTATTTTCTAGTGACAAATGTAATAGATATCAATTTTATCATGGAATACAAATTATGCATTATTTTCTTTCAAGTTAGACACTTTTCTGTGTTGCTGAAAAATGCCCAAATAATAGCCTGCCTGAGTTAGTTGTATTGCGCAGTGTGGAGCTCAGGAAATCTAGCTTTTTTCATCCTGTAAAATTTAGAAGTTATTGAAGCAATTTAAGCCAGAAACATGACATATAAAATGGTCTGAGTCAGTTATTTGTCATATGGAAATAATTTGAAGTGTTGCAAAAAGCACAAAGAGGTCTTCAGCTTTTTTTCTTATTATATATGTTTTTATTTAAAATGCACTTCCTGAAAAATGGTAAAAGACTGATATGAGGTTATCAAAATGAATACAATTTGAGTACTATACTGTATGGAAACAATTATTAAGACATCAGTAAGTTTATACCAGAAAATTCTCACACTAAGTTGGTTTATGTTAATGTGATTTGGGAGGATCCAGGAAGAGAAAAAATGATCTACAAAATCTGCTATTACTTCAACATATATTTGTATGAGAATTCATACTCACAAAATCAGGTCAGTTTCTCTACTGATCTGCATTTTAAAAAAGTCACATTGGAGCAAACAAACACAATTAAGGGTTTGCTTAATATGTGTATAGTTCTTGTTTTATTGACTCCCCAGAGGCATTTGTGTGAATTACATGGACTTTGGAATACCAACAAAGAAATATGAAATACCATTTTATGTTACACTGTGAATTTACTACAGATGCGGGTATCTTTTGTGTATATGAAGAGTCCCTTGGTATTAGAGGCAACTATAATTTAGCTCCCTCCCTTGATGAATAATCTGAAATATAGAAGAATAATTTTCATGTTAGGTTAAATAGCCCCACAAGGATTCTGTTGGCACTTGATTCTTTATAATGTGCCATTTGGCAGAAGGATACTTTAGGAATAATAGTATTCCTAAGATACTAATTTAGATATTATACACAGAAGAGACTCACCTACTGAAATAGTGTGTGTGTGCGTGTGTGTGTGTGTGTGCGCGCGCGCGCTTGATCTGCCTTAATTTAGAGCATCAGTTGAGGTGCCAGTTTCATCCAGTAATGGGAGGAGTAGAGGTGGCATTTTTTATTTTCTACATTGTATCTAAGAAGATTATTAATATATATCATATGTTAATGCCCCTGGAAGAATTTGATGATATTTGCAGATATACAGCTCCTTCTGAACAACAATCTGTGTGATATAAAGAGCTTCCCTTAGTTATTTCTTATTCTACAACTTCTATCTTTTTGATACACATCCAATTCTCGTATATGCAGTGTACCACAAAGAATATGTATAAATATCAAATGCATAGACAATCATAGTGATGGTGGTTGTAGCTGTTTCGCCTGAATCTTCTGTTTTAAAAATGTTAAAGTCCACTTCATTGCAGAACCTTAAACATTAGCATTCTAAAACAAAACTATATTAGCAAGAAAACTAGCATCTGAACCTTTTGAAGATTCATTAGCGTGTAACAGCTTCTATTATGTGATTACTCAGACCTTACATTTTCTGTTGCTGACTTTTAGATGCACAAGTAGCTGGAAAAAAGATTTTGACGAGTTTGTTTCATATTGTTTATAGGTAAAGAAATTAAGCAAAGATGTTTTTTACGTAAATTGTGAATCTGACCTGAAATTGAGTAATTAATAATGTCAAGCCTTTCTTATCTTTTGGCAATACTGACATGAGTAAATTATTTCTGGGATTATATCAAGGTGATGAGGACAGTGTTATTTCATCTTTAATGCATCCATCAACAGCCATTAGGTTGATCCATTAGGGACTAGCCATAGGATCATCTAGAAGGCAGCTGTGAGGAATATCCATTCTACTTGGCAGATAAAATCACTCAGATCTGCTTGGAGTTGAACTTTGACTGGTCAGTTGTAAATGAGATGCCTGGTCTTGCGGGGTTAGCTGGACTGAGCAGGCAGGGATCTCCAAACTGAGTTCAGCTTTTTGTTTATTAGATCCAGGTCATCCCTGGATTGTTAAAGAAGCCCAGGAATAACCCATGTAGTTGGGTCCGTGTGACATTGTTGGCTTCTTTGAAGGAAGTCTCACTGGCCTTGAAAGAAGCTATAGTAATTCCCTCTTCAAGAGTTGACAGCCCCATCTGGTGGAGCAGACTAAGAAACAACTCTACAGGAAAATTAACATTTTTTTTTTATTAAGAGTAGCTATTATGACAAAACCTTGCAGGTCTTGGTTGTATTGTGCCTCTTTCCTTTTTTATAGCCATTTAACTAGGGCAGGGTATCATACTGATGGCCCGCGGGATGGATGCATCACGTGCGGGCCACGCCCACCCCAGCTCCGCAAATAGTAAAACATTGAGAAATGTCACATGATGGCAACGTGATATGGTGAGTTTGATGCCCGTGCATTAGGGAGATTTTCTATCTGAACCACTTACGGATACTTCCTGTTTGTTTTAGACTTAATTAATGCTTTTCTTTTCATTATTTTGGTAGTTAAATTTGACCTTTTCTGTCAAGGTCATCTTTCTTATGCTCTATATGTGAACCCAATCATTAAATCCAACCCTTTTGGCTAGTAATCATCCTGTCTCAAATTTTTTCTTAGGAAGCTTGCTGATAGTATAGTCAGACTAAAATTGAATATGGTTCTGGAAGTAAGACATTATTTGAAACAGATCCAGTCAATCCTCCAGCCAGTAGGAAAACTGCACTGGTCGTTTAGTTGTTCAGTGTGCAAATCATAGTCAATTGTACATCCCTGGGCTCTCCAGGGATGCTGTTAATATCCTGACAAAGGGTCAGTTCTGCCAAAATCAAGTGGCTCTGGCTGTTCAAGGCCTCCTGGATCAAGTAACTTTTTATCTGATCTCAGATGGGTGGCACTTGCCATTTGAGACTAGTTATGTGCCTTGTAGATCCTGCTGGATTCACAGGTACAACTCAGAGCAGGCGGCAGCTATGGCCAAGAGGGCCTTTGCATGGGTCCCTCTTGTGCATCAGTTGTATCCATTCTAAAAAGAAGACCTTTCAGATGGTTGCTTATGCCTAATCACCTTTTGATTGGATTACTGCAATGTGGAAGATCTCTGGAAACTACAGATAGCAATGGTTAGTAATGGGAGTACTGTGATACAGTCATGTGATATCACTGATCTGTGAGCGGCACTGGTTGCTGGTTGGCTTTTAGTTCCAGTTCAATATAGTGATTGTCATCTATGAAGCCCTTTATGACATTGTGCCTTGTTTTTTTGAGGGGCTGCTTGTCTTTAGTGGTCTTTCCCTACCAGTAAGATTGGATAGTGTGGGGGTACTCCAACTTCATTAAATTAATCAATGTTAGTAGTATGGTCTGGAACCACATCTTCTGTTTTGCAGCACCTACCGTGTAGAACAGCATCCCCCTGAATATTGGCATAGCTCTAACCCTACAAGGATTCTGCAAATCTTTAAAAACTTGTCTTTGCTCCCAGATCTGATTTTCTTTTGTTCTGTTCAATAAGTCGTGTACACATCCTTTTCCTTTTACATTATTTTTAGGTTTTGATTATTTAAAGCTATTCTAAGTCACTTTAGAGTCAGGCAGCCTTCCAAATTTAAAAAATAAAATCAGGTTTGGATTCAGCTGCCCTTTTATTCTTGTTCATTGCCCAGCTTTCCTGTGTTAGACGGGCAAGGATAGACATTTGTCAGAGAGAGAGAGAGAGAATATCGTATTTCTGTAAGATCCTGTGTAACAGTTTATCTGCAGCTTCACTTACAGAGATTATTAGACAAACATTTGGCCTGGTTGCCTCTTGGTTGCTAGCCAGTTGCACTTCCAGTGTTTGATGAACTCCACAAAAAAATTAGCAACCAAATCATTGTACCCACTAGATATTCCATCTGTCTAAAACTTTAGACCCAGTCCAAATTCTAATGAGTCATATCCCAGTCAACAGTGAGGCATAACGGATGCTCCCTGCTCCTGCAGATTTTTTATATATTGCAAATGGAAAAAAGAGCCAGATTGAAGAGAGATATTGGAAGTAAAGAATGAAACGGAGAAGTGCTGACATTCCTGAAATGTGGAAATGCTGCAACATATTATGCTATTATAGATGAATTTCTCTACTAATTCAGCGGGGAATTAAACTGTTATAGAGAAGACAGTCCGGCTTGTTTCAGAATTTCTGCATCCAGGTAGTGCATATATTCAGCTTTTGTCCATATTATACCTTCTAGGATGTCTTAAGACAGTTTGTCAGAGTACTTTTTACTAGAAAATCGGAATTCATAATGGCCTTGGTATCAGACATTCAAGGCATACCCTGAATGCCGTACTGCATCTTTCCTCTCCTGGTGATTAGGTAGCAAAGAGAAATAGACAAGTGCCCTGTAGCCATTGAGTGTGTGATGTAAACCCAACAAGATAGTTCCATATGTTTTCTGAATAAAAGGGGTGAAGGTAAAACATGAACAGAAAATATCCCAGTGACATAAAGCTTATAAACATGTCGGCATTCTTCTATATAATGTTTTAGGTTGTCAGCTAACTTTGCTTCCTTGAACTAATAACAAGAAACAAAATAAAACATTACTGTGTGACATTAAAAAATAATCTTATGTGTGCAAATAAGTGCAATATTATTATGATGTGTTCCAAGTTCCAGAAGGTGGATGAATATGGGAAGCAGAATCCTGTGGCCTAAATGAGAGAAATACTGCTGTCTTAGAAGAACCTGAAGATAATAATAAATCAAGAGTAGCATAATTCCTGGCTGTTCCTGGGGATTATTTCATTCAGGCTCCAAGAAAGGAAGCTAAACATGCAGAGTGGCAGACTGGTGGCTTTTCAGAATGTCTTTTTAATTCCTAGGAATCTGCTGACATGGTTACTAATTATGCATAAAAGTAAAATATAAGGGGGTTAAAGTCTTGAAATTTCTATATTTGGGAGAAGGCAACAGGCAGGATTTATGAAAATGGGACAAAGGAGCAATGCTGATTCCTGTTGGATTTTATTTTAAAATTTAGTTTTAACCCCTCCTGCTTAGTTGCACCAATAATGCCTCCAAAGCTTTTAGCTCTAGCAAATAAATCAGCAGATCCCTGCTGTCTATTGCATAAATAAAATATGCACATTGTTAACTCTGCATTATTACAGGGTATCTGCACTTCAGTATTTATGAAAGTGTCATCTGTTGTTTTGTATTAGCCTTGTCACAGTTTCTGTAACAGAGAGAGAGGAAATACGGTCTTTGTGCATGTGTGCAATGAGCAGTAGTTGTTCCTATTGCCTCTGAAGGTATTCCTTGGCCTTCTTTTCCTTTTCTTTTTCTGTCCGTATTTATGTGAAAGAGAACTGATATATTCAGAATCATTGTGCCAGAGAGATAAATGAAATTGCCAGAGGGTTAGTAATATCCTTTAAAAAAGAGAAATAGCCTTTCTCCCTAAAGGATGTGGGAAAAATTAGAGCAATTACATATGTATTGTGAACTTATAACCCAAAGAAAGGGAGGATTTTCCACGCAGTGCATAATTGGCTGCAATTTACTTAGAAAAAGAAAAAGAAGGAGCAAAGACCGCAACTGTGCTTAGGAGTTTCTGTAAAATATGGATTTCTTTGCATATCAATCAGTGGGTAGGGAGCAAAAAAGTAGGCACACCAGGTATTATCACTTCCATCACAGTCAGAAAATGAAAATGTGTACACAGATGAATTTTGAATGTCCAACGTTGTTTCCCTATGTTGGTGGACTATCACAATCCCTTAAAAGTCCATCTTGGGTTGAATCCAATAAACTAAACTTTATCACATAACGACCTAGCTTTCTTTGACCAACCGCAATCAATTTCTCGACATTCAATTTATTCTTCATCTGTAAGACCCCAGAATTAAATGCAATTTTTCATTATAACTGCAGAGGATATTAGCACTAAAACATTTGACATAATGAGCTCAACACATTTGCAGACATTGCTGAAGAAAGGCAGGCCGGTGTTGGATAGTGTCAATGTAAGAAATTAACGTTTTAAGTAATTGCATATAGCAAGTTCTACTAAATCAAAGACTGGGCTCCCATTTAATTCTAAATGCTCACCAGCACTTGTCAGATGACCTTTAAGTAATCACAAGACATATTGATAGTCTGCATAAATGTTCTTGAAATAAAATATCCTCCCTGGATTTCCACTTCTGGCCCTTGGACCCTCTCTTGGCAGCCACAAAAGATAATAGGCTTATCTGGTAATGTTTTAAAACCTGCTCAGATAAGCATTTGCCTGGAGGCCTCACCTGCCAATCTATTCCCCAGAAAGGCTTTTTGTTTCACGTCTCTTGGGTAGAAGAATCTTCTTGCAGATATATCTATTTTTCACCAGGTTAATAGCATATGTGTTCATTTCTGTTCAACGCTTTGCATTCTTTATGACAATTTATTATACCTTCAGATGCAGCAACAAATATTCTTTGACGTATCAGTAATAATAACACATACTCTAAGTAAAAACAATAAAATAACTGTATCAATTCATATTGTGGGAAATATATACACCGTCGCTTATACACCCATAAAGATTAAAATTCTATCCAAGTATAATTTCGTAACAATTAAAATAATATTAAATTATCAGAAATGCCTAGAAAAAGGAAATATCCTGGTAAGCTTACGCCAAAAGGGCAACAGTGTAAATAACAAGCTGACCATTTAATCAGAATTTCATAAATGGAGTCCCACAATTGTGAACATTTTTGCAGCCACCTGTCTAACATGAGGACATGATGTTGTTGTTTTTTTGTGGGGGAAAGCCTCCAAAGATTACAAACGTGCCCAGACAGGTAGCACACGAGGTTTTTATATACTTTGGCCCCAAGCCATTCAGAGCTTTACAATTTGACATCAATACTTTAAACTGCCCCTAAAAACTGACTGGAGGCCAGTGTTGCTTGTATTGATCAGTTTAAGTTGATAACCTAAAGCTGTTTGAGAGTAACGAAGGTTTCTAAATTGTCTTTAGAGGTATTGAACATGCAATGTCCTGCACCAATCTAATCCAGAAGTTATTATCACATATATAAGAGATGCCAGACTATCTCTCTACAGGAGCTTGCATGTGGTGTAATAAAAAGTTATTCTAGTCACTGAAACCGCCTTTGCTTCCAGTTACAATGATGGACCCATAAACAAACCATATGGCTCCCCAAAACTATATGTCTGACATTTTAGTGGGAGGCATTCTGATATGGGCCAGAGGCCCAGTCAAAAAAGTATTGTCCTGTATGGATTGAACTTCAGTTTTTCAGATATGATCTAGTCTTTTATAAAGTTCAAATTCTCATTCAAAATATCTACTACCTCTTAGATAAAAAGGTGAATATTATTTGCATATTGATGACAACTTACCGTACCCCCTAACCCTGAATAACATCACCACCATTTTTGTTTAGATGTTAAACAATGTGATAGGATAAAATTGAATTCTCCTAGAGTTTCCCTATCTACTAGCTACTAACCATCTGTGAGGAAGATGAGTGGTTTAAAATATTTGATAAATAATTTAAATAACTAAGAGAACAGGCTGCCATATGAAATGGAGAATTCTCCCATCGCTATAGGTCTTGAAACTGAGGATGAATAGCCATCTGTCAGAGGTGAACTGCATTGGATCCTGCATTGTGCAGATACCAGATAACTTTTAGTATCATTTATGAATCTACAATTCTATGGTTCTATGAATTCCATTTTAGGATCAGAGTACAACAAGCCCTTATCTCCCTAAAATTGCTTGTGAAGATGCACAGGAGGTAGGAAATAACTTTATTTCTTTATTACTATCACTGCCACGTAGTAAACATCACGGTGAATTCTCACTTCAATTCGTTGAAATTCGTGGGGTCTTCCTCTGGTGCTGTAGCTATTATCTCGTTTGTTTAATTGCCTTTGGGTTTGAGATACAAAAATAGTTAAGGAGAAGAGGGTACTTGGGTACAACTGGGTCACTCTTCTAGGTCAATTTTACATTCTACAATATGATGAGAGATTCTGTGGGATGAGGCTTAACATCTGAGGCAGCAATTCTCATAACTTTGCCCCATTCTTCTCTGATAGAGCCTGCATATGTCCTCTAGCAGAAGAGAACCAAGGCATCTCTTGATTCATCCTTGTCTTCTGTGGAGGTTCTCTGTGAGAGCAGAGAATAATCGGGGAGGGGGGGTGTTAATCAATGAAAAATGTTTGTAAAAACCAGATATCTTACCTTAATTTATATAAACACAATGCAGAAAAAATAGCGGGAAAAAATCATTAGAACTTAAAACCTTAGGAAGATAATTGCCCCAGTGATATTGGAGTAAGGCAAATCTCCCTAGAGAGAGGCACTATTCTCAAGTACTGTGCTATAATTGAAAAGCCCTATTTTATGTCATTCTTAGTAGTAGAAAAAAGCTGTATTATTTTTTGTGAACCAATATAAAGGTATAGAATGCTCTGCATATTTTATATTGTATATTAAATGATAAAGCATTTTGGTTAGGGCTTTGAGGGAGGGATGTTTTTTCCTCCTGCAAATTTGCTCTTTAATTGTCTTTTCTTTGTTCCATTTTGCTCTTTCCAAAATAATAAAAGCCCATACTTTAACTATACAATTGTATGTAACATCTATTATTTGTAAAAGTACATTTTTGCATGTCCTAATTGAACCAGGGAAGTTTTGTAGAAACAAAACTTTTGTAGGTACAAGAAACAACTAAAACATATTTCAGGGCATCTGAGGAAAGTGGATTCACCTATGGCTTAATGTACCTCTTGCCCTACTGCCCTGTCCTTTCCAAACCTAATAGGATCGGTCTGTGGCACATATACCGGTATATTTCCAAATCAATAAAGAAAAAGTTTCAGGAATTAAATTAATTCCTGTTTTCATACTTCGTAGAATGAAAGGGGGGGGGGACTTAGGACTCAAGTACTGCAGTAAGAGAGACATACAGATAGTCCAAGCTCAATCAGTGATTGTTCAAAGTTACAGCAATACTGAAAAGAAATGGACATGCAACCAGTCCTCAAAATTCCAGCCATCACAGCATCCCTGCAATCTTGTAATATCCATTTGTGACTTCCCTGATTTTCTTCCTGGATATAAAGGCAATGTGGAAAGCCTGCAAGGAAGGTTGCAAGTTGCTTTGATAAGTCGCTTCTGCTACTTTTTTCTCTTGTCCATAGCATACATACCCCGGTCCATGTGTGGCTTCTGCCACCTTCCCCAAACACCTGGCACTTCTACCTATTGCCGTACAATGACCCACACATCCTGAGATTACAGCGGCAACCAGGACTGCTGTAGTAGTTTTTGCTATACACTTTATGAAGTTGTAGCTTAGTGATAGTAGTCCCAGTCCAATTGCTGTTGTAATGTGAGGATTATCTGTAATTTGGGGGGACATGAATGGCCTGATGTTTTGATTATGTCCATGTTTAAAATTTGTGAAGTATTAAAATACAAAAAAAACTAATGGGAGGAGAGATTTTAGGGGAAAAGCAGTTGTTTTTTTATTAAAATATATCCAACATTCATTTTATACCACCTTTTAATGATTCAGTTTCACTCTGCTATTTTAAGAAGATAACAGCAAAATATGTATAACTTGATTTACAGGTGGGCCTTGACTTAACAACTGGTTGCTTAATAACCAATCACACTAGCCTCAGAATGGGTATTTTACAACCCACAAAGCACTTTCAGCCATCATAAAATGATGTGCTAGTCCTCCTCCACCTCAAACTCCTCCTCACCTTGAACAATCACTGAGGAGGCAACAATTGTGATCACAAGGGGCTTAGTGGGGTGCTTATGATGATGATGCTAAAAACCCTGGGTGTTTGCAATAGAAGGCTTGGAATGGGCTGATAGAAATGTATTTATGGACTGCATTATTGTTCAAAAACACTACAAAAGGTAATACTGAGGCTAGTTATTTTGACTATAAATAGAGTAACATCTTAAATACTGTTGCCCTCTGGCATATATCTATTATACTTGCTCTTGCCATTGTGTACAGATGATCATTTTGTGTCTTCATAATATGAATGATTATTTGTATCTTATGAATTGTTTTTCTCATTTTGTTCTTTTTTCCTCATAAATCCTACAGCTGATTGGTTGATTTACAATGTTTATAGACAAGTGGCAGCATTTGCCATGCTGCATAATTTATTGAATGTATGGGAACCATTCTTGCTTAAATTTGGTTAAAGTTCTGTTATAAATATCTCCTGTTTTGCCATTGTTTCATATTATCCAGGCTACATGCCTTTGTTTATATTCAATTTTTGCAAACTTGACATTTGTATTGAGATATTAACGAAGTGGCAAACGTATCTTCTTATAGGTATTTTCATATTGCTCATAAAAGTAAAACCTAATTGCATTTATTCCACACCAGCACCCAGCTCACGTGGAAGCGTCTAAGTACATTGAAGGTGATCTCAGAAATTTTAAATAGGTCTGAACCTGCATCCTGCTTGTAGAGGAGACAACCAGGAAAACACAGCTGTAGACTAAACTGAAAAGTTAGGGAGGGGGAGACATAGGAAACGTGCTATGGCAAATCTTTTCTAAGTAGTTGCCAAAAACATACAGTCAAATTAAACTCAACGGAGACATTACTGTTTTATTATTATTGCAGCTGGTGTTATTTTAGACACCATGAAAAATAGCTAGAAAAGCAACATGTATTATATTGATATCATTGCTGAGTGGCCTTCTAGGTACTTTAGACTGGGAATTTGAAAAACCATTCCAAACTAAAGAAGAGGCCATTTATTTGCATGTTGTTGCCACAAAAACTACACAAACATATTCATCAAGTCACCAGAAAGTGAGCTCAGCTTTAATGTGGATTTTAAATGAAAAGACTAACTTCATATGAAAGATTCTGAGACTGGCTGTCATATACACAACTACAACATTGTGAGGTACAAAAGATGAAATTTGCTTCTTTTTGGAAAGCAATATGACTTGGGGCAAGGCAGACGAGAAGGACCCTTTTTAGAATGCAAGTGACAAATATTTCTCATGACAATTAACTAAACCACACTGTTAAAATGTTTCTTATATTTATAGTTTAGGAGTTGAAAAGTCACTACTTCTCAGGAAAGGGGTATGCCATTATTGCATGGCAAGTGCAATGGTCACATCCTGCAGAGGAAGGATGTTATAGGAAGCTGCTAATGATAAGGACATTGTCAGAAGTGGACTAGCAGAGGAGAAGAATTGCACTAAAGAATTGCTTTCTCTGATAAAGTCTCCCTCAACTCAACTAGTATACAGTATATGTATTGGTCACTATTTACCATTGGCTTCCTCAGGATTTATAAGGTAAATAATACATGTTAACTTTATACTGTAAAGTGGTAGACTGCAATACTGTTTTCCCTATGGAATTCATAACACAAATGAAGATTGACATTCATGACTTAGTTAACTCTGCAATATTTCTGGATATTCTTGAACTGTAAATTAAAGAATCCGCAGCCAATGTAATGAAGTGACACATAGTTCCAACATATTGTAGGGATTGAGATCGGCAGGCAAAAACCCATGGCAAGACAGAAGCAATAAACTGTGAGCAGGTGTCTTTCTTTCTTGGGGCCCTGAAGATTTCAATTGATTCAAAAAGACAGAGGGGAGTCCTATAATTTAAACTTCGAGGCAGACATATATTAGCCTTGAATCTTGTGCGTTGTGATAGGCAGCTCTTCTGCATGCACATGGCTTCTTATTTACAATAAAGGAAGCTAATCCAAATGTATCTTTGAACTTCTTCTATAAGAAAGTTAAAATTTATTGCCATACCTGAGATATATCTGAGTGGCATCTATTAGGGAAAGCTGTCCCAGAGAATAACCGAGTAGTGTCAAACTCAAGGCCCGTGCCCCCACCCCGAGCTCTGATTTTGCTGGCAGAGGGCTACAGGAGGCCATTGCAGCCGAAAACTTTGCAGAGGCCGGGGACCCCTATGCTCCCAGGCTCCGTTTTCGCTGGCCAAGGGCTAGCAAAACAAAACAAAAGGAGAAATGTTTCCCTTTTTGCATTTCAGCATCCAGGAAGGGACAGGAAAGGAGACAGGGAAAGAGGAAAGAGAAAGTAAAAGATGGGAAGATGGGAAGAGAGCAAGGAAGGAAAAATAAGGAAAGGAGAAGGAAGAAGAAAGGAGATTGAAGAAGGAATGAAAAAAGGAGGGAGGGAAGGAAGGAAGGAAGGAAGGAAGGAAGGAAGGAAGGAAGGAAGGAAGGAAGGAAGGAAGGAGATAGATTATAGGGAGAGGGAGGAAGGGTCTGAGGGAAGTCACTTAGCACTTGGCCACCCCAGGTGCTCCCAACACAAGTGGTATTGAATGGCCACACACACACTGCCCATATACCCCCGAGGACAAATACAACCCTGATGCAGCCCTCAATGAAATCAAGTTTGACACCTGTGGAATAACCATTAAGCATTATTATATCTTATTTAATAGAACAAAAAATACAATTTATCCAACCAATTCAAGATTTTAAAATATATGGCTACAGCTCTTACTCAACTGAGGTATCAGACACTAGAATTTCTGTACTTAACTGTATTAATTGGAAAAACTAATTCCTAATGAGAAGATAGCAACCCACAAAAGTGGGGTTTGGCGTCTTTTGAAAGGGGTATTATTTTTTGTGGACTCTGTCCACAGGATGTCAGCATCCTGTTGTTGTTGCACCAACCTCTGTAATAATGAAGCAATGACACAGTAAGCTTTCTGAGAATTTAATAAGCTGTTGGGACGAAACCTTCTGTAAGAAAAAAGAGATGGGAGGTGACAACAACTTAAGTGCAACCATTAAGCTTTATTATGGAGACCTTGGATTTGTTCTTAATACAGGAAAATTAGCAATGCAAATATTTCTACTTACCAATTATCTTATATATAAATAGAAGGTTGCAGATCTGCACAGTTAATACCAGTCATGTTGAAACCTTTTCTCAGCAGTTCACCAGCAAATGGTACTGTATTTTCTAGTCTATATTTATGGAGTTCAGGGTTTCTAGTGAGGGGGATGGAAAGGTGGAAATAGATTTAATGGGCTGTGCAGAGCAAATATATCCTTTACTCCTGTAAATAGAATGATTGAAATACATATATTTAAAGTAAATACTACATTTAGCTCAACATCTCCATAAATTAAAATGAAATTTATTAATACTATGATTCTCTTCTGAGGCGATACCCACATTTTATACAAAATTAATAAGAACTTTTAAAATACTAATGGGAAGGATTTGTACTTAAGAATGTGAGTCCCCAAACATTCAGAATACATACCAACACATCTGTGTTTATAGATGGTGATTTTTAATCTGGTTCTGTAGCAGGGTGGATAAAAATAGACAATTTTTTTAATAAAATGCTTTTGGAGTAAAAATCTATCTAAAGATAGTTTTCTATTTAAGATACATTAATAATTTATTTTATTCAGCACGAAATGGAGCTTAGTTATGTAGCATGAGGCTGTATATTCTGCAATATTTACATTTTTTGTAAACTCATTCAATGAATCCAAACTCTGAAAGCTAAATAGGAAACCTTCATTTTCTTTGCAAATAATAATATTAAAGATTCTAACTGCCAGCAAGAATGAGTCCTTAGATTTAAAGAGCATCTGTCATTTCAGATCCATCATGGCAGCACCCGTTAGTGGGCATTCACTCACCTGCTGCCTGCCACGTCCCTCACCTTGTTGTGTCAATGCTACATCACAAGCCGTCCCATTAAAGTGAATGGGATTGTCGGTAAGTCAACAGGGGTCAGAGGAAGAGCTGCTGTGGGAAGAGATGACAGTTGCTGTTTAAAAATTATGATTTAAACCGAGTTGATTTATATCAACCCTTTTTACTAGTGATTTAAATCATGATTTTAATCATAATTTAAATCAAATTCACCCTGTTCTGTATACTCCTACAGAAACATAATTGCAGTCTTGCTCATAGTTTTACAATAAGTAATGTAAAAGTGTTATTTTTTCTTGAAACTATAAATGTTCTTATAACATTAACAACGGCAACAGCAAAAATGCTAACCAACCATGCCTTTCTTATTCATGCTTAGAAGATAGCATATATTGGATCCTTAAGCTAGATCTGAACTTATTGAGATGGTCTTGATTTCAGGAGCACTTTCTCACTCAGGCTAATATAAGCTAAGGTGACCAGATTTAAGCTTTACCAAAGTGGGTAAAGCGGGACACCATTGACCGAGGGAGGGGGGAGCATGCATGTGCAGACAGGTGGGGAAGAGCACTCGCACGCATGCGCAGAAGGGTTGGAGAAGCACATGCGCAGAAGCGTGGGGGGAAGCGCACATGCGCAAAAGGGTGGGGGAGTTTTAAAAAAAATATTATTTTTTTTTAATTGAGACTTTTTTAAAAGTCCGCGGCATGCGGGACAAATTGCTGAAAATTGGGACTGTCCCACCAAAAGCAGGACGTCTGGTCACCTTAATATAAACAGTACTGATATTCAAGGAACTTCACCCATAATAGTCCAAAAGACCAATAAGCAGTAGTGTGTGGTTTGTGGTTAATTAGCTCATGGTTGTATCTAGAAATCAATCAAGGGAAAATATACAGGTTGGTGTCTTTGTTTTTAATTATTCTAGATGAGGCCAGAGTAGAGAGTTATTGTTGAAGAAGAACCTAGAAAGGCCATTTTTTTTCTTTGAATATGATGTGTATAATTGAATGGCCCAGAAAAATCTTGTTTAGTGTAAATCATGGTTATATAATAGTCAGTATACTATACTTTTGAATTAGTTGCAACACATGCCAGGATGATCATGGTACTTGAGTAGAAAAATAAATATTGTTTTGTTGAACCTCACTTGGTATCTGTATGGAAGGGACTTGACACTGTTTTTTTAAAGGAGTTTTCAGTCTTGGATTTCTGGTGATAATCAGGTAAGATTGAATTTCTTCATAGGTTCTGTGGCATTTAAATTGCTGCTATAAAATATACCAGGTAGTATGAGGAGAGATTTTGCTATCTAAATGCCAGTGCCCAGGAAAATATAGTTTGTTACTTTGAGAAATAAAGTGGGGTTCATTATTCTATGGAAAATGTGTTATTTCGGGGTCCACGATACTTTCTTCCAGAAAAGCGGCCTTTCACCATGTTAACAATGAATTCTGCCTCAGGAAAATGCCTTCTTTAGAAATATGAAGTAGGTAAACATTTCTATCCCTTGTACGTGCCCTTGAAAGATGACTGAAATGAGTGACGGCTTTTATGCAAGAAAAGATTTTGTAGCAAGAAGCTTCCCTGTAGTATATACTGATTTGTTACATGTGTTGACCTGATAATATTTCTCAAGGGGCTAGTTCTTTTTTTTTCTTCTAATGTTGTGAATTCTTGTTTCTTTTTCTTCATAACATATCTAGTATAGAAAAGTATTATATTAGTTTGGCCGAGAGACTGAATCTTTCAAATAATTGTGCAAGCAGTATTCAGCTACACAAACAGATTTTCAGGTCCCTCTTCCTTTTTTGAGTTCTCTCGTCAGAGGATATATTTATTTTTATGGCTTTATTGGTGTACCACTTCAAGATTAACCATCTTTCTGCCAGCAGTAATGTTGCTTCTGCTAATACAAGCAGTCGTTGACTTACAACAGTTTGCTTAGTGACTGTTTGAGTTACAGTGGCACTGAGAAAACTGAGTTATGATCATTTTTCACACTTAGCAACCATTATAGCATTGCCATGCCCATATGATCAAAATTCTTGGCAACCGATTCATATTTATGATGGTTGTAACGTGCTAGGGTTATTCAGTCAGCTTTTGAGACTTTCTGTCAAGCCACGTCAATGAGGGAACCAGATTCACTTAACAACTGTGTCACTAATTTAACAACTGCTGTGATTCATTTAAGTAACTGTGGCAGGAAAGTGGTAAAATGGGGCAAAATTCACTTAACAAATGTCTTATTTAGCAACAAAAATTTGGGGCTCTATTGTGGTTGTAAGTCGAGGACTAACTGTATAAGTATGTGTATCTACCTTAAAAAGTAGTTGGCTACTAAATTTCCTGAAGAGTTAATCAAGGGCTTTAATTGAAACATAGTCAGCAATGGCTAATACAACTATTATTTCTTGTCTCTTCAGAATCTCTTCCCTTTCTGAATATTTGCACCAAAGAAACAAATCCCATATCATGCCATTCTCCTCTTTCCTCTTCTACTTGTTTGTTAGCTATATTCTTCTCCTTCTCTCCCTGAATTCAATTCTAACATTAATAATTTATACCAACTTACTTAAGCTTCCCTCCTTATTCTGAAGACTGTGTGAAAAATCTTACCTGATTCTCATCTTAGTTCGTTTCTAGACTCAAGTAATCAACACAGGTGCTGTTTCTGTGTATGGCTAATCACATAGCAGGATGGGCAGAGGGTGTCTCAGAAACCACACAATTCCCATCACCTCTCCTATCCCATTAGATTGGGCAAGAGGGACATGAATTAGGTCCTGTTGATTAGGGATGAAATGTAGCAAAAACTAGGACGTGTGTCTTTTCTGTGCCTGCACTTGCACCTGCACCTACATAATACTTTACCTTAGATTGGTCCTCATCTCACTCACCTCTGGAAAATCTTGAAGACTATTTTTCTAGGCATGAAGGTTAAGACAGCAATTGCTTGCATAAGGTTTCTTCGGAAACCACTTTATGTCATTGATACCAATTTTTGTACAGAATTTATAAACTTTTGTTACCCATCCAGAGTCACATTAGTGAAATGGACAGCTATATAATACATTTAAAGAAATAAAGAGCAAATAACAGAATCTACTTCCTATATTTATGTCACAATAAGTCTTTAACAGCTTTTGAAGTTAATTTAGAAAAGGAGAAATAGTTAAGTTATATGCAATTTCATACCATAGTACTGATTTATTAAGCTTGTTACTGAATACACTATATTAAGATTTTATTTCTTCGGCTTTTGTCCCCAGATGGACTGTGTTCAAAGGAGCACTCAGCAGATAGGAAAATGGAAGCTGGTTGCACAAAAAATTGGCCTCCTTTTATTCTACATCATGAATATAAATGCAGATGTTTGTATAATAAACGAGAATAGTGAAATGTTGGCCGCGTAATTATTCCCAAAATACAATATACACAGTACTTATAGGCTACTTTTAAGTTAGTTAGGAACGATTGCTTGGGAGTGCAAATGGATTCTAAGGTAGCATTGATAAGGTTAGAAGTTATATATATTCAAAGTTTTATGTCTATAGTAAACAGGAAAACAAAATGTGCCAAAACTGCATAAGAAGTTTCAGTGCAATGGTAATATTAGACAAAACTTCACTGAATTTCTAATGTGCAGGTTTCTCTGTAGGATTCTCACTGTAAGGGTTGTAAAATGCCTCATGAAAAACTGAAAATTACTGTAAATGCATGTGTTAAGACTTATGAAAATATTGGTTTAGGAACTGACAGGTAACAAAAGACTATCTGAAGCATGATTACAACCTGCCTTCCCAAATTCAGTAGTCATAATTTTCCTACATAAACCACACAATTACTAGAGGAGCAGATCAGCGATGCATTCTCTCTTTTCTTCCCCACAGAGTCTGTAATTTTAGCTGTTATGATTTTGTGCTATAAATTTTGTATCTGAGGAAAGTAAATGCCTCGTTCTAACTAGTCATGTTCATCATGTAAACAGCCCTGATTCTTATACCACTATACATGCAACTTTCATTGAAGGTTTATGTCTGCATTTAACATGTGCTGCACTTCTAATCTGAAGTTGAATTGGGGCTTTAGGCATGGATATACGTGCCACATTTTTTGGTGTTTTTTTAAAAGGTGGATATTTTCTTGGGTTCACATTGTAGTCATGCAGTCCCAGAAAAATACATGTTTGAATAAGCAAAGCACCCTATTACCAGTTCAGGATCACGCGAGCGCACTGGAAAAATGCATGTACGCCACTTTCCAGCTCCCATCTGGAGCTTTCAGAGACACTCAGTGTGAGCTGATAAAGACCAGGT
>JAOYMU010000263.1:37021630-37031957 GCA_025802295.1 Psammodynastes pulverulentus | reverse complement strand
ACTTTGTTAACATTGAATTATATCAATCAAGGCTTTCTGTGACTGTGGATGGAAGGAAGAGTTTAAGGATTACAGTTAGGGATGCTTTGCTTAGCAAAAAGGCGTTCATGACTTTTGCATTAATAGGTGTGACAGGGAATGAAACATATCAGATTCAGGTATTATATAGTATATCCATAGTGATGACATTTTGGGCAGTTCGTTGTCAAACAGGTGTTAAGAACCTCAAAATAAAAATATGATATAGTGAAGGACAATTGAATCAGTTTTGCTACAAAATTTAGTGCCATTTAATTGTGGTACTAAAGCTAACTGAAATCTATTGGATGAAGTTGTTTGAGGTTTGCCTCCTGAATCTCAGATCTTCCATCTGCTGCTGTGATGGGGGATGGGTGGGAGTGCTTATTAGACAGACTTCAGCAATAACCAACTATGCTGCTTTTAGAATTTTATGATGTGAGCGTATCTCTATTGGCTGTTGTGGCATACTAGGGTTATTGGTGGTATATTGTCTGTTTGTTAGTATATTGCCTGGCAACAGCCTTTCCTGGAGTCCTAGGTTTTAAGGATTATGGGTAGCGTTTCTCTGGGATTATCAACCTCTGTGCTCTGGGTTCTTTTTTAAACCCTGCCCAACTGGATAGACCCACATTCATCACAGACACAAGGACAGACTGAACGGGTGGTTTCCTTACCTCTTCCATAAAGAGTTGGGAAGAAGTTTTACTTTGTAAAAACAGACATATAAAAATGATATGCGGATACTTCCTATAATCTATAGAGCTATCTCTATACTATTACTATTGCTAAGATTACTAAGATTACTATATTCAATACTATTACCTGTTTGCTATTACTGCTGTGCTGACACTGGAAAGAAGGCTCAAATGGAAGGGAAAGAAGGAAGCAGAGGTGCCTGCAATTTTTTCCAAGCAACCTGTTCTTCCATAGTGAGGTCCAGATGTACCCAGGAATTCATGATTTGGTAACTATACGCCTAACCCAAATTCCAATCATGTAAGTAGCCATATGTTAAAACTGGAGCAAGTGAGTGATCTGGATATAAAGGATTTACTATACAACAGCAGGGTTGGTTCACTTCCTGGCTCAACTATAGAGTGTAACCATTCATCAGTTCTATAAGGGTAGAGGACTGACTAAAGTATCTGGTAGAATAAACATACCAGATGGTATTTGGGAAATTTCCCAGTGATGTGACAAGTATTTCACTATGCAGTACTGATCTCTCCAATGCATGGATGGGGAGGGGATTGGGTTAGATTATTTCTGAGCACCCTCACACAGTTGACAATCCAAAGGAACTTGCTTTGTTAACAAGAAGTTCCATGGAATGAAGTATCTGAAAAGATGCTTAGCGTGATCATGGTGGAATTCTAAGAGTAAATATGACCAAGCAGAGAGATGTAAGTCCATACTGTGATGTAAGATATACTTTCTTACTTCTACACAATTATTTACTAGCAAGAGCTAAAATGATATACTCCTTATTGGGGAATGGAGGCCAAATTATTATGGTTTTATATTGCTATGACATGTTTAAAGATTCTCCATGAATAAAGTCATTCATGTTTACCTAGTAGGGTACCATTTGGACAATCTTTATTGAGATAATTGCTGCAATTTCTTGTAATGTTACGTCAAATACATTTTAATTTTTTGAGTCTGGGAAAATGGATAGGGTTCTTTCTGATAATAACTCGGTCATCTGTGGACTGGACCTATATCTACCAGACTACTTAAAGCAGCAAGTGGAAGTACAAGTGACTAGATATGGGAGATATTTTTGAGGGAAGTGGTAAAGAAGTCATTTTTTGATCTGTCTGCTTTAGACAATAGCTGTCCAATCTTCACCCCTCTCATTGGTGAAAGGTACTGGAGAAGGTTTTAGGTATCAATAAAATCATAGATGAACTAAATTACCTGACTACTTTTCATCCACAGAATTCAGATCTCTATATAACACCAAACCTACATTGGTTGCCATGATTGATTACCTTCATTAGGATTGTATACCATTTTTTTGCCTATTAAACTTATTTCTATAGCAATCTTCATGCTTTCATATTTATATAAAATTGCTAAAGCAAGTTATCCATCTGTCTTTGGGCTGAGTTATCATCATCAGTATGCTGATGATGCAGTATTCCTGGTTTAACAACAGTAATTGGGACTGGCAACTCCATCATTAAGCAACATGGTTGTAAAGTGATTGTGCCAATTTACAGTTGCAGCAGTTCCAGTTGCCTTTGTTAAATTAATCCCATGCAGTCATTAAGTGTAATGTCACGATTGCCATTTGCATCTGCCTGCTGCTTTCCCCATTGCCCTTGCTTGCTGGAAGTTGGAAGTGAAAACCCGCAAATGACAATAGGATGCCATGACTATTGTAATTAAAGCCAGTTGCCAAATGTCTGAATTTATGATTGTCTGACTGTTGAGATGCTGCATCAAGCACAATTTCAAGGGCCAGTCATAAGTCTTGTTTAGTACTATTATAACTTCAAATGGTTGCTGACCAAGTGGTCATTAAGCAAGGACTACCTACAGTGGCGGATTAAGGCTCACTGGTGGCCTAAGCACTGACAAATCTTGGTGCCAAGCCTTTTTTCTTTCTTAACTTTGTGGTGTCCCCTTCGGGCCTGGTGCCCTAAGCTAGTCTGCTTAATGGTTAATACACCACTGACTACCTATACCAAGTTTTGTATCGCTGTCCCAGACTACACCATATATGATCTTCATCCAGCACCTGGAGGCTTTTCAGGAATTGGAATGAGAAAGAATGAGAAAAAATAAGCTTGGACTTATTTCTAGTAAGATGGAATTTCTGATTATCCCAAAATATTAAGGCTTAACTTTTAATATGTAATTGCACTGGATGGAGCAGAGGCATTCCTTCCCATCCATTGGGGTTGTTGTGAACTAATGCCTACTGCAAAAACAGTAACTGGAGGCCATTGCTGAACCTTTGCCCTGCTTAAGCTAGTACAGAAGTTGTAGCCTTTTCTGGATTGACCTTCATATCCTTAAAGTTATAGTACTAATGCATTCTAGATGGGGCTGACTTTGAAGACTTCAAAACAAGAGTTATTACAAAATTGTTTTGAATGATTTTATACCCCTGCTCTTGTTATATTATAAGTAATCTAGAGTTGCTTGGACAGTAAGATGAGTGGCATATAAATTTAATAAATGAAAAAAATAAAATGCAGAGGCTATTGTAATATAATACCTGTTCTGTAGTCACTCATTGATTATTAATGTGAATTTGAACCCAATTCAGACTGCTGGGTTTGACCGTAAAGCCTTTTTTGGCCAGGCCCCAGTGCACCTTAGGAACTATCCCTTCCAAAGTGATTTTCCCATCCCTGGCCTGTTTCCAGGAAAGTAAGAAAAAATAAAGGAAAGTGGGCCCAGAGACAGTCCTTTTTGATGAGGACCACAAACTTAAATTGCCTTGAGCTTTTCTGATATCTTCTCTAATGGCTTTTCCCAAGACTTTCAAGGTTATTTTGTTTGAACTGGCTTGTCAGTGGTTACTTGATTGAACTGTTTCATTTTCAAATTTTATATTTGGCCTTTTGATTTGATGTCAAAACTGGACTGTAATTTTTCTATTTATTTCGATGCTATCTGTTGTAGTTGGGGATCATTTGTTGCTATGAGGCTATTTTTGTTGCATTTAGTTGAGTTATATTGGGATTTCTTTAGAAATAATTTATGAAATTTATAAACTAAACTGAGCATTGGTATGCAGCAGCATAAAATATGTAAAAAAAAAGCACAATGTGATTAAAATTTAACAGTTCAGTAAATGTTGAAGGTTGTTTACCAGAACTTTTCCCACACATATCTGTGGTATTCAAAACCATAAACAAACATACCTGATTCAACATTTATTTAAGGTCCCAGCCTTTGGTAGCGATGGAGATTCATTCCACTTACTGAAAATAATGTTGTTCTTTCTTAGGACACTTTTGATAAATGACCTAACCTGTCCAAGGGCCAACTCTGTTATCTAGCTAGCTTTTTCTGAAAATTCCTCTCATCTGCTTGAAAGTATAAAATACACAGATATTTTCTCTCTTCTTTGATCAGAGTACAATACAGAAAGCTCTTTCATGACAATAATTTTAGTCTTCAAAGATTTCACAAGCAGCATAATTTGCTCTACTGTCATTAGTAAACAAAAGTAACTCTTCAAATAGTTTGTATTCCCATAAGATTCACAAAACTATAGAATACTACATCAGTGAGTAAATTAAATTCATACTTCTGGCTAAGTGACTTTCCAGTAAACTTTTTCACAGAAACTGTACTTCCACAAGTGACTTAATATACTTTTGATTCTACATCCGTTTGTCCTGCTATCCGTTTGTCCTGCTATCACATTTTTTTAATGTCAGTTCAAAATTAGTTGAGATTCTAAAATTCTAGACCTTCAGACATAATGGCATAATTTTTGCCTATTGTAGTAGTTACATATGTAATGCTTACTGGTGATAGAATGCTAAGCAGTTGTATCTGCCATTAACTATTACACAATCAGTATTAATATGAAATATTAATCCTTACTTATACTATTAAGTATTATTATAGATGTGTTCTGTGGTCACTAATGGGTGCAAAACAGCAATGAAAAACAATAGGAAGACAACTTAAGGAGAAAAACATGGCACTTTGGGATTAATTTAAAAAAAATCTCTGAAGAAATTAGTAGAATGGGAGTTGCTCAAATATGCAAGCTGCTCGTAATTGCAGTTGTATGAAGCCTGGACTAAGCGTCAGATTTGTATGTTTTTTGTGAATGCAGACTCATCATTTGCACTGGAATTTTTGCTTATTGCATAAAAAATAAGGCTATATTAATAAGGTTTAATTAAATAATTTGCTGGTCTCTTTCTTGATCTCATTGACAATTACCAGTGTATAGCTAGAAAGAACTTTACCTGATGCATTTTTAAATGTAAATTCCATTCTTGTCAAAAATATATTTTCAATAGCATAAAATTACTTTATGTACTCTTACTCTTTCACTCAATACATGGTCATCCATTATACATAGCAGTCCTTAATATCCATTCTAGGTAGTCCATATTCAGTGACCTTCAAGTCATAATATAAATAAGATTATTAAATAGACACAAGATACTTGTTGCTCTTTTCTTTTCTAGCACATTTCCCCAAATTCCAGCCATCTCCAGAGAGCTAGAGCTTCACATTTCCACATTAGGATAATTTGAGCCTGGTCATTTGTCCTCGAGTTGGAATTCCACAGTGATTTGCTTGATGATCCATTTGTTTATTTTCCGTGCTGTTCTCAATCTTCTCCAACACCAAAGTTCAAAGACATCAATGCACTTCCTGTCCTCCTCCTTTAAAATTCAACTTTCATTCCATAGAATGTGAGAGAGACTACCACTGCATTACCTATTTTGAACTTTTAGTATACATGTGGTTCTCACCTTATGACACAATTGAGCCCCAAATTTCCATTACTAAACAAGACAGTTGATAAATGAGTCGTACAAACTTTTTGCCATGGTTGTTAAGCAGATCGCTGGAAGTGTTAAGTGAATCATGTGCCCATTAAGTGAATCTGGCTTCTCCCATTGATTTTGCTTGTCAGAAGATCTCTAAGAAGGTTGCAAATGTGAATCTCAGGATTCCGGAACACTGCAACCATTGGGTGTTGCCAAGCACCCAAAATTTGATCATGTGATTGTGGGGATGCTGAAATGGTCATAAATGTAAAATTTGGTCATAAGTCACTTTTTTCAGTGCCATTATAATTTTGAACTGACGTTAAATGAATGGTTGTAAGTCAAGGTCGGCCTGTAGACACATTAGCAAGGCCTTCAAAGTTGCTCTACAAAGTTCTAATCTGCAGCATATGAACTGCTTGTTCTTTGGCTATTAATGGTTGACTACAATGTAGAAACATTCTGGTACTTCAATTATTCATTTAAAAAGTGTATTGTCATCATACTTAATAGCATTTAGTAAAATTCTGAAGGTACCTGCTGAGTTCTGTCTGCAGAAAACACAAATCGTACTTTGGCTGCGTGATCAGTGACATGTTACACATACAGAAGGTCCTAGCTTCAATCCCTGATATGTACATTTAGGCTCAAAAAACTCCTACCTGAAATTCTGGAGAGCTACTACTCAGATTTGACAGTTCAGAACTAGGCAGGACCATAAGATTATTCTGTGTATGAAGGCTTTTTATGTTTAAAATGAAAGGTTCTGTCAGAAAGAATTAATACTGCGTACATAGAAAAAGTTCATCCAGAACCCTCTCCTTGTTTAACGGTATTTCATAGCATAATTTACTTTTGATCAGGAAGTGTTGAAACTATTCATTACATCCCGTTTATTGAAAATGACTACTGCTTCTTAAAGTGTGCAACAACATTATAAATCAACAAAAACTGGTCAGAATTGAAATTGAAATAGCAGTGTATGTACAGACACATAATCCATTATTGGAAATAGTTTTAATAGCCATCTTTAACTAGTTTCCTCTAAAACAAGGAACATTATTATATAATGATAATGATGATAAACAGCCACAGGAATAGCATGGATCAAATCTGGCATTAGCTTTCAGAATGTATTTATTACAGAGCTTTGTAGTGTGTGGCACATTCCCTGTGTGCTATTGTACTTGATTGTTGATTTATATCAAAGTTATGCTTTGAGTCTTGATAAAGAGTTGCCTTTCTACATGTTTCCCAATACATAATTTGAAAGAGAATGTGAAAGCTGCTCCCAAGAGATTTCCAGGCAATCTTTCAGTTTACTAACAAGTGTAAACTCAACAGACTACAGTAATTTACAAGCATCAATTGCAAACAAAATTGCACACAATTTAAATAATAGGATTGGGCACAAATCCATGAATGGAGGCCTTCTGATTATTTGGCAGAGGTCTGAAGTATTTACAACATAACAATGCTGATATACCATGATCAGCTAATTATATGTCAGCCATTGTTGAACCAGAAGTTGTTAAGTATTTTCTGCTGTCACAAATGACATAGGCTAACTTTTAATTGTTGTTTTGTTATCCTCATCAATATTAGGTTGTCCATTTTCTTGGCAATATTCCCCATTTTTAGAACAGTATTAAAAGTGGAAGAGCCAATTAATTTAGTTGTTGCAGCACCATTTCCTTACCTGGATTTTGACCTGAAAGATGGGTAGCATTAAATTAAATGACTACAATAAGTTGTGGAGGAAAGGAATCTATATATCTATCATCATGATAAGATAGTTTAATAAATGCTTCTCTACTTCACACCTAAAGTACATTTTGACTTTCATAGTAAATAGGATTTATTTAAACTAATCCCACTCAGGTATATGTGATATAAGCTAGATTTATGCAGAAAGCTTATAATATACACTATAATGTCATCAATCGTCCTATCTATTTCCAGTAAATCAGGAAAAGCTGCTGAAAGAAGGATTGCATTGACCTATTCTGTAAGCAAGAAGCAAATCCCTGGAGGAATGATGATTAACTAAGTGAAGGAGCAGGGCTACTGCTTCTGAAAGACAATGGCAGAATAGCTACGCAGGTTAACATTTCCATAATATCAGACACTACAAGCAGGGCTGTCTTAACAGCATTATGGGCCCCGGGCAAAGCGGTGTACTGGGGCCCCTACGACAACTAAGCCATACAGTTGCTGTATTTATATAATACAAGGTGCATTGAAGGGTTAACGTACACAGATTAGTATGCTCATGGGGCCCATGGGTAAGTGTCCATCAGGCCTATGCGTTGAGGCAGCCCTGACTATAAGGTAGTCAAATTCACTTTGCAGACATGGTCTTTGGCTGTAGAAAAAGTTCTCAGTTGGATGAGCCCTTTCAAGGATATTACTTTCCTGGTGACACAGAATGGCAGTTGGATTTAATGTAAAGTATTCTTCTGGTCACAGGATGATAGAACCCCAACAGTGTCTGTTAAATTATCGTAACTTTAATGAACAGATTCCTTCAAACAAGGGTTTTTTTTCATGTTCATGCAGAAGTGAATCTTGTAGTGAACGTTTCCTTAAATTCCTTCTTTCATACTAATCACAGAAGGATGATTGACAGTCATGCTCTGTTGTACCACATTAAAGTACAAATTGGGCAGTGAAATGGATTCTTGAAATTAGAGGAAAGCCTCCCTCGTACAATAATTAACTTAGTTTTTGTACAATCTCTTTAACTACTATTGCATAATAAAGAAATGTTTACTGTTGATCTTAAGGTTTTTAGTATTAAGCTCCTCAATTTTCTTTTTGAGCATCTTTTGTTATCAGCTTGCATTCATTTTGATGCAGATCTCTGTTCCTTTTTCACATTTCAGGCAAGGCTTCCATCTTCTGAAGGAAGCCTAAAGCCTAAAAAACAAACTTTGCAAACTTTTCTAGTTAACTACATTGGTTACTTCTTAAATCTGGAAATACATTTTCTGATCTTTAACATACAATTTCATCGTTATGATTTTAAGTAAACTTGAAATGTACTGGAAAATTTTGATCTTGACTTTTCCTATTAAGTTTCATTTTTATTTATGTGATTTGTTTATTTATAAATAATAAATATATAAATAAATCACAATAGATAATGTTTGTCACCATTTGCAATCAATTCAATGCCACTTCTTGCATTAGATCTGGGTGTGTTTTAAGAACAAAGTAAAAAAATAAAAACAATTTATATTTTAGAGTATGTAAAATTGTTAACTGTTAAGATATGCAGTAGTCTGGTCTAAGGTGAACCATCAATTACAGGTTTTTCTCCTTTTGTTTTATCCCTATTGTTATATTCAGTCTCAAGATTATCTTGAGCATTTTGGCTAGAATGTCAATAGGAAGCTCTCAGTGCTAAATTACTTTGGGAGCTGGTACTTTTAGTCATGATAATTCCGTTTCTAATTTGACAATTATGGCTTCTTTTACACTGTCAGCAACACTGTGTCTCTGTCATTTCTTTTCATACATATTATCTCTAATTACTTAAATTAATATTAAAATAAAATACAAAATAAGAACTTCCTGAGTATTATTGATGTGCTGTTCATGCTGAAAATACCATTTTGTTCAGCAATCTTATATCATAAGGAATATGTTATTGGTTTTATGCTGATTCATTTAAAATTGCTTCTTGTTTCGTTCTGGAAAACTGTCAGTAAATTAAATTGTGATTAAGAGCTTAGAAGCAACAAATAAGTTCCAGTGATTCCATTTATTTTTTTGTGTGTATAGAATATGCTGTTGGAAAAAAACCATAGTTTTGAAATTTAACATTTTATTTATTAAATTTATATAGCTACCCACTTCATGATTGTTAATCTTAATGGCACGCAAAATTAAAAAAAACCCCAAAAAACCCCAAACTTTAAAAATAATTAAAAAAACAAAGCCATTAAAATACAATTTAAAAAGTTAAAACTATAACAAAAAATGCAGGAAGGTGCATTCTGAATTTGCACTCAATGAATCTACTTAACGGGCTCCACACTCCCACAGGATTCCGAGGCCAAAGGGCAGAACCAAATTTTAAGGGCCTTCTGGTAGTCTAGTAAGACTGGGGCCAATCTTACCTTGGGGTTGATGTTCCAAATGGTGAGTGCTATGTCAGAAAAGACTCCCTTCCTGAGTCCCACCAGATGAATTCCAGTAGATATAACCCATGTGAGATAGTCCCTCAAATAATCTAGCCCCATGCAATAAAGGACTTTAAAGTTTATAGCCAGCTCATTAAATTCTACCCTGTTTCAGGTTTCAAACTCACATATACACATGATGTTGTGGACTACAGCGAAGTGGCAATTTCCCAGAAAGGAGGGAGAGTAATCCAAGGATGGCAGGGGAAGGGGGGAGACAATTGACAGCACATCCCAGAGCTGGATAGAAGGCAGAACAAGAGAGTTAGGGTAGCCATTCCCTAGAAGTTCTGAGGTTATATCTGTTAGGCTGAAAGTAGTAAAGGTATACGTCACCTGGCAAGATTCTGTCTATTTGGTATGACCAAATAAAGAGTTGAACTTCAGCTGGATTGTTCTATGTTGTTATTGGATTGGGCCTCACAACACTCAACCAGTAGCAGATTAGTCAAGGCTATGTGCATAATGAGCCTCGGTGGCGCAGACGATAGACTGCAGTAACTTCAGGTTACTTCTGCTTACAGCCAGCTGCCTGCAGTTTGGCAGATCGAATCTCACCAGTCTCAAGGTTGACTCAGCCTTCCATCCTTCCAAGGTGGGTAAAATGAGGACCCAGATTGTGGGGGCAATATGCTGACT
>JAOYMU010000263.1:36989535-37015874 GCA_025802295.1 Psammodynastes pulverulentus | reverse complement strand
GACACCCGCTAAACTGTGCTGATGATGTTACCTAGTGAGGTAGCTAAATGTTTGGAAACCAACCCACAAGCTCAGAGAATGAACCTTCGCCCTTATATATTTTTCCTTTTACCTAAAAAGTTTTATTTTCACTCAGAATAACATAGAAGTGTCATGACATACATACCAGACATTGGGTAGACATTTGTAAATATATAAACATTTTTGTTGATGGACATCTGGGGTCTTATTGTTTGTAACCTCTACTCCATGTGTACTTATGTATATTTGCACGTATGTGAAGTAATATATTTTAACAATTAGGTAAGAGGTTGCCAAATTTTCTCAGTTCATAGCACCCCTTTATATCTCGGTAATTTTTTCATGGCACCTTAAGGTCAAAAGACTGATAAAATTATAGCTTTACAAATGGATGTCACAGACATTTAAAATATCCCATGATGGTTCTGTGAGTTTGTTGTGGTGCTCCATGGCATTGCAGCACACAGTTTTGGATATGCTGGCTTATGTAATAAAGATTTTGATTGACATAGTTTGGGAAACAGGTTAGATTGTCTGCTCAATGTTCTATATTTATTTCTCCTTCCTCAGTCATGATGGTTTCCTTGATCAGCTCTGTCTTTGGAGCCACTCTTTGAATTAAAAGAAAAGAGGCACTGTGCTTGTGTGATTTCTTAGCTATTGAATGAAAAGAGATTTCTCAATAAATATACATCTATGCATGAAACATGATAGAACACAAAATTATTTTATACTGTGTCCTAAGAAGAACTGGACGTGAACCTCAACTTATGAATAGATTTTGCAAACACAGAAAAGAAAACAAGAGAAATCCCCAGCTATGTCATGATTTCATGAAAATTCCAAGATATATACATATACACAGAGAGACTATTCTTTCCAACAAGAATGGCTAAAAAAAAAAAAACAGGCTGGAGATGGCCTAATGAAGATGGAACCTTACCTGCTCTGGGATGGGAAAGAAATAGATGTTAGGAAACAACTGTTTAGGCATTACAAAAAGGATTTAAATTCACTAAGCAAACAGCTAATCTTCAAGCTTATCGTCAAAAATATGTAATGTTGAGATCAGGATGTCTGATTGATTTGCACTTCCATTCATTTAATTGTTTCCAGACATTTTCTGTTCTTCTCAGAGAATATTCATTGGAAATTGATGGGTTGGGTATGGGAATTGGTCGTCCTGGCAGACATGAATTTTACTATAGATTATAAACAGAGTTTTCATAGTCTATGATGCTAAGTCACATTAAGAATTCAATTGGATCTTATGAAATGGCAATGGAATGTACTGGAGTAGATAATATAGAAGTACTTTTTAAAAACCTATTAAATCTGTACACCTAAACTAGAGTTTTAAAAGAATATAAGATCATTAACATTTTTTCCATATTTATCTCAAGCTGCATCAGATTATGCCATGTTCTTGTCAGAGCCATTTTCATTAACACTCTATTTATGGAACTCTGGTGTGTGTGTGTGTGTATCCAGTAATTTAATGGACCTTAATTTAGTATACATGAGGTACATCCATACTCTGTACGTTGTTGCACATGTATAAAATCCTGTTTGCCATTCTATGTATACATAATGCATTAAGCTTGTAAAATACAGAAAATCTTATTTAGATTTAATGGGCATTCTGCTTTAACAGACTTCCCTTTCCTTCATTAGTCAGTTAATTGGGAATTTAAATGTATTTAAGCTTTAATGCACTTATTACAGTCTATATTTTTTGTATTTAATTTCCTAACCTCATTTACTTTCTTCTGTAGTCTGTGTATGTGTGTATATGCAAATAGTCTTCTCAAAATATTTTAGGCATGCAATGAGTTGAACTCTTATTTTATGAAAATTTATGTAGTTATCTGTTCATCTTTAAAGAGCTACACGACTGTTACTTTGGTGCAACAGATTAATAAAGTTATACTTCTGAAAAAAGATTCTACTGTTGTACTGTAGTGAGAATTTTGAGATGAGGCAACACTTCACCCTAAATGTATTATTCCTGCTTATCAGTTATATACATTCATTTTGTTTTACGGATCTTGGAGCAATTTTTAACGCATAAGATGAAAGCTTTCTCTCAGCCCACCTGAAATTGTAAAATATCAGGTTGTTGAGATATCCATGATTATTCAGACTGAATTATTTCTCAGGCTATATGACCTATGATTTTAAAAAGTAACTTCTTGCTTCTTAGTACTCTTTGCAGAGAAGTGATCAGTTTGCTACCTTGCTGCCTTTTCAACTAACCATTTTAAATGTGTTGATTATGTCAGATTAGTTTAAAATGTTAGATTAAAATGTTCTAAAAGTTGATGAAATAAATTTGTGATCTCCATCTCAACGTAGGTTTATCTGGTTCTCCCTGGTCTAGTTCTCATTTTGAAATCATGATTAATAAGAGCCTGACGAATAGATCAATATCAGGCTGTGATCAGCAAACAGAAACAGTAATTTGGAAAGCAGGGAAGAGAACTTCCTGTACACTGACTTATTGGGGAAAAGTGATAAAATGAGTGCAAATGATTGCTTAGGAAGGGAGACAAATGTAAACGTAAAGGTTCCCCTCACACACATGTGCTAATCGTTCCAGACTTTAGGGGGCAGTGCTCATCTCCGTTTCAAAGCCGAAGAGCCAGCTCTGTTCAAAGACGTCTCCGTGGTCATGTGGACAGCATGACTAAACGCCAAAGGTGCATGGAACGCTGTAACCTTCCCACCCTATTTTTCTACTTGCATTTTTTACGTTTTCGAATTGCAGGTTGGCAGAAGCCGGGACAAGTAATGGAAGCTCACCCCATTACACGGGACTAGGGAATCAAACCGCTGAACTGCTGACCTTTCGATCGACAAGCTCAGCATCTTAGCCACTGAGCCATATAGTCTCACATATAGTCATATCCAATTCCATTGACCTATACGTGTTCTTGTTCAGTACTCATACATATATCACACTATTCACACTTTCACATTCACTGTTCACTCTTGTTTCATATGTATACAAACACATATTCTATCTCTGACTTTTCAACTACTAGGTTTTCCTTAAGGATCACTAGGAGAAAAGATGAGGCTTTGGTCACCCTGATTTGGAGTAGAGAATATATGAGATCCGTCATTCCTGCATGTCCTCTTTTCCCAATACAATTCCATGGATTGGTGGGTTTCCAAGGTAAAAAAAAAGTATTGCTATGAGGTCCACATGTAATTCGTACTCTGCAGGTTGCTTAGATATGAAATTTAAAAAAGATAGCAAGTTTTAGTCCCCAGGGCTGTCCTTTCAGAATGTTATAGGCAGATATAGGAGGAAAAAGGGCAGGAAATAATAGCTAATTCTCAGAGCAATAAAATTAGTTCTGTGAATTGTAGCATTGATTCAAAAATCTATTCCACAATTTGGGTTAGCATTGTATCCATTTATTGTATAATTTGTAATAAGTGGCTTGGGGCTTAGTGGAGATTTAATTGCAGAGCTCAAGCCATTTTCGGGGCCTCAGATGTCAAACATCTGTTTTTCTGTTTGTTGGTAACTTTCTCAGAGATGTGAATGTGCTAATTACAGATGTTTATTAAACCTTTTGTTAGATCTTTTCTCTTGTTTAAACAAGACTGTTAAGACAAAAAGGTGTGAAAAAATTATTGAATGTGGATGGGGGAACTGTAGAGAAGCTATTTTAATAATTTGCATCAACCTTCATAGTGAAAAATCCTGGACCTACACTCAGTCTGAACTAGCAATTTGAAGGAGGGTCAGCATAAAGGTGATGCATCAAGTCTAATTAAAGCTCAGTGTCATTAAATATGGGTGAGATTACATACAAGAGTTCCTAAATCAAATTGGAATTTGCTGATTCTCTAGCAAAGCGTGTCACTAATCATGTATTCTGTTCCAGAGAACAGAATAATAGCCAAGTCATTGCCAATTTTAATTAATATTTTATGGGAATAGAGGCAGTTAAAATGTTACCTTATGTAAATTTCTAGAATGTGCTATTAAGTCAAAATGATTATACACATATAGAAGTATAATCCTTGCTGAGAGAAAAATCAGCATGGCTTCTCCACAAAAGAAGTTTTTCTTTATTGGTTTTTCATTACACTTTAGTTAGATTTATATAGAGTACGGTTGGTTGGTTGGTTGATTATATGCCATCAAGATCAGTGGTGGGATTCAAAAATTTTTTACTACCGGTTCTGTGGACATCGCTTGGTGGCCGTGGCAGGGGAAGGATAATGTAAAATCTCCATTCCCTCCCTACTTCTGGGGGAAGGTTACCACCGGTTCTCCAAACTACTCAGATTTTTCACTACCGGTTCTCCAGACCTGGTCAGAACCTGCTGAATACCATGTCTGATCAAGATGTTTTGACTCCTAGACCACACAGTTACATTTTCTCCATGATGATCTATCCCTAGCTGATATTTAAGTCTTCAATGGCCACGGAAACTGAATCCATCTGCCTTTCTGTTGGTTGTCCTTTGCTTCTCTTCCCTTTCATCTTTCCTATCATAGAACATAGAACATTTTCCAGAGAAAATTATACTTTATTTCTCAATTCAGACAGGTTCAACGTGATGGTAATAGCTATTACTGTCCTGCCTTCCTTTCACCACCCAGAGCTGTGCAGAACTAATATAAACATTTTTTTCTTAAAATTTATTTTAGGTTTCTTGAAAACACCGGAACTCTTCAGTTTTGCTTAATAACTGACTTTTTATTTATAATAGAGCGATAGATTCCATGTTGAAGCTCTTATTTAATGTATTCATTCACCTCTTCTTTATAGTTACCTTTATGTTATTCCTGCAGCTGTTCGCTTTGTATGTTCTTTCCTGTTCTTAGTTCTCTTTCTGTTCCTACCATCTTCAATTGAAGACCAGCTATTTTGTTTTTCTCTTAAAAATTTAAGGAGCCACTCTGGCATGCCCTCAAGCTCTGTGTCCATATACTACGACAGGGAGTTCTTTGTACCTTCACAGTGACCATAAGAAATGGGTACAGCATGGTTAATTTCTGTCCTTGTTACCAAACATTTTGCATATTTTAGCTCTTTAGTGTTCATTATGTGCTTCTGATAACGTTATTCCTTCATCACGGATGTTGGCTGTAATCTGTCTGCTTCTGGTGGATGTTTGTAAACTTGTCCTTTCTGAGTTTGAACATTTGCTCACATTATAAGCCTTTTTATTTTTTTCACTAAGGATTTATTATACTTTAAACATTCCACATACAATTGTCCGTAGTGTGTGTGATAAAAATGTATCCTTAGCAGTTGAGAATATCAGAATATTCATTAATATATACCTAAAAACTCTAATGTTTATTGATTTAGAACTCTAATCAGGCTTAGAAAAATATCTAAAAGGCTATTTTAAGATTATACAATTGTTCAGATCTAGTCTTACCCTTATACAGCATACTGTAAATCTCTTTCTATATATGCTAATCTGTGAATTATAAATTGAACTCTCCTGATCTCAAAGGGAAAATGTTTATTATTTATTTTCAGAATTTAAGGGAAAGGGAAATTAGGAGGAAAACAGCCTAGTAAAGTACTACTATTATAAAGACAATGTTATAAAGACTATTCAGACTTAGTAATGAAAAAGATATAATTTGGCTCAATGATAGAGCAATTTCTTACATATAAAACTTCCTGAAACTGGGAAATAGATGCACCCCATCTGTGCCATGGTAACAGAGGTTAGAATGCAGTATTGCAGGCTAATTCTGCGATTGCCAACAGATCGATCCTCACCGGCTCAAGGTTGGCTCAGCTTTCCATCCTTCCGAGGTCAATAAAATGAGGACCCAGATTGTTGGGGGCAATATACTGACTCTGTAAACTGTTTAGAGCACCATTCCTCAACATTTCTGGTTGGTGGTCCGATGCAGGGAGGGGGCGGAAAAGGGGATAGTTTTGTGTGAGGGGCAGGTGTGCATGCACGCATACAGCTTCATATGTTTGAGCATCAGGCATGCATTTCCGTTGCTTGTGCACACTGCTCATGTAAGTGGAGCTGTGAGCACCACCAGTCACGCAAGTGGGTCTGCATGCGCCAGCTCACCACTCATGTGGCCCAATTACGAATAGACTGCGGCCCTGTAGTGGGCTGCAACCCATAGGCTGGGGACCTCTGGTTTAGAGAGGGCTGTAAAGCACTATGAAGTGGTGTATAAGTGTAAGTGCTATTGCTATCTTCAGTTAAGTGGAACAATGGTCAGAATTGGTATAAAGCTTTTCTTCTCTTTGCCCTGCAACATGGCTGCCAAACATAGCAGAGGTACGTTTAGTCTAAAATGGGAGAAAGATAAATGGTACTAAACAAGAAAGATGCAAAAAAAAAAATTCCAAAAAAGCCCTGATAGGTACCAGTGTTAGAATCTGGCTCTAATTTCCCTTTTCAGCACAGTAATGCCAGTAGTAGTTGCTCTTTTATTTAGGCATCCTAATGGGTAATAATACATCTCTTTTAAAATAATTTCCCCATCATCAGTTCACATTATAGCACCAAATCCAAGCTTTGAAATTCCTTTTTTATATACTTCCATTTCTTATTCTGTGACATTAATGTAATGGGGTCATGCAAGAGGAGCATTAAAGTAGCCTTGAATTTGTTAGGATCTGCATTTAAATTCAGAAAGAAATTTATTTAAGAACTTTAGCATATTCTCAAAGAAACCCACACAAGCATTTGGACTGATCTCAAAAAGCATTAGAAGGCATTGTGGATATATGTTTTCAAAAGCATTAAGAGAATATTTTCATAAAATCCACTAGTCTTTTGCAAAAAAGAAAAGGCCTGTTATCCGTTGTTGATCTTTCATAGGAAAAGTTTAACCAGTTTCGTCATGCTGTAAATATTTTGTAAACATATGCTGTAAATAGTTCAGCTAGAAGGATGATTGTTATGCAGTAAATAGTTGGATTTAGTTTTTATTTCTCAATGAATTTAGATTTAGTTTTCATTTCTCAATAAATTAGTAAATCTGTATACCTGTTCCAGTTCCTATCACATCAGCTACAGTGGCCAATGGGGAAGACTTGGAAACTAATTAATGTTTAATATGCCAAAAGTTTTCTCCATCTCTTCTACCTCTATTTCAACAATCTCACTACTGAGCATAAAATGGTTGTATCTAAATCCTCCTCTCAATGCATTCTCTACATGCATTTGGGAAACAATGCATGCTTATCTCAACAGTTTTATTGTCTGTGCTAGGAAGCTAAGCCACATCAGACCTAGTTATTGTTTGCATAGGAGATACCAGAATTGGGAGGTGGAAAAGAAATATCCTAAAAGAAGGCAATTGCAATCATATAGGACTGCAAATAAAGCTTAAGAGACCTATCCATGAAATTAGCAGGAAGCAAGTTTAATTTGAAGGTGAATTTAAAACATTTCTCTTGGAGAAGGATCTAATGCTAGGAAAGGCAGAATGAAAAAGACAAGAATGTCCAGCGACAAGGTAGATAGATGGCTACAGTGAAACCACTCAGTTACAATGGTAATGAGTATACCATTAGAAGACTTGAAAGATCAGGTTAAGTAAGGACAGATAAACATGAAGAAAATCTATCTATGTGATGACTAAACACAGTTGTGGCATATAATCAATCAATTTTACCATATATATTCAATGCCTGCTTGTTAATATTCTAAATAGGTAAAGCATAATTAGTTGGCAACAGAATAAACTAAGCTTTATTACCAATTTAGGAACACGGATCAAAAATGTTTCTGACAGTGACGTGTGACAACAGAGCATCTCGTAGAAGTTGGTGGAGAGCTAGTGGCATTCCTGCCTGTACAATATGGAATTTAAAAAAGAGTTCTCTAAAAGGCAAAGTTGTAAAATGCAGTGATAAAATGCAGGTTATAATACCTTAGTAAGTGCTACATGTAGAGAAAATGCAGCAGAGACACCAAAATGTACATTTTGAAACCCATGATGGCAATGAAAAAAAAAACCAATTCATCTTAAAGCCAATTTGAAATAACACTGAGATTAAAAAACAAAATAAGCTTTTAAAATGCCAAGTTTGATGTAACCAAGGTGGAGAATAAGTGGCGCTAGTTTTCAGCTGAAAAAATCAAAGATAATCATTTTATTTTTAAAAAAACAGGTTAATTCTCTCAAATCCAGAGACAATGCATTCAAAATTAGCACCCTTCCTAGGGTAGACACTGTTCTTTAAACTCCTTTTAAAAATCTATCCAACGATAGGACTCTATTTGTCTATATTATAAGGACTTTTTACCTTTTAGAGGCTGTTAAGCTGCAATTTCCTTCTTTAGGTATTCTTCTGAGGTCACTACTGGTAAATCACATCAACTTCCGTTCAGGCATTATATGGAGCAGTAACTTCCTTTTAACTTCTTATTCAAACACAAGACATGGGTGAGTGAACAAATGAATGCAGCTTCAGATGAAGTCTGATATAAGAGAAGATCCAATTTTAGTGGACATTCTAAATCTCTACTGTACTGTTTGGCTGCAAATATTTCATTTGAATATGGAAGAGATTCAGCATACTTCAGAAGCAGAATGAATTCCTCAACAGCTTTGGGAAAGCAGCCTGGAACATATACTATCATTTTAGGCTTCATACTATTTGAAGGATAATTATTGGGCTACAACTAACAATTAAGGCATCATAATGGTATGTTTGGGGTCTTAAGGTCTGTTCTATGCTCTCTGTCATCCAGGTCAACAAGTTTTCTCTACTTTGGTTATTTTGTGGTCATGTCCTGTATTAAGCATGTGATAACTATAGTTGTGATCATCATGTTGTTTAGCTGACACCATCCAAGTCTTCCCTCTCTCTCTCTCTCTCTCTCTCTCTCTCTCTCACACACACACACACACACACACACACACACACAAAAGGTTTCTAGTTGGCTTTCAAAGTGCATTTGCTTACAATTATCTAACAGCTGTTAGTCATTCTGACTGGAAGCCTGTGAATTACAGTCCAATATATCTGGCAAAGGCCTAGCTGGGGAAAGGCCTGTATTGACTTATGATGACTTTTTGTGTTATTTTAATAGGTATCTTTGATGGAAGAATGAAAACCAACATTCTTGTTCACAGGTTTTCCATTGAGAAATTTTCAAAGTATTCTGCTAATACACACAAATCAGAATGGATTTCTTTTCCTGCTCGCAGCCAGTGCAATATCCTCTATGCAGAGCTAATGAGTAATTGGAGATGTTAGCTGTAATTGTTTCAATAAAGTTCATAGATGTGGCTGAATGCACACAGAGAATAAAAATGCTAAATAAACCACAGTTATCGTGTAGTAACTTTTCTTCCTTTTACTGTTTTATAAAAGACAAAGGATTATTTACAGATCTTTATAAAAAATTAAGTGTGTTTACTGAATATTCTGATAGGCAGAGGTGGGAAAACAAAAGATGCCACTGTAATAGTTGTTTTGTAGCTTCTGTTTCACATCAGAATATCAGACATAAACACTTGAAAGAGTGCTTGCAGATTTGGATAAGAAGAAAACCAAGCCCTTATACAATAGGGAGCAAAACTGAGTTAGAGGAGAAAAGAAAGTGAATCGAGTATTCTCTTTGCATTGAAGACCGAAAAAGAAAAGCAAAACTGCCTTGAAAGATAATGAAGAGAATGTCAATTTTAAGCCATGAAAGTGAAAGAATTTGTAAATATTTTGGGATGTAAAAGAGCAAAAGGAGGAAAAGAAAGTACAATAGAATCATATAGGGAAGAGAGAGGGAGCCTAGATCACCCTGATAAGGGGAAAGGAGGTTCTCTTTAGAATACAGTGTTTAAATATTGCTCTCTCATATTTACTAGAACAAGTTGGGGAGGGGGGGACACAAAATAAGCACTCAGTGACCTGTTAGAGTTTCAGATTTGTGGCAGATCTTTCCTATATCTGACAAATGAACAACTTGAATATATTTATTTTTTTCTGACCAACTTTAAAGTGTATAATCATGTAAAACATAGCCTTTGATAGTAGAGTTTTAATTCTTGCCAGCCTTTGGCAGACAAGCAGTACAGCAGGAATAAATTGCAGATTGTACTGAGTCTGTACTTTAACAAATTCACTGTTAACGCCATTACTTTAATTACTTAATTTCTAAAGTAATTAAACTCTTAAACAGTATTAACTCTTATCAGCTACTTCATTGCCAATTCCTGCTGTTGTCATTGGAATAAGTTGCATGGTTCAGTTATGTATAGACAATGCATTGCACAGAACCAAAATTTGGTTTGTTTAATTTTGGTTTAGCAAATTGTATGAATTTAGCCATTGTAGTTTGTAAGCATTTTTTTAATATTTTCATGCACTATGTAAACCCAATCAGATTATTGTTGTCAGCTAGATGTTTAGACTGAATTTGACATTTTTTTCCACCTATTGAGTCCTTCCCAAAAACCTGGGATAGGCAGATGTTGTTGTTTAATGTTACTAAAGATATTGTCACAAAGTGTAAGTGAGCAGTGCTCAACCTTTGCAGCTTAGCGGCCCAGCTAGGGTAGGAAAGGGAAACTGGACTGCACAAAGAAGGCTGGTGTGCATGCATGCATGCATATGAGCACGCAGCCCTTGCACAAGTGGTGGTCCAGTGCACATGCATAGCTCATGCTCCAGCTGCCCACTCGCATGGCCCAATTCTGAATAGTTCACAACCCAATATTGGGACGCAGCCTAGGTCTTTATTATTGTTGGTATTATCTTTGCTCTGTTGCCACAGTTATTCTACATCTATTTGCAGGTCTTTGATTTTGTGATTTTCTCCCATGCTTTCTCTTATATTCAGCTTTGTCTGGGTAATGCAACGACCACTATTAAGACTCTTTGGTCTTTCTTATCAACAGTTGCTAAGTCTGGGGTGTTATGTGGCAGGTGTATGTGTGTTTGAATTCTAAAGTCCCAGATCACTTTAGCTGCTTCATTTTCTATTACCTTATCTATTTTATGATCCCACTGGTTTTTATTCTTATGAGCTGTGGTGGCGCAGTGGTTAGAGTGCAGTACTGCAGGATACCTCTGCTGCCTGCCGGCTGCCTGCACTTTGGCCGTTTAGATCTCACCAGGCTCAAGGTTGATTCAGACTTCCACCCTTCCAAGGTGGGTAAAATGAGGACCCAGATTGTTGGGGGCAATATGCTGACTCTGTAAACCATTTAGAGAGGGCTGTAAAAGCATTGTGAAGTGGTATATAAGTTTAAATGCTATTGCTATTTGCAAGCAAATGGTATTTCTTGCAGATATTCCAAAGCACCTTTGTTACAACTTGGTCATGCTACTGCTTGTAGTCAGTCTGTACAATCTGCTTGTAGCAGTTAACTAGTGGACCACTAAATGGGCATCTTCATTCCTTCAGTTTTCATTGATATTCCCCTGTTGATGGTGACAAGGGCATATTTGTCCCATCCCTGCTCGATTGCAATGTCTTGGCCAAATGTAGTTCACTAGATGATGGAACCCGTAGTATGCCTTCTCTGCTGGATCTGGTGACATAGGAAAATATAATCAGGGAGACATCATCCCTTGGAGAATCTATGTTATGACCCAGATGGTCATGGTTAGGCAAGCCTCCAGCCAGGCCAAAAAACAGAAGTCAAAACTGCCCTTCGAAAGGACAGTTTCGAAGGCAGAGTCTTCAAGGCTAGGACAAGACAAGAACAGTCCTCAAAGCAAGGCAAAGCAGTCCTCGAAGCAAGACAAAAGCAGTCTTCAGAGCAAGCAAAAGGGCTGAGGCAAAGCCAGAGAAATGTAATCTGTTCCTGGCAAAAGCCCCTCGTCATGGCAGGGGAGTATTTAGTCTCCCTAAATACCATTCCTCCCAAATAGTCAGGCCACCCTGCGCTGACTACTACTCCTCTCCATTCTTCGCACTCGAGAATCGGGCAGGGGAGGCAGTTGCTTGTTTCCAGAGCTCCGTCGCTCCTCTGCTCCGCTGCCTGGCCTTTTCCTCTCCTCCCCTCTTGCTCGGTCATCCTGCGCCCTTTCTTCCAACCTGCCTACTCTTTCAATGCTCGAGGGACCCAGGATTGGTCCCAGGATTGCCTCGACGTCCTCCCCAGGGCCTAGGGATAATGCCATCCCCCTCTGTCGGCCCCAGTTCCATCTCCTCCTCAGACCCAGGCTCCATAACAATCTAATCCCATGTCATGTATGAGTTCAAGGTCAAAACCTGCATTTTGAATGGGACCCAAAAACAAACTGGTAACCAGTGTAGCTTGCAGAGCAGAGGTGTAACATATGTTCTACTAGGACATGCCCGTGCCTCTACATTTTACACAAGCTAAAGTTTCCAAATATTCTTCAAAGGTGGCCCCCATTGTAGAATCAATCTGGAGGTGACTAGGGCACGACTAATCATAATTGGGCCTCTCAGAATAGGAACAGACATAGCTGGTGCACAATATAAAGTTGTACAGTGGCCCTTCTAGCTATGGTTGTCATCTGCTCATTAAGCAAAAGTTGTGAGTCTAGGAGGATTCCCAGATTGCACACACAGATTGGTTGGGGCAGTGCAATCCATCCAGCACCAAAAGTGGCATAGTTCTAGTACAAGAGGGGCCCAAAACTCCAGTCCACTAACTCTTGTCTGGGTGTAATTGAACTTCCTGTTCCTCATCCAGACCCTCACAGCCTCCAGACACCATGATAACTCGCATTATGGTGATAGATGAGCTCATCCAACAGTCTCTTGTAGATGATAAATAGGAGACAAGGCAGCATCCCACAAAGTACCCTGTGGCACCTCACACTGCTCCCCAATCACCACTGACTAGAATCGATCCTGGAGAAAGAAAGTGAACCAGAACACCATATTGCCCACCCCCAATTCTCTCAGACCAGAAAGGTCCCATAGTTAATGCTATTGAAATCTGCCAAGAGGTCAAGGATAGAGACAGAACCTCCATCCCACCCATACCAATAATCGTCCAAAAATGTGTCCAATGCCATTTCCATCTCATACTCTGGTCTGAATCCTGATTGAAAAGAATAAAAGAACACACACACACACACACACACACACACACACACACACACACACAGAGTTCCCTCTGAAAATTCCCAGGTCCATCAGTCGCTGGAGCAGACAAATCTTAGCTGTCCATCTACAAAAAGACTGAGACTAACTTATAATTTCTTTTACAAGCTACAGTTAACAAACCTTTACTTAGGACAATTAAGACATTATCTATGCCATGCAGTCTCCCTCAGTTATTTAAAGAATGTCAAGCTTAATGCCCTGCAAATAGATTTTTTAAAAAGCTGATTAGCAATAAAAATTGCCCATCCCAACAGTATATAATTAGATTGGTTTAGCTCATAAATGATACAATTGAAGTCAATCTAATTAGTTGTTTACTATTTTTTTTTTTAAAAAGAGTCCATAGTGGCTAAGTAGGGTCAGAATGCCCCTGGTTTTTTGACAGCTTTCTAATTGCCTTATAAAAGGTTTTTTTTGACAGTTTTCTAATTACCTTATAAAAGGGCTTGTCTTCAAATCAGTATTTACTTTTGGCTACTGCCTAGACCAGTCCCTTCAGGGTTTTTTTTTTTTTAGCAAGATTTTAGAATTTGCCATTATCTGCTTTCTAGGGCTGAAAGAGACTGACTGGCCCAAGGTCATCCAGCTGAATTTGTTCCTAAGGTGAGGCTAGAATTCACCGTCTACCAGTTTCTAGCTTTTTACTTAACCATACACCAAACTGACTCTCTTATAAGGGCAATTTTGGGAGGAAAAGATAATCAATGAGAAACGAGTGCTGCTTCTTGTTGCTTTATATTTTAAAGTTATTATTCAGTGCCACTTTTAGTCAGAAATATTTGTGAATGGTACTTTTATGCTGAATGTTCTATATGATATATTTACATATAGTAGTTCTCTGTATATCTTAAGGAACTAACTCAGTTTTGCTGATGTAGAAAGCTAAGCAGAGATACTCCCTGGCTAATACAGTACTTCAGTGAAGACTGCTGGAGAATTCCAGGGCCATAAACTGGAGTAGGAATTAAAAACAAAAAAACAAACAAATCTGGTTTGTGTCTTATTGGTATCCTTGTAGATTGCCAGGAACCAAGCTCCACTCAAAGACAATATTACTTTTGTCTCCTGTGATGGTCAATCAAAAACGCATTTAGCTGGCTGGACTCTACATTGATCTTATACTTGTTTTCACTGATGTTCAAATTAAATAATTCAGAAGAGCTATGAGGGTTTGAGATTCAGATACAACTAATGCAGCATTTTCAGTGCTATTTAGCTCATCATATCTAGCAAGCTCACTAAAAGGATATTCAAACTGCTTCCATTGTTTATGTCTTTTGGCAAACAGTAGGAAAACCTGTACACGCTTTCTGGGGAATAAGCAGAATTCAGTGTTATACTGAAATATCTAATTATATAAAAATATCTAATTGTAACACTTTGGAAATTGCGTACATTTTTATATTGTTAGATATTTCTTTGAATTACATGCTGAAATCTTCTTTGTTTAAGAACCGAAAAGGCTTTTTGCTCTACAAAAATAAAAACTATTCAAGAAAAAAAAATCCAGAAGATTATAGCATTCTGGTTATTGATATGTAATGTAACCCTGTCAAGAGAACCATGGTAAGCAGGAAATGTACTAATTCTCAATAATTAACTATATTTTATGTTTTTATTTCATTTTTTAAAGTAATTAATTTTGAACTCAGTTTTCAAATCCCAATTTTCTCATAAAATTGTATTGATTTATATTATACACTTGATAGACTTTGCCATGAATGTATATCCTGTGTGAACATATCCTTTAATGATTGCTGTTTTAATTTTCACTTACTCTCCATGTCTAAAAAAAGATTCTACAGGTAACAGTATAAAATCATTGCTATCAGTATCAAGGAAAGTGCCTTCCAATATTTCAGTAAACTATATTTTTATCACTGTCTTATTTGTTATCCCTGCTGAAATTCAATACAAGTATAGGTTCTGAGTGGTACATATTTGACATACTGATGTTGGAGTTTCTTCTCAAAGACGTGCTAAGCATGGAATGTAAATCATTTGAGCAGATAGCTCTTCTTTCCATAAATTATCACTAAAATATGTTGATTATCATTATTTTAAAGGACTCTTTAAAAGTTCAGACATATTGCAGTACACAGCTAATAAAAGGCCAGATATGAAATGCAATGTTACTCAAGTGATGTGTAACACCGCCTCATTGTTAATGACCATTTTAAAAAAATATATTCAATCATCAATCAGGGAAAATGATTCTACCAGCAAAGAGTGTAAATGCACTTTGATAGGGTGTGAATACCAAGTATTCTGGCTGAACCCTATTCTCAGTATTTTGTTAATATTGTTGTCAGTATTTTAACAATTATTTTAAGTGGTTTGTTTGTTTTGTTTGTTTGCATCTCTGGATTAATTAAAAAAAATTAACTAAAATAGCTTCTGTAAGATTCAGGTCTGTTCACTGTTATTGTAGCTTTTATTATTGAAGCAGTCATGCTGCATTCTACCTTTTCAATGCTTCTTGTTTTCAAAATACTGATTTATAGTGTTGCCATTAGGATTGCCTCGTTGTTATGATCATATTATTTATCAAGCAGTCCTATATCCTTGTCCCTAGATATCGAGTTGCTCTTTATTCACAGCTGTCTTTATGAAGCCCACAAATGCTGGCATGTGTCAGTAAAAGCCAGAGTAAGTTAGTGATATCCTCTTGGGCTAACAGAGGATTGTATCGCCTGCCTGTTTAATTGGCAAGCTGCTAAGAGCTGAGCTGAGCCTTCTCTTTTATTTGTGCCATGTATGGCAATGTGAGCATTTCAGCATTTAATAATCACATCCCCTTTGGAGAATACAAGCCATTCGTAATCCTCATGAATGGATGAAAGAAGAGGGAGGCTTTCAGTGGTAAATACATATTGTGCAACCAAGAGAGCTCTGTGCTTCTCTGTGCTTATTCCTTCTCTCAGGACAAAGGAGTTTGCACATACCTGAGCACAACTGCTTGTCAATTTTCATGCTGTCCTGAAGATGATGGCATTTGGACAAGTGCACTACACTTCTCAGGATTCCACTGAAGACTTGTTGCTTCTTTTCTCCACTTTTGTATTATTATCATCTATGGATTCAACCAGATAGTCTTTCCCAGATTACTGATCCATGCCCTGGGAGCACTTCTTCCTACATGAAGAATGTTTGATGGCCACTAATGATAACTAATGATAAACATGATTAATTCTTTCCCTGCTTCTGCAAATTGCAAACATAAGATTTAATCATAAAAATAGAAAGGCTATTCTTTACAACAAATTTTAAGGACTGAATTGGGGACTCTCCCACTTTCTATAACAAAGCGTTTTAGCAAACATGGCTATCATAAATAAATGCTTTAATTTACTTTTTCTCTTTCAAAAATTTGACATAGAAATGAGTAGTTTATTAAAATTAGTTGAGTCTTCCATTGTGAGCAAATTATCAGGTTGCTAGTTGACTTCCAGGTTAGCTTACATGTTAAGTTTGCTTCTCCAAGCCACATGTCGAGAAGCATAGAATTTAAGATCCAGTGCAGCTAAAGTGTAGAACATAATTCTTTAAAGTCATGTGGTCTATCATAATAGCCCAGAAAATGCAAAGGGATATGCATACAATGACCATTTGTGGGGTGGGGGGTGGGGGTTGTAAACTGGGAACAAGGCTCCAGAGCTTATTATAGTAAGCTGTTTAAGATCAGCAGAAACAAAATGTAGGACAAACGCTGAAAGGATCTATGAGAAGTAAGACAAAAGTGGTACATGTTTTTTCCTCTGTCTGTTCTTCTAAGGGACCTGGAAGAAAAAACTTACCAGAGCAATTCAAAGCATCTGATACGCTTTGCTTGGGAAGAGAAGACTGCTGGAAGACATGATAGCTGTCTTCAAATATGTGAAGGGCTGCAATGTAGAAGTCAGGGCAGAACTTTTTGTAAAACAGAATAAGAACAGATTGAAGCTACAAGGAAAAAGATTTCAATTGAACGTCAAGAAAATGTCCTAATGTTACTTGTGCTGGCCTGACAAAGCATCTGCTCTCTGGAACATCATACACAAACACACCCTGAGATCTTTATGGTTCCACCCTGATGATGTTCTGGAAGCCATCAAAAACATGGTTACATGTTCCTATGCCTTGGGGTAGGGTAGCGGTGAGCACCTGTAGATTTTTGTCTTTGGTTTCCCACCCCCTTTGGGCATAATCATCTGTTTCTTCATTTTGTTGTTTCTTGCTCTCAGAGTATAAACCACCCAGAGTCATCTGAAGTTGGATGTGACTGAATAATATTAATCAGTTAAACAGACTGTCTTGGACAGGTTCTTTTTTTTTTTAATCAGAGGCTGGATTGATGTGTTAGTGATGCTATACCAACAAGGTGTGCGTTCAACAAGGAGTTTGAGTAGATAATCCCCAGGGGTTCTCCAACCTTTACATGAAGACTGTACATTTATAGCCTGTACATTAATAGATTCACCTTCTTTTCTCCTTAGCACCTTCCCCAACCCCCATGCCTTGCCTTATCTCACCCACTGATATCCCAGTGCAGCATTTACCACTAGCCATCCTGTCCTTTGATCTTTCCAACACTTTCCTCTCCCTGTGCTCCAGTCTGTCCTCAGTTACCTGCTAATGTACCAGTCCAGGCACCGGTTCCTTGCTGTACTGGTATATAGGATGGACCTTGATAGACTGCAGAGACCCTATTAAAAGAATGGTCAGTTATGAGACAGCATAGCCCACAACTGGGTAGAAGGTGGGGCAAGAGGCTCAGAAGAGACCCTGCCTAATTTCTTGAATTGCAAAGGAGACAAGGTGGTGGAGGATTGTACTTTTGAGACTTGCAAGATTGTGCTGGCTTTTGAGTGTAAACCAATAGTGACTAGATGATCTAATTATACTTCATTGTAAAGTTACATTGACAGAATACCGCATATGTGAACCACATATCATTGCATTTACTAAATAATTTCAACATATAAGTATCATATGTCAGGCTGAAATGTGCACAGGTCAATGAAAATTTCCTTGTTTAAAGAATAATTTTGTGGGGTGGAGAATTATCTGTCACACAAGCATAGAGAAACAATTTTGGCTGAAGCCTTCTGTAACATTTACATTCCTTCTGTTCCTGCTATCATAAAAATCTAGAAGACGTGGGACCATGTGTTCCACCTGTAAGCCAAGCTCTGCTAATTCACCATATCTAGATAAGGTGACAGCTTTCCTGTGACCAATATGTGTGCAATGTTGTTGGCAGGTGGGCAGCCTTAAAAATTGAATTTATTTTAAAAAATAAAATAGAAATTGGCAGTCCTAAAAACAGAAATGACAGTGATTGATGTAACTGGTGACAAAAAAAATGTTGTCACTTTTCAGTGGTGGAAAGTTTTCAGTAGTAGTGGAGAAGAAACTATAGCACTAAACTCTCAGCACATCTGGCAGAAATTAAAGGTAAACATCTGTCCTCCAACTGTCTAGCTATGTCTTAGGCAAGAACAGATTTTTAGAAATAGACACATGCCAGATGCTATGAAAGAGTCTATAACTTAGTTACACTGATGTCACTGTCAGTCAAACATCCTTTGGTGAATGACTATATCCTCAATTATAAGACGTTGGCTGAGGTTTATTTTGTGTAATATGTTTATGTCTCCAAGTACTTCCTGTAGTGACAGTGCAGTTGGTTCAGTATTCACACCAGATTGACCAAAATTAGATTTGCCTGTGGATAAGGCAGAACTGATCTGTGATTCATCTAATCTAAAATCAGTTCACTGTCTATCACACATTCAGCAGAAACTCAATATCTGCAGGGTAAACATATCAAAATAATATAAGAACAGGTGTCCATTGACAGTTGTATTTTTGCATATTTTATGCTATCCTTCTCTTGTGCATTATCTTAGACATTTAATGAATATGTTTAGGAGAAAAATATGAATGCACGCTTGCTTGCATAGCTCTACAGACAGTCCTACTTTAAGAAGTTAGCTGTGAATAATAAATTTGTGTTTATAAGAAGCAAATTGCCCATTACAAATTCATAAGAACAACTTTTGGGGTGCAATATTAAAAATCAGAAGAAGTCTGGTAGCATCTTTTCTGATTAACAATGTCTTTATTAAGATGCATAGAGTGGCTAAATAAATGTAGTTTTAGATTGGGATGAGATGGCGGAAACGAGGAGAAGACGAGTTAAGGTGCAGGTTACATGTAAAATAGATTACAAGTACCTTATCAATTAACAGTTGTAATACATTAAGAGCTTTTCATGTACAGTATATGTGTTCAGCACACTCATTCAGTTATGCTGTTGAAGTTTTGTTTTTTTTCAAAATAATCATCTTGAGATCTGTGGTACAGCAAACTGAGAGGTTGAAATGCCTTGATACTACTTTGTTCTTGTTTTGAGTCCTAGTATCTGATTTATCCCACTGTATGTAAAAACAAAAGGAGCATTGATGATGACACATATCACATTGGAGGAAAAGCATGCCTCTAATCTTGAATGTATATTCAAGTATGGACTCTACTTATTAATAATACATTTGAGTGATTTGAAGAGAAGGGGACAACCAATAGTGATCTGTTTTGTAGTCTGCCTTTCTCCCTGGGAATAGATGAGGTACTATCATATATCCACTAATCTTACTGAGTAGCCTGAATACCTGGTTTAATTCTGAATCTCTGTCAATAGGATTAGAACAAAGACATTTGTAACATAAAACCTGGTGATATAGATTTAATGGCATGTTCTGGATGGAAGCTGGGAGCATGTCTGTACTAAACTTACGATACACAACTATCAGATAAAGACCCTATGAAATAAATAGGTTTATGTGGCAATCTATACATTTTTCTGCACAACATAGTTCTATATCCATGGTGTAATTTTATCATCACATGAAGTCAGGAGATTTATGAATGAAGGTAAACATACATGTCTCAGGATAATGTTGTAGGATCCAATCTGAGTCAGTCACTGGGATCAAAGATTTATTATTCTTCCAAGCTTCCAGACTTGTGTTGGAGCCCATCATCAGGGAACTTCTCTTTCTCCATAATGCCGGTATATGCACTGGACTATTCTATGCATTGTATTTATATGGTTCCTGGTTATATGTAGCCTTTAGTTGTTAACTAGGGTTAGGAGACTTGTCCTGTAAATAAGTCAAGGCTGAAGTTGATAGGCTGGTAAAATTGTTAAGTCATGATGTAATTTCATGAGATACTCATTTTTGTGGGTTCAGTTACATTTTAATTATTTATATAACTAATCTGTCTCCTCTCCCTTCCCTCCATCTCATCCTAGTTTAAATCCTATGTCAGTTTAAAATTCTGTCCATCTAATGAAGTGAGTTGCAATTCACAAAAAGCATATGTTTTTTAATAAACTTTGTTAGTTAGAAGCAGGGATGGTATTCAAAGGGTTCGGACCGATTCGGGTGAACCTCTAGGGAAAATTTTAAGTAGTTCGTAGAACCAGTAGGGAAAATTTTGACTGGCCCCGCCCTTGCTCTCACCTCTCCTATATTCTGTTGTTTATTAGCTCAGCTGATTCACGCAGAGTGGCAGAGCGGATTGCCACACTTCAGCTGAGCTAAAAAAACAGCTGATGGTCGATGTTTGGGTGATTTGCGCGCGCACACACGCTTGGTTCTGGTTCCCAGGTAAGTGCAGGGAGGCCTCCTAGACCCAAAATGGGGCTCATGGAGGTGCTCTGCACACACACACACACACACACACACACACACACACACACCATGCCCCATTTTGGCTCTCCTGAGGCTCCAGGGAGGCTTGCTAAGCCCAAAACAGGGCGCGGCGGGATGCAGTGCCTCCCTGCAGTCTCCTGGGAACAAAAATGGGAAGCAGGGGGAGCTCCTGTCTTTAGAACTAGGTGTCCTCAATTCTGATTGGTCCTTAACCTTTATTGAGCTGGTTTCCATTTCAGGCAGGTTTGTTCGGGCTTGTCTATGATTGGTTCTTTGTGCCCAATCCTGGTTGGTTTTGTTGTTGTTGTTGTTGTTTGTGATGCTGGTTCCTGATTGATGCTTTGTTCAGGCTGGTTTCAGATCTAGAAACCTAGAAAGAATCTGCTAGAATTATCTGAACACTGGTCAGATATGCAAAACAGAATCCTCAGATCACTGCAAAATACTCTGTTGGAAAATTTAGTTGACAGTGGAATAGTTGTTCACAAATGCAAATGCAATATAGCTTATACCACAGTGTTCCGAATGGCAGAGTCATTATAAAAGTCATCATCTAAAATATGCAGAAGAAAATCTTGATAATCCTTAAATGTTTTGGAATGAAGTGCTTTGGAGTGATCAAATAAAGATTGAACTGTTGAACCAGAACCATACTAGATACATTTTGAGAAAGAATATGTGAAGCATTTGAAGAAAAACACCTTGCCCATGCCATCTGTACAGGAATTGTAAACATGAAATGCATGCAAATAAGAATGTTTCGGAGCTTAGTAAATTCCGCACCGAAAATATTCCAAAACCAAAAGCAAGAGATTCGTAGCTGGATACAGTAAGTTTTTGGAAGCTGTCTATTTTGCCAAGGGATATGTTACAATGTACTAACTGAAAAAATGTCCACACTTCTGCATCTGCCATATTCTTTTTTAATGTTGAATCTATAAACAGTGGCACATAAATAGCAAGCAGGCAATCAAACTTCGAGAAAGCTGTCGCGTTAACTTTGTACTATGTAAAGATTGCGTGATCTTCTGTTCGCTCGAAAATTCACTAAAACACATAACCAAAGATGCTTAAAAATTTTCATCCCCATGTAAATATGGTTATAATCAATCATACGCATGTCAATGGCAAAGCAGCCTTTCAAATTAGAAAAGATTTGTTATCAAAAGAAATACTAGAGTCATCTGTATTTTTAATGTTTCCAACATAACTCTAGAGGCAAGATTGCCAAAATGTAGTGCAATATGTATAATGGAGCAATTGTGAACAATAGATTTTAAAGACTCTTCTGATGATTAGAAGCAAATTGCACCGGAGCTAGCAAGAAAATGCCTCCACGGTGAAATAAATGGAATTGTGAAGCCTGAAGATTATGGTTTCATATAAAGACTTGGTATGCCTCCCTCTGCATTATGTATGTTCCAATCCCAAATTATTTCTCTTGCTAGGTTTTAGGTATAAGAAAGCTGGGTAGAGATCATTGCTTGCAATCAGATGTCATTCCAAAAAACAGTCATAGTTAGATGAGAGAGCCATGTATTTAGACTTCAGCTTTCTATAGTGAATGTCCATGATTCAAAGGTTACTTTAAGATGAATGCTACTTGGGTGATCACACTAGAGCATCTGTTATAGTTGACTGTCACTTTTTTCTCCCACTATTTTCACTAGAGTCCAGTTTATATATCTGGCTGCACAATGGTGTGAGTGCTTGTAATGAAAAGCAAATGCCAGCTATAGCCTAGGGAAGCTCCTGATATATATGTCCTGAATTGCTAGTGCCACAAATATTCTATTACACTGATACATTTCTGCAATGACTGCAGTTTCCACCAGGTGCCGTGTAAAACAGCTACATTGGCATAATCCTAGTAATTGCTATCATTTAATGCTTGCTTAAATATAGCAGAAGAAACTACACTTTATACAACAGATGGGGACAATACGCATTCCTTATGCTCTCTGCTGTGGCGAGGGAGACGTGAAAATGGAGAAGGAAGCAGGAAATAGGATAAATTCTGTAAATAAATATGACACACAAAAATCATGCTTTTCTCTCTGCAACATACCCTTTTTGGATGGGTGGCAAGGAGGGAAGGAAGAAAATTGATGTCTGTAATTAAATTCATTTGGAAACTTTTAGTACTATATGCTATAAGAGCATTCCTGGGATGTAACCATCCACCGGTTCAGGATCGCGCATGTGCACTGGAAAAACGCATGTGCGACGCTTCCCAGCCTCCAACTGGGGCTTGTAGGAACAAGCAGCTTCAGGAGAAAAAGCACAGGTAAAAATAAGGGTGGGTGGGAGGACTCATCATAGGTTTTTTGCTTCCTGTTCCACGGAACGGAGGCTTCCCATAACAACTGGATCGCCCGACCCGGGCAGACCCGGCTAGATCCCACCCCTGTGTAAGAGGTAATAGGTACTAGCGCTGGATTTCTTTTGCTATGATATCTCTTAAATTCTGACTTCACACAGGGTTTGGTTTGTATCTGTCTTGGTTACCTTGGTGGATAACTTATGCCAGGGCTGTTAAATTTGCAGGCCGGATGTGTCATATGTTGCTCATGCCCAGTCTAGCGAAGGGGGGAAAAGTCACGATATGTCATGTGATGACACCGTGACAACGCGAGTTTGACACCCCTGGCTTATGTCATTTTCTGAAGATACTATTAGCATTTTCTCTGCCAGCTTTGTCAGATGGGGGTGAGGATATGGTGCTTTTAATTCCTTCCTGCAACATTACCTTCAGAAAATCACACTAGGGCCATGTTGGCAAACCAATGGCACGGGTGGCATACAGAGCCCTCTCTGTGGGCACGCGAGCCATTGCCCCAGCTCAGCTCTGTCACGCATGTGCATGTGCCTCCCGCCGGCCGGCTGGTCTTCGGGTCTCTGCACATGTGGGGGTCTCTACATATGTGGGGGTGCATGTGCAGGGGGTACACATGTATGCACAGGAGGATGTGTGTGCATGTGGGGGTGGGGGCCATGCACGGGGGACACGTGCATTGCATTCTGGGGATGTGTGCATGCGCGCACTTTGGGCACTCGATGCCAAAAAGGTTAGCCATCACTGCACTAGGGGGGTATCTGTTTTGCCCATGCTATTTAAAATATTGAGTGCATTAGATCTTTGTGGCTTGAACCACAAGTACCAAAAGCTGAAAAAAGTTACTCTTTTATGTGACATGATTGTATTGGGTAAATTTTGAGGTAGAATTGATAAGGAAGTTTTTGTATTTCTATGTACGGGTACCACCATAAATGCATCACTTTTGTGATAATCTAATTGCAGATTTGATGCACATTTTCATTGTTTCTTGAATACATGCCAACTAAATTTATCATTTTGTGGCTGCCAAAATTCCACTTGTTTTTTTTTACATAGAGTTGAATTAGCTCATTCACCAATTTATTTAAGTTTTATATTTTTATTAACTACATTTTATACTTTTGGAAAGTTGGAAAATTTCTGACAGCTGTAGCATCAACATAAAGATTTTTTTATCTGGAAAGAATATTTTACTTTTAAAATTGATAGCAAAACAGTTTGTTAATATTTGTAATGTATAGTACATAAGACTTAAATTGGCCTTTAATTGCTCAGCTGATGCAAATTTTAGAAGGAAAAGAAGACTGTAAAGGAAGCAGCCAGATTTCATTCAAATCTTCACAATTCATATCTACTGCATTGTAGAGCTTTGTGAATTCTTGTTTACTTAATTCTTCTATTCAAGCTTGTTAGATGCAACCCTACATTTATTTTTTTTTTAAATAATGTCTTCATGTTCCTTACAAAACTGTATAAAAGACATTAATGCAGTATGTCAGGCTGAGATACATTTATTATGTAAAATATATAGAGACATTGCCTTTTGTTCAGACATGACCCAGCTTGCAAAATCTTTCTTGTGAACTGTTTAGATTGTTTTTGCTTTAGTCTTAGAATAAAAAGAATAGAAAAACGTTAGTTTCTCTACAAGATTGAGTTGCAGTTGGTTAATTATGCAACTGACATTCAAGTAACGCATAGAGAGCTTCAGTTCCCCCTGCTTTATACTTTCAAAAGAAACTACTAAATTACTTTATGGTCTAATTGATCTACCATACTGAGATTAATTGTCTTTTTGCTAGCAATAGTATGGCTTCTGCTAAAATGACAATATAGTTGTTCTTAAATTCCCCGAAGAGTTAATCACAGGCTTTTTGTTAAGCATAGCTGGCAACCTTTTACAATTTGCAAAACTTGGGCTTCTTTCTGCTATCTTTAGTTCCTCTCCCTCTGAATGTACATATACGCTGCAGGGTCGACAGATGATTCTCTTGTCACCTTCCTGTTTGGTGATCTTAAGTCACCCTGGATCCTACCTTTCTTAACAACCTGGACTTTTTTTGCTAACCATTTTTCTTTTTCTTCAGCCCTGAGTCCAACTCTAACACTGCTGAATACCTGCCAGCTTCTTACCTCATTGTAACTTCTCTTTACTATGAGAATCTCTTGAGTCTATCAAAAACTATGTTTCTTTTCTCTATTCAATCTCAGCTTTAGGTTATCACTGTGTAAGTACTGTTTCTCATGTTAGGGAGATCATGTTATTGGATGAAATGTGTTATTTAACTTCTCTTTAGGATCTGCTTTTTTTAATCACCCAAATTATATGGCTGCCCAACTCACACATGGTGACCTTGGGCACATTACAATATTAGAACATTCAAAGCATTAAATCCATATTGCCCTTGTGGCAGCAACAAATACAATTATTATTTATTAAACAAAAAAGATGGCTACTGAAATCACTCTTGAGATATTGAGATATCTTCATGTAACAAGAAAATGATGCAGCTTATCCACTATAACTATATTACCTGAACATGCATTTGAGAAAATTAGTAAAAAATCATGTCTCCTATAGTTATCAGCACAGCTGATTTGATCTGGCAGGGTGCTTTCTGAAATCCTTTGATTAAATAATGCCATTTATTGGGAACCTGGAAGTACACCTTCTCTGTAGCAATGCCTCTCTTCTGGAATGAGTTTCCCCCTGAGATGTGAATGGCCCCCAACTGCCCATTTTGTTCTTCACCCAGACTTTGAGAAGTTCCCTTTGTTGCATTGGTTCATTTCTTTTTCATTCCTGTCTGGATTTTTGTCGTTCTTACCATCTTCCATTTTTCATTTTTGTTATAATGTATATTTTACTTATCCACCCCGTACCCCAAAGTCAAACGCAACCCTGATGCAGCCCTCAATGAAATCGAATTTGACACCCCTGACGTAGAGTCACTTGCTGAGATGTGTGGCCATTCAAATTGAATGCATGAGTGTAATTAATTAATTAACTAATATACATAGTCAGTCAGTATGCAGTTCATTGGACTATTTATGTCTTGATTTGATCTGAGCAAAGATCTGGTAATAGTCTTAACTAGAGGAGGGAGCCCTTGTCTTCACTGAACAGTCATTGCCTGAAACAGATGCTTAATGAAGACTTAGCTCTAAAGTAATTGGCTTTCTCCAATGATTTTTAGATTTTTAGGGCAGTTCTCAGATCT
>JAOYMU010000263.1:36939312-36952367 GCA_025802295.1 Psammodynastes pulverulentus | reverse complement strand
GCCCCCTGCCCTGAGCCCACCACCCTGCATATTTTGATTTAAAAGGCATTGGGTCATGGCTGACGTCGACTTGGCCACGCCCACCCACCCAGTTACATGACCACCAAGACACGCCCACCAAGATACGCCCACCCAGTCACCTGAACACCAAGACACACCTACCGAACCATGCCCATGGAGCCACGCCCACGGAGCCTCTTGGGAAAAATTTCACATTTCATGCCTGGTGCAAACAGCTATAAAAATGAACCAGTTGCAAGCACCCAAAATGGGGTCACATAAGCAGGAGAGGGTGCAGCTGTTCTAAATTCAAAAATAGGTCATAAATAGCCTTGGGAGATTAATTGTAACTTTGAATGTTTGCTAAATGACTGGTCATAAATCAAGGGCTATCCATATTCCACAACTGTGATTTAAGTGGGAACATGGTATCACAGTACTTAAAAGTACATTTATATTTTAAACATCATCTCAATAAGCTTTCAGTTTTCTTTCATTCATTTACTGCATTTATTCAAACTACTACTGGTTTGGACCGAAACTCCCCTGCAGTTTTGTATGGATTACAGAGATCCAAACAGGACAATACTTAAATAGAAGCCTACTTTCCAAAATACAATAACTATATATTTTTAACACTCAGAAAAGATAGGAATGGCAGATTGCTATAACTTGTACATTCAGTTTACATTTGATTATAGATATGTGATTAGCTATTTGGGATGTTGGTTTTAAAACGTAGGCCAATTGTGGAAGGATATACTATGCTGTATATGCATAGTTTCCTACTTTATTTCTTGATCTGCAAGAAAAGGATAATAAAATAGGAAGAGGGATTTTAAAAGACTAGCTGTCAGTATCCCTCTGCTCGAAATTGATTGGTGGTATAAAACTTCAGTGATTATAGTTGCGTTTTTATCACATGCCTCTATCATTCAGTGTTGACACTATTGTTCATAAAATAATGTTTTGAAGCGCAATAAAATCATATGAAACATTTTAATAGCAAAGAGAAAATTGTGGCAATAACCATATCGCAGTAATAATATTAATGAACCACCACGATACAGAAAACACAGTGAACCTGGCTAAAAAATGAATGTGTCAGGCACGAACAATCAGACCCATAAATGTAGAGTTCAAACTAGCTACTTTATTGTTCTCTGCCTACAGGAATCTTCCCCAGCTTGGCAATTTTCACTTGGAAAAGACTAGGTGAGATTCAAAGGCATTCGGTGAGGTTAAAACTTACCCTCTTGTGTTTACATAGTGAGTCCGTGCTAATTCCCTGCTTGAGCCCTCTTCCCTACTGGGATGCTGCTCTTGAACATCATGTCAAAATAAGAATAGATGCAGAGCCGGAGACAAGACGGGGGTCAGCAAGATGGGGTCATGCTGCAAATCAAAACCGTATACTTTATGACTTTATAGCTAAATTAGAATTTAATAAACTGAGATATGAACAACAACTGTACATCAGCAATAGATAAGAATAAGCAGTATGTTGATATTAATATATTAAGCCATAGACATGTTTTATAAATCATAGTGTTTTAGCTGTGCCCTTGTAGTAAACTAAAACTGAATAAACAGGAATTAATGTATTGTGTGGGTCAGCCAATAGCCTCTAGTAGATGAAGACAATACATTTTAAAATGGCATATCTTGCTTACTTTATATTTATACATTTAGTTTTAGATTTCTATCCCATCATACATAATATTCCTTTTTCCTCCTATTTTTCCCACAACAACAATCCCATGAGGTAGGTTCCGCTGAAGAAGAGGGACCAGCCCAAGGTCACCCAGCTGGCCTTCGTTAAGAGTCACACACCATCAGTCTGAAAGTAACTAGAGCTGTAATAGCAAATGTTAATAGTCAAAAATTATAAACAACAATATATACATACTGTGACTACACAGTATGGTACTCACTATATAGTACTACACTCTGTTTTTTAATGAACAAAACAGTTACCTTACTTAGGATTTTATTTTGGTCTCACTTAATTTTATAGACAAAGCCATCATGGCCAGTAAAGAAAGCCATATTGAAGCTTTATGAGAGATTAACATTCCCTGATCTAGAACAAACTTTGCATATATCTCAGAGAAGAAAAAGTGCAAACCGGTTTTTATCTCAAAATAGTAGATTAAATGCTGTTTGAGAAAAATTGATCTTATTAATACAGGGCAAAAAAACCCCACCCAACCCAGAAATAGTTTAAAAAGTGTAAACTAAAAAGTGAGCTTATATACTATATTGCCTCAAAATTTTGGTGGGGGTGGGGGTGGAGTGGGACAGTGTCCCATTAGAAATAACTTGATACTGGCTTGGTAGATTCTTTGGAATAGAGTATTGTTGAGTTAACACATGGACTATACAAAGTTTAAATGGCTTCATTCCATAATAGCATGGAAAAGAAATCCTGGATTATGATTTGTTCTGGGTAATATTTTTAATAGAGCAGTGAGTACATAATGTATATCTGTGAGTTACATTCATTTTGCTAAGCAGCAAATTGAACAAGATTTGAATATGAATGCTTTCTTGTCATCCTCATAATAAGTCAGAACTGGTATGATTATTATTGTGGGCACCACCATTGTACTCTATGCTGTACAAGATGTTTAGCTTTAGATCCACTATAAATGTGAAATATAATTCCTGGAGTTGCTTTGGAGGTGACTAATACATTGCTTAAACAAATAAATATTGCTAATTTATTAGGGCAGTAAAATAAATACAAAGCACTTATGAAAATCAGGCCAGAAGTGGAATGTTATTTTAATAGGATCCAAGAAAGTATGTTTATTGTGTCAGATAATTGATCCATTCAGTGTTCAGTGTTTCCTACTATAAGCCACACCACAGTTCAAATTGGACAGTGACAAATTGGAGCAAGTTCCAAGAAAGGCTATCAAGACAATGAAGGGTCAAGAAAGCAAGGCCTATAAATAATACCTAAAGAACCTGGATATGACTAGCTTACAAAAAAAGATGATTGAAGGAAAATATGATAGCAATCTTCAGATATCTAAAGGATTGTCTCACAGAAGGAATGAAGTTATTCTTCATTACACCAGAGGGAAGGATAGGCAGGTGTATTCGCGCATACACAGAACCATCCCCTCCCCACACACACACACCAGGCCACCATACCGCAAAGGTTGGGGCCCACTGGGTTAGACTAGGCAACTTCTAAAATACATTTCAACTCCAAGGCTCTATGGTTTCTAAGAAAATGCCCTGATTTTTGCTTTAATGGCTTGTGGTTCAGATACCTGTGTGGCACTCCTGACTGTTAATCTGACCGCCAATTTGGAAACTTATATACAAAGAAGAACATCTTTTTAAATTGCTTAACAGTTGTAATGTGGAATCTGGCAAGAAAAATCTAAAATTCTTCAGACCTGAAGAAAAATGAACCAACTGCACTTTAGGAAATCCATTTTGAGTGTGTATGGGATTCTTCAGTTTGTGTAGACATCTAATTCCAGACTTTTCAGTGGCTATGTGAGTGCATTCCAAGATCAGCATCACACCCAAGTGAGGGCAACTTAAAACAAGTGTCGTTTCACTGACTGGGAGACTGATTGCAGTGCTCTGTTGTGGAAAGTCTCGATGTCAGTTAACTGCAGGTAGGAAAAAGATACGGTTTAGAGTGTTTAATTAGAGTAATAATTGGCAGACTGGGGAGAAAAGTGAGTGCTCAGCAGTTTTTCTGTTGTGCGTGAATGAAGCAATAATCCTCTTTTTTTCTGTTGATATGACTTGGAAGCCATGCAGGCTTCTGTGATGCGAACTGCTCCTTTGAGGTGAATGGGATGGATGGTAGTTGGAGAGACAGATAAACAGGCAGATTTATTATGTAAGAGAATATTCACCTTTACAGTGGGCAATATGGGCTTTCCTTTTTTTTTTCACCCATCCGTGAACAAAAGCACTGGCAAAAACAATCTCACTGTAAACTCATCTTGGCTGCGGAGAATGCCAGACAAAGCAGCTGGAACTGTTTCCACTGATTAAAAGCGGCAGCCAAACTGCCCAGAGGAAAAGGCTCTACAAAAGAGCAAGGGAAGGAAATAATAAGTGTAAATAATTTAACCATTCTTTAGGAAGCAAGTTAAATGCGCTTAAAATCTGCCTTCTTTGTATTTACAGAAACTCTTTGAGTGTCTTTCTTTGTCACCCATTGGGTGATCAGTGCTGTGGATAATGGAGTGTGGGGAGCAGTTAATCTCTCTTACACAGCATTTCTATGGTTACTAGTTTTTATTGATCAATACACGGAACATGATTTGAGGCTTTGTGTCCTGTTTAACCCTCTTTCTGTCTGTTTAAACTCCCCAGTTTTTTGCTTGTTTGTTTGTTTGTTTGGTAAGTGCTTGGTGTTCAGATGTGCAAAATCTGTATTAAACCAACACATACCATAAACTGCCTAGAAATTATATCTGCATGAATTTCCCTGCCCTTACTAACAGATTTCATTTGCACAAAATAAAACCAAGGGGACAAAATCGAGAATCAAAGGGGAAGAATTGCTGTCAGTTTACACATGCAGTTCTCTTTCTGCACCTCTAGGCAATGCTGTTGATAAGGGCCAAGACTGACCAAACCCTTCTATAAAAACCCCTCTTTATAAGATGTGTTCACAGCACGTGAAACTATTTTCAACTCCCTTGTAAAGAAGGTACCAATTCCCTCCTTGGCTTGCTGCACAACTATGCAAAAGCATGCCTCAGCCATTAGTCCAAGTGAAAGCTAAAAGAATGTCCTCTGCATTTATATTCGAAAACTGAATGGTGCTAGACAACAGTTTATGCTCAGGAGGAACATACTACAGGAGTTAGCCTACATTCATTGATTAGTTTTCCAGTTTCAGTTATGTAATCAGAATTTTGTCCCCAGTGGTCCAGGTAATCTTAAACCAAGAATTGGTCTGCCAACTACTACCATATATTTTTTTCTCTTTACTCACAAACACATGCGTGCATACACACACTCCTATTGTACTTCACTGACACTGATGCTCCCACAGCCCCATCTTCTGGCAGAATAAAAGGGCATGGCTCCCATTTCCCAGTTGCTGTTCCATTTCAGTTGTGACAATGAATGATAGTGGTTTGCTGACATCCTTTTTTGAGGGCGGAGGGTGGGGGAGAACCAGGAATGTAAATGGAGATCAGACTTTGTGTTCTTGGTGGAGCTTTACTAACCAATCTAGGGCAATGTTACTGCACATTCCTTTTTTATATATTATTATACCTGTTTCTCTAATACGGATTCTAGCCTTGAAAAACTTTTTAGTTTCGATTTCTCCCTTTTCTCGTTGTACTAACGCTTCTCTTTAATCTTATTTGCATTCAAATTACCTCACCAGGTGGTACGCCAATTAGAGGTAAGAATGCTAAACTGTGCCTCAAATGTTCGTATCACTACATTTCTTTTTGCCATGACACGTTTCAGCAGTGTGCCATCTCCAGTTATTCTTTCATTCCAAACTCTGTCAGTACACAAGGTCATCTGCCATTCCTTCCCACACGTGTTTGTTTTTGTTTATTTTTAGTGTCTGGCACCTTGTAGAATCATCCATTGCAGGCATACATAGGTCAAAGGGGGGTTATTCAATGGAACATTTGTGAATTGGAAGGTGCAATTCTGGCTCATGCCACAGAGGGTTCTTTGATCTTTCCAATTCAGTTACTGTCTGGTGGGCTGAGTGCAGGAAGGGTTGAAATATCCACTGTGGTTTGCATCTGAAGGGTGCAGTATTTTCACAAGAGAACAGTAATGTTCTTCTGTACTACTGCTGACAGAAACTGAACAACTAAAAATAAAATAATTCTTGAAGGGTCATTTAGGAAGCATGGACTTCCTTTGAGGGTTATAAGTGCGTCTGTCCAGCTTGCCAGACCTTTCACTATGAAGGCAGAGGGAAGAGATACAATCAGCCAGCCCCATTCTCTCTGAAACTTAATACCGCCTTGTGGCTATGGCTCAAAGATTTGTTGAGCGTAAAGGAATCCGACATATATCTGGTCATCTTAAATCTTACGTTGTTCAGCATACCTCCAGAGTAGCAGCTATATAGTCCCAAGCCTGCTAGTGTAATTTTTGTAATTTGAACACTCAAAAGTGGTTTCTGGAAGTAATCCTAAGATTGTAATCAGTACTATGTACAGTGATCCTGATCTCTTGTGATTTCAGTAACTGCTGCTGTTGACTGATCCCTGAATTCTCTGAAATTTATTACCTCTGCTAAATTGTACTCTCTTAATTGTCCAGTGCTGCTCTTTTTTTTTTCCTTCCCTGTCTTTCTTCATTAAATCATCGCTTCAAATTAATAAAGCAGTATTTGGCTCTGGTTCGGTTTCTGGATGTTAATGTTTTCAGTTGTGTTAATATTTTTAGAACAAATATGGATTGTTATTTCAAAAATGTTTGAATTGAACTTAGTGGAAAATTTGAGTTATGTTGCCAAATGGTATAGGCCTAATTGTCATCCAATCTTTGGAATGATTCAAGACTATCAGCTGTAATGTTATAAGTTCTTAAGCTATTTATCTAAAAATACAAAAATTCTTAAAGCAAAACAATAAACCACATGTTAAGTAGCCAAGCTATGCCTGTTTCTAGCCCCATCTTTACTCATACCAGACTGAGGCTTTTTCTGCATTTAACTGTCATGTGTTTCTTACCAACAAGTGAGAACATTAACAACTTGGCACCAGAACCGCCATATGTTCAGTATATCCTTTTTGAGAGATTTGACTTACTGCTATAATGAGAATCATCCATCTCATAAAACATAAATCTCTCTATCTGAGTTCTAATGAGGTATTTTAAGAGTTTGCCTGACATTATTTAAAACGCATGTGTCCTATTTGAATGTCAAAGACGACATTTTTCTAAGTGCCAAGAGCCACCTCTTGGCATCTCATACGGGATTTCTGTCAGACTGACACCTTTTGTTAAACATACAGGCTACTGAATCTCTAGCAGGGGTAGAGGAGAGCATTTTTATGAAGGGAGGTTATGCTCACATAATGATAATGTTCTGAGGCCTTCCTAAAGGTAAGTTGCTGCATTTCCATGATGTATTAATTTGATCAAAATGAGACTAGACTAATGGATTATTGTGCCTGCCATTAGTTGGATGTTTATTTTCAATTATGCGTAGTTGCTAGGTACATTGGATGGGAAAGCCAAGGAATCTCTCTTGAGCGAAGGTGTGAAGGAAATCAGATAAAGTAGCCGGAGAAGCAGGGTGTTCTGTTTTGAAAACTAACCTTTCTGTTGGCCTTGCAGCCATGAGTCCTACTTTTCCTGTGCAGAGATGCTGTCATTTTTCTAAGAGCTCTGTATTTGTGAGGCATGTTGTCACTTTTAACATTCCCCCTTTGCCTTTCAGGTGAGACCCAGGCTGAAAGGTCAGGGTGAGTTTTGATAGATTGTTCTAGTTGGTGACTGGCAGATTAGAGAAGAGGATAGACGAATGGACGTGGGTTTTCAGGGATGATCAATAGATTGCAACAAATGAGCCTTTAGAAGAAGTGATTTGTTTCTCTTTTATCAAATGCCGCTTTCTCTATTGCCATAAAGTGGAACGAAATAAGCACAATGGAAAATTAGATATTCTGATCTTCTGTTCTCTCGGAGCGGTTAATGCTGCCACGTCAGACTTGGTGCAGGCAACCCATCCTCTTCACAGAAAGCTTCTGTGTAGTCACCAGGGCACTCACTCATTCAATATTCGATAACGCTGTTAGCTTCCAGAATTGGTGATACAGCCAAATGCCACTGTAGTTGTATAGTGACTCAGTGATAATGTTTCTATGATTCAGTGGATAACAGATACATGCAAAATAGTTAAAGCGGTGCTTAACTCTTTTCTCTACCAAATATAAATTTTATATGTTCAAAGCAAAAGGAACGTGAATTTAAAATACAAATACCTAAAAACTGACAGAGAAAAGCTGATTAATCTTTCATCTAATTCTTCTGATGTTATACAAATTTAATACTGCTTAACCCTGCTAAGAGACTGCCACCCTTCGGCAGTTTTGCAATTTTGCTTCCCGCAAAGCTTGCAAATCTCCCTTCCTCCCTTCTTTCTAAAGTGGACTAAAATAGAAAGGGTGTTTGAAGTCTAGATGTACGATATACCTAAAGAAGCAAATCGGTGGCTGAATTGTATTCCTATATTGCTTTGTGAACTGCTCAGTTCAAAGATCTTGCAGTGACTGCGGCCCTTGCATAAATCACCCCGGATCTCAGTTACAGTCCAGATCTGACATGCCAATCATCAACCTCAGGGAGGAAACAATTAAGCAGGATCGTAATGAGCTTCAATAGGAAAATTGCTGGGTTGATTCCCTTTCTTGCCTAATTGCTAATAAATTGGGCTTGAAGATGTTTGGCTGTCATTCTATGAGGTCCATGTGATTATTAGAAATGCATATTTACAGAGCAACACAGACATAACTCTCATTTGAGTGTAACTAATTTTATCCTCCTGTAACTCTGTACAGAACTGCTATTTTGATCCACTCAGAAATTAAAAAAAATAGCATTTGCCCAGAATTAATACATGCTTCTTGTAATCCTGCACTCTGTGTGAAATGAAGTCGTGCAAAAGATTTCCAGTTCCTACTATTCAGACATCGTACTTTCCAAACATTGTGTTAAAATGGAAGCAGATTCAGCAAAAGCCAGGATATTTCTAATTTATAGCCTAGCCCTACCTAGAAAAATAGAGACTAAAGAAAAATCCACAGTTTTTCCCTCTGACCCCCTTTTATAAAGCCTTCCTCATTACCACTCAAATGATTTTCATCTGCCGTTTCCACTCTAGAGTAGAGCACATGTACCTATGATAGAGGACTCAATATTGTAATCATACATACATACACTCACCTCCCACAGATTGGATATATGGATCTATCTTTCCCAGTCAGGGAACAAATGATCAGGAGGCCTTTTTCTGGTGCTTCCCTCTAATTGTTATTGGCACACTGTTCAAATAATAAATTTGTTTTATACTCAGAATGTCTAACAATAATTAAAATACAAAAAGTATAAAATGTAATTAATATTAAAATTAACTATTATGTAAGTTTTGTGGAGGGGGCATACATTTACAGATTTTCTAAATTTAGAGAAAGAGGAAGCTAAACACGAGTTTCAAGAAAGTACCATTAAGTCTTGTCTTCACTGTCCACTGTCCTAACAGGCAAAAACAGTTCTCTGGGCCAGATCTTTTAAGTCACATAATTATTTCTGCCACACTTTGTCCGAATACCTAAACAGCAAGATATAAACTTTCAGGCTGTTTAAAAGTAGAGTATGAAATGCCCCCTAGAAGGTAGCAGGAGCCAGACTTCTCTGATCTGTTAATTTTTATTTTCCAGACCTGATACAACAATAGAGAGGGCTCTCTATATCATTTTTATGAAAAGCAGAACACAATGAACTTCATTAGTTCTCCTGAGATACAGACTTATACTGTGGTCTCAGTTTATTGTTGTAAATGAGTTACGTGACAGTGGTTGATTCACATTATTTTTCCTTTTATTCCAATAATATGAAAACTGAATTTAACCTCCATGCCTTGGAGTAGGAGGCCAGAAACAGCCATTTCTGTTCTTGGCGCTGTTTTCTTTGGCAAACAGAAATGGATTCAGACTCTGACAAGCAGACAGGTTAATGCCTTTTCTCTTGGTTCAAGAGTGTACATAATGTTTGTGAGTCAAAGCTGCCTTCTATGATCTATGGAATCTCAACTTCTGGAATCAGAAATGAAGTATTTATTCCCCAAGAAGTACCAAGTCCCATTCTTGGAATAGCAGTATCAGGGCTGCTTAAAATGTTCATTGTTTATTTATTTTTTGCCTTTATCATTTTAAACCTACATCTCCCATAATATGGAAGACAACAGAATAGGACTTAATTCATTCACAGTGGCAAGATAAGAAGGAAGAGGTATATACTGTTTTGTTATATTTCTCTGTATTGTGAATTAATGTGAATTAGGCAGAGTTTAGTATTCAGCCTGGTTGTTTGGACTGATATAATTGCTATTTGGGCCCTTTTTAAAGAAAGGGAATGGTAGCATGGAAGGGGTCTCATCCAAAATGCACGGTATTTTAAAATCTTAAGTAGCTTAAAATTCAAAGCAACAAAACCAATGAAATATCAAGAGTTATGTTACTATTAAGTACATAGAACAATAAAACAATAGCATAGGATATAATGAGTAGAAAATGTATGGCCTGGAAAATCTTCAGATAAAGTTTCTCTATCTGGACCTTTCAAAGGTTCTGGTTGTACTACCGACTGATGTTGTTACTTGTTGATGTTGTTAGTAGACAGAACAGTATAATTATATGTAAAATACAATAGAAACAAGGGATTTTTCAAGGTGAAACAGTTGTGCTTCTTTCTGTTGTAGATTTAAGAGTAAATTAATGATACTTTGTTGTGGAATGTAGTGTATTTTATAGATTAAGATAGTTAAAGGAAGGTAGTGAATTAAGATTAGATTCCTTTGGATTGATTTATTTACTGTGCGCATATTGGGGTTGTATTTTGTTTTTGTGTTCATATAACACATAGAACTATTTATAGCAATTTAAAATATCGTATATTTTGCTATGGAAAAAATATTCAGCATAGTTATTTTAAGTCTGGATTCTTTTGATAGTTTCTCCATATGGGAGAAATTTATTTTGGTACATAAAAAGCAACTGAAAAAGTATCAATAATTTGTTTTGACTATGAAGCTATGAAGACTGGGCACAACAGATGCTTTACAGTAACAAGCATGGATACCCTACAAGAAGCAACAGGCATCATCTGTCCTCTTGTGTTCATGTTTGGAATAAGGGTACAGAGCAGTAACATACATCTTGTTATAACCAGTGTCCTTTGTGTTTTGTTTCTACATAGGGGCTCTCCAAATTGAAAACAGCGAGGAGTCGGATCAAGGCAAATACGAATGTGTCGCTACAAACAGTGCAGGGACCCGTTACTCTGCTCCAGCAAACCTTTATGTGCGAGGTAAAGTTTGAGAAGGCAAGCTTCTATCCCTTTCCCCTTTCTCTTCCATGGTCATTGCCTCTCAAATCACCCATTCAACATTGCAGCCAGAGAATACTTCAGTTATGCTTTGTGAGCGATGAAACTAACATTCCTTAGCCCATGAATTCAAGCCCTGGAAGATCCTTCCTTTCCTTTGGGGGTAATATGAGTGATGGTCAAATTGAAACAATCAATGTCAGAATCTGTCTTTTCATCATTCATTCATAGGGGGAGAGAAGGGGGGAGAAAAAGGAAAGAAAGAGAAAGAAATACTTTGGGCCGCTGTAAAATTGGTGGGTTTCTCTTCTTAGGTTTCATCAGGTGAGCACTTTACTACATTGGTCCAGGAATAGATGTAGCTTTCATGTGTTCTATTGATCATATGTTCTTCTCTACAACAGGGATAATTGCTGAACCTACTATAATAGTTGCAATTCCTGCTGTGATCCAGCTGCAGTTTGATTCATAAAGTCATTTTGCCAGACTATTTTCAAATCTCTAGGAGGAGCCTTGATTTCTGTTTGTAGGTCAAAGAGTCCAGTATTTCATTAAGAACATGCTTTTTTTTCTGGGGTGTTTTACTAGAAGATAAAATTTTGCATTAGCCAAAAAAAAGTGATGTTAGAGACCCTTCACGGTTAAAGGTCTGACACTTGTCTAAAAGTGAGGGGGAAAGAGAAAGTCCACAGTGTAATAGCCTTTGATGGGCAGCTAAACCCATATTTTATTTTTATCCTGAGTCTAGGTTCTAACAACTGTTTGTTTAAATAGAACATTTCCTCCCTCCCTCCCTTCCCATTTTCACTCCCAGCCACTTCTAAACATACATATATAGACCACTTATGCCTTAACCGAGCTGCCTTAACCAAGCCCAGGAATGGTTATTCTAAGGAAAGACCAAAATGACATGCTTCTCACTTTCTCAGTTGCTCTCATAATGTTTAGACCTCATTTTCTACAGCTGTTTTTCCATTTTACAAAACAATTTTGACAAACTTTACAAAAAGCTGAAGTTTAAAATATGCTTATGAACACCCATTTCACACCTGTAATGTGATCGTGCTTGATCTCATACTTTTTGTATTATTCTAAAAAAAAAATTTCAGACCAAATCTAGTAAAACGAATACTCTGTCTCTAGAGAGCAGGAGGGGTAGAAATGTTTATTTGAATGTATGTCACTTTTACACTGTTGGATAAGCAATTGCACGTTTTCAGCCACGTTCTCTTTTAAGTGCTTTCCCCTTTTGTCTAGGCTTGCAAACAGACTTAGGAAAGCTAATGTTTCACCTGAATGCCCAGCTTGCCAAGCCAAAGGAACATCTCAAAACCTGCCTGATTCCCTGTTTGCTGAGTCTTTATTTAGATAGAGAACTCCCTTTGGATTTTAAGTAGTGCAATAAACTGTGGCCTCAAGTCTTGATGTGAAAAGCAGGCTGTTCATCTAGCTGACTGGTTGGCTGCGTCTGCAGATAAGGTGACATGAGCCCAGCTTCTGCTAGGAAGATTTTTCAGCCCTGCATGTATGGCTCATTTTCTTTTAACCATTGTGCTTCTAAAGCATAAAATTTTGGAATAAAACTCCATTTTACTGCACATAATCTTTACAAGGTTGGATTCCAAGCTGCAGAATTGTGATAAAGCCCATAGTATATAAAAGACAGGTTACTACATAAATTGTCTCCTGTGGAAGTTTGCCACAGGTACTGTTAGCCAGACAATATTTATGCAAATGCTTTTGTTTTGCAAAACAAAACAGCTATCCTAACCAGTTGACCAATTTTACTTTATTTTTGGGGAATTATCTAAACTCCCAGACCATTTTTATATCTGTTTTATATACAATTAGGAAGTTGTTTTCCTTGGCTTCTTACATTTGGGTAAGCAAAATAAGGGATGTGTAAGATCATTGTACATATTACTGTAGCCATATAATTAACCTTATAATTTAATTGCTTGGAAGCACATAATACT
>JAOYMU010000263.1:36910964-36925780 GCA_025802295.1 Psammodynastes pulverulentus | reverse complement strand
TATGTGAGCCTCAGTCCGTTAGCTAACCAGCCTTAATTGACCTTGGACACTAAATATGGTCAAATTTGATTACTGTAGTAGGACACAAAGCCTCCTGAGAAATCCATGGTTCTTGACTAGACTGGGAATCTTAAAAAAAAAATAACTCAGCTGATAGTAAATGTATCTGGAAGACAACCAAAATAAAGTCATCACCTGAAGTCAAGCTCAACTTGAAAGCTGCTCTGCCATTTTTAATCCTAAATAATGAATGGAGGATTGATTTGTATGTTTCCCCCCTCAAAATTTGGTTGTAGTTGTAATTCATTAAATGATAGCTTTGTGAAAGTCAAAGATTTGTTTAAAATTTGCATTTGGAAGTCCTGGTGATAACAATTTTGCCTTTTTTGGGGGGACTTTCTAAAGCAGGGGTGTCAAATTCAGGGCCGCGGGCCAGATGTGTCACATGCTGGCCATGCCCACCCCCGGTTTAGTGAAGGGGGGGAAATTGCAATACATCACATGACAACAACGTGTCATTGTGACTTTGACACCCCTACTCTAGAGTAATCCCGGCTTTTTTACCAAAACTAGGATGCCTAAAATAAAGGCTTATGTAGTTTGAGCTTTAATTTATCCAGTAAGTTGTGGACTAGGAGACATCTTACCAGTAAATATATTTCCTGCAAAACCAATCTATATTCAAAATTTAAAACACATGATAAAAGAAAAGCTGTGTCTCTGCTGCAGTGGTATCAACTGTTTTTAAATGATCTTGCAAATAATACAGCAGAGACTTTGGTTTTTCTCATAGCATTAGTAAATACACATTGCAGGAAAGTTGTCTGAATTTAACCTTAACATATATAAGTAGCTGGCTATTGGCCTTTACATTCTGTTTAAATTGGCCATCCTCACTGTTCTTTTTATAGGGAGTCTACTTATTTTAGTTTTGTTGTAATCATTTAATTATTGTTACAACATCCCAGTATTAAGCAATTGCTTTTGTACCTGGAAATTCTCAAAAGAAAGCTGGAAACTGCAGGGAAGAGGACTATTAATAGAATGACCTCAGTGTTTGATTAAATTTGAGAAGCCACTACTGTGATGTGAGAGACATCATGCTCATTGGCCCTGGATGCAGGAAAAGTGCACATTATTGCATGCTGAATTATTAATACTCTATAGTATTGTTTGATTCATCCCAACCTCTCAGAATGGAAATCTGGTCGCTGCTGGGGTATTTTTCCTACCTACATTGCTTTGTAGTAGGTTGGGATAGACCATGTCACTTACTTAATAATTCGATACATTATTACCCACACTACATGTTCAACTCAATAGGGAATGTTCACTTTTTGCAAGCTATATATTGTTCCATACCCTGGGAGGTCTGGCAGTGCATTTCTTCTCTGAAAAATCTGCTAAAAGAAATCCTGAATATTATTATCCTACAGTAGCATTTCACAAATGTGCTTTTTGCAAAATGTGAAATTGTTATTTGCTTCTTCTTTTTTTAAATCCCCAAACTATAGCAAATCCTGACAGGTTAGGGAAATGTATTTTTAAAAGATACGTAAGATCAATTTGGTACCTGCTTGTAAATTGGATGAAGATTTATGTAATTGGCAGATTGGAACTTCCTTAAGTAACTGACTTCATTGGCAGGAAGGACCAAGAACTAGATCCTGGCAGAAATTAGACACATGTGTGGACATTTTGTAAGTAACTTTCATGAGCTGCACTGTTCTCTGTCAAAATGTTGTAATACTGATTGACAGCTCTGCTTCACTTCCCACACTAGTAGCAGGGAAGAACAAGAGATTAGAGCCTTGAAGAACATCGGCCCATGAGGATGGAGGTTGCATAAGTGACATTCCCCAGCTCTGCTATGGGCTGCCAGAGAATTGTAGAGCTAATCAACAGTCCTACTTCATGTCCTATTAAACTCAAGGAAATAAAGTTGCCAGTTGCTCTAGCATTATAGTCTGAGTTTGATAATTTCAACTTGGACTGACTATAGCATCTCTGATCCAATCCATAGCAACACTGGGCCCATTTTTTGCTCTTTTATAGACTTGAAGACCTCAGTGTGAGGTTTAGGATAAATTTTAAAAATGGAAAAGAAGGAAAAGAAGGGTAGCTTTCCCCTGATCCTTATTTAATAAGGAAGAATCTGAGCTGCTATTGATCGCCTTGCCCCTGTTCTTCCCTTGTGCATGATGAGAACTGAAGTTTGATTTGCTTCACTTTTAATGGTTATTTATAATCAGACTGGGAGGAACAAAACTACTGAGGAGATGCTAAGGAAGGCAACAGACCTTGACATCTGACATCTTGAATTTTTACCTAACAGTTCTTCTCACTGTCACTTTCTCCTTTTGGACAACAGAAGAACCATTCCCTTCTCTGTTAGGAATAGATGGAGGCCAGCATATGGATTATTAATGTCATAATGGAAAAAACAACGTATTCCTTTAACCAAAGGCTCAGAGCAGAATAGTCTACGGAAAAAAGATGTAGGACAACCTTATTCCCATGTCTTTAAGTCTGTCCCAAATGTGAGGTGGCTACCGCAAAATCAGGTTACCACAAGAAGAAAGAGATCATCCGCTTAGTGTCAGTATTGGCCTTAGAAAGATGTGTATCTTTTTTCAGTCACAAGATTGGCATTTGGCTGAGTTGTTTGGAGAAATGTGTTTTTCTTTCTGTCCCTAGATTCTATCTTTGGGTAACGAAACTCTGAAGTAAAGGCTTGCCTATAGGCTTTTTAAAAAAAATTATTTTTCTCCTTGTTTTGTTTTGTTTCGTTTGCAGAAATTGAAGAGGGGAGTGATTTTCATTGCCATTCATCCTGGGACTAAGCTAGAAGAGCCCCATGTCTGATATATTGTCAAATAACCTTTTCTCATCCCCTTCCACTAGAATAGTAAACAGCAGCTTTCAAAAAGGGCAAGAGGTTTTCTCGATAGCACTTTGCTGAATGAACTTAAGCTCTTATCTGCAGATTCACAAGCTGTGTTCTTTCTTCCTAGTGTAGTCCTGACAGGTTCTTTTATGGCAACAAAGGACTGATATTTGAGGGATAAGTCATGAAATTCTGTTCCATCAAAACTAACTTTTAACTAACTGAGCATGCATGCATATGTTTGAATGCGGTTTAAATAACCTGAATGGGAGGTAGGAGTTATCTTGCTTGGTTTTCACAGAAGTAGAGCCGGCAAAGGCATGCTACTGATTGCGTTGGATCCATCTGCATGAATTTCTCCCAGTTTCATTTCTGATTTCAGTAATTGCATTTTTGTGCATTTCCACCGTTCCCGCTGGGTTTTTTTTGGGTTGTTGTTGTTCAGATTTTACATATTAGTTCCTTTCCCTTTTTGGTCTTTTGTCTGTCTGGTGCATGTCAAGTCAGTGAATAATTGCCATGCACGAGTTTGTAGCATTATTCCTAAAGCTTGTTTTTGTTTGAGACCAGTTTAGTTGGTGAGGGGGTGGGAAGTTGGTTGGTCCACTGTACTGAAATCCTAATATATAAGCAAACTTGTCCTCTATTGGCTCAGCCTCATGTTCATTGGGTGGGGGATGGGAAAGAGAAGAGTCCTGCTTCTTGCCGATCAGATCCAGGCTATGTTGGACAACCACCCCATCATGTTGACCCATTGCCATGTCCATCAAATATCTGGATAATTGTGTTAGAGCTAATGTGACCCCTTTTCATTTGCTTTAATTTGTGTTTATAAAGTACTTCCTTTCAGTTGGGCAACAAGTCTCTCACTGGCAACCATGCATGTAACTGCTGTTTTGAGGTTGATTAAAAAAAAAAAACACCTGTTTTTATACATTTGAAAACATGTACATTATTATTCTTCCAGCTGTTATGAAGCTAATGTGTCTCCTTTTTGTCCCCAAAATGGTGTGTAATATGCATATTGCTGACAGTATTGTTTCATTTATCCTCAAATCTTCATTCTGTTGTTCATAGTAATGTGAGGCCTTCTGTGCCAGTTTTCTTTCTGTGAATCCACTGGACTGATGAATCATCAAAAAGAACTCAAGCAAAACATTATTAGGGGTACTGTTAGTCTGTCAACTTGAACTGAGTCTTGTCAGTACTACCATTCTACCATATGGTGGTAGCTGCACCTTTCTAACATGATTTTGTGATGAAACAGCACAGGAAGAAGTCCAGCATAAAACATACCCAGTAGACCATAGACCTTTGAGCAAGCTTTGCTCAGTATTCTCCCACCCAATGGATCTTTTCTATAGATTCTCTGCCCTTTAGCTATTTGCTTGACAACCGGGAGGTATGAATTGGAGAGGCTGTATTATTAAGGAAGAGAGGATTCCACTTCATTTTGGAGAAACAGGTTTCCCAGGGGAGATACAAGACAAGCCTTTTTAAGTAAAACCTGGAATTAATTTGCCCAGAGGAAACAAAGATTTACTCTGCTCAGTTATGTTTTTTGCCCTTAACACTGGCCTTGGAGAAGAGTATCATTTATGTACCATTTCCCTAGCTGAAGTGGTTCAGCTAATAGCCAGCAAGCTTTAGCACATCTGAAGGCTTGCCACCAAACCAAGTGATGAATCCTGCATGAATGAATAAGGGGTGTGATCCATTGTCCCAAGTGCTCTTGTGTCAGGGTGGAAGTGAACCCCTTTCCCCCCCAAAAAAATGCTAACTAGGTTTGTATATGGCCTAGGCCTTTTTACATTTCCCTGGGAGTGCTGTTTTAGCTAGTTATAATATACAGAATAATTTTGAAAGAAAATTTGTACCTGCCATTATAACATAGATTTCGCCTGCAGACCATTTTGCAATGATACTACTTAAATAAACCCATCTGGCAGAAGTTTAGTGTACCTTATGTATTGGAAAATGAACCTATTTTCTAATTAACGGGATGCAGTAGAAATGAAGATTCATCTTAGTGACATGAAATAACATGCCAGATCACTTGATGAAAATAATGCCAGTGTGACTTTAAAAGGAGACATGTAGACATGAAATTCAGTAAACACGTCTTGCACAGAATTTCTTTTTCTAGAGTGATTTACTACTTCTTAATAGAATGAGTGTTGATGTCCCCACTGCCCATCGACTTTGAAAGCAAAAATGAATACACAAGTTGAGGCTGTGACCCTACTAGTTCTCTGTTCCTTATTTCAGTGCGGCGAGTATCTCCTCGATTTTCAATCCCTCCAAGCAACCATGAGGTGATGCCTGGAGGGAGTGTGAACCTCACATGTGTAGCAGTGGGGTCTCCAATGCCATATGTGAAGTGGATTGTTGGAGATGTAGAATTAACAAAAGAAGATGACATGCCAATGGGACGGAATGTTCTAGAACTGATCAATATTACACAATCAGCCAACTATACATGTGAAGCCATGTCCTCACTGGGAGTAATCCATGCAACAGCACAGATTACTGTCAAAGGTAAGAAATTCCAGATTATGTCCAAAGAAATTATGACAGATATGTACAGTTGCAGCTATCTTTTCCTAGATTCTATTCAGATTTTACATTCTTATTTTTTCCTTAGGGAGACTGGCCAAATAATGCTTTATATATATAATATAAATGTGGAATTAGAGAAGATTCTGTCCCAGATACCAGTAACATATCTCTTCTCATTTGGTTATCTAATTATTTTTTACTTCACCAAACAGATACACAAACATCAGAATGGAGAACAAATGTCAAACAAACAAATAAACCCACAGATTTTTTTCTGTATTAATTTCTCTGATGTAACTCTTTTCTTATTTGTACCTATATATTGATTTATTTATCTATGGTACTGCGATAAAATCAATATATAAAAGAATCACAGATCAAAATACTGGCCTTAGATTTTCTTATCTAGTAGTGCAGGAAGATTTGACTTTTTCTGCTAATGCTTGGAGTTATCATGGCCGGGATGCTGTAATATCCCATCACCCAAATGCACCTCTCACCAATTTTTGCATCCCATAAAAATGTTGTTCTTGTAATAGTAGTACAATGCAAGTACTATTGTCTTGGTGAATTGGCCCTGGACAAAAGTTCCTGAAGGGTACTCCAGCTGAAGAACCTTTTTTGCCTTTTGAAAGCTGTCTTGGATTCTTGTCTAAATTATGATTATTTAACCAGCCACCAACAACTTCTGTGAACACATTTATTAACATGATTACTATGTTTATCCTTTCATTAAAAGCACTCCAAGTAATATGTGGTAGTGGGTAATATAAAATGTATGTTTCAGTAAAATTATTTCTGCCTTTAAAGAAGAAGGTTAAGGAAATTTTTGAACCTCATTTATATTTTTATGCATTCTATCATTTGCATTAATAGTATGATTTTTTCCCCCACATATTTTCAGCTCTGCCAAAACCTCCAACAGAGCCATTGGTGACTGAAACAACAGCTACCAGTGTTACTCTCACCTGGGACTCTGGAAATGCAGACCCCATCTCCTATTATGTCATCCAATATAAGGCGAAATCTTTGGAGGGAATGTTCCAAGAAGTCGATGGTGTGGCCACCACCCGCTATAGTATTGGTGGCCTGAGCCCCTTCTCAGAATATGAGTTCCGCATTATTGCTGTAAACAACATTGGAAGGAGCCTTCCTAGTGAACTGGTTGAGGCGCGGACAGGAGAACAAGCTCCATCAAGCCCACCTCTCAAAGTGCAGGCACGGATGCTGAGTGCTAGCACAATGCTGGTCCAGTGGGAACAACCTGAAGAGCCTAATGGACTGATTCGAGGCTACCGGGTGTACTACACCACTGATCCCCATCTACCGCTCAGCATGTGGCAGAAGCACAACACTGATGACAGTCATCTCACCACTGTGGGCAGTTTGATAACTGAGACTACATATAGTATCCGTGTCTTGGCTTTCACCTCAGTAGGAGATGGCCCCCCTTCTGATGTTATTCAAGTCAAGACCCAGCAGGGTGGTAAGTACCGTACGTTTGGTATAAGCTCGCTTTCCCCCAATCTGATAAACCCTCAGGTGAGTTGAGATTGCATGATATAGAGTACTGGGAGTTGCAGTTTCAACACTTTCAGGGAGGAACAGATTGGAAAAAGCGAGAATTAAAATTTTCCCCTCCATGTCTTAATCTGCTCTTTCAGACACCTGAGGCAAAGATCATGATCATGGTATGGTTTAGACATGGGGTTTGTTCATTGAGGAGCAAGCTTATGCTTCTTAATTGAGATTGTAGAAAATAGTATCTTTTTCAGATTATAAATACCATGTTGTTTTATTATCATTGTATGTTTGTCAAGAATGGACATCTACTTAGCTAACAAGGTTAAAAAGAAAACTGTTGAACTTGGAACCTAAAAGAAAGGGAAAGTACTGAACAGAGTTATGAAAATGCTCTAAAGTTTTACAATAGTGATAAGACTCTAGTGTCTTGAAACTTCCTAAAGCTCCTCAAATCTACCCCCACTGACTCATATTTCATTGGTCCCTAGTTCCAGCCCAACCAGCAGATTTCCAAGCTGAGGCCGAGTCAGATACACGGATCATGTTGACTTGGCTACCAGCCTCTCAAGAGCGCATAACCAAGTATGAGCTGATATACTGGGAAGGAACAAATGGGATCCAGGTAAGAAACATAATAATTGGTTGTTATTCTGTAGTCTCCTATGGAAGTGAGGCAGGTTTTTCTATACTGCCAGTTAGATTCTTGTTGAAATATAGGTACATATAGGTACAAGATAATTGTTGAAAACAGCTTCTAAAAAACAAGGTGCCATGTAGTTGTAAACCTTTATACATATTTCTGCGGGAGAGGGAGAATCAAGCACTCCTGCAATCACTTGGATTCCTCGCCATAAGGAATAATTACTGAAAGCATTCCCTTGGTCATGAATTTGTAGATGAAGCTTCAGAGGTTGTCCATCTAGTCCTTATGATGATTAGCCATGATTTGGAAGTGAAAACTAGCCATAGTTTGTCTCATATATAGGCTGTTTTGCATTGAGAAATATTTTGGGATCTTCAGGATCTGAAAGTTCTTTTTATTTGTCAGTAAACTAATATCTGAAGTAATGGCTTTAATGGTTATGTGGGATAATATTAGAGTAAAGCTCTGTGTTCTCTATGCCTTAAAATTACTGGAATTCTGTAATACTGGATTTTGTGGTATGAGTTATACAAATGAAAACAAATGTGCCTCTGCCTGTTAGTTTCTGCATCTGATGGGATAAAGTGCTGAAGCCTAGCTGAAATATTCACTAGAAATTCTATTAGGTACCTTTCTGACTGAATTTTCTGTATCTTTCATATCTTTTCTTCACAATTTTATTCATTAACACTTAGAGGCAATGAAATAGTCTGGTTGCTCACTTGCTTGTGACCAACATTGTGACGTTTCAATGCTTATATAAGTCCTCGACTTACAACCACAATTGAGCCTGAAATTTCTGTTGCTAAATGAAACATTTGTTAAGTTAGTTTTGCCCCATTTTACAACCTTCCTTACCACAGTTGTTAAATGAATCACTATAGTGTTAACAAAACAGTTGTTAAGTGAATCTGGCTTCCCCATTGATTTTGCTTGTCATAAGGTCATAAATATGACCCCAGGACACTGAAAATGTCATAAATATGAGTCAGTTGCCAAGCATCTGGTCTTTCATCATATGACCATGGGGATGCTGCAGTGGTCGTAAGTGTGAAAAATGGTTGTAAGTCACATTTTTCAGTGCTGTTGTAACTTCAAATGCTCACTAAATGAATTGTTGTAAGTTAAGGACTACCTGTACAAAATTGTGGAATGCACAGTACTATCCAAGATCTCTTCTGGACACTACACCCAAGAGAGTAGTGCCGAATGTATTGGATTCCTATGGTGTATGTGTGTGTGTGTATAAAGTTTCTATATTACAATTGCTCAAACTCTGATTTAAAAGCTACTTAACGTAACAAAATGCTGGGTGGGAAAATTCATTCTTTTTGCTTTCCTGACATTTTACACTGACATGTTGCAACCACAGCATTTCTAATAGATATTTTGTTTCTGAAGAGCGCTTTGTTAGTGTCCTCAATATGAAGATCATGATTTTCCTACTGTTATGCAAATTTAGTAACTTGGGTTGTATCATTGACTTGATTAATCTGCAAGTATTGATGGGGAAAATAATTTAAGAACAAAAAAAATCATTAAAGGTTAGTTTTCCTTATTTCCCCTCCAAAATAAAAAGAAAACAACTCTTATCTTTTCTAGCATAAGTTGGAATTCGACCAGACTTCATCTTATCCAGTTGAAGGACTCAAGCCAGACACACTCTACAAATTTCAACTAGGAGCCCGGTCTGAGCAGGGACTAGGAGTCCTTACTCCAGTTTTGGAAGCTCGGACAGCACAGTCCAGTAAGTGTCTCTGTATGGCTATGGGAATGTAAGCAAGGGGAGATGCTGTTGCCACTGTGTGACTTAATGGGGAATTAGAACCATTGTCTAGAGAAATGAGGAGTGACAAACCAGCTATGGTTCTGAAGCAGGAGCCCATTTGACCAGGGTAAGTCTTGTTTCTCTTTTAGATCATACCTTTTCAACAGGTAGACTCACAGATTTACAGGGGAAAGCAAATAAACAGGATGTGTTCCCTGTCTCTGTGAGTTTTACTGCATCCTCTCCCACCCTCCATTCCGTTACGAACAAGATATCCAATCTCTGACCTTGTGCATGCATATCCCTGCTCTGCATGTGCTCATATCCCTTTGAGAAACAACCTTGCTCATATTTTCTCCACACATCGCAGGACATCCAGCTGTATGTGTGCTATACACATTGTGTTATTGCCGTTGCAAATTTCTATGAATTCACTCGGAAAAGAGCAATTCCAATCTCTATAAGTAGGGGAAATCATTAGCGCATTCTGCAGAGAATGAATGCTGAACTAAGTAGCAGGGTATGCCATGTTGCATGTTCCTACCAGGCAACAGTAAAATTAATCAGATGGCCAGATGAAAAGATGAATGACACTGGATTGCTTTTTATTCTCTTCTCAGCCCATGTGCTGGTGAAGTATAAGCTCAGTTCACTTATTGGCAGCTCAGAATGTAGCAAGTAAGCAGATTAAGGCTATCAAAAAGCTCTGAGAAAAGCTTGTTTTCACTGGTGATTTGAGAGCTTGCTTTTATGAAAACATTCAGGGTGGAAGTGAAGCACTTCTGTTTGTGCCATCTCTCAAGAGTTTTGTGACTCCACGGGGCAACAAACAATGGCAATAACAGCAGAGCTTTCCTTGTGCAGCCAATGCTTTCCCAAGTAGAATCAGCTCAGGGTGGAACTTGTTCCACTTGTGATTGAAATTACCTTTCATTTTCTCATTAGCAGCATATCACTTACAAGGACTCCAGCAGCCCTGATTGTGGAATCGTAGTGTCAAAGCAATGAATTAGATCAAATGAGACCCAAATGTAGATATTAGAAATATTAGTTATTGGAGAACATTTTGGATGGGGATATTTATAGAATTGGTAGCAGCTACTGAAGAAATACCTTGAATTGATGGGGACCAATTGGGTACTTTTCCAAACATTGTACTTAAATAAAAAGGACAGATCTCAGAAACAAAGAGTAATACAGATGTGAAATATGATAGATGTGAATTGTGATGCAAGGCTGCGTGTAACTGAACAATATATGATGCCTCTGCAGTTAGAGTGCAATATTTTGGCTTCTTAAGCCCATTTGCATTTTGAGACAGTAGTAGAGTACCGCATGATAGGTGCCATCACAAAAATATATAACAAGGTAGTCCATTCTCTAAAATAGCTGCTGTGATTGCTCCAACTTTATCACATAATTTATTTAAATCAAAATATGCAGCCACTCCTTTGAACTTACAGCTTTCCCAATTTAGGATCCACTTCCCCCCACTCTTTCTGTTACCCCACACTTCTATCACACATACCACTCTTGAACTATTCATGTGATTCCCTCCCTTATAGAATATCTCCAGATAATTTATACTCCCTCTTACATAACATATGTATTTAAAAACTCACATGCATATTTATAAACAGACGATGTTTCTTACTGTCTGTAGACTCCCGGCTTGGTTTTTCAAACCTATCAAAACACCATTCTTATCCTAGTCCTGGTGATTCCGTGAACTTTTTCAAAGTCCTCTTTTGCATGGCAGAGAAATTCAACTCTTTCTTCGGGTTCACTAGAGTCAATATCAGAATGAAGCACTGCCTGTTATTTTGTGCTTACCTTCCCAATACTGCTTCTGAGTTGATGTTGGGCATAGAAACATTATAGGGAATAAAAAGTGATTAGGCGTCTCAAGACTGTTTCATTTAAAAACACTTCCATCCACTTGCAAATTAAAATACATCCAGAATTAGCAGCAGAAAGAAATGTGTGTGACTCCCAGAGGAGCTATTTTGCCTACCCTGTAATAAGGGAGGATAATCCTGATGGTGTGTTATAAGATCCAAGTCTGCAGCTAAAGATTGCATGTTAAGTTGGCACTGAAGATAGAAATAGAGAAGAAGTCCCTGAACTTAGTTGATATTAATTTTTCTGAATAATGTTTATATCTCTGTGCCAAAACAGGAAGTAGGATGGACAAATTGCTGAAAAGCAGTAGCAAGATATTTCATAATTTTGAGGCAAGAAAACTCACAGGACTATAGTGTCAGTCATAAACTAAATTTAAAACAACTTAAAAAGTAAAATAATGAAAAATATATTTACCCCATTCTGCATCATTAACTCATCCACAGCTCTTCTTGTCCTTCCTTCTTTCTAATCATTAAGGATTTTCCAGTCCTGCTCTATATTGCAAATCCAAATATGTGAGATTTCTGTAATGATTAAATTATAAGGAAATCATTTCAGATATTCTAGTCAGTCTATACCAGCGGTGTCAAATTAATTTTCACCGAGGGCCACATCAGCGTAATGGTTGCCCTCAAAGGGCCACATGCAACTCTTAAGACAGTATAAATGTAACCAAATGTCCTAAAGACAATTGGAACTTTGCAGCTCTCGGGGGCCACATAAAATGACGTGGTGGGCCACATTTGGCCTGTGGGCCTTGAGTTTGACACCGGTCTACACATTCACTTTAATCACATTTAATATTACTACGGTGTCTATAGCAAACTGGGATTATATTAAAATGACATATATGCAGTAATGTCATGTTGAGGGTTGTTATTTGCACTTGTATCCCAACATCTGATACAACATACACACTTACACATACATGTACCAGATGCTTAAGCCAGTGGCCCATCAACCACTGTAAAACACTCATTATAGAAGGTCCTTCGGAATAGAGAACTGGTAGAGGAAGTAGATGTTTTATTCTTCTTCCAGTAGCTGATCCACAGGATTCAAGGTTATAAGTAAAGATTTGAATAATTAAACTATCAGGAATCTGGCAGGAGAAAAGCAATGGAATATTATGCACTTAAAACTAGGAGGTCATTTTGAGGAACTGGCATTACAAGCCCTTATACCAACTTCAGTTTAAGGCCTGGATCAAATGGAAAGCTAAAAGAAAATATCTAGAACTTAGACCTATGTAAATATTACAAGGAAAACTACTTGCCAAACATTCTCTTAATTCTGGATGTAGTTATGTTGCCCTTGTACAAAGTGATAACTGCTTCTAGCATTATGAGAATGATCTATTTGTTCAATCCTTTAAAAATACATTGGAATTACATTATTAAGGACATCATATCAGCATGAACTGCTGGCCTTTGAACATTGCAATGAACATTTAATCAAGGCATTGCAGATGTGATCATGTTTTGTCTGTATAAACATGGTGAATGTTGTGACACTGTGCATACTATCTGGATACATGTTGGTATATATTTTTATCTCATTCAGGTTTTTTTACGCTTCCATTGTTTAATTTTATTTTAACCTCTTCTAATGTTAATTTGCTGTTTGTGTATTAGCACTCTCACAGATGAGATTCTTATCCAGCCATTAGCTATCAGCAGTCAAAAGTAATTTTGTGCCTTATATGGTTCACTTACTGTATTTCGTTAAACATCTTTCATTTCTCTTTTTACTAATTGCCATGAATTTTGTCAAGTAGCATCTCCCAAAAATTGTGTCAATGAATCCCAATTTCCAAAATGTTTATGAGTAAAGTGTGGAAGGAACTGTTTAGCTGTTTGTACCCAGGGAAGCTGCATGTTTACTACCTGTTTCTTGGTACCTCATGTTTCTTTAGCTTTGACTTTTGTGATCTTGACTTTTTTTTCCTTTACTAGCCAAATCTTTAAGCAAATTGAGCTTGCAAGCCTGCTTTATCATTTTGAAATAATTTTATTTAACATGCATAACAAAAGAAACATCAAAAAGGAAATATCATAACTTGGAATCCCAGGACATCAAACATCATAAAAAAACCAGCCTACTGTGAACACAGATAATGAAATGAATGTTTGTCCATTTTACAGTGGAAAATACATATAGCAGAGAGTATCATTTGATCACATTCATGATTGTGGAGGATTTTTCTTTTTTTTCTTCTTTTTGTTGTATAAACAATAAGTAGTAGGATGTTTCAAAACGATTAGGAAAAAGTGCTTGCCAATTTGCACAGGCACAGCAGCCCTTGGTTATTTCTTATTTGTGTATTTGTATATGTGTTTGTTTTCAATAAATAATAGGTGCACAACTTTATTCAGAATTCCATGTGAGTTTGAATAAAAGATGATATTGCTTTCAGGAGTCCACTCTTTAAAGTTAATATAATTCTTAAAGAAGTGGCATCCTTTTTTAGTTTCAACAGCATCTTAGAAATCCAAGCAATTTTAATGTGGAGCAGAGAAATGCTATGCTTGTGTGGGACCTATAACCTCCCAATTGTCTTTGAAGCATTATAGTACAGCTCTAATAGCAATTAATATGTTCCAGAAAGCATAATAAATATTTGCATTTATTTTTCATCTAATAAAACAGAATTATCATGGTAGCATAGGTCCAGTGACAGGATCCCATATTTTTTGCAAGATTTGTTTTGTTGTTGTTTTTTCTGGCACCCACAACAAGTAAATAATTAGGAACAATGCACCTAAGGCCGAGCTGTAAATTCAGCTTTTATTTATGTTGAACAGGTTTTTTTAAAAGAAAAAAAATATACTCAATTTGTTTTTCTTTCCAGAAAGTTTCTACTGCTGGATATTTCACCAGTATAATTACACCTCACTGGTAGACTGGTGAAGAAATATTGTAGATAGCAGCCATTTTGAGAGGACTGGAGTATCAGAAATAAATCACTTTTGATGGAGTTGCACTTTGATATTTCAAACATTGATTTAAAACATTTCATCTCATATTGCTTCCTATAGTTCCTCAGTTTTCTAAAAATCTCTTTTATACTTCTTTACTCTCAAATACAGCAGTATGTTTTCAACAAAGCTATGATATTATCAGCTTTTGCCAATTATTAATACTAGCAGTTCAAAGGAGTTGAGTTTCATTATCTTTACCTGCCCTCTAATCATCAAAATTAGCCTAACCTCCCATGATTTGGGCCATAGCACACTATAAAATGGCATCTAAACCATTTGCTATTTGCCTGCTGTGTCATGTCTTTCATACCCACACACTGCTTAATCTTTTAATATGAAAACTGGGTCTTTTTGTGAGATTCCTAAGAGAATTTTATGATCATTTACTATATTATTTTAATTACTTTTTTACAGTGACAATACGAATAGTTACCCCAACATGACCAGCAGCGGTGAAATCCGGCTGACGTCACCACCGGCTCCGTGACGCGCGCGCGCATGCGTGGCCGAGCCGAGCTCCCTCGCAAATGCCTCCCGGGCATTTCCATA
>JAOYMU010000263.1:36821230-36842105 GCA_025802295.1 Psammodynastes pulverulentus | reverse complement strand
CTCCCGTCCTAGAGGAATAAAGGGACTGCAAAAATCTGCCATGCCACGTGTGAAGGCTTCAAATCATTAATGTCCCATAAGTGGGAAGAGCCTTGACCAAGATTAAAGGCCACCACAGATGAACAGCATCAAGAGAAGATTGAATCAGTCTCATTCCTGCCAAAACATTCTGAAGAGGCTTACCATTATTGTAAGAATGTTGGCCAACTCGCTTTTGAGTGTTTCTTCAGGTCAGTTATATGTGCCAAAACCTGGAAACTTCCTTAAAACTGTAGACGTGACAGTTGAATTTGATGGTGTGGATTAGCGGTATCTTAAGAAGAGTCACAACCAAAGAAATCCATACATAGCACTGTCTGGGAAAACAATTCTAAATGAGGTCATACAGTTACTGGCAGGAAAAGTCAAACCGAAGATTGCTGGTATGCCAGATAGCACACTTGACATCAGCCATATGGAAGAAACGACTTCAGTGATACATTTTGTAACAAAAACAGAAACTCGTGAACATTTCCCTGCAAATGATGACTATCAGTCTAGCATTTTTTTTTAGAATTTATTTGAGCAAGTGGGTATGACAATCATGTTTCTTAAAAATATAGAAAAATAGAGTATTGCAATAGAGAATGTGAGAGTTTAGGGCAACACTACTGGTGCCAACATGAATAGAAATAACAAGAGAGAGATACAGATTTGAGAGTTAAACCTTCAAGCTACTTTGTTCATTGTAGTTCTCATTCATTTAATTTCATGGTCGGTGATGATGCATTAATACCTAAGGCATCTGAGGCATCTGAATTTTAAAATGTAAAATGTGATATTTCTCGGCATCAACTCGTTAATGGAAATTTTCAAAGCCTGAAAGCACCCTTTCTGACACTAGAGGACCACATGATGATGAGAAGGTTCAGTGGAAGCAATAAAGCCTATCAAACATTGAACCGGGAAGATAAATGAGAGTACAACCTGATTGCTTATTAGAAAGTGTTGCGGGGGGGGGGGGAGAGGTATTCAAGGTGAAACTCATCAGTCATTTCCAGCCCGAAGGGAGGAGCCATTTATTAAGAAAAGTCTTACATTGTCACTTTTGAACACGATAACTTTCTTGGTAGTAGTACTATATTGTTTGCCACTAATGATTTTTTCCTTTTTTTCCCCCCTTTTCAGGAAAAATGCCACCAGTATTGGCCAGCAGAACGCTCTGCTCGGTACCAGTATTTTGTAGTGGATCCCATGGCTGAATATAACATGCCTCAATATATCCTTCGTGAGTTTAAGGTCACTGATGCTAGAGTGAGTATTAGACACCATATTCTGAATTCCCCAATGTCGTTTCCCTGGTACAGAAGGGCATTTATCATCAGGCATTGCTTTATTGTCCTAACTGCCGGTGACATTTTGGGATAAAATATACTGTAGCAAATATGTTCGGTCTTCCCAGGGACTAGTAAGCAACACTGTAAGATGAAAGCAGGGTGCAGTAACTTTATTCTTTTTTCCACAACTAGGATGGGCAATCAAGAACTATCCGGCAGTTCCAGTTCACTGACTGGCCGGAGCAAGGAGTACCAAAAACAGGTGAAGGCTTTATTGACTTCATTGGCCAAGTACATAAAACTAAGGAGCAGTTTGGCCAGGATGGGCCCATCACAGTACACTGCAGGTGAGTTTGGGCATTAAGCTACCTGTGAAAGTTCATTTAGGGATAGGCTAATGGCGAGATAAATAAGGTTGCCAGGAGAGCTAGAGAGCTTCTGATGTCACTGTTCTATACATAGAAGCATTTTAAGAATAAAGACAAGCAAATTGGTTTTAAGCATAAAAGTCTAGCATGGCATTTGAACTGCAGCTGTTTAGAATGCAGGAGGTTTTGTGTGAAGTTTCTGGGATGTCAATCCTTTGGATGCAACCTAAGCTGGGATTGTTAATTCACTTACTCTTTTCCTTGTACATAGTGCGGGGGTCGGACGCACAGGGGTGTTCATCACATTGAGTATTGTACTGGAGCGTATGCGCTATGAAGGTGTAGTTGACATGTTCCAGACAGTGAAGACCCTGAGAACACAGCGACCAGCCATGGTGCAGACCGAGGTAAAGCTAAGTGCAATGCTATTTCCTGCCTTAAAATGGAAGTGGGTGAAAAATTCATTAGATGAAAGTGGAATGAAGCTCTTGCCTTCCAATACGAGAAAGCTGATTCTGAAAATAGGATAGTCTACTTACCTGCTAATTGACTGTTATTGGCCTTGTTTTTGTTTCCATAATGATATATATATGTTATATGGAACATGAAATTTAGAATATAGATAGGAAGGTTAGTTTAAAAAAATGTTTCAATAAAACATTTGTAGTCTATTTTTTAAGCATATAAGAGGCACAATAAGAGAAAACAGCTGATTTGGCCAGTTATTCAGGTACTGGATAGAAGAAAGTTCTTGGAACACTATGTGAATAGTCCCCACTTTTTTCTGGCTGAAGACCTGCCAACTGGTCTTTGAATAATACACTGGAAAATAGGACAAATAGATAATTGGATTTTACTAATTTCAAAGTTAATTATATAATGCAGTTATTTTTCAATCAAGTAGGTAATAGTTCCTATTATTCTAAAACTACAATTATGTAATAGAGGGCAATATGCCACCCAAAGTCCACTAGAGTTGGATTTAAATTTAAATAAATAAATAAATAAAATACCCAAAATTTTCAGGGAATCACATGATGCAGGAGTCTTTACCAGATAGTGCACGCTTCAAAGTAAGTTTCTTCATATTCTGCACAAGACTGAAAAAAGATGTTGCTTTTGTAAGAGGTTAATTAACTTAATGAATTCATTCTTTAAAGAATCACCATCTTTTTCTTAATCTTGTGTTTGAAAAAAGGGTACTTTAATAAATAGCAAAACATTCTTTCCAAGTCCCTTTTGAAGCATTCACAAATCCCAAACTGACTTTTTAACCTGAAAAGGCTGAGACAAGAAATACAAACGGAATTAAAAAAAAAAAAAAATCTCTAGCAGGTATTTACAAGGGATCAAGCAGCCCTCTGTAAGTTCATCTTGAAAGGCAACATGAATACCATTGCATTGTGAATAATTTAATGATATTCAATCAGCCTGCCAGGCCTAAAGGACAGCTGGATCCCCAGAAACCGGTCAAGTGCTTTTCCCTTTACAGGACAACAGCACTTTACAGAAACAGCACTTTACAGAACCCAGTATTTAGTCCAGAAAGACTAAACTGTTTTTGTAAGACAGTTTGTATGATCTACACACCTTATTCCCAACTGCTACTCTTGATATTGTCTGTCAAGACAATCTTTCCTTTTCAATGGGTTGGATGGGAGAGAATAGATCTTCCAGGCTGTATGCTATACCTCTAACAACTGTGTGCCAAAAAAAGTACTGTAATTTAGTAGTAAACAAATTGAAATGTGAGATGATTAAGTATAAACCCAGCCACAAATTCTGCATAGTTGAGTTTTCTATATAATCAAAGCAACCAGTTGCTTGCTATTAAACTTGCGGATTCTACTGGGAATTAGCTCCCACCATAGTCTTATCACTTGGCACTTTGAAGTGTGATATGTAAAAAGATGAATCTGATATTTCTTTTCATTTGGTATAAGATCTAGCATCTGCTTGGTACGAGCTAATCACCTCATGTATTTTAGTTAGTTAGCTAGTTAGCTAGTTAGCTAGCTAGCTACAGGGCTTATATGGCCACCTGTCTCATACAATGACTCTAGGTGACTTACAGAAATCCATAGAACATAGTTAAAACATAATTTCCCCCCAGGCACAAGACCAAACATCCTTAAGCTCAACCTTCTCATCCTGGCCCAATGCTTGCAGGAAGAGACAGGTCTTCACCATCCTCCTGAATGCCAAAAGATATGGGGTTCTTCTCAATCTCCAGTGGGAGGTTGTTCCAAAGAATTAGGGTGGCCACCAAAGAGGTATGCTTCCAAGGTCCATCAGATGACAACCCACAATTCCTAAACTAGTACGATGGGCAGGTACCCTTAGGGAGAGACAGTTCCACCTGTGCCATGTAGGGCTTTAAAGCTGATAAACAACTTGTACCCAGAAAGCAACTGGAAACCTGTGCAGCTCACACAGTATGATGTTACTGGAGTGAACCACGGAATACCCAAAATTGCACTTCGTTCTGGACTAGCTGCAGCTTCTGGATGGTCTTCAAGGCCAACCCCATATAAGCACATTGCAGTAATCCAAATGGAAGGTGACCGAGGCATGGGTGACTGTGAGCAAGGCCTCCCAGTCTAGAAATGGATATAATTGTATCAGGATGAGGTGCAGAGCAAGGCCTGTAGTGTGAACTGCAGAGTAAGACCTCCTAATCTTAATGTCTGAACTATGATGTCATAGAACAGTTGATAGCTACCTTTACAACTTAGCACTGATTTTTATTTTTCTCCCTTTTCCAGGACCAGTATCAGCTGTGTTATAGGGCTGCTCTGGAGTATCTTGGCAGCTTTGATCACTATGCAACGTAACTAATGCTTTCAACAAGTTGCAGCAGGAATGTCTAAGTGCAGAGACGGGTTCTTCCCAGCCAGCCGCCCATTTGTTAGTCCTTCTGTGCAGATGCTGCTGTTGCGGCAACAGCCTCCCCATGACCAACCAGTTTTGACCACAGTATTTAGGTACATTGCCACCATGCTAAAAATGGGACCATCTTCTAACATTTCCAAGCACCAGATGGTTTTACGTTAATACCTACACTCCTTTTCCTCCTCCTCCCTCCACCACCCCTGATAACATTTCATGGTGAGGGTCACTAGGTGGAAGGGACAGAATTTTTTATATATGTAAAATAGTTAACTAGCCTTTTATATCTTTTCTTTTTTAAAAAATTCTTTTGCAAGTCTTAATGTTTTGCTCAAGCAAAACAGGAGAATAGAGGTGGTGGGGTTTGACTTTTCCTTTGCTTTCCCCTCCCCCCCCTTTATGTTGTCTCAGCCATAGTGGCTCTGCCCATTTTCGGGCACTCCCAGGTTAATATTAGCACCTGGCTCATAGCTCTGGGATCCTCCAACTCCCTCTTCAGTCCTTTGTAGAATATTCATTTCCACAGAGTTGGAGCCAACCTAATGATTACTTCTGAAGTTGTTTTTTTTTCTCATAGGCTTGTCTGTCAGATGGGGCTCTAGCAGCTAGATCAGGTGCTTGATCCTATTGATATGTGTCCAGTGACCTCATGTATTTCAACAGATTCCATGTAAACTTTCTAATGGAAAGAGAGACCCACTGCCCTCAGAGCTTGTCTTGTTGAGATGGGAGGAAATGTGGCATTGTTGCCACACAGTCAAGTTCTAAAAAGGGACCTCCTCACCATAACATTCCTTTATTTAGCCCTTTTTGTGCCAATGGCATCCTGAAGTATGGTTACATAGAAAATGTGGCCAACAAAGAGCATCAGAGTATTTTCCAAGGTAAAAGAGCACAACTCTGGAAGGCCAGCCTTCCTGCACAAACAGCTCCCGAATGGGGGTGCCTTGGTTATAGGAGGGGGGAGAAGGATTGGGGGGTTTTCAAGTAAGGAAATCACTTCTTAGAGGCTGGGTTTGGGTCTAAATCTTGCTATCCTGTAAACATTTAAAAGTCATTAGAATGCTGTTATTTTCAACAATGTAAAGATGGTTTAATTAACCAATGTGGCAAGACTACTGGAATTAATTTAATGGTACTATATATTATTCCTCTTTATTAACTTACACTTGCACTAAAGGCAGGAAGATTACAGCCTTCTCCCAGGTGCATAGCTCTAAAAAAATAAAGGTGGTGGAAAAGTCTCTAACTGTATTATCCAATGTATCCAAACTGCATTGAAATCAACAATCCTGGGTGGTGATGTTGGAGAGAACATTCATTTTTACCTTGTGATAGCATAGTGCTGTAGGGGTCACTGTTGTATACAGTCTGTTTTCTATTTGTTAATAAAGTTCTACAGCATCATTGCATAATTCTTGATGTTAATAAATTTGAATAATCAGGTTTCCTACATATTTGTTATGCTGTCTTTTATTTGGAAATAAGTAAAAAGGTAAAACTCTCAGGAAGGAGCTCTCCAAAACTGTAGTTGTGGGAGAATTAATTGGGCTTGTTCTTACAGTACAAAGAGGAATTGGAGCAAAAAAGAAGAGATGCATTCTTGTTGATTGGGCTGTTTCCAGAAAAAAATATCCTTTGTCTCTCCTAGGCAAAATCCTTTACATATCTATTAACCTACCGCTGGGTTGTTAATCAGTACACTTAAATGCACAGAATCCATGCACAGATGAGGAACTTTTTCAATAAAACCTAATCTAAGAAAGTGAGCTAAATACAGAAGAGTTGGGACATTCAAATACAAGAATCCATTGACACTGCAAAAATACTGATTTGAAACAGATTTGCTATGCTTGCAAGATTTCTAAAAAAGCTACTTAATGATTTTGAGACTTGAGTAGTTAAGTACTTAATTTCCTTATTGTTATATTTATGTAGCTGCCCTAGATTTGCTTTAGCAGGCTGATGTACTTTAAATACATTTTTCTTCTCCATTAGCATTCATAATTACTAGTGCCAACTTCAATCAGAACTCATAATCCTGAAATTTATGAAATAAATCTATATTGTTTAGATTCTGAGCATTTACAGAATTTATTTTTCTGATCCCGGTATATCCATGATTAGCCCTCTCCCCCCAGTCCCCAAATCTAGAATAAAGTTATAAAGATTAGCGGCTCCTGAATCCTAAGGTTAGGTTTAACTTTCAAAATTACAAAACTACTGAGAATCAGATTACCACCAGAAATATCACCTGCACTATAAAAGATGAGCTGCATTCATCCTTTGGAATTTGCTTCCTAGGGAAGAACTATTTGATGCTGCCTTTGATCTCTTTTCAAGGCCTCTATCTTTAATATGCTAGAATCTACCATTTCTCTTGGTTCAAAGACCACACAAGTCTTTACACAGCTTGTCAAGTGTTACCTACCAAAAGTGGGTGGGGCTGAAATTGTCTCTACCCACTCAGGACAAAAAGAATGCCTGGTCTAAATCAATGATTTTGATCTGACTTTTGAAGTTCCCTTTTGTTTTGATTTGCTGTTTTGTAAATAATTCTGAGAAGTTGTATCCTTTAAAACAGCATATAAATGTTTGAGTTTTTTTAAACCAAAGGGAGAAATTTAATTTTCATCATTTGATTTTTCAAGCAGCTTTGTGTCCTAACAGTATTTCAGCAATATTTCCTTATTTCCTTTCTAGTAAACTATCTTAACAGATCCAGCTCACTGTGATCAAATTTCCCCCCCCCCCCCAAAAATAGCCATATTTCTTTCACCATTGTTGTTGGTTTTTTTGGTTCAATTTATATTTTTGTTTGTATCCCACTTTTATATTTTCCCAGGTTTCTGAGTAAAGAGATTAAAACTAAAAATGTTATTTCAAGAGAAATAGTGTTTTGAATCAGTTATAATGACAACAAATCTAGCACAGAGGTGTTAAACTGGCGGCCCAAGGGCCAGATGTGTCATGCATAGGCCACGCCCATCCCAGCTCTGCAAATGGAAAAAGCGTTCCACAGCGTCACCTGATGCAGCAAGTTTGACATCCGTGTTCTAGCATCTTGAAGGCTAGCAACATTTTCACAAAACTATTTTGTGAATCATAATCCCCTTCATCAGACAAAGTCTTGTGAATAAATGAGCACTGCATAGACATAGAGTTAAGGTGAGTGAAAGAGAAATGGAGAATGGTGAGGGGAAAAATGAAAAAGGTTTCCATGCACAAAATCAGCATGACAGAGATTCCTATTTAATAGTTAACATCTCTTTGATCTGTGGAGAAATTGCATCAAAACTATTAATTCCAGCTCACTTGTTTTATGACAAAATTAATCCCCACCATTTCTCTAGATTTGCTATTGAAATTTGAGGTAAAGTGGCCTAATAACTTTTGAAATGTTCTCCCAATAGCTTTGGGCTATTGCCTTTCTTTTTTGTCCCTTCCTTTTGCATAAATATTGAGTATTTATGGGCAAAAGACAACGTATGTTGGAGAATGAGCAAGTATTTATGTCTCTGAAAGTGTGAGTAGCTTTATTTGGTCCTATATACTGACAAGTATCGATCTAAAGGAAGGACTGGCATTTGGTTCAGCCACAAGGTTTGGGTGTCATACCTGTATAAATGTGGCATGTGATATTTTCATTTGCTAATAGCTGTTTAAAAGCAAAGACTCCATAAGAAAGGAATAGCAACAACTGTGCAAGTATGTAATCTCTCACAGGACTATACTGATTGCATCTGATTAAATAGACCATGCTACAAAGTTTAGGCAAAAATAAATTGATTAATTTATGAAGTGTCACAAAACGCTTTGGTCATTGTTGCAGGAATACATAAATAAGCTATTTCTCTGAAAACTAATTACAACCGGGTTTTTTTCTTTATTCTTTTACTATAATTTACATTGGAGCTTCTTCACTTGACACAGAATGTTTGCATAGGAGGTTTTCAATGGAAAACATCACTTTTCTGTTGGATCAAGGCTGCCACCAAGATGGAGGCTATGTTGTGGGAGCCTATCCTCAACTATTAGTAAGCAGAATATTTCAGAGCCAGAGAAAGCAGAGTGCGTGTTTAAGCCCTTTGTAAAAGCCCATCTTTTTTAAAAAGATGGATGACTTATTATCTAGCATAATTTTTACCCAGGTCAATACACAACCACACTGCATACATGATAATGGAAGTATGCTGAAGAAACAAAACGCCTTGCAGATCAGTTTTCCACTCTGTACAATGTAAAATAAGATGCCATAGTTGTGCAGTATTTTAGGCTTCACTTCAAAAAAGTGTTTCAGTATCTCAGCATCTGTTTACAGCTTTTTGAAGCAACCGCATCTTTTTCCAGAACCAATGATCTCCCTTTTGCACCAATGCAAAAGAAGAGGCGGCTCTGTTAAAGAGTCTGAAACTAAGGCATCATTTTGGGGTAGACCAGGAAATGTTGCACGGCGCTATCAAATGCCAAGCAATATAAACAGTGAGCAATGACTTCACTAGTAGCCAGCAGCATTGTATTTGTTATGCCTGCTGTTTTATTTATAGAACTGGCAGTGGCAGAACTGTCAACAATAATGGCATCAGGTTCTTGACATGATTCTTGTAGCTTGTGGGTCTGTTGATAAAATATTTGTCTTCATCTAGATACAGAAGTTATTTTTTTTGGGGGGGGGTGTCCTCAAAAGGTAAAAAGCAAATAGCAAAGTGTCACTCACTGTCTACCAGGCTATAGTCCAAGATTTCATAAGGTCAACTGAATTTTATATATTCAGCATTTGCTATTTAGAATACCCTCTTTCTTGCTTTCAAGTTGTCCAGTACGTTAGTAGTGCAAAATGAATAAAAGTTACCTCCCTGGTTTTCCTGCTAAGCCCCATCAATAAAGGAGAAACCAATGCTACTTTTTGGGAAGAAATAAATAAGGAACAGTCAACTGCATATGACTTTAGAAGTTTCTATTTTAGACCATTATTAAATAGCCACAATAAATGATTAGCATGCTTTATTTGAAATTTAATGTACACTAGATATAAAAAGGGATTTCCTGTTAATTTTGGTCCTGTTCTTATGAGCACCATATTGAGGTATGAAACGAGGTGGCTGCATTTGGCGTAATGTCCACTCCATTACTTCTGCAATGATGAAGATTTGGGTCATGTATTATTGTGCCAATGCCAGTAAGATGTATTTTCAAACCTCTATACAGCTTTCATTGTACTAATTATAAAATTGTATCTACTGATTGCCATACAGTTTTAATGGTATTGAACTCTAGGCACACCCAGCAATGATTATTCCTAATGATTTTATTTATAACTAAATAAGACCCTTTACCCACCTGGAAACTCTAACCAATGCTCTAGAAAAAGCATGAGAATGCTACAAAGGGATTCCTACAAGAAAATGAGCTTCATGTTTTCATTGCTTTTCTTAAAGTACCTAAACCTAACCGTAAGGCTTGAGATATCTATACCATACATACACTACACAGTTGAATTATTTGTAAATTAATGCTGCGATGGTTCTACAATGGATAAGAATTCTAGTTGTGTGCTCCTTGCACATTCCTCTCATCCTAGTAATGATACAATAGTTCATTTGGAAATTCAAATGATGCCTGACAACTTACCCTCTTGCTTACTAAAATAGCAGACGAAAGGTCAAATATGTGTACTGGGAGTTTCATTTGGGCTTCTTCCACAAATAGTAGAAGCTAGCAACTATAATTCAGAAATGCACTGCACGAAAAGATGAACCATCCTCCTAAACTAGAAAAGTTTTGAAACTGGTCCCTGAACAAAGCATGGGACATGGGTGATGCTAGAACATGCAAAGTGATAGCATCCCTCTTTGACAATCTCTAAAGTTTGGAAAGAAGAATTTAGCCATATTCAGCTATTCCAGGAACTGAGGGGAACAAAGATTCTCATTTACTGGTGGTATGAGGAATGGACCTACCTACCAGAAGGGTTTCATCCCTTTTAATTTTCCAGAGGTTCCCCACTATCTAGTTCTGTCAGCAGGCCTAGGAACTCTGGGGATTGGTGAAATATTGAGATGGTCCTCTCTAATTAACATCTTTGTCCAATCACTTTTTTATTCTATTTTAATTCTGTGCTTTTTTATTATTTTAAAGTTTTTGATATTAATATCAGTTTTACCTATTGTTTTGAATTTTGCTGTATGCTACTCAAAGTCATTTGATTGTGAGATAGGCAGCTCTATAAATACAACAAATGAATAAATAGCTTATAGATATAGCACTTAAGACTTATATACAGTTTCATAGTGCTTTACAGCAGTGCCCCACAACCTTTTTATTGCCTCGGACCGGTAAACGTTTGATAATTTTTCAGCGGCCCACTTCCTCTGTGCACTTACCTCACGGCAGCTTCTCTTCAATCCCCGCGTCTCCGACCTCGAGTCCTCAGTCCTTCGCGGCGCCTCCTCGGCCAATGGCGTGGGGTTTGCCTTTCAGCCAATCAGGAGTCGGAAGGACCCACAATGAAATTATTTAAAGTTCCTCGGGCGGCCCGGTACCGTTTGGGGAACACTGCTTTACGGCACCTTCCAAGGAGAGGAGTTTCCCATTGTTATAGCATTCTGCAAAGCCGTTAGAACCTGTTTTTTCCAGAGGGCTTTTGCCATCAATCTGATACTTAGGTTTGTGCATAGATATTGTTTTCTTTTATTATTGTTATTATTATAAAGACTATAAACTATCTAGAATCCAAATGAATTGCGATAATACATACAGTTCACATATAAAATAACACTCGTATCTTTTAAAAATCATTTGACAGCTAAACTAAAGCAATAGTCACAAAGCCATGTGAATGCGTGAAATTTCATATACTGTATCATAGATGAAATCTAAAGAAAAAGTGGAGATGAGCAGTTGTGGATCACTAAACTGCTGAGGGAAGGACAGGATTTTATCCTTTTGTTTCTGCCCATCTTTTGTGCTAATCTGCACCAGAATTTCCACAGCCTTTGCTACTGGAAGAAAATTTCCCATTTCCATATGATTATTTCAGTAACAGCCAAAGCCTTCACTGTTTCCTTTGTAAAGGCAGCCCTTTAATTTAGAACTACTGCAGCCTCATCTATTGCTGTTCAATTTTCTACAACTCCTACCACAATGGTGGGTCTTTGACCTCTCCTCTTCCCTTTCACTGTAGACTTTTAGTTCACTAACTGGGCCACTTTATTTTTTTTCACAGCACATAAGAAACATGCCCTTTGTTCTGTGAAATATTTGCAGTAATTTCAGTAGTATGGGGTTTAGGGGGAATGACCTCAAACAGAATGAGCTAATTTTGTACCCCATTAGGATAGAGGATTATTTTTATTCAGGCTGTAGAAATGCTGCAGCCCATTAAAGGCTCGTACACAGAGTGGCGTCCAAAACAATCAACTAGCTTGTGAATCCAATCAACTCTACCCCATTTTTTTTTTAGAAAAACATAAAATAAAAGAGATCGTTGTAACATGCTAATTAAACACTCAATGGACAAATAAAAATGAGGCCCAAACAGTGATAGCTAATATACCAGTCACACATGATTTCCTGGTTGAATACTGAAGCAACCAAGAGCCAAATAAACATCTCTGACTGCTTGCTGTGCTAATATACACACACCCATTAAATATAGGGTACCTGTTGGGGGCAGCAGTGGAACAAGCAGTAGTCTCATAAAAGACCAAAGAGAAGGAGATTGATACATGTTATGCAACTCAAGTGGTTTCATTATATTACTTCTTCTCTCCACAAGTTTTACACAAGCATAATCCAACGAGCTTGCATTTTTGGGCAAAGAAGGATGCCATTTTGAAGACTTGTCAAAGCAAAAGCTGACGCTGTATATACCAAAAAAAAAGTGTGAATTCTGCTGTTCTCTGCATTTCTGCAGTAAGTTCCTACTGATTTCAAGAAGAAAACTTAAATGATAGCATTTGCATACAGTAAACAACCATTCAGCATATTAGAAATATAATTAATAAATAGGTAAATGTAGTCAGGAATGCTGACTGGTGGTTTTGAGCATACAATTGCAGCCTGGAGGATCTCATTAACAGATGAAGTTTCTGAACTATTTGCAATTACTTAATTATATTCCCATATGAGTAAAAGCACTTAAGCACAGTGCTACGATGCTCCTGGGAAGTAATTCCTGTCCTTTATGAGAAAAAATGGCTTTTGAGTCTGAACTGGATATTCCTCCTGTTCAATCAAGAAAGGCACCAAATCCAGCTGAGGCTCCCTTGCTGAAGAAACAGGAAGAAAACCCAACCATTGCTAATTCCTTCTCCTGTGTACCCCTTTCTTGTTGCTACACCAGAAAATCTCCCAAGCAGGCTCTTCATAAACCCAGAAGGCTGCACAGGAAGCCAACCTCCAGTTCAAGCAAAGTAGTGCTAAATACAATAATAAAATCCCACCAAACAATAGTGAGAAGCAGTAGCAGCAGTGAATACATCAATTTTAATTTTTAATAAATGTAAGTATTGATAAGTATATATTGATAAATATTTACATATAAATATGTCATACAAAGCCATAAAAACAAAAGTTCTTTCGCAGTCTTCCGTAATTTTTAAAAGGGTTTCTGAGAGGAAAAAAAGGTTAAGAAACACAGCTCTAAAAAAATCCTAAAGTCAGAAAATTTAAACTGAATCCCATAAACCATGTTTTACAAGAAAAGTTAGTTTAAATTTACAAATTTATAGGGTCCTTATTACAGTATACATTTTAAATAATTCCTTCAGATTTCTTAGTTTACCAAAACAGTAGACCATGTGTTAGGTTCAGATGTACCAGTAGCTCCTACTATATATAGTTTATAGCAATAGCTATAAAATTAAAGGAATATATAGAAGGATGTTTTATTTCCCTGTCACCCACAGAAAACAATGCTTTTAATGTAACAATGTAACAATGCTACAATGCTTTTAATTCAATACTCTTAAAATACATGGATTATCCATGCTGCATTTTTTTTGCAGTAACAAAGAGATATAATTTATATCTTGGCTTCCCTTAAAGAAAATCCATGAGACTAGCATTAGAATCTCATTTTCTCCTCAAAACATTACCATAAAATACATTGGACAAGTTACTATCTCTTAGTCCAATTTATTTTATGGTAATTCTGAATGTTATGACTGAATAGAATTTAGTATGGGCTTCCTCATCAAAATCTGACAATTACACCATCTTGACAGAATGAATATAGAACCATCAAACTTTAGAATGTTGACAATTTTTTAGCGAAAAGAATAATCTGATCAAAATCTGAAAGCATTAATCGATTAATGTCAATTTATTTCACTTTGTATTTAATATGATGTTAAGTGAAACTGACATTGTCATTCTTATATGAGCAATAGCCACTTTAATAGGTTAATATTTTATTTAAAATTTCATTCATATTTTAAACAATCTGATATTCCTGGTCAGCAAAATGTATTGCACTTCAACAGTTCCATATAAATTCGCAGGTAGTCCTCAATGCACAACTGGTTGCCTAGCAACAATTCTGCTGAAAATCAGATACTTCAAGTTTGGCAAAAATGCATCATAACAAACAATGGGTTTGCTTAATGGCTGTGGCATTTTCTCAACATCCACAACATTTCCACTTCTGACCACCATGTTTGCTTGATAACCGCTGCAAAAGAATATTGTAAAATTGGGTCTGTCCTGGGACCAATCTGTTTTATGACCATTACAGCTTACAACTGCAATGGGCAGGGTCCATTAAGTTTGTAATTCAAGAATTTATCTGCATGGTGCAATTTTATATACTACAAAAGAGAACATGTACCTGAAGAAATTTAACTGTTGAATCTAGACTTGGATCTAGGTCTCTCCACTCTTAGTCCACCATTATCTGTTAAAATGCTAGCTTCTGATTCTAATTGTACTTTCTAAGAAAATCTGCTGGATAATAAAGTGGGAAATTGCCACAACCCCAGATATGAGCCATTTAAAACTGTTTAACAATTCTATTTGTGTCAGAGTTTTATCAAGACAGTGTACAATTCCCTTCTTCAGTTTTTCCTAGAACTGAAGGCTAAAAAAGAATGAACTTCTATGTGAGCTTCTATAGTTAAGAGGGGTGTCCTTAGCACTGGCCCAACCTCTTTACTAATATAGCACAACAACTTTAAATGGTAGAAATCTCTTCTTGCTAATTCAGGAAAGCTGACAACACTTCAACAACTTACACATATTCATTAAAAACTTAAAGCAATGTTGTCAGGATATGAATCACACATTACCTACTGTAAACTATGATAATGTAAATCATGATTTGCTTATGAAACCTAAAAAGAACTCTTTAAGCTTTAAATCATGATTTATTTAAACATACTGGCTGGGTTCACATATCACATTAAGCCACAAATAAGTCAATTACATTATGATTGAATACAACATGTAAAAATACCGTACTTATTGTAAACCATGGCATCTGGTTTAGCATATTATGTGATTCCAGCCAGCTATGACTTAGCAAACTATTTACTGTATAATGAAACAATAGTGTAATATACAAGCCTTGTTTGTATCAATAAAGTCAGATTTACAAAAGCAACAGGAAACATTAAATTTCTTGAAGCAATCTTAAATTTCCCTGGTGTGCAGTTATATAGTTTTATAACTTGGGAATCTCTATATTCTGCCATTACCTTCCTCAGAGACAAGTAATGTTATGCCCAAGGGTAACAAGGTCCCTGCAGAGACTTCTTTAGATATCTGCCAAGTTCACTTCCTTCCTTCCTTTTTTAAAAATTGAAAATAAATGGAAAGCTGGCATTGTATCATAATCTTTATTTATAAAAATGTTTCCAGGCCTTACATATTCCCTGTGGAAATTTCTAGCAAATACTTGCCTACCTATTCAGGAAAAACATTAGAACGCTAAGAACATTTAGAGAGGGGCTACCTCTAACATTTAGAGGCAAGAAACCATCTCATGTTTGCCTTCTACAAAACTAAGCTTTCTTATCAGCCATACCTTGAAAACTATTTTATAAAAGTACATATGAAAATAAGATCACTTCCAATTGATAAAACAGTGTCAGGAAAACATTAGAATGTTTATAGAAAAAAATAATGAATAGAAATGGTGGAAGACAGAATTGGTGATTGGAAATGAAAAATACAGGCTTATCAGCATTAGGAGAGGTATTATCTGGGGTGACTCATTATTATCCTTATTGTCATTACTATGAGTCTATTTCAAGTGATTTTGAAGAAAACAAATATTGGCTGCTAAACAGCAAAAAAAGCTAATGAAATCTCACACTTGCTTTATATGGATAATCTGAAGCTTTATGGAAAAATCAAATTCCAGTCATTAATAAAAACCATAACAATTTTACCACAAATTTAGCAATAGAATTTGGCCTAGAAGAATGTGCTGTAGTAGCAATAAATTGGGGTCAAATCACAAACAATAATGAAATTGAAATGCCAGATAATGAAAGCATCAGAAGCTATCAGAATTAAGCCTAAAGGTATCTGGGCATTTGATAGTTGGATAACATCAAGCATTGACAAGTAAAAAACGTGATTAGTGAATACATCCAAAGAGTGAGAAACACCATCAAAATCATTAATATCTTGGCCAAATATATAGTACATTTCTGGAATTATTACTGGACACATGCGGAAGTGAACAGTTTGGACCAAAACCAAGACAGTTAAGATAGAAAAGATATATATCTTTTGTCTCCCTTAGAAGAGACAATAGAAAGATAAGAAAAAAAATCAGAACACATATATTCTAGCAACCAACACCCAGATAAGGAAATGTTAACATCAGACAATATCCTAATTAAAGAACTATCAAGGAGAAAACCACATCTCCACCAATACTGGCAGGGTAAACTACTGTATATAAGTAGGAAGCAAACCCCTCCCTCACTAGCACTGATGATATTAGCTATTTGTGTAATGTAATATATCCAAACAAACAACCAATCTCATAGAGCACCAAAAACACCATACATTGTGTGTTTGTCTGTGTGTGTGTAGATGATAGACATGATAATAAACAGATAAGAGATGGAATTGATGGAGATGAAGATAGAGATATATAATGTGGGTATATAGTATTACATAAACTATATACTGTAACAGGGGTCTCTAACTCCTGGTCTGCTATTCATTGGCATCCAGGCCACTCAAGCTGCGGTCAAAAGTGGAAAGTTGCATTTGTTCAAGTGGTATGAGCGCATGTGAAACCATCCCCTCCCCTCCACTGCTGCCGCAACAGGTCCTCAGAGCTAAAAAGGTTGGGGACTGCTGCTGTATATAATACAGTATGTGTAAGTATATGTGTATACATAAATATTATGACATTAAACAGTTAAGTTGTAGAAACCAAATAAAGATGCTGAAGGAGTCTGAACCATTCTAAGTATTCCAAATTAAGAAATTAACATATTCAGTATCAACACATTCAGTATCATCCCTCACGTACTTCTCCAAATATAATTAGAAGAATTTTAGTAACCCAGACCAAGTGAGAAAATGCACACAATTCTAGATCTGAAAACTCAAGTTATAATACTCTTTATATTTAAGAAGCCAATAGGCTGGAAATCCTGAAAAGGTGCTTCGGTTCCTCCCCTCGTCTTTATCATATATATACATTAATTTTCAACCTTATCATCCAGAAACCACAAACTGTTGAGGGAATATTTGTGGATATAACCAAGGTAAGCAAAAACCCTACATATGCCCAAAATGGAGCTCAAAACTTCATCTGCCTAAAACCATCTACCACCAGAGATTATTTTTAATGCCATTTGCATCCTACAAGTGAGCTATGACTTTCTGCCATGTTCATGGATTCAGATTCGAATTACCTCAACCCCTCCTCTGCTGGATATAAGAAAAAATGGTCTTTGTTAAAAAGAGGGACAGAAAAAAAAAATGGAGCGATGAGAGGCTGGATATGCTACAGGCTTTCAATGATTCCCAGCAGCCATTGATCACCACTGAGAATTTCCAAGGAGCTGGAAAAGTCCAAGAAGTTGGAAGCCTTCTATTTCTCTGGGAATGGGTAAATTCTTACAGAAATACAGAATACCTAGAGCAAGGAACCTGTTTGCTAGGTTTTAAATTTATATTTTGACATTGTAATAAGTCTTATTTTCTTCATATCTCTACACGTTATAATAATTATTGCTTAATTTTAGATCGTGTAATTACATGATGTTTTTTTTTAATTAAACCTGACAGGAATCTATAATATTTTTAACTCTCTCCAGTCTCTTTAGAGATTTGGACAAAGTTTTTTTTTATTTCAATATATGGCTTTTTTCTCTTCTAATTTCCAAGCTACTATATTCCTGTATTCTGTAGAGCTCTGTAATCTTTTCCTTTCATGCTAAATAAAATTTCAGAGTGAAAAAGAATATTTTGTCTTTTTAAAATGTGGTTTTGTCCTAAATTGACATTGGTCTATCTCCCAAATGAAAGATTAGGAGGTAAGGAAAACAAGGGCTGAATCCTTTAGTCATCATATCACTACACTGCATGGTCAAAGAGGAAGTATTTCTGCAATTGTTTTACCTTTTAATCGTCAAAAAGACAGGTCAGGATGTGAAAGCCCTTTTTCACCCTAATACAGACACAGATACAAACAGAGAGCAGATAGGTCATATCAACAGAAACAACTAAACCCACTATCCCAAAGCAGGGGAAGGGATTAGAATGGGAAGATCCAGAGAGCTTTTGAGTGAGGGGCTTTGACACTTCCTGACACTTTGGAAGCCTTGGCATTGCTAGAGAGACTATGGGAGAACATGAAATTGAAAATGCATTCCTCCTCACACTTCTTTTTCCGGTAGTCCTTGACTTGCTACAAGGGCACTGAAAAAAATAACAGAACTATTTTCACACTTATTACCATTGCAGCATCCCCATGGTCATATGATTAAAATTCAAATGCTTGGCAATTGGTTCATATTTATGATCGTTGCAGCGTCCAGGGACATGTGATCATTTTTTGTGACCTTCTGACTAGCAAAGTCAATGGGGAAGCCAGATTCACTTTACAATGGTGTTATTAACTTAACAACTCTAGTGATTAATTTAACAATTTGCAAGGAAGGTTATAAAATGGGGCAAAATTCAGTTAACAAATGTCTCAGCGCTAGAAATTTTGGGTTCAATTGTGGTCATAAGTCAAAGACTATCTGTACTTTGCTCAGGACTGAAATTAATGGCTTAAAAAGAGACTTTATTCTACCACCGTTGCTCATGTGCTCCATTTCAAATCTACACTTCCCATCTATTTTAAAATGGTTAAGCAATACTGATCAATATATTTGATCTAGATAAAATAAACAAATATGCATGGGTGCATGAATAGTAAAACAGAATTCGAAGAATTAAAACTCAAACTATGGAATTTATCACAGTAGTAAATAATAGTAAAGTAAATAGTAACAGAGCTTTGAAGAGATCTGAACTTTATGGACAAAATGTGATTCACGGTGCTCAAGGGCATGCCTAAAATTGAGCACAGAAGTAGCCACATTAGCTTAAGGTAAGCCTCAGCTGGTTTAAGGTGAGCCATGTGCATGCCTATTCATGTTCGGAATTGCATGTTATCTTTCAATTCCAAATCTCCCACTGTCCTAATAGTAAGTAAAGATTCATAAATCCTTAGTTGTATAACTTTTAAAAGGCAGCATGTATTCAACATGTATATACAGATGACTAGTAGAAACACTTGGCTTGCATGCACACCGGGTGGCTGCTATTCGGTCCTGGCGCTCCCGTGCATGTGAAAACCAGCTGGCCAGCTTGCCAAAATCCAGAAGAACAACGGATGATGGCTTGCGTGCCTGGCGGACATGGCTCTGCGTGCCACTTCTGGCACACATGGCATAGGTTCACCATCACGGGTATAGTGTAATACTAATGCAGTATCGGGTTTTCAATTCAATTGTATAGAATGTGAAGGATGTGTGTTTTTGTTTTATTTTTATAGTTTTCTTATGTATGATATACACTGAAGATGGGATTTAATTTCATTGTACAAGGTGCAATGACAATAAAGTAAACTAAACTACCGGTAAATTAATTCTTTCTTCCAGTCTCTTAAGTTATCAAGAATCACCTTGTGGCGAGATGGGTGGCAATCAATTTAATGAATGAATGAATGAATGAATGAATGAATGAGGTAGCGTAACTTTCTTATGTTTCCAGTTCTCCTTGTAAGTAGGATATCTACTTTCTAAATTTCACTTTCCAAAGAGGATTTTTGGAGTTCCTGTGAACTTTAGAACTTATTGAAGAAAGTTTCCTAATGGAAATCAATTGTTTTACAACCAAGAATAAAACATAAGGTTTAATCTCTTCAAATTTTAGTTTCTGATACTAATTTTCTGTTTTAAGGGAAATAAATTGTTCACATTAAAGTCATCCCCATTCAGGTAAGGCAGCATTTTGCCACCTACAGATTGGTTTGTGGTATCTTCTGATTCCATCAAGATACTAGGAGAAACATTAACTCCATTACTTTCCAGTTCCTTTGTGTTTACATTTAGCATATTCTCATAAATAACACAAATAAATAATTTAATAATTATAGATGAAATCATGAAGTTCATTGCCTTGTGGCTTAAGACACTTATAAATAACATAAACTATAACTAAAATAAAGTATTTTTGAATCTTGAAAATAGAGTGTTTTCTCTGCCTAATATGCAATTTCTTTTTAAAATTGAGTAAACTGGATGATTGCGTTCCTTTCAGTGGTTTCTTGATTGATCTAGTTCAGTAGTCTATCTCTTTCTGGAGTACAGTTGATAAACCTGTGATTTTCTAGACGCTACTGGACTCTCACTCTAGCTCTCAGCTGCTATATGTTGTAGTTCAGCAAAATCCAGAATGCTACATATTTCTCATCCTTGTTTAGGCAGATCCAAAAACTACTTGCAGCCAAAGAAAAACCATTACAATATCACAAAACTACAAAAAAAGCTATTCCCCTTGGGCTATCCTTATATATGAATAGGAAGTCTTTAGTCAGACAGTAATTTTGCTCCAAAACGTAAAGCTATTAGGTAGAAAAAAATAACAGGATGCTGAAGAAGCCAGCTGGAAGTGGAATTTCAGTACCATTAAACACAATTCATTAAGGAAGAAGCTTGTTTCAGAAGCATGTTTCATACCAATTTTTCTTCTTATCATTACACAGCTCATGACCATGCTCATAGCTCCGTCTAAAGCAGTGCTTCTCAGATAGTGGGGCGCGCCCCCCCCCGGGGGCGC
>JAOYMU010000263.1:36635618-36646445 GCA_025802295.1 Psammodynastes pulverulentus | reverse complement strand
ATGGTGTGTGTGTGTGTGTATGTATATATATATATATATACACACACACACACACACACACACACACATACATGTACATATATATGTGTGTGTGTGTGTGTGTGTATTTCTGCTATTTATGGTAATATGAATGACAGCTACACATTGGGTATCTAGGTGTTTATAAAATCTAGATTTTATACATATAAAATAAACACCTACATGACCAATGTACAGCTATCATTCGTATTACCATAAATAGCAGAAAGAGTGAAATTAGCAAAAAATAACAGCCATCCTTTATTCAAAGTTTGAATACTTGGTTCTTTTTTCTGCATTTGAAATGATCCTTTGATTAGAATCCATTATTTTATCTTCATTGAAACAATCCTAATGACATAATTCTCATATTAGTTCATCTGGTGCCTGCCAGATATGATCAATTTCATGCTTCCCAAATTCCCAACCAGGATGTATTAACCTATTTTGCTTAATATTAGGCATAATTGATAACCAACATGCTGTTTGTTGCAGATTGTGTATTATACATGCAGTTGTTCATTTTAAGGAGCAGTTGCTGAAGGGTTACATGCAGTTCATAAGGAAGTGAGATTTTGTGGTAGCCATAATCCTATATTCTCACTTTGCTCAGAATATTCTTCTCATCAGTTGTGTCACTTCCTCCATTCACAGCAGAAGAAGTGATTAAAGGGTTAAAAGACCCAGCCCTCCTACACCAAATTTGTTTACAGTACAACTCCTGCTGAGGATTAGAAACAGCTTAGAAGGTAATAAAAGGAAAGGCTTCAAGGCTGTTCCAATGCACTTAAATGAAAGAAACTCTTTTCCAAAATTATTTCAAAATGGGATTCTTGGCAAAGAAGATAGATAGAAATAGCTATCTTCTGGAGCTTATGTCACAACCCTTTTCATTGGATGGGATCTTGCATTTAATGTTTTTGTACCTGACCTGCAGTTTGTTTGTCTTAATACAGGCAGTAATACTACAAGTGAACCTTATTATTTGCAGAGGTTATATTCCAGAGTTCCATTTGTAGAAAATATTCAATGTAACTTTTAAATAAATTAAATCTTGGCCACTCAAAGTTGTATTGTTTTTTCACTTATGACAATAAAGTACCAGTCCATAAACAAAAAGTGAACACATATCAGTCATACAAAATTGTAAATCTGGAGTGCCTTGCTAGGATTCAATACTGACTCCTATACACGATAACTCTGTAATTCATGTTTGTGGTGATAAATTCCAGTTTTTCAAATATATTCTTCAAAAGCACATTTTCACCTTTACAACAGCTGTTAAATAATAGATTAACAGTTATATGAATATTAAAGGGGGGAAGGGTATAGGTTTCCCTGTCTAGTTGTGTCCAACTCAAGGGCACGGTGCTCATCTTCGTTTCTTGGCTGAGGGAGCCAGCATTGTCTGAAGACATTTGCATGGTCATGTGGCCAGCATGGCTATGCACCAAAGGTGCATGGAACACTGTTACCTTCCTACCAAAGTGGTACCTATTTATCTACTTGCATTTGCATGCTTTCAAAACTACTAGGTGGGCAGGAACTGCAAGTTGCAAGTTCAACAGACATTTTAATTGAATTATTTACATCAGTGATTATGCCTTTGTCATAAAATATTTTAATTAATATTTAACCAATTTGTTTAAATATACTTATAGAAATGCCTTTAAGTAAATATATTCATACTGAGGCAGTAATAACTTTCCATATAATTTTTAATAATCGGTATTTTAACATGTATTTTAATTTGTGGGGTTTTTTTAAATGTCAAATTTAAAGCCGCAAGTGAAGGTAATAATATTTGGAATAACTGTTCTCAAATTCTTAAAATTATTCAGAAAACAGGTAAAACTCAGCTATAGTACACATTTTCATTGCAGCCTTAGAACCTGTGTGGAACAGATGAATTTACAGCAATTAATCCAATAGCCTCTTCAATTTCTTGAACTGTTGGACAGCCTCAGTAAGTTTTTGTATATAAAATGCATAATTAACAATAAAACATAATATATCATCATAAGTTAACAGCAGTTTATGTTCAGTTCCAGCCGTAGCTACATTTAAAATACCATCAGTTTATTCAATGGGACAGGTCAGTAATTCCATTGTCAAGTTAAAGAAGAGATATTCCCAAGCACCACAAAATATATTAAGAAAAATATCAATTTGTAGTAAACCTAGTAGAAGGCGTAGAATACCTCACATTAATGTAGTTAATGAAAACTTTAACAAATCTGTATATAGACAAACCTCTTTCAGAACTTTCCAATGTAGTACATCAGTATCTCTCTGCTATGCTACTGGTTGTAGAATTTCGTACTATTTAACTAAACTTTTATTTATTTTATTTAACAATCTAACGTTACCAGGTCCTTGATGACTTTTTAGAAATCTACATCACATGGGTTGAATAGTTTGTGGTAATATTTTTTATAGTTTATGAACTAATGTAATAGTTAATTCACATTTAACAAAGAAATCGGATGCTAATTTGAAGAAAGAACGCAATAACATAGACTTCTAAGCAGGAGATTATTTAGAGAAGCTTAATTATTAAATTCCAGTAGCACTGGAGCAATATCCATCCACTCATATAAATCAATATGTTTCTTGTACCAGTCTATGGAATAGCCATCTGGACCAAGAATGCTTCCTGTTTCATGGATTTAATAATATGCCCTTATTTCTTAGAAAGAGAATGATGCAGTTGAGTAGACAGCCCGATAATTCATTATCTTAGTTTACATTTGACTCTGGAATCTAGAATAAAATGGAAAGCATGTTTGTTTATTTATTCTATTTCTTAACTGCCCATTTCCCCATTTATGAAATATGGAATTACAAGTTGAATCTTCGTTGTCTCTGTCAGTAGAAATAATACCACTTGATTGCAGTTGTTTCATTGTAAGAAATTTATAATCTATCAAATAATACAGTCTGCCATTTTTGCCTTGTAAAATTTAATAAATATTCTGCATCAAATGCATAAAGACTACTGAGATCCTGTATAAAGTCCATAAGAGTTGTTTGTTTAAGTGCTATATTTAAATATTTGTTCTTAAAACACAACCAACAGTCAGCCATTATAGAATACTACCATTTGGCAGCCTATTTGTCTCCCTGTAAGATGGTCTCAGTTGTGACTTAGAAAACTCCAGGAACCTTGTCTTGATAATTTCAAAATTCTCACAGAAGACATTTTAAATTACTGTGCTGAGAACATCATATTTGACATGACAATTATAGAACTGCTCAAATAGGTTATTTCAGCTGTATTTGATTATTTATTGATATTCCACCTTTATTATTTTCAATAACTCAAGGAGGTGAACATATATTCCTTCCTCCTCCTATTTTTCCCACAACAATAACTCTGTAAGGTGAGATGGGTTGAGAGAGAGAGACACTAGCTTAATAAAAGCCAGCTTTCATACCTAAGGTAAAAATACTTAGGCACCAGGCTGGTTCCTAGCCTGGTGCCTTAACCACTAGACCAGGGGTGTCAAACTCGCAGCCCATGGACCAGATGTGTCACATGCTGGCCCTACCCCCGCCCAGGTTAGTGAAGGGGGGAAAGTCCCGATATGTCACGTGACGACACCGTGATGACGCGAGTTTGGCACCCCAGCACTAGACTAAACTGGCTATACTCTCTTAGCACATATTCCAATCATGTTTTTTAACTGTTCGATGACTTAGATGTTTTCTCCAGTAATACTGCAGTAATTTCTAGTATTTGAAGTAGTTTAGGTTGGAAGTTCTTTCCCCCTTTATGTAAGTGACTCAGCCTTAAAATTGTCTCTGTTATAGGAGACTTAAGTCTTCATGAATTAGATAGATTTCTGAATTCTCTGAGGAATTTTTCAGCTGATATAGCCATGATTTTGACGAATCCCTGATCTCATTAGGGAATAATGATAAGAAATGTACTTTTGAAAGAATAACTTTGAAGTACTTTATATCTCATTATAAATGCTCATTTGTTACAATATTTATTTGAACACTGTACTTCTAATTAACACATTTGCAATTCTATGAAAAACTTTGATTCAATTGTAACACTGTAAACAGTATAAACAGCAACTTAGCAGCAACTTCTATATTGTAAAAAAGAAATGCAAAAATAGTATGAAGGAATGAGAATGACTCTAGGAATTCCTTTGTGTAACGTAATTAAAAATAGTGTGCCTGATATCTTTAAATGAGTATTTTTCTCAAGTTTTGTTAGTAGTAATAATTGGGAAGTATCAAGTTGCTAAAGGAATTTGTTGCTTCTTCCCTTGTTTAATTGAAAACTCCCCAAATAACATGATTTTAACAGGGTTTAATTATTCTTGCCTTTTTTATACTGCTTTAAATTTTTAATTCTGACATTTTAAATTCTTATACTGTATACTGTTTCATATTTTGAGGTTTTATTATACACTGCCCAGAGTCCCTCTTTAAGTGGGATGGTAGTTCAGGAATGTGAAATATAAATAAAAAAAATAAAAAAAATTATTTTGCCAATATTAATATTTTCTACATGCAACATATAATCACATATCTTGCCTCCAAAGAGTACACCATTTATAGTGTAAATGAATGGCAATATCAGCCTGTTCTGATTTTTGCTTTATTTACTGCTTACTGCTTTATTGGCAGTAACAATCCTCAATAATTTGAGTGTGATGCCTTTGCAATTTTTGCTGTGGTGGAGTCCTGACATTGATTTTTGCTACACAAAAATTTGAACTCTAGTATAAATACAATTCACAATTTTTCTCTTATTTCCCGGAAGGCTGAATTCTGCTCCTGTGAAAGGCTTTGAAAAAGATGTTGGTGGCAAGACAACAATGCGGATAACATATCCAGAAGGAGCTATCCAGAAACCGGAGCAGTATGAGAAGGATTCCCTGTTTGTACTGGCAGGATTCAAGTGGCAGGATTTCAAGTGGCTGAAGTACATTGTTTATAAGGAAAAAGTGGTAAGATAAGGTGTTTTTTCTTTCTCCTCAGATTTTTCAGTGTTATTCACTTATAATTACAACATTGAGGTCCAAATAAATGAAATGATTAAATATATGTGATTACAGTGACCACAAAAGCTGCAGCTTGCATCAGAACTTGCTTATATATATAAGGACAGAATTTGTATTATGACATCACCTCATATGTGCTGTTACTTTGATATAATCTCAGTTTTTTTAAATAGAACTTGGTTATCAACTTAGTATTTATGCTTCTTGCAAATTCCAATTCTATGGAATTGCACCTGTCTTAACAGTAGATCTTGAGTTCTTCCCCAAATAATCTGGGTGTTAGAGTTTATTAAATTCAATTGAAGTTGTTTATAAAAAAAAATAAAAGCTGGAATGGCAACACATAACAAATAATGGATAACAATACTGTGAAAAGAGCAACTTTCTGCAAACTGCCTGCTGGTAAAAGTCAGTAATGAGGTTGATAAATGAATACAATAGCCATGAGTAATAAATTCAGACTAAAGACTGGATGATACATTTGGGGACTGACTAGATCAAGATGTGTCTTGCATCCTAAGCAATATAGTTTTTAGAAACCATATGTAAATAGATTTTTATAGAGGTTTTTTATTTGTACTTGAATATAAAATGATGAAACTATTTTAATTTATGCTCTCAACTTTGTAGGTTATTTTTGTTCTTACTTGCAAGTTACATCCTGTTCTTTGTCAATTATTTGAAACATATACAATGCTCTGTTAGTAGAGCATGTTTTGTTAGCTTAATAGCAAATGCAGGGGACAACTGTGCTTTTAGTTGGGAATTATCGTCCTTTTTGCATCTATTTTATTAGGATATATCCAGCAGAAATATATTTCAGAAATATAGATCCTGCCAAGATTAGCTCGGTTTATGCAAACAAGTTATTTAGTTGGTTGATTCAAAGATAATTCCTTGCTTCAGAAAAAAGATTTCATCTGCAAATTCTCCTTCAACACCTGCTTTGTGTTGGCCAAGAAGCCAAGCAAGGGCAAATGTTTATTATTTACATATTAGTAATTTCCAGGTTTTTCCCTCTTACTTGAATATACCCAATTATACCAATAATCTGCCCAAACGTGAATTTATAGAGGAAGTGCTGCTGGCATCAAGGTATAGTCTTCACTAGTGGAAGTCTGATGTTGAGTAAACACTTGCCTGAAAGTGCAGCCATGTTAAAAACCTGCTTGTTGCACAGGCATCTGTAAGTCACATGGTGCAGGAAAGACATTGAAGATCAAGTTCACTTGTATTTCATCAAGGGAATGAGAATATATGTGCTTCCTTGCCCTCTCAATCTATATGTGCATCAGTTTGGTGACCAATGTATTTTGGGGTATGAATCAGGGCTTTTTTTCGGCACCAAAAGGTGCCGGAACGCACGCCCCCCCCCCGTCGCGTTAAAAAAACCCGGAAGTAATAGCATGCGATTGGTTGAGACGCATCACGTGACGCGGACTCTAAAAAGGTGCCGGAACGCAGTACTGTCGAGTTCCGGCCGAAAAAAAGCCCAGGTATGAATAATTATTGATCAAAGTTGCATAGCTTAGGAAAGAAAACAAGGCATAAAGTTAGTCAAAATACTCCTTCTAGACATCCCTTAGTGGAAGAAGGTGTGAGAGAATTTCCCCATTTTATATAGTACAGGAGATTAGTCATGATTTGTATTTGAAATGTGAGATACGAAGTGGTTGTGTGAACACAAATTGCATATTTATTGGAGGAAAATATTGCTGTCTCCATATTTCTTACTTCTGCTTATATAATTTTTGGAGGGATTATTGGCCGAGCTTACTTTAGATTCATAGAGACCTTTCAGTATCGTGATAGTAAATTTTGTAAAGAGGTGGACTACAGTATAATGCAATGTGAAGTAGTAACTAATCGTTCCTTGTTAAATAGCTTATTGTGGCCTCTGGTACTTCCTCATTAACTATTGTTTGTCATCACACATCTGAATTCCCTACTACCATTAGACAAAAGCTACACAAAAACATGCACTTTCACCCTGAAAGCCGATGCACAGTCCAAATAAGTTAAAACTAATCCATCTTGCACCAAAGAGGAAATGGGTTCTCTAGATGCTGAAGAATGAGTCACAATCACGAGGGGAAAGCAAAGGGAGAGGCAGAAAGCAGATCTGTCAAGCCGACTACTTCCAGAAGGTATTAATACACATAGGGACTAGAACATAAATTTCCCTTTACTTCACCTCCTTTTTCTTGTTTTCGTTAGCTAATTTTGCCAGATACATCTAGAAGCATTACAATATATGTCAAGAAACATTCTTGGAGGACCGCCCCCCCCCCCAAAAGGCTTATTTCATCCTCCGGCAATCTGCCTCTCTATATACTACTAAAACAGTTGTACTGTTTGATATTTTGAAACCTTCAAGTGTGTAATCTACTGTTAGGTGTAATGTGAATTATAGGGTAACAGTTTTTGAATCAACATACTTCAAATGGCTGACTTGAAGAATCCATTCAAAATCTGGCAACTATGACTCCTACGGGAAAGAAATTTGGCAAAGTTGTGGCCTTTTCAGCTCCACTGCACCATTCAACTACAGTTCCCCAAAACCCATAGGTCCTGTGGTGCAAGGGAAAGGGGGAGGAGTGTATCCCTACCCTCTTACCCACCACTCTCTGGCCCCTCCACCTCCTCAGCTGGTGCCAAGGTCTAACAGATGAACAGGGATTGTCTGCTTCAGAATCAAGGCTGAATTTTAAAATACAGGTAATGCCCGACTTACAACCACAATTGAGCCCAAAATTTATGTTGTTAAGTGAGGCATTTTTAAGCAAGCTTCCCCCCATTTTATGATCTTTCTTGACACAGTTGTTAAGTGAATCTTGGAAACTGTCATAAATATGGAGCAGTTGCCAAGCACCCAAATTTTGATCACATGACCATGGGGATGCTACAACAGTTGTAAGTGTGAAAAAGGGTCATCAGTTACTTTTTTCAGTACCAATTTTTTGAGTTGTCACTGAACAAATATTTGTAAGTCAAGGACTACCTGTATCTCAATAGCAGTGGGCAATAAGGGATGGAAAGAAGGGAGCAATTTGGATGCCTGCTGGTGGGGCTGAGTGGGGGGTGTCAGCAGTTGACAGGTAAGCTCTCTTTTTCCCTGAAAGGAAGGGGCCCTTGGGCACACACTGGGATGGTGGGTAAGTGTGCAGTTTACTTCATGGTCATTACCTCCCTTTGTTCCCTCTCTTCCCAGCAAGGTGACAAGTAGTTCCCCAGTTGGAACTGCCAAGGAGAATGAGTGATTTCCGATGCTCCCTGCCAGCTTCCCATAAGCAACGTCAATGGGGAAGCTATCAGGAAGTCAGAGGTTGTTATATCACACTGCCTTTTTGCCTATCTATAGTCATTGTATTTGCTCTATTTGCTCTTATTCTTTACTCTATTTCTGAAAGAATGACCCCACAACTCACGGGTATTAAGTATACTACTAAAATTTTTGTGTCTCTTTGATATTTTGTAATTGTCAGTTGGGTGAGGTAATACATCACAGAGCAATAAATCTGAAATCAATTTACCTCAAATGGACTAACTTACCAAATGCATCCAAAATTCAGAACTCATGACTTACAGGAGTTTCAAAATTTGGCAAATGTGTGGTTGTTTCTGCATCTAATTTCTACACTTGGATGGAGTTGTAAGTTGCATGATGTAAGGGTAGTATATCCCTGTCCTCTTTCCCACCTCCTGTGGCTCCTGTACCTAGTCAGTTGGCAGCAAAAACTGACCAAGTGAGTAGCCATTGGCTGCTCTGGAACCAAGGCTGAAATTTGTAATCTGTTAGTGATGGTGACTGGTGAGGGAAGAATGAAGGAATAACTTCGATGCCTACTGGCAAAGTAGGGCTGGCTGAGGGCACAGACAGTGAGGTGAGCCACTTTCCTCCCTAGAGGGAGAAGTCCCTTGGGGTCATGACAGAGTGGCGGAAGATGCAATTTTCCTTGTGGTCTCTATTTCCCTTGATTCTCCTTCCCTACAGCAAAGTGGCAGACAGTTCCACAGGCAAAGGAAGAGGCTTTATCAGGGCTCTCTTAAGAGGAGGTGAAACAGCATAAGCCTTTACTGCATGCGGAAAGAGGAAGGATGGGGGTTCAACTGGGATGCCTGCTGGTAAGGCAGGGCTGACTGGTTCTGCTGGTGACAGATGAACCGCCGTCTCCCCTTGGGGAAAACTGGAATGGCAAATAGGGGTGTTGTGAAAAATTCAAAGTACACCTAGAAATATATATGTAATTGAAAATTATAACTTCTACAATGAAACTGCAGGCAATCCGCGTATGTTTCTGGGGAATTTCCTATACAGGTAAATTCTTGAATCAGATTACAGGTAGTTCTCGACTTCTGACTACAATTGGGATCAGATCTCAATCTTTGAAAGCAACATGGTCATTACCAATACATCACAAGACTGTTTCATCCAATAACCACAATCCTGGCACTCCCAGTTCTGGTCATTAAGCAATCTTCTGAGTCATTAAGAGAATGGAGGAAAGAAGATGATATCCTTTGGCAAGTAGCTCTTTCGGGGCAAATGGACTGCCTGTCAGAGAGTTTCAGCCCTCCCTCTTTCAGCCAGCCCCCCGGAGACAAAAGGAAGTCATCTCAGCAAGCAATAATATTATGCAACTTTCCCAACTAGCTTTCCCACTGATCTTCTAAGGAAGTCAGCAGAGAAGATTGCAAATGGTGATTATATAATTGTGGGTTGCTTGGCAGTCAGTTGTAAGTGTGAACAGATCAGGACCACGTGTTGGAAATACTTTACAGATTGTAAAGCACCCTTTCTGAGGTTTTCTTAACTTTGGACCATTGTTAAACAAATGTCCGTAAGTTTAGGAGTACATGTACGGTAGTTGCATTTCAAAAAGGTTTGTATCTCCTATCACAAATGACCATGAGTTTTCTTATCTTAAGCTATGTATGCAGCTTTAGTTTCTAGTCTGTAGTCTACTCTTAATCTTCAAACAAGAACATCTGTAGTATGTGGTCAAAAAAATCAAGATTGCAGCCATGACAGTGCAGAAGTGATCCAAAGCTTTTTTCTCTGAAACTCAAAAAATTAGTTATTGCACATCAAAAAAACATCATGCTTAACAGCCAAATTCATAGTTTGCTTTGACTGATACCTAAATATTGTCTAAAATATCAAGGGCATAAATTGTGCAAAAGCTTCATGAAAAAATGGCACTTTATTGTTTACCACAATAAAAAATATGCTGTATATCCATGCTGATCATTGACAATTTTAAACATGTTTTTACTTCATAAATCTATATCATATTTGTGTAAATATAACATATTTCATATATCAGTAATAGGAATTATCAGAAGTTGTGGATGATTTACGGTATATTGACCACAGTACCCTACAAATAGGCAAACTCATGCTTATTGAAACTATAGATTTTTGCAGATAACTCAGTGCTTGCTTTTTGTTTTTCCCATTTCTGAAACCAGTATTGTGGTTTTAATATGTTTTTGAGAAATATCTATACATGTATGTATACATGTATAAGATCTACTGGGTGGTGGCATAGATGGGGATTGAATGTTGGTTTTGAAGAAGATATATGCAGAGTTCCCTTTCAAATAAAAATCTAGGTCATGATAAACATGCAAAAAATATATTTACTGTAAAATATCAAAATAGATAAGATATCACAAGCAGAAATTCAATATGGAGTACTTTCAGTTACAGGCAGTGGTGGGATTCAAATAATTTAACAACCGGTTCTCTGCCCTAATGACCAGCTGGGTAGGCGTGGCTGGG
>JAOYMU010000263.1:36602290-36612872 GCA_025802295.1 Psammodynastes pulverulentus | reverse complement strand
AAAGGCAAATGAGTTACTTATGGTTAGCAAATAGAGCAGTGTTTCTCATTCTTGCCAAGTTTAAGATAGGTGGACTTCAGAGGTGGTATTCAGCAGGTTCTGATCAGTTCTGGAGAACCGGTAACGGAAATTTTGAGTAATTCAGAGAACCAGTAGTAATCTTCCCCCAGGAGTGGGGGGGGGAATGGGGATTTTACAATATCCTTCCCTTGTCACGCCCACCAAGCTATGCCCACCAAACCATGCCCACCAAGCCACACCCACAGAACCGGTAGTAATAAAAATGTGAAGCCCACCATTAGTGGACTTCCACTCCAAGAATATCTTACGCTGGCTGAGGAATTCTGGGAGTTGAAGTCCACAAGTCTTAAAGTTGCCAAGTTTGGGGACCCCTGCACTAAGATATCGCTGAGGTGAATCGTAATACAGTACAGTACAGTTCTAGACTAAGATTGCTAAACATTGTTATTTAAACCAATGAGATTTTAGTCACAACTAATCTGTAAAATCGATTACACAGGGCACCACATATTTCACTAGCTTGCAGGAGACCCTTATATGAAAGAGGAGGGAAGTTCCATGTTTTGACAGATGACAAGATTGGCAGGTTGGTTGAAATAGCTCACCTGGTTTCCTTCTCACTTAAGGTCACCTTCTCTGTAAGGTAATCGAATAGCTCCCCTTTCTTCATTCTGTTTAGGGGGGAAAATTAGACATGTAGAATATGTTAAAAATGAAGAAAGGTATAAAAATAGAATAGGGACCCACAATACAACACTTCTGCTTCTGTCATGGATGTAGCTGTCTATCCCAGTGTTTCTTGATCTTATCAACTTTAAAATGTGTAGACTTCAACTCCTCCAGTGGATTTCAACTTCAACATGCTGGCTGGGGAATTCTGGGAGTTGAAGTCCACACAGTTTAATGTTGCCAAGGTTGAGAAACACTGGTTTATGGTAGCCAAATATCAGGAATCTGATTCTTGATTTGTAAAGCTGAGAGACTGTGGAATTTAATTAAATACAGATAGTCTTTGACTTAAGACCACAAAGGAGCTCAAAATTTCCACTGCAAAAGGCAGTTGTTAAGTAAATTTTCCCCCATTTTACAACCTTTGCTGCCATAGTTGTTAAGCAAATCACTATAGCTGTTAAGTTAATCGTGATCATTAAGCAAATCTTCAATAGTTCCTCCATTGACTTTGCTTATCAGAAGTCGGCTAGGAAGATCACAAATGGTAAACACATGACCCCTGGACAATGCAACTGTCATAAATACATCCCAGCTGCCAAGCAGCTGAATTTTGATCATAGGACCATGGTTATACTGCAGTGGTTGTAAATGTGAGAAAACAGTCACAAGTCACTTTTTTCAGTACTGTTGTAGCTTTGAATGGTTGTAAGTTGTGGACTACAGTACAGTATTTCATTTATGCTGTTATTGTCAACATTACAAGTTGCTTTAAAAAATAACAGTTCTACAAGCTTCTCTATATTAAGGACAGTTGTTACATCCCTTTCTAGCCCATCAGGTTTTTTACTGGCAAAAGTCCTCAAACTATCCGTTTTAAACAACTTTTTGGGACTTTCTCTCCCCATGGAAGCTGTAACGCTGGTAGAGCAGTTTCAAGCAGACATCCGTGAAAGTATTACACAAGTCCAGGATGCCTAAAAATAGTGAGGATCTATGACTGCCAAGACCTTAGCAAAGGTTATGTGGAAATCTGAGCAGGCTAATGATACGGGACCAGGAAGATGAGACAGCTGCAGGCAACTTCACTCCCTTGTGGCTGCGAGTGGGTGGGTGGGTTGGTGGATGGTACAGATGGCCTGAGATCAGCAGAAACCTTCACAAATGGTTAAACAAGCTGGTACAGATCTCAAATTACAATATATGGATGGAGGGAAGAACACAAGAAGTCTTTTGCTGGAGTCACCATGCACCACCCTGCTCCTAAACACTGTGGCCTTTATCAAGCAGTCCAAGGCCTTTGAGAAAGTGGCATGCATGACTTACTTGCCTAAGAGGTAGACTGCTCCTGGCATTTCACTTAGCTATGAGGGCTTCTTGCTGTATTATATACCCACATTTCCTGTATGAAATGCGGATAAACTACACATCTGTGACTTATGTGATTCTCCTCCATTTTAACCTGTGAAATCCCTAGGGCTGTCAAACTCATTTTCATTGCGTTTGACCTTGGGGGACTGGGTGGGTGTGGCCAGGGTGGGTGTGGCCAGTTTGACATCACTCGTGTAGGGGACACCTGTGGTGGCCCAAGTGCTCTGCCAACAAAAACGGGCTCCTGAGCTCCGTTTCCAGCTGCGACAGCCTCCTACAACCCTCTGTCAGAGAAAACGGAGCTGGCGAGGTCCATACACAGCCCTCCTGAGCTCCATTTTTGCTGGCAGAGGTACTGCTGACGGGTCCTTCACTGTTTCCAGGGTGGCCCTGCAGGCCAGATCCAGATCTGGTCCACAGGTCTTGAGTTCGACATCCTTCCCCTAGGCCAAGAGATAGAGCCCATTTCTTGACTGAGGGGAGATCAAAAATTGTTTCTCCTCATCCTAGTCCTACACTGTTACCATTTTTGTTTTTTTATACAGGTAGTCCTCAACTTACAACAGTTCATTCAGTGACCGTTTGAAGTTACAACAGCACTGAAAAAAGTGATGTATGACACGACTGTTGCAGTATCCCAATGGTCATGTGATCAAAATTCAGATGCTTGGCAACTGGTTCCTATTTATGACGGTTACAGCATCCTGTGATCAGCTTTTGTGAGCTTCTGACAAGCAAAGTCAATGGGAAAGTCAGATTCACTTAACAACTGTGTTACTATCTTAACAATTGCAATGATTTACTTAACAACTGTGTCCAGAAAGGTTATAAAATGGGACAAAACTCACTTCACACCATAAATTTTGGGCTCAATTGTGGTTGTAAGTCAAGGACTACCTATATCATTAAATTGTCATTTCACATTATATACCACAGTTAGTTAAGCTTTGAATTATATGTGTTCACATCCTTGAATATGTATAATTCATTCTGCTTGAAAATACATAAAAAAGATCATTTACTACAGAATACTGAATTTAGAAATCCTGCTTTTCTAGTCTGACTGATCTCAGTTGCTCCAAAACTGTTGTAAGCCAGTCAGCACTCATCAGAAATGTGATTTTTGAACTTTGACTTGGATAATTATGGAACTATTCAGTGATACCTCACTTTCTTTCTTCAATTTCATTTTTTTTTCAAAACATTAAAAAAACAAACTCAAAAAGAAGGAAAAAGAAAAAAAGAAAAAGTAAAACAAAAGCAGAACCGAACTAGACAAGGCTACACAAAAATGTGCATAAAATGAAAAAAACAAAACATATACATAAATTATGTATTATCACTTTTTTTCTATAGCTATTACAGTTGATGTCTTTCCTTTTCCTCTTTCTTCCTCTGCATTCTGCATTGCATTCCTATCCTATTGTCGATCACCATGAAATCTTAACTTCATATTCTGGTACGTAATTCACTTTAGCACTGTGTTGGAATAGAGCTTTAGACTGATTCCTCAAACTATTATCTCTAGATGTAGTTGTCCCACTGCATTTTCCACTTGGGATCTGTTCACAGATTACCACTTAAGAAGACCAAATCTTAATTGTTTGTGTTTTGCTTCATTCCCTCTCCTCCACAGAATATTCCTACTCTGGGAAGTGTAGCAATTACCATGGTGCTCCACAATTGTGATGAAGTAGCTGTGGCTGGATTTGGTTATGACATGAACTCTCCCAATGCGCCACTACATTACTATGAGAACATCAAGATGTCTGCCATCAAAGAGGTAAGGAATTTGGGGTTTAGAATTTATTGCCTATATACCCACATTAAGCTACATAGCTTAATCTATATTCAGAAGTTAAAAAACCCTTTGAATTGTAGGAGACAAAGGTTCACATTCTTCAGTTGGGCCTACCAGGGATGAACTGCCTATTTTTGGCCATGGTGGCGCAGTGCTTAGAGTGCACTACTGCAGGTTACTTCTGCTGACTGCCAGCTACTTACAATTTTGCAGTTCAAATCTCACCAGGCTCAAGGTTGACTCAGCCTTCCATACTTCCGATGTGGGTAAAATGAGGACCCAAGTTGTTGGGGGCAATAGGTTGATTCTGTAAACCGCTTAGAGCAGCGGTTCTCAACCTGGGGGTCACGACCCCTTTGGGGGTCGATCGGCCCTTTCCCAGGGATCGGCAGGCATCCCACGCGCTCCCCATTTTGGCACTGTGTGTGCCGTATCCCACCCCCACGCCTCGCCATTGGCCGCTGACACTCACTCTCGCTCTCCATTAGCCAGCGCGGGAGGAGGCTGCGCAAGCCAGCAAGTATGATGTAACAACAAAAATGATTGGGGGTCACCACAAGATGAGGAACTGTATTAAGGGGTCGAGGCATTCGAAAGGTTGAGAACCACTGGCTTAGAGAGAACTGTAAAGCACTGTAAAGCAGTATATAAGTCTAAGTGCTATTGCTATTTGGAAATAGGTTGGTGAATTTCCCTTGGCTTGATCCTGCAGGCTTCTTATTGTAAACAAAATGATATTACAAAATTATTAGTTTTCCTTACAAAGTACACAAGCAGGTTCCGCAGTTCCTGATTCATTGTACTTCTAAGGATTCATAAATATATGAATAACAGTTTGTTTCACATAACTGCCCTGCAGGTTATGTTCCCCAAATATCTGTGACAAAAACAGTACGAAAAACAGGTCTTAAAGAATTAAATAAGACATTTAACAAGGTTGGCTACGCTGCATTCCCTTCACTTGACTATTACTAATTCAGTTATATCTTGAATAGATTCAAATTGCTTACAAATAATTTTTAACAGGCTTTCCAAGAACAAAACTGAAGACTATAGTTTTGCAGGCATGTGAATAATTTTCACTGGAGATCCTAAACAAAGCTACATTTTCTCAAGTCCTTTGGGAAAAATATATGACTACACAGATGTATTAATCAATATGCATATACCATACATGCTTTAAGAATCTTAAAAATCAATGTTTTGCATAAAATAATAACCATACAAAATCTTGCATCTGATTAAAAAAAAACATACAACAGCTCTCCTTCTGTGCCAGTCCTGGGGCCTCCTTGATTATTTAAAGAGCTGTCCAAGAGTCAAAGCACTAGAGGAGTTGCCTAGACCAATGTTGGCAAAAGATGAGAAAAAAATCCATCTAGACATGGGGACAACCTCAAGATTGGATCTACACTTTCATGACAACAACAGCAAACTGAAGAGTGCCTTCCAGCTACCCTTTTTACAATGACTTTTATTCTCTTAGGGAAAGATCACTCAGAAGAATTGTGTGAACTGTTAGCAGGGCACTTTACAGATAACATTAGTGAGAGGTGCTGAGGGTAAAGTCATGAGGTGATATCTGGGAATAGTTTAGCCTGGATTCTGAGGAAGTGGACAGAGTTCTTGGATAAATAAAGACATCAAGAGGCTTCAACTCTAAAGTTTACTGAACCTTCAGTGTCTATTAATGGAGAAGTTGTTCACCATAGTATGAAAAGCATTATGAAAACAAATTCAGGTCATTCTTTACTGTTTAACTTTTATTTTCTTCCATTGAGGTTATTTTTTTTATTAAGCTAGCATTTTAGCATGAAGCATGACGAATGAATTCCTCACAATCAGTTCCATGTAGATTGCCTTTTCACCTGCTGTTTGGGGGCAAGATTGATTTTCACTTCTGAGACACAAGTTCTCTTAGATTTCACTTCTAATTTTAGGAGAATCATCTGCTTGCAAATGTCCATAATTTATTCTTCAACCTTTTCCATGTTGAACTAACTAAACGAGAGAATTGCATTTCTATCTTATGCTTCTTTTTAATATTTAATGATTCTTAATAATTGGTAGTAATTGAGATTTAGGTTGAAAGGTAAAAAGTATAGTAACCTGCCTGTATCATTTTCTGCTTCTCCCAGGAAAGTAAAATGAGATGCTCCAAAATCAATAGCTTGCACAAATGATAAGAAAAGAGGTTTTAAAAAATTATCATTAGTGATCCATAACAAAGGGGAACACGTTTTCCCAATTGCCCTGCACTTTGGAAAGCTATTTGAATCCTTTGATATGAACAAGCTGATAACCATAATTCTACTGTTCTTTACATGAAGAAAGTACATAAGTGTCATGTTACATGATACCTACTGACAAGATGTCTCATTCCACTATTGGTTATAAACAACCATTTTTGTTTGTGCTAAAATGCTTGGATAATAATATTTGGCCAGAAGTGTGCAAAATTTAGAAGTATGATGGCATCAAGAAAGAGCAGAAAATTAACCATTGCAACTTTGGCACACCTAAATATCAGGAAATTCTCAGGAAGATGTATTGGTTTATTTCTATTATTTTTATTCAGGGTTAATAGTTACATGCGTATTAAAACCTTAAGCAATTTAATTGGAGGTAAATATTCTATCTCTTAGCAATCAGTTTTTGGGATTCATCAGGAAGATAGGTGTGATGGTGTAAAACCTAAAAGAACTATTGAATGAACTGAGTTTTCTGAATTGTTTTGTCAGAAGGTTGGAGTCTTGCAAAGCCCAGCACACATAAAGCTACCTGGGTGTCCAATCTTCAGTGAATTCCTTGATGACAGCCAAGCATTAAGGGGGTTAAAAATCTTTTTGCTGTCATTTTGTGCTGCCATCTGGAGTTTTGCAGCCCAAGTATCACAGACCTGATTGCACTGTAAGCCAAAAAAAAAAAAAAAAAGGATATTCATGTCTTCCTAGGTAAATAGAAGAAAATAACTGTTAGATTATGATCTGCATAATCCTTTAGCTTTAGCTGTGAAACTAGCTGACTTTAAACGAGTGGTAAAGACATTGGTTTCAGAGTGTGTTTTAAATTGGGATTCCTGATAATACGAAGTATAAATTGTTTTAAAAATAGAACTAAACTTTGCTAAAGTCTCCCATGCCTCTAAACAGGACTGAACCTGTTTATGTAGGAAAGGCAGCTGAGATATAAGAAAATATATTGCTTGGATTTTGTACAAAAAGTAGCAGGAAATAGGTCTAGGTGCCTTTGTAATTTAATAAATCAATGGAATAACCAAATCAAAGAAAGGGGATAGTTTGCCTACATAGAATAGGTAGAACAGTGTCTTCCCACCCCCATTAAGCCCAGGTCCTTGTTTCAAGAAAGTGAAACGGCTCCTCCCCAAATTCTCTTTGTTTTACACAGAAAAAATAAATAGAAACTCTCTTCCTGATGTTGTTCCAAGTGTATGTGTATTTATTCATAGGAGACTCTTTGGGAATGTCCATCAACCAGCCGTTCTATTGTGCTATGTCTTAGAGGGAACAGACCTGCAGGCTACAGCGTGTGTTCCCTAACACAAGGTGTGTCATTGATTTACACGCAATGTCTGCTTGACATATCCCTGGACACCCTTTAAAAACCCAGTGACTCATCTGTGGGGAATTTCTTCTGAATACACATAAAGCTCATTAATTGCATTTGTTTGCAGCTGGGTGGAGATGGCCCCTCCTGTAAGAAGATGTGGGTGATATAATCTTAGTGCAGAATGGAAATAAATGCCTTTTCCTGCTACTGGCTTCTATTATTTGAAGTTTGTATTATGTGAAGGCCAAAAAATGCTCGCCACACAGTATCTTACAGATTGCAGACGGAGAAGGAAAATTTATTGAGATTACTCATGAATAAATTTACATAATGTCCTTCACATTTTTGGATTCTATAATCTTCCAGAATTTGAAATGGACACCCCAACATTAGAACCATCATTAAAAAGGCACACCAAAGAATGTGTTTCTTACATCAACTCAGGAAGTTCAGACTGCCCCAGGAGCTGTTGATACAGTTTTATAGTGGAATTATTGAGTTGGTCATTTTACTTCTATAACTGCCTGGTTTGGTACAGCAACCAAACAGAACAGGTACAGACTCCAACAGATAGTTAGGACTGCAGAAAGAACAATTGCAACCAGCCAGCATTCCATAGAAGGCCTGTATATTGCACGGGTTAGAAGAAGGGCTGAGAAAATATCTACAGACCCCTCACATCCTGGACATAAACTGTTTCAACTCCTCCCCTTGGGACACTGCTATAGGGCATTGCATGCCAAAACAACTAGATACAGGACAGTTTTTTCCCCTCGTGGTATCACTCTTGAACATCTAACTCTCACAGTACTGTCTAATGTCAGTATATATTTACCATATAATATTCTTATCTTCTTTACTACACCCTCTTATTGGTATTATTATGATTATTATTATTACTCTATTGCTTTGCATATACATTGAGAGCTTCTGCATCAGAGACAAATTCCTTGTGTGCCTTATCAACTTGGCCAAATAAAGTATCCTATCCTATCTATCCTACCCTACCCTACCCTACCCTGTCCTATCCTGTCCTATCCTACCCTTCTATCCTATCCTACCCTTTTATCCTATCCTATCCTATCAACGTCCTAGTCTTTTTTCATTAATGTAATATAGTGACATTGTGAATATTCTTTTCAGATGTAATCACCATTTGTTATTATTTCTACCTAGAGACATACTTAGCAATCATGCTATTCCCTTTCATAGTAAGCACCACTTAATAAAGCCAGAAAAGGGGTAAGAATAATATGTAAAAGAAATTAAAGGCAAAATGTAAACACGGAGTCTAGTTTACACCAACCCCACTCACTACACACCTTCATAATTTTCTGTCTTGCCAACCATCTCTATTTCTACTATATCCATACACTGATTTATACATTGCCTTTTATTTTAGATGAATTGCTGTATATTATCATTTAATCCAAATATAGCCTTATAAAAATATAAGTGTAAAAATATAAGTGAAACAAAAATGTGTTTTTAGATTAATTCAGTTAGTGTAGATTTTTCTCACTTAGTTTGGTCCAACATATATTCTTGCTTTTATTCTTGATCTTTGGATAAAATTGTCAAAATGTGTTACTGTGTTTTGTCACATAGTAATTCAGATGTTCAGACTGGATTTGGCATTTTTATCCATCTATCAAGTCCTTTCCAAGGTCCTGGAATAGGCAAATGTTGATGTTTCATGGCATTAGAGGTATTGTCTCGGGATGTAAGCTGTTCTGAGTGAACTGCCTTTTGCAATTGGCTGATGGTAAATTTATCAATGCCAATGGTGTCAAGTGATGCTCCAGTTGTTTTGGGATTGAACCCAAAGCACCTAATTACTATTGATACTAATTTTCTTCTTATTGTTGTTATTATGTTAATATTGCTGATGGACAGAATGTAATCTTTTACTTTTCTATTAAGCAGTGAATTCTGTTACCTTTAGAATTGTAATAAGTTAGTAAGAGACAAAAGATTAGATTATACTTCATTATTTGCTGTTGTAGTTTGTTTACATAAAAGAAGACTAACTTCATTTCTGACATCATTTATTCAAATGTTTCTTGTTTATTACATATAGTAGTATACTATACAGAGTATGGAAGTATACTGTAGTCTTGTAATATCTTTTTTTTCTGTTTTGGCACTTTATTTTTTTTTTTTTTAAAGAGTTTATTAATTTTCTCAGTATAAAAAAGACACACAAACACAATAAACAGACACACATGTAAAATACAAAAACTACAAATTTTAAAAACAAAAAAGCATATAAATCTCTATTTTTACAAGCAAACTGTGATATTCTTAACTTAAGTGTTCATATTGTGGTGTCTTAATCCATTTGTCTATATATAACATTAATCTTATACCTCAGAATATATATTTCAACTACCGTGCTCCTCTATCCTTTCCTGTACCTTGATTGTAACCATTTATCCTCTAACCATCTTCTAATTTTCCGCCAGTACTTTTTTGCTTGTGGACAGGTCCACCACATGTGAAAATACGTGCCCTGTTGGTCACATTTCCAGCATTTTGCCGAGGTATTCGGGAACATTTTCACTAATCTTGCAGGTGGAAGGTGCCATCGGTGGAACATTTTATATAGATTTTCTTTATAAGCCACTGATAGTGTTAATTTATAATTTATAATTTATAGTCCATAATTTTTCCCAATCTTCCAGATCTATTCCATACCCAATTTTTTTTGCCCAAATTATCATTGTTTCCTTAACCACCTCTTCCTCCATCTTAAAGTTTAGCAAATAATTATACATTTTACTGATCATTTTTCCCCTGTTCCCTGTAATATTTTATCTAATTCCTGTTCCATTGTATATATCCCAAATTGTTCTATGTCTTTTATATACCTTGACTCAATCTGTAAGTATGACCACCATTCTATCTTTACATTCTGTGATTTTAGTTCTTGTATCTGTTTTAATTTCCCATATTCATCTAACAATTCTTAATACCTAGTTATTTTGTTTAGATCTACACGTTTGGATATACTATCACCTCCATTGTTGACAACCACCTCGGGACTTTCATGTAGTGATTTTTCTTTATTTGCCCCCCCCCCCACACACACAATAGGGTATTCCTGACCTGGTGTCTCTGAAAATATGAATGTGATTTACTCTTTCCTTC
>JAOYMU010000263.1:36559435-36571532 GCA_025802295.1 Psammodynastes pulverulentus | reverse complement strand
AGAATGTTTCCTTCCTGCCTTCCTTACAGGATTAGCCCTGTAAAGTGGGAAAAAAAACAAAAGAAGATTTCTTCCAACAACCAGTTCACCGAACTGCTTAGAAAGTTAACAACCAGTTCTCGTGAATAGGTGCGAACCTGTTGAATCTCACCACTGCTTACATGTGATAGCAAATAGGGAAGGGGAGGCAGAAAATATGAGACATCAATTCATGCTCCAAAGCTGTCTGAAATCAGGGATCTTAGAAGAATAAAGGGGCACAATCCCTTTCCAAGGTCTACCAGGAAAAAACTATTTGAAGTCCAAGAAAATTTCTACTGTGCAAGCTGTTATTTAGCTACAGTAGAAAAATAAAACAGATGTTTTGAGGTAACAACGTATCCATAAGCTGATTGATAGAATATCTCAGACACTATGTGGGACTTGCTCTATGATGTACCTGGTGCAGGGAAGGAAGTTGTGAGTCATCTGGGGAATTCCACTGGTGACGTCTAGCAAAGAGTCACCGTTGCCACTGCAGTTCTGAGCCAGGAATTGTAGCCAAGAAGGCTAGAATGGTAGGCATTGTAGGCATTAAGTCTCACTTTCTGTTCCTGCTCTTTCCAGAAATAAACAGAGAAGGATCTGACCAAATTAATGGAAAGTTATTGCCACTCAATTTTAAATATTAAAGTAGAGCCTGATGGATACTTCTGATATGGTCACTTTCTGGCCTTCTGAAGGCTGCAGGAGACCATTAATGATGGAGTGAATTCCCAGCAGGTGGCACAGCTGAAATGTATGGACTTTGGGGGGGGAGAGAGGGTCCAAAGTGGGAATGGAGTAGGTAGCCTCTGGGACACAATTTGCTACCATTCCTACCTGTAAATTCCCCCAAGACTGAAAAACATTCTGAGATCATGTTGTCAAATTCCAGCAGCACAGACATGGAGTGGTAGCAGGGAGATGTGAAGTGTATGATTGTCCATGATATGGACATGATACACCCTGGTTATATTTTTCTATCCTGGAAAGGTCACTGGTACACGTCACCAGTAAAAGACAAGTTTTCTAAGTCATTCTAAAATTAAAGTGAAATAATTACTTTATATTCATCTTACTCTAGAAAAAAGGTCAGCTAAGTGAGGGAACTTTGAATGGATAGGAATAGATGCAAATGGTCCAGAATGATCTCTACCTAGTCTCAGTTATTTATAAGAATTTCCTAAACACAGAATTTCCTAAACAATAGGCATTTACAAGGGGCATGAGGAGGAATAAATGACCAAATGTATGTCAAGATATTGAAATATATCATGTCCAACACCAGGATGCAAATACAAAAAGACCAGGATTGCACTGTGGCATGGAAATGCACAATTTCCTAATTTTTATTCAGTTTGTATCAGATGTCTATGTCTTCTACATCTGAGAACCTGAAAATAAGAACTGCAGAGGTTCTGCCAAGGAAATGTAGAGGATGGAAGAGTAGCATCATTAACACCTCGTTAGAGACGAAAACATTCATAATCATATGGACCAAGAGTAGTGCAAGAAATGAGTCCATTTCGCCAGCTGTTAAGTTACCAGTACTTTCAGAGGAACAACAATTGCTGTGAACTCTGAGCAACAGTCTGGGAGTCAACAGTGGAAGCCAGAGTTTGTCAAGAAATGTCAATTATATCAACAACGAACAAAACCTCAGTTTCAAGACCAAAAATTGCAAGGCAGAATTGTGGGAAGGTGGCAGGAAAAAACCAGTGGAGTTAAGAATGGACTGCATTTTCAGGCTGACAATAGCCAATACATTATTTAAGTAACTTAAAGAATGCAATAAAATTTGCTATTTCTTTGTGCTATCAATGTTTCTCAAACTTGGCAACTTTAAGTTTTGTGGGCTTCGATTCCCAGAATGGCCTGGACAATTCTAGTCTAGTTGAAACCCAGACATCTGAAAGTTGCATTGTATGTTCAAGAGTCTTCAACCAAGCTCAGATCTGTGAGTTTTATTCAAGACGACTAAGCTAGGATCTGAGAACTGCTGCTGAGAGTTTGTCAGTGAATCTGTGATACTTTGATGATGATGTTCAGTTGAGTCTGACTCTTGGAGATTCTGTGGGCCAGGTCTCTCCACTTCTTCCAATCTTGATTATACTTTTGAGTTTTTCTATGCTCTGGCTGGTGTCAACTTCAATGGTGTCCAGCTACTGTGTTCTTTGATGGCCTAATTTCCTTTTACCGGTAATTCTTCCAAGTGTAATTGCTTTCCCCACATGACATGGTCAAAGTAAGTGAGAAACAAACAGCTTTATGATTTTGCCTTTGCTTGACATGTCTGGTGTTATGCGCTCCAGTAGTTGCTTGTTAGTCACTTTTGCTGTCTAAGGAATACGCAAGAGCCTTCTCCATCACCATAACTCACACAACTTGATTTTCTTCCCGTCTTGCTTTTTTTAAGATGCAAATTTCACAACCATAGGAAGCTGTGGGGAACACAATGAACTAACCTACATTTGATTGCCAGGCTTATGTCCTTGCTTTTCCATATTTGACTCATATTCAGCATTGCTGTACTACTTTATATCTCCCATAAAAGTGGTGATTGCAATAGAAACAACCACTGTTTCTATTCATTTATCTGTTGTTGTTGTTTTTCTCTTCTTGTGAAGATCTTCCTAATCACTGTCACCTCTTTGGACAAAAAGACTGTCAAGACTGGTGCCTTTAGGGTTGCCCAAGGCAATGAATAGACAAAGATAATTTCTGCTACTGCGATCACCCAGCAAGCACCTAACTTCTGTTTACTTGCACATGTGTTCTTCGTCTGGTGCAGCAGGGCTGAGTGAGGTGAGTATTAGGACCAGAAGGACCATTAGAAAAGAAAGGTCCTTGCTTCCAATCTCTCCGAGTCTGCCGTTGCTATTCCCTGTCATTTAACGCCGAGCCATTCTTTAATTTACCGGTATTTGAGCAGGATTTGTGCTGGGTTTTAGTCCTGCCAAATGGCACCCTCAGCATTCTTATTTCCTGTCAGCTTCCAGGGGGCTCCTCTCGTGTCCGAGTGTAAAAGTGCTCGGCTATACCAGATGCCCGAGCGGCGCACAGGTGGCGTCAATCGGCGACGTCTGCTTCTAAATTCCCTTGGTCCCAGGAGAAGGGGATGGCGGGGGGCTCCTTCCCCATCCTTTCCGTGGATCTCACTCTCTCTTCGTCGGGACTAACCCGCTCCGCCCAGCTCCGGGGATCAGATGACAGCTGAGCCTGGAATTTGACACCAGACTCAGACTAGGCGCTGAGATGGAGCTGGTCCTTTTCTCCCTCCCAGAGGCCGCCTGGACTGGAGTTCTGCCGGTCACGAGTCCGAGTCCCGCAGGCTGCGCGCCTCCTTGGCGGATTTCCTTGCTGCGCGAGTTGAGCGCGGGCCGGCGTGGAGGGGAGTTCGTGGATCGGGGCCGCCGCGCCGCTTCTGTCCGGGACCTCAGCCGCTTTAACCCGAACTTTCCCCACAGGAGGGCGCTGAGCGCTCCGGGCACCTGCTGGCCATGCTGGCGACGTGAAGGTCGGATACTTAGTGGAACGATCCCGGGGAAAATCGGGCCATGGCCCCCGGGGCCGGCTGAACGCGGGAGCTGCCGTCGCCGGGAGGTAAGGGAAAGAGCGGGCCAGCGGCGAGTCCCTAGCGGGAAAACATGTCGGTGTGCGTGCCTGCGCGCCTGCCCCTATTCTGGGCTCCCACCCAAATCGGGGAGAAGCGAAATCTCCGCCCGCCTCAAAGAGTTAAGGGTTCCCCTCCGTAGCTGTTTTGACGAGGCTATCTCTGGCGCGTTATCCTGGCCCACGGCGACCGTCTCTCTCTCTCTCTCTCTCCGGTACAGGGAGCGAATTCGATGCCCTGGAAGGGCCGGTACCCAGAAGGAGGCGCTTCACGGCCCGGATTCTCGGAGCATGGTCCCCGGAGAGCCGCGCGCAGCAGAAGGCGCTCGATCTGTCGAGACGGAGCGCACGGTGAGTGGGGCGGGCTCGGAAAGTGTGCGAGTGCCTTCCAAACCAGCGGAAGGGAGGGGGCTATGGGGGAGGAGAGATCGGGGCAAATGAGGGTGGCGGGCGAATGTATTTGTGTAAGCAGATCTACTTTGAAAGATCTTAGGGTGTAGGGAGGAGCAACGGTGTTGCCTCCCACAGATCTGTGCATAAAAGCGCATTTATTCTCCAGAGAGTGACTCAGAACCCCCGCTCAGTCTCCCGGTTGCCTCGATCCCAGGCTTCTTGCTCCGATCCGGTCTGCCTCGTGGCTTCCAAAAGTCCTAGTTGTCCAGGCAGGGAAGCAGGGAATCAACGGTGGGGAGTGGGGAGGTCTGGTGGGTGGCTGGAAAGAGGTGCAGTCTGTTCGCGATCTTGTGTCCTTGACCCCAGCTCATGGGTGGCCTTTTCCTTTTCGTGATGGCCAGGAATCTGCTCAACAGTCCTCTCTATTTCTGGGACTTCGGTTGAAGCATTCAGCCTAGATCAATCAGACTGGACGATATCTAATTTGTCCTATGTGCTCTACTAAGATCCAAAAGAGTGTCTGGAAGCTCCACACATTTTATTGATGCTAGTGTTCTTAGAACTAAGGCTGCAATTCATAAATACCTACTTCTTCTTAAATATTTATTTCTGAGTAAATGTGCCAGTGATTGCACTGTATATTCTTCCCCTTTGCCCAATTCCCACCATCACTGGAGTAAACTGGCCCGTTTTTCCTTTCCTTTCTAATACTGATTTTAGAGATACCTCTCTGCTGATTATTTGCAGTTGGGGGGAATGTGGGAATTGCAACATAAGGTTGCAATTTTTGATGCAGTTCCTGCCTATCTAATTTGCCCACGTTTGTTGCTACTGTGGGGGGATTTATAAAAGGTTGGGCTGCTCCATCTACACTTGTCTCTAGATTGGTGTCTCTAATTTTATGACATTGTCTTGTATTTCTAGTCACTAGAGATATCGCATACAGTATATTATATATCACTGACGCTTTCTAAAGATGAGCAGGTTGTGCTGGATGGTGAATACATGGGCAATCTACCAGATTAAAAAATTCTTTGTTGCCGACATCCCTTTGTTTTGGAAAGTAAACATCAAATGAGCTTCCTTTAACAATTTGGCAACAGGCCGCCTTAATGTGAACATTTGTTCTGGTATTTCTAGGCATCCAACAGGATAATATTTTTCTTTTGCTCTAGTACATCAAAATCCAAGTGGAACTTGAGGCATCTTATTGGTAAACTGCTTTGAAGTCACTCAGAAATAGCCATTCAGACTTTCGGCAGTTGACAAGTATGTTCTTCTTTATTATCCAATGTTTGACCTGTTTGTTGAATTGCCTGTGGGAAAAAAAAGAGGTTTTGGGTGCTTGATTTTTACAAAACACACTCTAAACATTTTTCATTTATGAATACAGTGAAATAACCAGTTAATGACACGAATTACAGCGATGGAACAGGAGTGATCTGACATTGACTTTGCATGTGTTAGCATGCTAAGTGTCAACTTTTAGGAATGAACCTTAGGGGTTATATATTTAGGTCTTTCCAAGTCAGGTTTGTAGCAAACTCTTCAATGAATAGGCCCAGCTATTTCTGCATGTTGCTTTTCTCTCAATCTCCTCTAGTTCCAACTTTTTTTGTCAATTCAGTTTCAGATCATGGATACTTGCCATAATGCAGATAAGTGAAATTAAGGCCTAGCAGCTTTGCCATAACGCTAGAAGAAGGCACAGCTTTCCCACTCAAAGGTCTTGGGAAAGGAAAAGTGTCATTATCCAAAACATCTGAACTTATTGCTGGAAGCTGATGACTTCTGTATCTATTTACGAGATGTGGAAGCAGATGTCAGCAATGTATTCATTTCTGTGTGGCTGGGATTGAAAACAACAAAAAAATATTTTATCGTTTCTGAATGGCAGATAAAAGAAACCTGATTGTAGCCCTACATGAAAGGTGAAAGAGGAAAAATTAAATGGACTATATTTACTGGGAGTTTCTGAAAATACGTTACTTTCCTTGCATAATCCCTGGCAGATTCCAAGAAAGACCAAAACAACTTAGAAAGTGTAGGAGTCCTTGTTCTTCAGAAAGTGGCTTTATCTGTCTTCTTGTTACGCCATATCCATCATCGGACATTGGCGATCATGTTGGCGATCCTATTTTTATCAACAGCCACACGAAAAAATGCTGTTGAGTTTTGTCCACACCAGGCCCTTAGATTTTGAAGCCATAATGTTCTTCTTCTGCCTGGACCTCGTTTGCCTTCAATCTTTCCTTGGAGGATTAAGTGAAGTATGCCGTATTTTTCCAGGTGTCGCATCACATGTCCAAAATATTCTGTCACTTTTTAATGGTTTTGATTATTTCCCTTGTCTTATCACCTCTTCATTTCTGATTCTATCAACCCAATGAATATGTAACAGCTGCTGTAAATTCACTTTTTCAAATGCTTCTAGTCTCTTCAAGTGACTTTCTGTCAGAGACCAACTCTCCACTCTGCAGAGCAGGATAGAAAAGATGTAACAACTGAGAAGTCTGATTTTCAATCTTAGGCTTGTTTCATGACTGCAGAAGACCTTTTTCATTTTGAAGAATGCTTGTTTTTACTTCAGTGGTCATGTTCCAGCTTTATCTGTAGGTCTCCTAAAAAAAAAATACAGAGACATTCCAAGCCGTTAATGTGTCTCTACAATAAAAGAGAATATATATGGTTCAGGGTTGAACTGTTGGGTTCTTGATGCTCTCTGAAGGCATTTGGACCCTTCTGTATTCTTTTCTGAAAAGTCAGGTCCAGGAACTCTGTCAGTCCTTGGGAAATAGTGAGAAGGAACTCTTCCTGTGTGGGCAAAGAAAGCGGTAGGGGAAAAAAACTGGGTTTGTGTTGCCACCTTGTGGGAGTCTGAGAAAAATACAAACCTTCTACAAACTCAAGATAGGATCCCAAATATCTGATCCGATACTCCCAAAAGTCTCAGCCAGAATACCATTGGTGAGGGATCTTGGGAGTGGTTGTTCAGGAGGCTTCCCAGCCCTGCACTTCCAGTCCTGCACTGAAATCTTGTCCAGCCAGGGGCATATCTCTGCTTGCCCAAGGTGTCTAAAATTAAACCAGGACGTGACACAAAGGTTTACCATTTTTTGTTAGTTCCAGCTATTACTCAAGACTCTTTGTGAACTCTCCATCTCTCCATTCAGTTCTCCAAAGAGTTGCTCTTTGTAATTGTGGGTCAGAAGACGGTGTGAGGGCAGGAGGATTCCACCTAGATTCCTGGTGCTTCATTCAACATGGCAGTGCCAATAGCGTGATTCATTTTTAATAGGCAACTGGAAAGGGTCTGATAGAAACAGTGCAAATATAAAAAAAAATATCCATGAGTATTGACTGGGTAAAAATAGCCAGTCAAAGACTAAAAGATTAGATTAAAACTAAAAGATTAGATTACAATACAGTTATACACAAAAGTGTGTTGAATGGTGATGAATCAGATTTATTTCTTCGATTGGCATATTTTTTTGTATGTAATTATATTTATCCCATTTCTGTTTGGCCATTGCGGGATAAAAAAAAATAGATCCCTGCTCTGAAGAGCTTAAAACAATTAAATTGCTTAAAGACATTCCTATGAGTTTAAGGTCTTCACCAGGTGATCCAAGGCCTATTTTGATGGAGTATCAGGAGTTTTAATGAGCGAAATGAATTATTTAAAAATTTGCAGGTCTTAGGGCTCCCATTTTGCCCTAAAAAAATCCCCAAAATGAAAAAAGTCACCTACTTTGACCGTTCTGAGGGCGATAAAAGGAACCACTGGTATCTAATTAGGAGCTTCTTCAGCACCTTTATTTAATTGGATTGAGACATTTATTGAAAGAATTTTGTAGTCCAGGAAGTTACTTCACAAAGATTCAACAGGCAGGGGCCATAACTGGACCAGAAGCTTGCAAGAGTGAAAACTAGTCTTCACATTCAGAAAAATGGAACTGGATTCCTGAGCTGTGTCTTTGTATTTTAGGTAGGATGGAGTGGAGAGTTGACGGGTCAAGGCACAAATTAGACAGACCTCCCTCTTCCTGCAGGAGTTTGCCTATCCAACAAGCACGACTCAGGGTGAGTTAGTTAATGCCAAGGAAATGTTCTTGACATCAGGGCATTCGTTCCAGAAACAGTGGAAAGTTACAGAGGCTTTGTTTATTAAAGACGTCCATTCAATTTATGAAAGATGGAAGAGTTTTTCCCTTCTTTCACTTCACTTTTGTTTTCAGTATATTGGGCCGGCTGTTTTGGTTTCTTTGGTCCATTTCTGGCAGACAAAGCTCTGAATTTCACACTTGAGATGGTCATTTTTAATAGGAACATCATTTCTATATAGTCCAAAATATACAGCCAGTCACATACTGATTTCTGTGATGAATTCAGATGGGCATTGGTGTGATGAATTTGCATGATTTCTCACTGGATATTCTTGAAGTGAAAAAGGTTCCTTTTTCACTTATATTTGCCTATGATCATTTGACACATATTTTACACCCGGGGAGGACTTTATTTACTGCATTCCAATTCTATATTTCCAAAATCATGAGATTATCAACAATGTAACAAACATAAAGCATCCATGGTAAGAAGTAAAATATTCATGGTGCAAAAGGTTAAAATTTAAAGACAACCAACAAGGCAGGCTATAAATGGAACAACACACAAAAAGCAAATTCAAAAGATGGTATCGGCTTAACTAAGTTTAAAATAAAATAAAAGGCACCAGAAGAGCTTTGTCTTAACTTGATTTTGTAACGCTATCAATATTAGAACAAGTCAAACTTGAAAGGAAAGTTTGTTCCATAGCATGGGGGCTATGATGGATAACTATATTTTCATGGCCTTAGGCCGTCACCCAACTTCACATAAGGAGGAGATCACAAGCAATTTCTCCTGGAATGTGCATGTCATGGTTTTATTTTAGCTGGAGGAGGTGGTGCTAAAGGTATCTTAATGCCAAGCCATATATAGTTTATTGGTCAAAACCAGGATTTCAAATTGTACCTGAAAATCTGTTGGGAGCCAATGCAAGGCTTGCATCCTAGATACTCTATCCTCATGGCAGCTAGTGCCAAAAAAAAAAGCAAGCTGCAGCATTTTGTACCAACTGCATTTGCAAAGTGTCTTTAAAGGTAACCCTTTGTAGAAGTGTTAGTTTACTTTATTGTCATTGCACCTTGTACAACGAAATTAAATACCTTCTTCAGTGTACATTATGACTATAAAAATAAAATACAAACAAAAACACACCTCCTTCACATGCTATACATTGAACTGAAAACCCCTGATGTGGTGTAGAAAGGTGTAGCAGCCTTTCTAAACTGTGGAGGGAGAAGCGAGCCAGACCCGCCCCTTGGCGAGGATCCCCTTAGGACAATAAGTGCAAGGCAACTTTATGAGGGAACTGGGAGTCTGGAGTTAACAGCCCCATCCCTGCTTAAGAGTGGCAGAGCTCAAGATCTGCAGAAATGCCTTCAGTGAAAGCAAAGAAAGGACAAACTTCCCCATCCTGCTCAGTGGGCAGAAGGTGACTGGGCCGTTGGGAACGGTGAGGGCTGGAATGGTAAAAAGCACAACTATCTACTTGGAATTCAAAATCCCCCCACCTCTGGAGCCTCTGGCCACCCACTCCTAATCTTTCAGTTCTCCAGAGAGGGAAGAAGTAATAAGAGAAAATCACTCCCAAACCACAGGGGACTCTGAAGAGAGACAGGAGCATTTGCAGCAGTTCAGGTGAATTCCCAAAAAGATTGCAGTGCTGTTTGTTCCCACTGCAAGGCTAAAATTAGCAGATGACAGCAGGACAATCATTTGTCACTTGGGAGGTGGACCAGCAACTCCAGCTCAAGGTGACCATGCCAGTGGGCCACATGCAGCTCTGGCCCCTCTCTGCCCTTCCAGCCTTGCAATTTACTAGAAGAAATGCTTAAAGCCGGGCAAAGAGAAACGGACAAATGTCCACTGGCACCTGCTGTGCCCTGCCCTTGCTCCTCGGCTTGCCCTGCCCTGCCCCACCCAGCCAGTCTGGGGAACAGAAACAGCAGACGCTTCTCTTGAGCTGCACCTTGTGGTTGAAAAATGGGCCAAAGAAGGCATGAAAACACCCCTCTGCTCCACCCACACTGGCCTCCAGCCACGGGAGGTATGGGGCACCTGCCAGCCCTGCATGCTCTCACACCCTTTGAGGGCTTCCTTTAGCAAGTAGAAATTCTTGGATGTGAGCTGCTGGTGAAAGTGCCACTTGCTTTGGGCTGCCTCACTTGCTTTGGGTGCCACCTGAGCAGGACGAGGGCTGTCCAGTTTACCACAGGCCGGGCTGCTCCTTGCTCAGTGCCACCCCCAGACCGTACCCATTATCAGAGTCTGGGCCAGCGCCATGAGCCACCCTGGCTGAGAGAATGAGCTGTTTGACCCAGGAAGGCAACCGCATAGGGTGTGGCTCCAAAGTTTTTGCCTTGTCCTGGTGGGCAATCCTTCCACAGTGGAGACCTCTCCCTGCACACCCTTTTCCATTCAAAAGAGCAGCTGGAGTTCGGCTGCACTGACCCCCCCTCCCCAGAAGAGGCAGAGTGGGGTCGTATTTCTTCTCAGAGCAAGCCCCCTTTGAGAGTCTGCTGTTGCAATGGTAAGGCCAGACATTGTCCCAAGACTCTTTGACCACTGCCAGCTGCTCCTTGCCTTTTTTCTCAGCATGTTGGTACCACATTGGTCCCGGGTTTGCAAGCACAACTCGGGCAGCCTGCACTGGTCTCTGCTGATGAGGAGGCACTTGGAGCATGAAAAATCCACTCTTTCTCACCCTGAGGAAGGTCATTCTTGGTGGGAATCACACACCTGGAGTTGCATTTCTGCAAGATTACCTGAAGAACAGCACCTCTTGCCCCCCTGCTGCTTGGAGCTTAACGCCATCCAAATGGTGCTCTGGTCCCGTGAAGAGAGGTCTTAAAAGCACCACTGAGTCTATGGAGAGTCTCAGTCATCCAGGTCATGGTTGCCACAAAGGTGCTTTTTCAAGAGGCAACTGGACTTCGTTTTTCCTTGAAGATGTTCCTCTTCTAAGAATTGAAGAAGCTTCTTGGATGAGAAGTGAAATGTCTCCAAGGAAAAAGAAAAGAAGTCCAGTTGCCTCTTGAAAAAGCATCTTTGGGGCCTAAAATCCCAGCTTGGAGAGGCGATCTTGGCCAACATCAGGTCTCTTTTTCTCTGCCCTCGGTTCGGAGCTAAAAATACTCAGGTAGTTTCAGTGGGAATTGCCTGCAGGCTCCAATGAGCCAGAAACAGTCAAATGGGGCCTGAGCCAAGTGGGAAGCAGCTGTACTCAAAAACATGAAGCTGCAGATGCTTCTGCCTGTGTGGAACTTTGCTGGAAGTTCTTCTTCTTCCATTCCACCCCATAGCCTCTCCTTGCTGCCCTATAGAGATGGAATGGACCTATCGAGAAGGTGGGCCTGATGTCTGTCTTTCTGCATGACCAGCAGTCTGGAGGCTCTCCTAAGCATCTCTATTGGGCCTCAGCTGCTTCCTGCCGTCCTGTCCCAAAAGTGCTTTTTTCAAGAGGCAACTGGACTTCCTGTTTTTTCTTTGAAGATATTTTGCTTCTCATCCAATAAGCTTCTTCAGCTCTGACTGGATGGTGAGGAATGGAAGAACTGAAGAAGCTTCTTGAATGAGAACGTCTTCAAAGAAAAACAGAAAGTCCAGTTGCCTCTTGAAAAAAGCACCTTTGGGACAACCATGACCTGAATGACTGAGAAGCCCCATAGACATTCCTGCCTTCCTCTAACAGTGATTCAGCCCAATCAAGTGCAGCCCTGCTCTGTACAGGGAGCAGGTAAGCCCATTAGTGCTCATTTCCAGTCCAGGCAGATGTGACCCGACTTGGTCTTCTTGCATCTTCTGCCTTGGGATTTTCTCACTTGGACAGGAATCCAAGGAGTGCAGGGTAATAGCAAAGCCAGGAGAGAAAAAGCTTGGGAACTGGAGGAGCAGTGGTGGGATTCAACAGGTTCGCACCTATTCGCGAGAACCGGTTGTTAACTTTCTAAGCAGTTTGGAGAACCGG
>JAOYMU010000263.1:36533595-36544156 GCA_025802295.1 Psammodynastes pulverulentus | reverse complement strand
GAGGGCGAAAATGGCCTCAAACGAGCCGAAAATCAGCTGGGAGGCATGCGCATGCACAGTGCAGGTAAGTTTGGCGATGGCTCGCGTGCTCGCACAAATGGCTCTGCGTGCCACCTGTGTTCTAGGCACTTAGATAAAATTTCATCCTTTGTATTCACTTTCCTTTCCATATAATTGACCTTGTGGAACTAAATTGAACTGAAAATTTGGGATATTCCAACTAAATTCAGCAGCAGGTAGAAAACTCACATTTTTTTTGGTTCCCTTACTATTTTAGATGAAAATGTTCTGGTGATGTAGGCTTTGGTGCTGGCCCAAACATCTCTGCTTCCAGATGATTCTTTCGTTCTTCCTTTTCCGGTTCCTCTTTTTAAAACTTTATTTTTGAAGCTTTTCAATCATTCCTATTTCTTTTGTGGGCATATATATGTAGCAATGTATAGATTTCTCAATTGAGGGCTAGATAATCTAAGAATTGACATTTATGTTGTTATCCAAGATAAAGAAGGTTGGTTTCCATCGCTTCTAATTTAAGGTACTGAGTTTCAGGAGTAGATGATGTGACAGCTGAGACAGCTGCCTTCAGAACAATATACTGGCGAATTAAACATAAGTGTACTTCTTCTTTGACTCTTTAACAATGTTGCTATTAATTTATTGTTGCCAAAATACTCTGGAAGGACTTTTCCATATACTGTACTGTAAGCAATTGGGGCATATTTTGGTCCTTGCTTCCTAAGGTTAAGGTTTCTTAGAATGTTTGGGACTTCACTGTATGTCATTTCAAATAAAAATCTGAGTTCGTAAATATTAGGCTTTCCAACATGGGCTTGGCAGCAAATCATAGATCTTCTGACACTTCTTGGCTCAACTCATCTCTTTAGCTTGAATTGGCTTAAAATTCCTGGACGGGGTTTGCCTTGATTAAAATCTTTACTTCAGATAAAAATGAAGCTATACACAATAGTTAATTGCTTACTGTTAATGCAAAGGTTTTTTTTTAATATTCTCAGAAGTTTAAATTGAGACTTTTTATCCTTCCAAATAAACAGATGTTTGGTGCAGTGTTTGGTGGTGGGGATTGTTGTATGTTCATATAATGGCCTAGGAACTACTGGTTCCTAACTTGCGTACCTGAACCAATGCACTAAAGCAGAGATTTCAAACTTAAGGCCTGCGGGCCGGATGTGTCCCCCAAGGTGCTTAGATCTGGCCCACAGAGCTGCCCTAGAAACAGCAAGGACAAGCCCGCGGTCCCAGAAAGGAACAGCCGACGGTGCCTCTGCCAGTGAAAATGGAGCCCAAGAGCTCCGCGAGCTCCATTTTTGCTGGCAGTGGGCTGCAGGAGTATCCCTCCAGCCCCGCCCGCGCCATCACAGTTGCCCACGACATGAGTGATGTCGAGTTGGCCATGCCCACTCTGGCCACACCCCGGCCCCATGCCCCCTGAGGTCAAACACAACCCTGATGTGGCCCTCAATGAAATCGAGTTTCATCCCTGCACTAAACAATGCCAATAATTCATATATATTTTTTAATTAAAAGTCCAGTCTCCATTTTCTTTTGAGTTATGGCCTAATGTGAAGCTACTTTTGGAATGGAACTACTGGGACCAAAATATAAGCAGATGAACTGCCAACAGTTCTAGCATAAATACATACTAAAATTCTCTTAAAATGAAATCCATAGCACTAGTGAGCTCTTTTAGAGATAGGTTGCTGAACAATTTCAGCGAAAGAAGCTACTGCTTATTTATTGCTTTGTCCTGCTCGGCATGCATTGCATTCATAAATATCTGAAATACGTTGTCAGTGGCATGTGAATTGTTTTCTTGGTACTATGTTTAATAGAGGTTTTTTTGTTCTGTTTTTTTTCCCTTGGTTCTTGTATTACCAGATGTCAACGTTTTTAGATAATGGGGCTTTTATCCCTTAAATCACAATGAAGATTGTATTAAAAAGATTGGGCTCATGGTAAGGGCTGTCTCTGAAATTCTAGTGCAGTATCAGATGGTTGCTCTAGTCTATTCATTTAAAAACGTATTGACATTCTAACATTTAAAAAGTTACCTGAAAATAACTGTACTTTGATTGTGTTTTTTTTTAAAAATCAGAATTTTAAAAATAAGATGAAAGAAGTGAGCTACAGTGATGTTTTAGTGGCTTTGAGGATAATACTGTTATAAAATTAATGCTTCCAAAGAATGTTTGATCTATGCTGGATGAAAGACCTGGCATGAAAAATGACCAATCAAGATCAGGGAAATTCCCTAAGTAGGCCATTTTCAAATGAAATCTTTATTACAGGCAGACTTATAGCCAGAATGTATAGCATATATAGAAACACATATACTAAAACCTGTACATATAAATAAGCATGGTAGTAGTAATGATAATATAATATAGTAGTACAAAGTAATATAGAATATGGGTAATAATACAAGGATTAGGACTTCTGGTGAAGACATGATGCACTGAAGACATCTCTGAAGAAGTAGGGATGGCATTATGGCCGAAATTGATGGGCAGATGCCAGAGCTGCCAAAATCTCTGGTGAATAGAGAGATCATGAGATTACTCATACAATACTCCAGACCAGGGGTCTCCAGCCGTGGCAACTTTAAGACTTGGGGACTTCAACTCCCAGAGTCCCTCAGCCAGCTTTGTCTACAAGTCTTGCCAAAAGTGCCAAGGTTGGAGACCCCTGTTCCAGACAGTGGCTCTTCATAAATAGATCGCAGGAACTGATGTTTTGTGATCTGTTTGTGAATTGACCAAGTGGGAATCGAGGGTTCCATTAAAGCTCATAGGCATAATGTAGCCTTTAAGAAGATACTGGTTGGACTGATCCTCATTTCTTAATCACTTTGAAATAAACTTGTTATTGCTTTTTAAATATTGAGAACCTCTGGAATGGCAAGTTTCATGATATTCACTGGATGAGTTTCCTTCAATTCTTTATTAAAGATTTAAGTACAAGGTAAGGATTTTATTCTTTTTAATTAATAACCAAAAGGTGGTTTTAGAAAGTTATGAAGGAATTTTAAAGGTCCAGAATCCAGGTGGATTTAATTTTTTTTCTTTTTACCACCCTGTAAATCCTTTATTTGGGGTAGAGTCAGGACGACTTAATGGAGTTGAGTGCTTACTGGTTGGACGCCTATGTAGAGTTTACAACAGATATTTTCTCTTTGTGTCCTGAGAGAGAAACATCTGTCACTGCCTAGGATTGAACTCTCAACCTTCCGAGTGGGAGCTGAGCGGCTTTACCTCTAGGCCACCATACCACTCATCCTGATGGATGTAATAATAATATGAAACTGAACCAAAAAAAATCCTTCTTGTGGGAATCTGTTTTTGCATTCAGAAGAAAAACAACATGATAAAATGGAACTTGACGATGGACATTAGAGGGGCAACAGAAAGAAATAAAGATTATTGTTAAAGGGGAAGAACACTTAAACTCAGTTTGCAAATGCAGAAAAAAGCAAAACCTTTTAACAATGGATGCACTGAGAGATATTTGGAAATAATGTACTCAGAAATTAGTTTTAAAGATCTCTGCCATTATTTATAGACTAAATAATATTATGCAACATGTTTTACTGGACAAGCCTGAAATTGATTCAAATATGAACTTAAAATTAACAGACTAAAAGAAAGCTATAGAACAACATGAAATATTGAATATAGAAATGACACTGGCTGTAATGGAGTATAAGAATGGTCTTGGAAGATGGAAGTGATCAGATAAAAGGGGAGGAGCCTGCAACTGATTATTGGGCAGAGAAAGAAACTTTGAAAGGAACCATACTAATTTATCAGGAGGTAAAAAAATATAGCAGGAGATTTGTACTTTCATACTTGTGAGGTTCTGTTAATGCAGTCTTACAATAAATAGAATTAGTTCCTCTTGCCATGTTTCCTGTTTGATCTAGTTGGGAGTCTGTCACTGGCTGATGTTTTGATAATTAAAAAGGACATACAAGTAATAGACTAGAAAGGTGTCTTAGATAATCTTTCTATACTGGATTTACAAAAGAGATTTGTTAATGTTGTCAGTGAGAAGAGACAAAGAAAAAAATGACAAGAAATCAAATGGTTGGACACTATCTGAAGGGACTAAAAATTAAGATTGTTAAGAGCAAGAGGAAGGAATGTAAAGTTGGTTTATTTGACCAAAATTTAAATATATAGGTTGCTAATTTTTAATGGACTTTTTTCTGACCAGGACTGGATTATGGTGTTTTAAGGTTTTATTTAAAGATACAGCTTATATTTAATGTGATAGAAAAATGTTTATTTGAGATTTCCTGTAACAATATTAACAAAGGATAATGTGGCTCAGGGACAGCAGGACATTTTCAATAACACCTTTTCATTGAAATATTTCTTTTTATCTGTCCTTTCATTCAGCATCATTTGAAGAATTCACTTTCTACAATCATATGATAAGAATGTCTTTATTGATTCCTGCAAATGAAACAAACTAAATATGAAATATTTATGTAGTTACTTATCAAGCATATCTAAATTATATTAAAGTAACCAAAATATCTTTACAATCCCCAAAGCACGTCACAACTTTTGAGCACCCCTAATGTGTGGAAATTGAAAGCTGAAAAATTTGACATGACCTATAAAAATCCTGCATGCTATACATAATTCTAAATATACTGACTTTCTTTTATTTTTTTAAATTTAAAAAGCCCTCAGAGTTGTAACATTTTATTATAATGAAATTTTGATTTAGCCTTTAGAAAATTTTACCTGTCATTCAATTTTTTTCAGTTATTATTCTTTTTTAGACTATGGTAATGCCATAAAAAACCCATATAAAAATATTGCAGATCTATTTTTTTTATTGTGTCTAACATAAAATGAACCTTTGGGTAGCAGTTGCTCATTCGTTCTGTATGTTTATCAAATTAATTATCACAATATCAAGATCCCTTCTGTGGTCAGTCACCATAGCTCGAATTTTATGATCATAAATGTATGTCAGCCCTCCAAAATATAATAAACTTAGAAATTGAAGACACACAAGCTAATACTACTTTTGTTATAAGATCATAATAAAAGAGTCACGCAGGTCTGAAAACGCTTCCCTCCTTTGCTTTATCTTCATGACAACTAAAGAGGGGACATTTTCTCAAATTGCATTTTTGCCCCAGACTTAGGTTTATTTTATTTGACCATTGTCTTGGTTCCCTCTCTTCCTCCTTTTCCACAAGATTATTCTTCTGTCCATTACATTGTGAGGTTTACATTTTTTTTAACCTACAGACATAATGTTATATTTGCTTATACTGATTTGTATTTAACCATATTAATGCCAAGTTCCTCAAAATGAGGAAAAGCTCATAGAATCATAGAATTGGAAAGAGACATGTAGATAGCCCAATATTTTTGAAGACTTTTTTCTTTTAATCACTCTAATTATATCAGGGTTATCAGCGAACACAAATACCTCACAAAAGAAGAAAAGCATTGATGTCAGTGCCAGTTTGGGTGGGGGAAACCTACCCTTCATTCAGTTGAAAGAGTTGTACATTTATTTGTTCTGAAATCAGTGCCTTATTTAATACTTTTCTTATCCTGCCGTTAAAGTTTGGGATCTATTTAAAGATAGCACTGATTGTTGAACACTGCGTCTGACAGCTTCGCATAGACACATAATATAGGTGTTTGTGGATGGTAGCTAAAATGCATGGAGAAAGGTATCTATATTAGCCTCAAATAAGATTTCGATTATAACAGGATTTATTTATGGTAACAGTTACGATTACTGCAGAGCCAGGGCATTGCTCAGCGATCTTTCTTCCTCGTTTCCAATTGTCTGCACCCTGTGTGCCATAGTGAAGAGGTCTAGGACTTTGCCTGAATGAGAAGATGATGCTTCTGTTGCTATGGTTCCCGTTGCTTGGTGGCAATTGGCTGCTGAGAAGATCATAACGCTGGGTCAGTGAGGCAAGGTAGGAAAGCGACCCAGAATGCTTTTCAGGGAATAAGTGGAAATCACTGCAAAGACAATAGCAACAAAGCTATGCATGGTCTGTTGGGGATAATGGGTAAATTGTTGGGTTAGAAAGCTATACCTTGAGTCTGAGCAGTGTCTATTGTTGGCCTCCTAAGATCAGATTCATTTCAGTGTACTGTACTAGTTCTAGCCATACTGTGTCTTTCATGCTATTCCAGGGAAAAATATGAAGAGAGGGGAATGGCCTTATGCGGCTTCCTGAACTTATTCTGTTTTCAATTATAGGTCTCTACCTCGATGTCCTTCTCTTACTATTTCCTTGGACTCTGATTATAAGGATTCCGTTTGTTGTTATTTACTCGGTACTTTCAAGGAAACAAGTTCACCTATTCTTGCTTTATTAAAACATAAAGCAACTTTGGAAGGAAGGAGCAGTTTGCTAAATCTATAAAGCTTATAACAACTGCTGCTACTGCTGTTTCTTAAATATTCAAACCTGAAGCTATACAGTTTTTATCCAAACTCTTAAACAATACATGGTGTATATCCAGTGCAATCTGCTTGATTTGTGAGAAAAGAAATCTATCCTGTGTTATTGAATTCTGAAGTAAAGCTTCAGGTAACAAGAACATTACCTAACAGCTGAAGTACTAATTTACCATGCGTTTAGTGCTCATAAGGTTAATGTTGTCCCAGTGGTATTCGTGTGCTGAAGAAACCTCACTCTGTTGCTTAGGGAATCTGCCCTGTGTGCTGGTTGCTACAAGATATAATGTTACAATGCTTACTGTCTCTGCCCTTGGTCCAAGAATAGCACAATATTACAGGCCCCCTTATGACTCCTCTTTCTGTATCCATCTCTTAAGTCAAAAGACTGAACACAAGGAAGGCCAGCTCCTTGTCAGGCTATATCCATAAAGCTGATGTGATCATTGTATAACAATGGTAAAATACCACTGTGGTAAAATACCACTGTTGCTAGTTCTGTGGTGGCCTTGCTTCCCTGGTTAAAATGTAAAGGAATGTAAAGGTTCTCAGCTTGGAAATATCTACTGTATATTTGAGCATTGCAACACGTAGTTTCTACAGGCGGCCATATAAATTTGAAAAATAAAAACAAAAAATTACTATTGCTGTCTACTTTGCTTATATGATGAGGAAGCATGGGAGAAATGTTGCATTTAGCTGAAAAAGCTTTAATTTTCACATTTTCCATAGTGATAGCAACACGTCTACTGCATTGTAGGTTGTGCTTAACCATTGTAAAACAAGTTGATTTTAAAATGGTGATAGAATGGATAAGTGAGATATCTAAAGATTTAAACCTTATAATTCATTTTGGAGAAACAAGAATTAAGGCAAAGGAGATGATCAGCATCTCTTCCCCTTGTTTTTTTCCCCTCCCTTTGCCAACCGCTTCTCTTCTTTCGCCTTCCTTCCCCATTTTGTTACAAGCCTCCTTTATTTGGTTCAGTCTCAAACAACTTCTTTTTCCTCAGTAGATATCAAATTATAACAAATATTTTCCACTCCTGATTATGGCATTCCACTGTAAGTAATCTCATGTAGCCCAAATATTTTCTGAGAAATTGAGCTTTTTTAGATGTCCTTCCTTATATAAATCATCGGTGTTTATAGTATTTACAACAATATGTTCTCTCCACTGATGCAAAGATAAAAGAACAAAGATGATATCTGTGTTGTAAAATTGAACTTTTATTCAAAGGTCTATCTGAAGCCTGATCAACAGAAACAAGTCTCTAGACAACTGTCCTGTTGAGCCCTCTATCCAATGGAGAAGTTTTATGTTTTAGGTTTGATTCATTGCCATCCTAGGTTGTTTGAGAATGTAGAAAATGCTAAATCATTTATTGTTTCCTACTTTTTAGGCACTCCACCAGCTATATTATGACCCCAACATTGAAAACAAGAACCTAGCCCAGAAATGGCTGATGCAAGCTCAAGTATCACCACAAGCTTGGCACTTCAGTTGGTTGCTTCTTGATATGGACAAGGTCCCTGAGATCCAATACTTTGGGGCCAGTGCCCTCCACATTAAGATTTCACGCTACTGGAACGACATCCCTGCTGACCAGTATGAGAGTCTCAAATCACAGCTCTTCAGTCACATAACTCGTTTTGCTAGTGGTTCCAAAATTGTGCTGACCCGCCTTTGTGTGGCACTGGCTTCATTAGCGCTGAACATGATGCCAGAGGCTTGGCCATGTGCTATTGCTGACATGGTACGCATGTTTCAGGCAGAGGACTCTAATGTAGATGGGCGAGCACGCTGCCTTGCACTACTGGAACTTCTGACAGTGCTGCCTGAGGAATTCCAAACCAGTCGTCTGCCTCAGTACCGTAAGGGGCAGGTACGTAGTGTCTTGTCACAGGAGTGCACATCTGTGTTCCCTCTGCTAGAACAATTGTTACAACAGCAAGACTCTCCTGGTTTCATTAAGCAGAAGGTGCTGAAGTGTTTCTCCAGTTGGGTGCAACTAGAGATTTCTTTGATGGAATGTGAGAATTTGATCCAAGCATCTTTCACTTCTCTGCATGATCCAGAACTCTTCGACATTGCTGTGGAGGCTATTGTCAATGCCATTTCCCAGCCTGATGCTCAGAGGTAAGTATAGTTTCACATTATGAGCCAGTTATGGTTTTAAAAGTTTGCAACCTTAGATATAAAATATTTATTTCCATATGCAGTCTGATATTTTATTAATAGAACTTTCTTCAGCCATCTTGATTTCATTGCAAAAGTGTACGTACATTCTTGTAACGTTCTTGGACAAAGAATGCAAGTGCAAGAATCCAATACATGAAGTTTCAAATGTTCTTGAAAGTGAAATCTTGGTAAAAAATAAAGAATTTTATTTGAGCAACCCTTTAAAAGCAAGTGTTATCTTCTTTGTCACCTTTCTTTTCATTAAACAGTATTTTATTAAAAAAAACTCCATGTGAGAAGTATCGGTAATTAGTATCGGTAATTAGTTTTCTTTGAAACAAACGTAACTAGTAAGCATAAAAACAAAACAACCACAACTCTACTTAATCTATAAGATTACCTATTACCTGTTTTTTGATAGGGGCCCTATCAATATATAACCTCCAGCAACATTTACTGCTGATTTGATTTCTGCTTTCAGAAATATTTTTAACTTATACCAGTGGTATCTTATTTGTAAGTATTACTGCTTGAAGTTTTTTGCTTTGTACAGTGTGAGAAAAACTTAGAAATCACTGGCGGAGCTGAGAGGTTAATTGAAAAAAAGAATTATTCCATTTCTCTTCACTTAGGTTCACATTGTCCATAATTTAGTAGTCCATTTAGGAAGATATATGAATTGTATTAATAGAGAAATTGAGAATTATTTCAAAAGATGGGCATAGTTAATGTTGTGATTATACTTTTGGTCTTATGAGAAAATATAGTATACAACTAGGGATATTGGAAGAATTAATTAGCAGGTGAGAGTTTGTGTATAGATACTCCTTGACTTAACAATCATAATTGATTCCAAAATTATGGTCATAAGTCATTGTGTCTTAAGTTGAGGTATTATATGACAAGGATTCAAAGTGATGACCATTTTTAGAATGGTCATTAAGCAAACCAACAGTGGTTAAATCCTTTTTCCACAATGGGCATATTTTGCCGCAAACTGAAAGTAAATGCCAGAAACAGGCAAAACGGCACAAGTTACAGGAAAATGAATGTGGGTCACTGCAAATGGCTATAAAGGTGAGTCTATTGCCAAGCTCCTAAAATATAATCATGTGGCCATAGAGAGGGTTTAAGTGTGTGCACGCAGTTGTTGTAGCTCCAAAAACAGGTAGTAAGTAGCTCTGCAGAGGTCCATCATAACTTCGAATGGTGTTAAAGCAACTGTTTTAAGTCAAGAACTACCTGTCTAATTTTCTTCCTGTCTTTTCATGTTTTTCCCCTTTTCCCCTGTCCATGTTTCTTCACAATAGAGATAAAGTATTTGAGTAGAAGCCTTGATCAAAATACATTCTTGAAGAAACTGGTGCTGTAATTCCTCAGTTTATTTAACTATTATTGATGACAGATATTTTACATTTGGATATGTGTAGTATATTCAACATAAAGAGGAAAATTATAGGGAACATAAAATTAGTTCCCCATATATGTATGTAAAAGGTGGCAGAGTAAATCACTACTTACTGCTTAAAAGGAAAATTGGACTCCAGTTGCCAAACTTAGTTGGACTTGAGGAAGTATCCTATCTCAAAAGTGTACTTACTGCAGAACTATAGGAGCTTGCTAAACAAAAATGGGCTAGAAATAATGTAACTACTGAAAAGTCCACATAGGATATTACCTGTTTTAAAATAGAAAATTTGCTCCCCACTCCAGGTTGTGGTGGTAGTGAAAGTCATGTAAAATCTCATCATGGGGCTATGAAATAATGTACCATAAGTCTATTTCTCTCTTCCTTTTTGAAAGCTTAAGAGAAGGTGAACCGAATATACTGTTCTGTTAGATCAGGGATGTCCAAACTTGTCAACTTTAAGACTTGTGGACTTCAACTCCCAGAATTCCCCAGCTAGCCATGCT
>JAOYMU010000263.1:36506089-36519251 GCA_025802295.1 Psammodynastes pulverulentus | reverse complement strand
TCCCAGAATTCTCCAGCCAGCATAGCTGCCTGGAGAATTCTGGGAGTTGAAGTCCACAAGTCTTAAAGTTGCCAAGTTTGGGGACCCCAATCTAGATCCACAGGAGTAGTCCTTTTACAGCCGTAAGAATAATAAGAACATTCTAAATAGCATATATGACCTGTAGTCGATGTGTGTTTATAGATGAATTCAACTGAGTAGATAATCTTGGTATCTTGTCCAACTCCAGATTTCTGGTGAGATAATTGCATGAAAAGTACAGGCCATCCTTTCCCCAGTAATTGAAATTTAATTAGGATGGCTCATTGTCTTTCCCTTGTTTAAAGGTTACCTATGTTGTATATATGATCAGTTCTATTGACTCTGGCAAGTAGAAACCCAGAGGCAAAGTCTTTACAATCAATTGCCTATAATGAAACCCTGATTGCTATTCTTTTTTTATTTGTCCATTTTTCTCTGGAACCTCCGTTCCCCTAGAACCTATATTTGCCTCACAGGATTTTCAGGCGGTACTATGGTTAGGGCATTGTTGATGTAATTAAATTCCTCATTAGAGACAGCATTCACTTTCTTGACTCTTTCCCTCTGTAGGAGGTGCTAATGAAGCAGATTCACAAGGTAAGATTGTTTCCCCCATTTGACAGGAAATTAACAATTATGCCTAAGATATGGTTTCCTATCAAACTATTTCAGTAGAATTGAACATTGGAGCCAATATGAGGCTTTATTGAGGGAGACAAATGAGGCTTTCAATTCCTAAACAGAGATTTAGTTATGTCTCCTAATAACAGCCATGGCCTTTCCTCTACTGAGTCATGCCGTTTATAAACAAGTTTCAGGATAAGTTCTCACAAGGCATTTTTTAAGTTTAAGCTTGTAGATGATTAAGGATTGAGTGGGAGGATGAAGTGCAATAATAAAATGCAATAATAAAATTGAAAAAGCTATCCATCTTTTCTTTTTAGACAAGTCAGTGTATGTGGTTGATGCAGGCTCTGGGTTTCTTATTGTCTGCCCTCCAAGTGGAAGAGATTTTGAAGAATCTACATTCTCTTATAACTCCTTACATCCAACAATTAGAGAAATTGGCCGATGAAACGGTGAGCGACATCAGATGCCTATTAATGGTTTCTGCTTTTTCTTAAGGAAGACTAGACCTGCTTCTATGTAAGAGGCGTATCCTTTTTGTTACAAGTCATGCTTAGTTGGAGAGTCCTTTTGCTTCCTTTCATTGGTAATTTCTGCCATTGTCTTTTAGTTTGTTACAATTCCATTTATCACTTCTACATTTGGGAACAGAGTCACGGGGCACTTTCTCATAGCTATGTTAATGTACTATCCTCCACCAAAAGCCCTGCTGATATAAGCTGTGCTGCTCCAACTATCAAGCTCTAATCTACCACCAGAATTTGGCTGGCAAGAATTGCTGTCCTTAAATTATTGATAAAGTACTAGTTAAGGAAAACAATTGGTAGATTTTCCTGGGTTCACTTCAATAAGAGAAATAAGGTTTCTCTTATTAATATGGGGTAGAATAGACTGGATATAGAAAATATCTGGGAAGGGTGGTTTAGCCACTTTTTCTATTATCCTGGTGGAGAGAACTCTGTTATGACAGAATTCCCTGATGCTCCTTTTTGGAACTAAATGCTGCACAGGTAGTCCTTGACTGACAAGTTAGCAACTCTTCGAGGTTACAACAGATCTCCTCCTTACTACTCGGTTCTCCTGTGGTCACATGACTGCATGTCAGGTCCTTGGCAACCAGCATATATTTATGGCCATTTACGGTGTCCTGTGTTCACATGATTGCGTTTTGTGACATTTTTGCCAAAGCCTTGGCATTTACTTCCCGTTTTTGACAAAATGGCTCATAGCTTACAATGGTTTCGCTTTACGATTGCCACGTTGCTTAATGACCTCTGCAAAAGGCATTGAATTGGATCGGTCACATGGGTGACACTTCATGACTGTCACAACTTAGAATCATAATGGTCTACCGTATGGCATCATTGTCTTACCTTCAGTACAGTCAGCTTTTGGGTGGGGAGAGGCTGACAGGTTCTAGCAGATGAAGTCTCTGCTTCATCCCTCAGCAGATCACAGGAGAGGACAGAAATGCCCAGTGAAGCATGAATACCTCTTCTGCCTTTTCAGGCTTCCTCTTCCATTGTCTTTCTCCATTAAGAGATGCATTTTTCAGAATGGAGAAAGCTGCTTACTTTTTTTGCTGCTACCACAATTATTCAGGCTGGCTATAGTTTTGCAGACCTAAAAGCTCCGGATCTATTGAGCATGGCCAGTACTGAAAGGAAACCCCTAGGAGGCATGCTAGTGGCAAGGTATTATCACCCCAAAGTGATTAGACCCTACCATTCCATTTTGATTTCTGTACTCTTTACAGTTATGCATAGGTGGTGGAGGAGGAATGAGAAAGTGAGTTTTTCTTAGACTACCCCAAAAGTGCATTTTTCTATGAGATTCGATCAAAGCTTAAGTGTGCGAATCCTATGCGCACATGCACATGCACATTCTTCATTGCTTTAGTGGTCTTAAAATTCCCTTACCATATATCCTTTAAAGGCTGGTGGCACATCTGTTCCAAAATAGAAGAAACTCTGTGCTGGATCAGCAGACCAAATCTAGTCTAACAGTTACTCAGGGTCCCTTTACTAAAATCTGTATTTTAGAAGAATGCCGCTCAGTAAAGCAGGAAAGCTTCTCCTGCTTGAACAGTAGTGTCTATCAGGACATATTGAAAGAATTGTGAAATGTGAAAAAGCAGAAGGTCTTTGAAAAGGAAGTAGAGGGGGCATGTCAAAGCAATCTGAAGTGGCCATAATCCCAATTTTTCACTTAAAGCACATGATCAGTGAAGAGTCTTAAATCCACAGCAAATAGGTATTGGGAGAAACTGAAAAATATCATTTTAAAACTGGAACAGCTCAATAGGACTTTAAACTGTCTTCATGGTTGGCTGGCGATGAAACTAAGCCAACGTCAACCTGCACTTGAAGTGTTCCGTTAGCTGCTTTATTGCTCAAACCTGTACACAGGAATCTTCTCAGACTAACAGTTTGGATCTGAATGACACTAGATAAGGTTCAGTGGCATTCAAGGGGGTCAGACTTTGCCTTCTTGTGCCCGCATAGAAATTCTAGGCTAAGTCCCCATTTGACTCCTCCTCCTAGCTTATCCTGTTTCTCTCCTGCAGGCAACATCATCTAATTTAAAAATGGTTAATGGTATGTATATGTTCATGCTATAGTTAGAAGTGTGCAAAGATAAGCCTAAAGTCTGCTAAGAAAATGAAGCACTAAGTAGCTAGCTGTGTTTCACAGTGCTATTATTTCTTATTGATGACAACTTAGAAAATGTGATGATAGTGGCCTATATCTTGGGCCAAGTATAATGATTATAGTGATACTTTATGTTGCAGCCCAATCCATCTAACAAGCTAGCTATTATCCATATATTGGGTCTACTCTCCAACCTCTTCACCACTTTGGACATCAGTCACCATGATGATGATCATGAGAACACGGAGGTTAAAAAACTGCCGGTGCCTCAGGGCCCCAATCCAGTGAGTATTGTTGCGTAGTTGAAGAAGTTCTCTTTGTATGTTAATACAAATAATTTTAAATAAATGCTTATTTTTCTCTGCAATGCAATTACTATGAGCAGCTTTTCCATCCTGTCCTATTTAAAAATTATGATGAAAGTGATATTTTTATATTCCTATATTGTGTTTTGCAATAATTTTATTAAAAGTTTTAATTACAACAATAAAATATAATATAAACTAAAAAAAAGGAAAAAGGAAAGAAGAGTACAAAAAAGCAAAAAAAGAAAAAGAAAAAAAATCCCTTCCCAAGAACGCAACTTCCCGCTCTCATCATGTCAAATATAAACAATTTCATAATCTTTTCATCTCCTTTAATAATAAATATAAAACTTTTTATCCCATAATTCATCTCTTATTTCATGCTAATCATATAAGCAACATCTTCAATCAGCAAAATAACTAGTGAGAGTTTAAAATAATATTATTTAATATATATAAAACTCAAAATTCTACATCTCGGCTGTTAGTTGTAAGCAAAACCCCATTTAAAAGACATAAAATGATCTCAATAGACTAATATAAACAAGGAAATCTAGTTTAACATGACAAGGAGGGACCATTTCTCATTTAAAAAAGACAGGTGCCAATACACAACCTTCCATGCCAACAATTCCAAAGAAAACCATCCCCCCAAAATTATCCCATTCAAATAAACATTTCCTACCTCAAGTATAAATTACAAAAAAATCTACATTTAACAAATATAAAGGATTCTAATATCCTAATAAAAACAAAAAATGAAAAATTATCATAATAAACAGGAATAATTTCTTATTTTAGAAAACAAATACATCGAACTAAAAAGACAGATACAGAGTCAGTTTAAACGCTATGAAATTAAGATACATAAAGTAGTAAGGAGAAAAGCGTAAATGCAAGCAAATACAATATGCCCCATTTTTCCTGTCCAGATATCAGCATCCAAAAAGAACCACCTAAAATCACAACATTCCCATTTTAAACATAGTCAAATAAACCAACTTTATATTCCATTTTTTATACAGAACAATCTTTTTCTGTAATCCATTCAGATGGTTGCTGATCCTTGTTATGAATGTCTTCAATAATTTAAACAGCCTAGTTTGCAAGTCCAGCAAAAAAAAAAGTGCTCTCTGGTATTGTCATTTTTATTTCCTTCTTAATTTTTAAAGTCTTATCTATTTTTCATTATATCTGATAACAAATCCTAATTCAAAGTTTCATTCTGATTGTTCTCAGATAGATTTTCTTGTATATGTTTTTCTATAACATCTTATTCTGGAAAGACACTGTTCCCAAGAAGACACAAGATAGCTGATATAATTAATTCAAAGTCCTATTGCAGTTCCCATTACAGTTTTCCAAAGACATCTTTGACCATCCATATAAATTCTTTTTCTTGTTATGTCTCCTATATCCCAACCGTTTTTATTTCCCACAAAAATATAAGATTATTTAAGATTAATTTTAAAGTGTTCAAAATTCAATATTCCAATGTTTTCTGAGCCTTTCTCTATTTAAAACTTTTATAGCCAAAACCTTGTCTTACTTTTTTTCTGTTTATTTTAAAAATTTATAAAGATAGATCTTCACTTTCTTATATTAAAAATTGAAGGCATCTCATTTCGTCACTTTGAAGGTGTCTTAACTTCTTTGAAGCAGTTAATAGGCAATTTCCACAATGGCTGCAAACTTTCTCTCTTTTCATGGAGTCACCTTTAGTCTACCATTTTCCCTGGAAGTCCCCTTGTATTCTTTTATTCTAAGTGAGACTCTTTAGTTGAATTACCGCAGATTGTGAGCAGTTTTTATATGACTTTTAGCGTTCAGAACATTCCCTTAAAAAAAGATATAAGCTTCATTTTCATTAGTCATTGAGATGAGAAATACGATATGCATTGTATATTTTTAGACATGCGTTACTAGTATAGTTATAGGAGGTGCTCAAAAGGTTTTCAAGAGAATCTCTGACCCTCTTTCTACCTGAAAATTTGAATGTCTATAAATACTCTGCTAAATTCAAAATAATGTAAGACACACTCATTTCTGAATTATATTCTATGTTCCTTCTTGTTTATAGGTAGTGGTGGTATTGCAGCAAGTTTTCCAGCTTATCCAGAAAGTGCTCAGCAAGTGGTTAAATGATGCCCAAGTTGTGGAGGTAATGCTTCTAGTTAAAAACAACAACAACCCACACAAAAGGATACAGGGCAAGCCATTTGCTTCAGGTAGTTACAGTGCCTGAGCAGGCGGATTTACTGCTGTTATCTGGCCAGGGATCTGCTAACACTGGTAACAGAACATTTATTTTAAAAACAAAGGCCTGAGAAAAATGTCACCTTTCTGCTAGGAGGAGAAACCCAGATTTATCCTGTGATGCTGTAAAAATATTTGATCTGTGCTAGTTACTTGACATACTGCTGTAGTATAGTCATCTGGAGTATGCTGGTGTATTTCTTAGCATTAGATCTGCTCTATTTCTTCTAAAATAGCTTGAAATTACCATGCCATCCCCTTTCTAAGGTAAGTTATGGCAGATATGAATTGAGTCAACCATATGCACTTAAGTATGATATCATCTACGTAGCATTTGGATTATTATTCATTCATTGTATTTTTATCGCACTGCAATTTTGCAATTTTATATGTATATCTGTAACCAACTATACATATGTATGAATAACAACTTTGTATTCTTGCCTTATAATAAGTTAAAATCTACTTAGTTGCTTTTTTAAAAATCATAATTTTACTACGAAAGTATTTAAAACTTCAAAAATATTTACTGTTAATCTAATACCGATCTGATTTGCTTTGAGTAAAATGGTATCGCTTTTATTCTATCCTATATTTTTCATTGTTTAGCATTAATTAAGCTATGCATTTTACATTGTGTCCTCTGGATCAGAAAGATAAGTGCTTCCTGTCTGGGGATTCTAGAAGATAATACCAAGTAATTCCCTTAATGTGGGAGGGGCTGAATTGGTTTAGTTCATTTTGGGCCAGTTCAATTTTTCCTCTGATGACTTGGTAATACAGCTGTAAACATCTCAAAAATGATTGCTGCAGTTTAAAAAAAAAGGAAAGAGAGTAGTTGGGAGAAAACAGATATCCAGCTGTGCTCTTCATGCAGACATACAAGAAAGGAACATTGAGATTAAAAGGGCTTGCTGTCCTGTGGTAATATTTGCTGCAGCCTAAATGAGCCTTGCTGTATCGTTCTTTGGTTGACCCTCGCTAATGGGAAAGCAACAGTCATTGTGATCTCTTCTCTCCCAGAGAAATTGCCATTATAATTTCTCCCTCACTCCTCATTTCCTCTTGTTTTCTTTGTTACTTTATCTTATATAGAATATTGTTACATTTTATATAACATATAAAATATAATTTTATGTTGTTGTAAATAGTTGCGGTACCTTTTTTAGGCAGCTCACTTAAAACCAGTGGATAAAAGTAGCAAATTGAAAGGGAGTGCAACAATTGATCTAGGTGTATTTCACCCTAGAGAACTGAGAAGTATATCCAGCCTGTGAAGAGTTAGGAATTTTTGTAACAAATACCATGAAAGGAAGAAGAAATAAACTATACAATTTGTAACAGGAGATTAGCAACCAGCTGCTATATCCACGTGCCTAGGGCTATTCCTTTGTAGTAGTATTTAGTATGAGACAAATGAGTACTGGAAATTCTTTAAACTCATCTCTGGGTATGTTTTGTTTTCTTGCTTTATCTTTTGCTTAGGGTTACAGACTTATTTAAAAAGAAAAATAACTATAATCAGTACAAACTTAAAAATAACCTTTCATATGGCTAAAATTGCTGTTTAATATATCTGCAGGACAAATCAAAAGTTGTTAACACTAAATTCTCAACCATTTCCGTAATAAAATTATATCTCTAGTTTTGCCTCAATATGAATGAGGTTCTTTGCATTTTTAATAGTGCTTGAATATAGAATTTAAAAAATTGCACTGACTTCAATCCTTTATTCAGTGTAAAATTCTGAAATACGTATTTCTGAAAAAGAAGTATCTCACCTATGATTGTAGACATCCAATGAAGGGTGGTATGATTATTCTGTTGGTCCCAGTGTTGAACTGCTCTTACTGACTTTTGTAAAAGTCAGTAAGATATTTGAAGAGTACAAAGAATGCTATCATTTAATCCTTAGTCTTCTCAAGAATAGTCTTATAATAATTTTCATTGTCTTTTGCTGAACCTATTCCAATTTAATTGATTTTTTCTAAATACGTGCCACCCAGAATTGTACATAATATTCAAAGTAGGATTTGGCCAGTGCAAAATAATTGCAAACAATCCTTCTATTTATTTGGAAACATCTTTTCTGTTGATGCAGCCTAAAAAGTGCATTTACTTTTTTTTTATTGATATCATGTTATTGATTCATATTGACATTGCAGTCAACTACTATTTTTATTTCCCTGCAAGCACAGCTACCAAGTTATGTATTTTTCATCCTTTACCTTGGAATTCAGTTTTTTTTGTTTGTTTTCTAAATGAAAAAATTGTATCATGTCAAGGGTGGCCAAACCTCTCATGCCTTCCCCTATGTTCTCAAGGAGAAAATTGTCCAAAAAACAAAAAACTACCAATTCAGGAATTTCCTGAAAGGCCTAGGCTTGGTGAAATTCTCCAAACAGATGTTAGGTAATATGTCCTTTATAATTAGTGTCATGTCTATGAAAGATTTGCAATTTTTTTTTTGGAAAGATATTATTCATATATTTTCCATGGTGAGACTTGTTAATAGTAAAAATTCAACCCCAGTATGCCTTTTATTTGTTCCTCTGCTTATTTTACCACCGATGCTCTTTAAAGTGCTAAGTATATTCACTTGGATTTCCGAACAGCAGTTATTACTTTTAACACATAGTGCAACTTTTTCTATTGCTTCTGTTCCTATTGAACACATTTTATATTTCAACTGCTAGATTTCATTCATGGGACTCTTCCACCGTGTCTTTATCAAATCTATTAAATCTTATTTGTTTTCCTAAGTTAATAGTTTGTTCATCTTATTTATGTCACATCTAAAAATTAATGTATTGACAAAAGAGGCCATAAACTTTATGAACCAATGCTCTGTTTGATTTTTCATTCAGTGCTTCAATGGCCTATTTATTATAGTTTTCTATAGCAAAAAGTATTTATCTTAAGATTCCTACTTCAGGATTTTAGTCCACATGAGATTCATTATGAAGCCCTGTAACCATAATATTTTGACCAAATTGTTTCATCAGGCCTGTTGTTCGTTTGTTTAGCATTATTTATATAGTTGCCCAAATGTGATCTTACAAGGTGGGTACCATCTTGTTCAAGAAGTCTGCCATGTACATAACTCAAACCTCCATAGATAAATAGAAAGTATTTAAATTATTTGGAGAATAGTAGGCTTTCCTACAGTACATCCTTTGGTGTTACATGCATATCACAATTTCCAACTGAAAAGTGTTTTCACTTCCATTCAAGAAAACCAACTTTTGAAACAGCAGGAGAACTGTAAAAGTGGAAAGACTGTAGTATTGTAATAATGGCTGATGTGAGCCAGATAGAATGTTTTTTTTTTTTAATGGGGAGTCAAAAATTAGTCTTTGTTTAATCAAGAATTTTTGCTGGCTGATCACAAACAAGTCTTGCTCAGTCTACCTCAAAGGATAAAATACAAAAATGTTATGTTATGCTCAGATTTCTTCAAGGAAGAATAGAATACAAAACAAGTAACACTTTAGTTGAGAGAGGGAAAAATTATTCCCTGCACCGGTTTCCCCTTGACACAGCCTCTTATCCCCACAGTCTGTGTGCTCCATTTTTGAAAAATCTGTGAAGACTCTTCTAGATGATTTTGCACCCATGGTACCTCAACTGTGTGAGATGCTGGGACAGATGTATAGCACTATTCCTCAGGCATCTGCTATAGACCTCACCAGGCAGGTAAGTGTTTTTAGCACATGAATCTCTGGTAAATTCTAAATTCAGAAAGGAAACTAATACTTGTAGAGCAGTTTTTCTGTCATCTGATGCTCTTGGCTTTTCCTTTGATACAAGAATTTTACAAAAATTAAATATTTTTTCTCTGTTAGCTCATGTAAATGGATGGTATGTGTCTGTATGGACAAAAACAAATGAAAAACTGCAACGTCCTTGAACCATCTAATCTCTTGCCTCTTTTGGTACCTTAATACTAAAGCTTTCACTGATGCTTATAGTAGAGACAATTCATTGGCCCAAATATGAGTAAGGGGAAGAAATTGGTAAAAAGTAGGTTTAGGAATGTGAAATAGAATGGAAAATATCATAACTATTTGATTTCTGTGTTCTCTTACATCCTCAGCTGGTTCACATTTTTGCCCATGAGCCTGCCCATTTCCCACCAATCAAGGCGCTCTTTCTGCTTGTTACATCAGTTACATTAACACTCTTTCAGCAAGGTATGTATGTCTTGAGACCCTCACTCTTGTGAAGCAGTTGCATTGGTAACAGCTCGATTTGTAAGACGTTTAGATTCACCTGAAGGATTGCAGATAGGCACCGTTCCCTTGTTCAGATAGTAGGCCCTGCTGAATGAGCTCCAGCTGAGTTCAGAAATTAGATCCTGAGTAATGAGAAATTTATTAGCTTGTTTCTCTCTGAATATCAATCGTTATTTGAGAGGGCAATAGTGCTATTTTGTTTTCCTCTCCCCTCCTTCCGGTTCTTTAAACTGAAACTGTGCCCTTCGTTTGTCAGATTCTCAGTTTTAATAGAAAGTAGAGTTAGTAGTCTTGTTCGCATAATGGTTGGCTTTGAATAAGACCTACTACCAGTAGGGAGTGTGTTGCTATTTAGTACAGCATAACCAGAACAGTGTGTTGTCATTCACATCTATCTGTTCCTGTGGCCCAGTTTGTTCTGAAGGTTCTGCACAACAACTCCCCTGTCCTTCTGCTTACAGGTTTTCTCTCAGAGGTCTGCTGATTTCCTATCAAGTGTTTGGGTTTGCCTTTTGCTTCTGCGGAACTGCCATACTGCCATTAAGGTGTCCCTAATTGAGGGGATAAGCTTAGAGTATGTAAATAAAATCAGGATGCAATAGCATGGTATTAGGGTATCTGGTCCCATCCCCAAGGCGGCTTGGTTGGAACTTGGAACTTGGAATCAATACTTGAGTGATACCCTGTTAATGCCTGGTTTCATTAGGCAGAACTATGGCATTAACGCAGGGGAAGATGAGTCTCATGGTGCATGATGCTGAAGAGTGGTTATCAGCAGTCATGGTCTTTCCCTATTTAAAAATGTTGCAAAGTTATATACTTCCCAGTCAAGCGAACGTTTTGACAAGAGTGAAAGGTGCATAGTGTGTTGGGATGGCCATTACAGTACAGTTCAAATGGATTTTAGAACTTTTTTTCACTCACATCAATATTGGATTTGTCAATAGACTCTAGAATTATCTTCAGGGACTAAGTATTTTAAGATAAGTATCCAGTGCAAATATGCTAGTTCTCTAAAAGAAATTGCTGTCCAGTTAGTTCCTGCTTCTTTTCCTTCCCTGCTAGGGTGCAGTCAGTTCCCCCTTCTTATTCCTGGTGCTTGGCAGGGGAATCTGGGCAACATGCCTATTCCTTTGCACTTTCTTTCTGTTCTTGGGTTTCCAAGCTCCATGATTTTTGTATGTTTTGTTTCTTTAACTTGCTTCAAGCTGCTCATGTGCCTGCCCTCTTCAGCCCAACCTGTTGCACCCTCCCCTCCCCTCCACCCTTCCCTTACTCCTGTTTTCACTTGTAAATTCTTTCTGTATCACATAACTATATGATGTTAAGTTGCTGTTTGTATGATTTTTCTCTTCAGTTACATCTTTATTATATTTTTAGGGCCCAGGGATCATCCTGATATTGTTGATTCATTTATGCAACTCCTGGCACAGGTGTGTTTTAGTTTCTTATTCATTCACTTTCTGTTCTCTCTCTTTCTCTTTTTTAATTCAATTTAAACCTATTTTAGCTTTCTGTTGACAACGTTTTTCCTTTTAGTTGAATATCGAGTTTCTCATCTGTTTCTGTGGAAGTTGAAAACAAAACATTATCCCTTTTCTTAGGTATAAGTTTATCCCTTCTTCTCTACATAGAAATGCAACAAGACCTCTAGATTGGATTTGGTTCAGGTCATGTGCTGTGACATGAAACAGGAGGAACCTTTGGAAAATGGCGAACGCAGTTAAAAAACTTTAAAAGTCACTATTGTATATGTTTTGCAGGTTTGGCTCTAATAATTCTGAGCTCTTAACAAATCCAGAGTCTCCAGTTGTTGAGTAGAAGTCAGTGATTTAGTAGGTTATATCTAGAATAGAAACCTGACCTAATATGAGTAACCGGAAATAACAACTTGATTTGTCTAAGTGCTTTCAAAGTCTTTTGGTGCTCCATCCTTCTTAACTCTTGCTGAGATTTCCTGGGTTGTTTTTTTTTTTTTTTTTTTTTCAGATGATGAATTTTCATGCCGTCTTGTCTCAAATGTTGTTGTAATGATGTAATGTACAATGCAGTGAGCAGTGAGGTACTGCTCGGATAGTTCAGCTTGGGAGTCAGTGGACCGTGAACTGCTTTTGGGTTGGATGAGCAATATCTTTACTGGAAATCAGCTGCAGGATTACGAATTAATGAAGCAGGGAAGGGCATGATCTTTGATATCATCTGGTTCTCCTGACTACAGCAAGATGCTCTCCTTTTGGCTCTGATTTATTGTTGCTTGATAAGCTTTTTGTAGGCTGTGATGTGGAAAGCGTTTTAGCACCTAGCCCCCCCTTGTGACAGATTTTAAAGCTTGCAACCATAATGCAAATACATCTCACATTTTTTTCCTCTCTAAAACTAAAGAGATCTCAGAAAAAATATGACAGTTGAACACTATTTTAAGAATCGGGGTATCACCTTCTTAAAAATGCTTTTTCTTCGCCTGAGGAGGTTGGTTTATTTATTTAGCATATGGCACGTATTAGCCAGGGATCACTGAGGTGGCTGCCTGCCTCTGTGAAAGGAATTTTTTGGGGCGGTGTTACCTTTACCCGTGGGATGCCTGAATGCCAGTAGGCAATCGGGGGAGGCTCCTTTCTTGGCCCTCCGTGGGAATCGAGCCGCCGAGCTGTCGACCTCAGCGGTGCGCAAGCCCAGCCTCTTACCACGTGAACCACCGCGGTCCCGACCTGAGGAGGTATTATCTACTCATCGAAAATTTATGAGACCCTGATATTAGAAAAAGATTTATTGGGATTTGTTGACATAGTTACTATGCCTACCATTGCTCACTAGTTTGTTTCAATACTAATTAAAAATACAGATAGACCTCGATTTGCAACCACAGTTGAGCCCCAAGTCTCTAGCTAAGTGAGACATTTGTTAGGTGTGTTTATGTCTCTTATAGAGATGCTTTTCTTAGCAGAAATAAACAATGTCTGTAATCATATGCCAGGGATGTCCAAACTTGTCAACTTTAAGACTTGTGGACTTCAACTCACAGAATTCCACAGCCAGCTTCAATTCTGGGAATTGAAGTCCACAAGTC
>JAOYMU010000263.1:36439398-36450447 GCA_025802295.1 Psammodynastes pulverulentus | reverse complement strand
CGATCTGCCTAATTACAGGCAGCTGGCTGTTAGCAGAAGTCTTGCAATTACTACAATTAGTGCAATCATTCCCCTGCACCACCAAGGCTCTTGCAGCCTTGGAATGGTGTGTCAGTCTGACCTTGGGAGGCAGGGCAATGAGATACGGCCAAAGGGATGGTCAGATAAAAGGCAGCTTAGCTTGCAGCAGGAATATGGGCTCAAAAGAGACCCTCCTTAGTTTTTTGGGCTGTAAAATGAATGTGCGAGAAAAGTACTTTCAGACTTGAAACATTTTGTTAATCTTTGTGATAAAATGGAATTAGTTTGTCTGACTGTGTTTCCTGTTGGGTCTGTCTAGTAAGGCTAATAGTCTTGACTTAATTTCAACACACACACGCACACACACACAGGTTATTAATCTCTGGAAAGAGTCATTTACCCTGGCAGTTTTCTCAATTTATGGAGGAGAGAGGGAAAGTCCAAAAATGAATGTCAAAAAGAAGAAGGGCTGGGTGTGATTATTTCTGGCCCTCACTGATACGTGGCTTCAAGAGAATGGGGTTAGAAATATTTTCCCAGTGATGAAGTAACAGCTTCCAACATACTGGGAAAGCAACAGTATTACACTACGGATTTAGGGATGGTCATGGTGTTTTATTTATAGTCAAGTATGGAAAGCCAGGTTAAAGTTGTTGTCTGATATGATGAGTGGTAAGGATTTAGAATCACACACAGACATTCAATAATTGTAAATTTCTTTACAATGCAGAAAATAATTAAGTTCAGGTCAAAAATATAATGTAACTATTATAGAGCTATGTCGCTTGAGGTTACCCTGTCATTCATGATGTCTCCAAACAGTTTGGTGAAGACACGTTTAACCGAGCCAAGCTGTTGAATGTGGGCTTCCTGGAAGCCTTAAGAGATAATGAGAGCTATGACTGCTTCATATTCAGTGATGTTGATCTTGTGCCCATGGATGACCGCAATCTTTATCGCTGTTACGACCAGCCTCGGCACTTTGCTGTTGCCATGGATAAGTTTGGTTTCCGGTGAGTAAATGGATTGGGAGTTTCCTTGCCAAATGGACTCAAACTTTGATTTGGATTGGAATTTCACTATGCTATTGGCACAGTATAGTATAAGATACTCATAACTTCCCATCTGTTTCTTAATGCATTTCAAAACCAGCTCTTTGGGAGTTCATTCAGATGAAATTCTTAACTGGAACTTGAAGGTATATATAGTTCTTTGCACTCTGGTTATTCCTGAGATACCAGAGGCTCTTTGAAATTTTTTGACTCAAGAATAAAGGAAGAAGCAGAATCTGGATTTGTTTTTGTTTAATAAATCCACATACCTAAGATATAACTTACATTCATACAGCACACTTAACCATACCTAAATCTGTCCCTTTCTGAAAATTCTGTTATCAGGCACGGATACTTGAAAATCTATGTACTAGGGATGTAAAAACTTAGGCTGGAATGATCCTGGATTTAACAGATAGAATCTGGGGTGTCCAATTAATATGATGAGAAATTGGACAGGATTTAGAGAGCGCATGATATTGTAGGAACAATAAGTAACATAGATCACATCACACATATGGTTTAGAAATCGGGGCTTAATCTACAACAGGCTGTCCCTGGACCAGCAAGATCTATGTTTCTGAATTTGTTTCTAGTTCAATTGATCCTCATCTCTCTTGCTTGTCCCCTACAGGTTACCATATTCTGGCTACTTTGGTGGAGTCTCTGGCTTAAGCAAGACACAGTTTCTGAAGATTAATGGCTTTCCTAATGAATACTGGGGCTGGGGTGGAGAAGATGATGACATATTTAACAGGTATGTGACAGACTTCAGTTGGGCTAAGCCCATCCAGTACTTGTTTTCTGTGGGTTGGTGGCATGAATGTGTAATCCATTTTTCCATATAGTGTGTACAGCAGCGGTCTCCAACCTTTCTGGCGCAGACTGGCAGAAGTGGTGGTGGGATGAGGGGGAAGAGGGAGATGGTTTTCTGCGCGCACTGCTTTTACACATGCATCTTCATGCATGCGGGCATATGCACATGCACTCATCCACCACTTCCGCGGCTCGGTTCCAAATGGGCTGCAGCCCAGCACAGGGCCATGGACTGGGGGTTGTGGACCCCTGATGTACAGGGAATATTTGGACTGTCCAGTATTCTTTTGCTGGATGGGATGGTCCTGCAGTTATGTGTACTGAATTTTCTGTAATTACATTTTTATCCTAGTGCAGTGGTTACTTCTGCTGCCTGCCAGCTGCCTGCAATTTGGCAGTTGGACCCACAGCCTTCTATCCTTCTGAGATCGGTAAAATGAGGACCCAGATTGCTGGGGGCAATATGCTGACTCTGTAAACTGCTTTTAGAAGGCTATAAAGCACTGTGAAGCGGTATATAAGTCTAAGTGCTATCGCTATTGCTATCCTTGATTAATTCATGAAAGCCAGGAATGTGGTGGGGAAGACTAGAGACAGTTTTGGCAAATTCCATTATTTTAAAGGCTTGTTTGAAACTCACTGTTTTGCTAACCGCTGTCCTATACTGTTCTTTGCACAGGATCTCACTTAATGGCATGAAAGTATCACGTCCTGATGCTCGCATTGGGCGCTATCGCATGATCAAGCATGAGCGTGATCGACACAATGAACCAAATCCCCAACGGTAAGAATGTATCTGTGTTAACTTTCTATCTAATCCTCATAACTTTCATCATACTCTCAAACCACAGACTGCAAATCAATTTTCTCTTGCAAAAGCAACCTTCCAGACATCTATTGGAAGGTTGTGAGACTAATCTTTCAATGATCTTCTCTTTATCAAAGGGAAGTAAATTATATGCTGTACACATTTTTTTTTGTTTCTCCTTGTAGCAGAGGAGTACAGACTATTTTGTGAGAAGAGGACAAAGACCACAGCCTTTCAAAAGAAAGTTGAAGCCACAATTTAAAAATTAAGGAATCTAAGATAAAGAAGTGGGTGGGAAAAGGGAAAGGAATTTGATTAAATAATTAAATAAATAAAACCAATATTTAATCCTCTTATATTTAATAGTTCCCCCTTCTATCAACATTGAAAAATAGAATTTGCTGAAAACTTTGGAAGGAGGTACGAAGTTATATCCTTGAGTCTTAGATTGTACTTCCCTGCTGTAATATGTCTCCAAGGGGAATTTTATGCTATCCAGTCTTCTCTTTCCCATTGTACTCTCATTTGCCTCTCACCCCTATCAATGGTTAGATTAAAACTATGGTCTACTGATGCAGGAAAGGATAGAAGTGTTTGAACAGTCTGCCCTAGCATTTACTATATAGAGCAGGGGTCCACAGCCCTGGTCCACAGCCCAATACCAGTCGGTGGCCCTTTGGGAACCAGGCTGTGCAAGTGGTGGGTGAATGCGCGAAACTTCATTTGCGCATCTGCAAGATTAGATTGCATGTGTAAACCATCCCTTCCCATCACGCCACTGCTGTTGTCGGTCCATGGAGCCAGAAAGCTTGGGGACCACTGATGTAGAGAATAGGCAGTGTGGAATAACTAGCATGTATATATTTGATATTGATTTACATAGGTTTGTCTTTGTTTATTTGATAAGTGAGGCAGGATTGAATTCCTGTCAACCTTAATCTTTAAATATAATCTGTTTTCACTGTTCTCTTGCCAACTATTTCACTTTCACTTCCAATCAGGGTATGTAATTTGAGGAAGATTCTTGTATAACCTCTTCCTGAATGTTGTGGGCTCCATGGAGAGTTTTGGGTAGCGACTCTGTCCTCATGCATTCGGATGATATAATTTAGTTTTGGCAGCCCTGTATAGAACTTGTGGAATAACAAATGCAAAAACTACTGCATCATTCATGAATTTATGCAGTGTTATGTTACGTAATGCATTGATCAGAATCCCACCAAATAATGTAATGTTCTATTTAATCTTTTGTTCCATTTCACTCGAGGGATTGTTGTTTTAGCCTGTGCCAAAGTAAACTGTAAAATACAGGTGAAATATGAGGTTCTGTTTTGTTCTTGTGGCAGGTTCACCAAAATCCAGAATACCAAGGTGACCATGAAACGTGATGGCATTGGTTCACTGCAGTACCGCCTCGTGGAGACGTTTCGCCGTCCCATGTACACCAACGTAACTGTGGATATTGGCCGGCCGCCGCCACGCCCTCCTCGGGGTTGACTCTGCTGCTTGGCCCTGCCCATGGTCCCATGCATGAGGAGCAACATGGATCTCAGCCCTGACTGGTTCAGAGGACTGTGTCCTGACTTGGACGACCTGTCTGCCTCCTTCATGGGAAAAGGGGAAAGGCTCAGGACACACCTTTGTCTTGTCCTTCCCTTTGGCTGAAGACCAGCTCCTAAACACTAGTCAGTTCTCTGCAGTGCCCTTCAGATGGGAGAATGAATGTGTGTTATATGCTTGGTCCGGTGTTTCAAATCTGGGCAGAGCCAAGCCCCGATTGCTGAGGAAGGCCCTGAGAGCAGAGAAGCCTGGTGTAGGGCTTTGACCTTCCCTCTGTCTCTGGCAGAGTCCATCCTCTCCCTGAACTTTTTGCAAGGCTGTGTCCCTGAAAAATTCCAAGGGTACGGTAGCTGCTCTTTGCTTCTTCTTACAGACTGAAGGACTACTGCCTTTTGAGCCTTTCTTCCAGGCACTGTCTGGTCTTACAATGGCTGCCAGCTATCAAGGTGTAGAGATGGTTCACAATTGAGGAGAGCTCCATCGCCAGTAAAAGCTCTAACGGGTTTGGCCCACTGCCCACCTCCATTCATGGCTTGGTGCTGTCCCCTGCTGGATGCTGGATGCTTTTTTTCTGACTCCAGTACACAGGGGTGTTTTATACAAATCCTCATTAGAATACTTGAGTGCTTCCTGGGTTAATGTATGTGTAGCCTGTCTGGCATGGTACAACAGGACTTTCTTCTTAGCTGTGATTTCTCTTCTTCCTTTGAGTGGAGCAGATTGGATGGGTAGTGAGGTTGTACCTTTTAGTAGGGTGGATAGATGGATGGATGGTTTGACATACCCTAAAGTGGGCTTGCTCCTTTCCTCACTTTCATAAGCACGCAGAACCTATAGCCATTGTTATAGAACGGAATAACGTGAAGGTAGATTTCAGCCTGTTTTCCCTTGATCCACTACCATCCCAACTTCCACTCCTCAAGCAATTCTAGCAGGCCTCCAGTTTCTGCCAGGCATCCTGACCTTTAACCGCTCATTCTTTTTTCTTTCTTTTTTTTTTTATCAAACTACCCTCAGTCACGGCCCTGATGGTATCTTGGTGGCAGTCCTACACCTAGTACTTGGAGTTAGGAAGCTGCTGGTGGTTCCTTCATTCTGGTTATGGTGCCTGGCAAGTAGAATCACCTGCATCTGTCCACTTTGGGGTGACAACTGGGCCAGGCTGGAAGCCAGGCACCAGCATGTCAAATAGCCCGGGTGTTGGTGACTTTTGTACATTTGAATGTTTTGATCCCTTTTCAAGCCTATGGTGAATGCAACCCTGGTCACTATGATCAGACTTTTGTATTCAGTAAAGTTTCAAAACTTGGAAACTCCTTGTGTCTAGAATTCTGTAGGAGACCCTGGGCTGGGTGGGACAGCCCATACCATTGCCTTTATTACTCTAGTGCTCTCCAGACATGCCTTTGACTATACTGGCTATATTGCGTGTTGAAGTTCGTGGAAGACACCAGATTGGACATTCCTCATCTGAAGTTTCCTTTTCTTTATTCTTCTCAGCCAGGCCGAATTTAAGACATTTCCAAAATACAGTACATTGTAGTTTCTCACACTATCTTGATTTTAGGGGGGTAGAAACCCGAATAATTGGCCCAGGAAATTATGCATATAGTTGCTCAGATGTAGAGGAAAGAGAAGCTGTTTTATAAGGATCCTTTATTGTCACATAGTCAAGGAGTACATGTAGATGAAGCTATTCAGCATAACACTGTACAAAAGAGGCTGTCTTCTGAGTGGAATTGACTGGAATTCTGGGAGGGGGAAAGTAAAACCCTATATAAAATGTAGCAGAGATTGCTATTGGCAATGTGTTTTGGGGAGCAGGGATGGGAAAGCTGTTGCCTTGCAGCTGCTGCGGAAGTATATAACCCCACAACCCTAGCCAGGAGTGCCATTGGCAAGGGATGATGGGAAAGGTAGTGCAGCAGCAACAGAAGGGTCTTTTATATAGAAGGTCTAGATAGCAGGAGTAGGGAACTGGACTGATCAGGGTCTAGGATAGGTAATTGTAGTTTGGAGTTGGCAAAAGAGCACCTGGTGGGGTTTGTTTGTAACTTAGCCCTTAAAGAGATTACGAGATGTGGTTAAGGAACCACTTAATATTTAAAGGGGTTAGGAATGGTGCCTGCTTGGAACTCGGCATCTTGCCAGCTGCTCACATTTAGCTAAGCGGTTCCCTTCCCAGTAGCCAGCATCTTGGCCATCGTGACAGCGGCAGCGAATACAGGGACCGACCCAGACGCTCTCCCCAGCAGGAATAATGTTGTGCTGGCTCCCATCTACATAGCAATTTGGTCCTGTGGGAATAAAAGTATTTTCTCAACGTTTCACCAATATACTGATATACCGTGAAGATAAAACAACAGAGACCATCAGTCACTGACCTTCTAAATGTAGCTTGCATGAGATATCAGAAAGAAAATGGATGTTCTATGTGGGTGTGGCATAGAAAAAGCAAATACAGGTAGTCCTTCCTTAATGGCCACAAATGAGCCCAGAATTATTATTGGTAAGTTGAGGTCATTAAGCAGCTCACGATGTGACCTTATTTGATTTTACAACTGGTTTTATGATGCTCACAAAGTGAATCACCACAGCCATTAAGTGAACCACATGGTCATTAAGCAAATCCATTTGCATGTGATGGACATGCAGCAAAAAAAATAAGCCACGAAGTGCAAAAAAAAAAAAAAAAAGCAAATTGCAATTATATAACCACAGAACGCTGCAACCGGTCATAAATACAAGCCAATTGTCAAGCACCCGAAATGCAATCATCTGACCACAGTGTGTACGTGTGCAGCAGTCATACGTTTGAGGGTGAGTTTGTCATAACTGAACAATTGTGAGGACTGCCTGCATTCCCAGATTTTGGAACATAAGCAAGAGTGTAACTTTACAGTACTTATATTAGCCACAGAAATCTAACTCATCCTTTACATTTTCATTAGGGCACCCCTCAAAGAGGAAAGCAAGGGCCATAGCCCAGAGGTTATGGGAGTGGCACACTTTTCCCTTAATTTCTCACCTTCCTTGCAGATGGGGCAGCAATGGCCCTTCTCATAGATGGGATTGACACATGGTGGAGGGGCACAGTCTGCTACCAGGCAGCGGGCAATTCCATCCAAGTCACACGTACACTGCTCACATTCGGAAGGCTGTGGGGGAGGGAGAACAAAGGTTGATCAATGGGGCAAGGCAATTTGCAATCACTCCTCTATGCGTACAACAGCTTTGGAAGAATTTACTCCCAAGCTGTGCCCATCCTGTGTAATACTTTGCAACGTGCATATCCTTACAGACTGGCACAAAACTTATTTTGAAGGTTATTTCTGCAATGTCACATTGTCATATGGCAAGGTTCTGGAAGATGCCTTCTGGGCAAGTCTGCCTCTTCTTTTTCTTTCCTCTCTCACCACAATGACTCTCTTAGTGCTGTGCAAACAGCTCACTATTACTACAGTCACATGAGAGGTGGTATTCAGCAGGATCTGACCAGTTCTGGAGAACCGATAGCAGAAATTTTGAGTAGTTCGGAGAACCGGCAAATACCACCTCTGAATAGCCCCGCCCCCATCTATTCTCTGCCTCCCGAGTCCCAGCTGATCGGCTGGATCTTCTTTTGTTGCCCTGCACAGAATGGAGTTGGAAAACAGGTTAGTGGGGTGGGGAGGAAATGGGATTTTGCAGTATCCTTCCCCTGGAGTGGGGAGATGAAAGGAGATTTTGCAGTATCCTTCCCCTGGAATGGGGAGGGAATGGAGATTTTGCAGTATACTTCCCCTGCCATGCCCACCAAGCCATGCCACACCCGCAGAACCGGTAGTAAAAAAAGTTAAATCCCACCACTGATTTCACATACAGTAGTAAGTATTGGCAAGACATAATTAGCCCCCTTTAAACAAAAACTTGATAGAGGTCGGCTTTTTAGAGTCAAACAGAACTGATTTCAGTATTGATCTCATGCTTAAGCAACTTCCTTCTTGCTTACACTTCCCTTTTCAGGTCCTGCTGAAGTCTCTTCCAGAAAGAGTTTTTCTAAAAAGCATTAATAAGATGCTGCCATTTTTCTACTGGGATCTTCCCAGCTGAAGAACATGTGTGCCCAAATCTGCCATAATAGTGCTACGGCAACAGGTTTTGGTTTTTTAAGGCAAGTGTGTATTATCCAAGCAAGTGGCATAAAGACATGTCCAAAAGATTTATTTAACAGAGACGTCACTTCTCCATAAGTGATACATTTTGCAGGTATTTCCACATTTTTCTGCAATTTTGTAGCGCTTCCAAACATTTTCATAGACTTCACAATACTAAGATGACACCATCAGAGGGCACCCTTCATTCAGATTGGCTTCAGTTTTAGGAAAAATGCAAGCTTCCAACAGGATCTCTTGAGCTATTAGCCTCCAGCCACCACTTTTATACGGTAAGGGGAAAAAATAAATTTCTGTTCTGATTGTACATGTAAAGATTTGTGGTGTGGAATTTCAGAGAAGGATGTACTAAACACAACAACTGATGATGCCCTCTGGGAATCCTATGACAGGATCTGCACTTAAATACTCAACAAAGATGTTACTGTTATTTTCAGTTCACTACATTTCTAGTAGCAAAGCCTACAACTAGTGCTAGGGAAGCCAAACTAACAATAATGAATAAATATAAATAAATAACAATCAAGCCTGACTCTATTCTCAATCCTTATGTTCCCTTCCTGCCAGCTACCATATTTACTTAAAGTTAAAATCCTCACACTATTCTTGGCTGTATTAAATTCCTTCTCCATTGGACCAGCAAATGGTTATATAAACTCACATCTCTATTGAACTGTTTGGAATCATTTTAGTTGGTCACATGGACGTTATAGGCCTGTTGCCAAAAGACACGATCAGAATCATAAAACAAACAAACGAAAAAAGACTTTTATTTAATATAAGATGCTTTCCACAGCTTCTTAAAAATCCCCAAAGGCTTTCCAGATCTGATTTGGCAGGATGTTGCCCTGTTCTAGTGCTGTAGAAAAGCAAACCATTTTTTTCCTTTTTCATAAATTGCTAGTCTTGTTGCTTATACTAAAATGTAATCACTTCAGTTAACCACATATTTAAAAAAGCTATTTGCCAACAACATTTCACTTTTATACAGATGCAAGGTGTTATGGTTCCATTTTTACTTTTACTAAAAAAATCAAACATGCAATATTGTATCCCTCTCTAAAAAGTTCTGGGCAAACTTCACAATTTAGGCCTCTCTAAAAGGGCTGTTCGTGCCTCACAAACGATGGGAGGAAGCACTCTCTTGTTTCAGCAAGCCTTGAGAAAAAAAGAAGCCACTTTTTAAAGTGAATTAACTTGAATGAATTTAAAACAGTTCTGTTGGCACAGAACCATGAAAAGGGTTGTGATTGCTCTAATGAACAGGGGGAGGTGCTTACTCATTAGATCCAAAGTACTTCTCTCAAATCATTTTCAAGTGCGCACAATCTTACTCATTAAGGAGTGAGAGAGGAAAATGAATGGGAAGGGAGATAATTATTTTTGATGAACTAGGCTCCATCTGCACACTGCAAAATGTCTCTTTAAGAATACTCAGCAAAACTGACAGCAAGGACATTATCTGCTCACTGTCCAGTTATGAAGATTGGCCCTCACTTCATGGGAATGATTCATGAGATTCTCAGGCGCAGGGAACCCAGGAGTAGAGCAGGCTTTGATCTCCCACCAGCAACACTTATTTTTATTTCTTTTATTTCTCAAGCATATATGAGAAAAACAAGTATAAGTATGAACATAACATATAAACATATAAGTAAATATCAATAAAAGAAACATTAGGACAGGGATGGTAGGCACGTTGGTGCGCTTATGCACTCCCCTTACAGACCTCTTAGAAAGGGAGTGAGGTCAGCAGTAGACAATCTAAGGTTAAAGTTTTGGGGGTTTGGGGAAGAGACCACAGAGTCAGGTAGTCATTCCAGGCATTAACAACTCCGTTGCTGAAGTCATATTTCCTGCAATCAAGTTCGGATCGGTTTACTTTGAGTTTGAATCTATTATGTGCTCGCGTATTGTTGCAGTTGAAGCTGAAGTAGTCATTGACAGGTAGGACATTGTTGTAGATAATTTTATGTACTATGTTTAGGTACAACTTAGTCCAGATCTGTTTATTCAGCTATTGGTAACAATGTTTGCCCCTCCCTCATTGCCCAAGTCCTCCTGCCAGCAAGTTCTTTAGCCTGACAACTCACCTCTTAAAAATACATTGCAAACGATTTTAGGCAGTAGCCAGAAAGAAGGTACCAAAGTGATTTAGTGTCGGGACTGAGAAATAATAGAGGATAGTCAAATACAGAGCAATTGTACTACAGGCAACAAAGTCCTTATTTTACTTTTGTGCCATCAAGACCCTTTGATTTTTAAGAAACCTCTTCTTTCTAATCTAATTGCTAATCTAGTGCTTGTCACCCACCTCACTTTCTAATAGACTGTAAGACAATCCTTGAAGTGGCAATTCAGTTTTCATTTCATAGCCGACTCTGCTCCACGAAAACCAGGTCTTGCCTCTGGACTGAATAACTCAAGACTACGTTGTTAATGTCCCAAGTCGGATTTTCAATAGATGGAAGTACTTCTCAACTACTTTGTTTGTTAGCAGCTTTCACTTTTAGCCCTGGTTAAGGAGGTTCACACATTCAGGAGGGCAGCCACCACCCTAACCCTAACCCTAACCCTTGGCAACTTTAAGCCTGGAGGACTTCAACTCCCAGAATTCCCTTACAGACCTCTTAGGGAA
>JAOYMU010000263.1:36184458-36203185 GCA_025802295.1 Psammodynastes pulverulentus | reverse complement strand
TTACAGTTACATGTGGCCCTTTGAGGGCAACCATTACGCTGATGTGGCCCTCTGTGAAAATGAGTTTGACACCCCTGATATAGAGCATGGGTGTCAAACTCGATCATATCACGTGATGTATCATGACATTTTTTTTGCCTTTGTGGAGCCGGGGTGGGCGTGGCCTGTGCATCCAGCCCGCAGGCTGCCAGTTTGACACCTCTGATATAGAGAGAAAGAATCAGGGGTAAAATTCGACCACCTTGGCCTAGCTCAGGAGAGGTGGTAGGGACAATGGTTGGCGCCGCCCACCTGGTCACCCGGCCACCAAGCCACACTTGGTAAGCCACGTTCATAGAGTCGGTAGGGAAAAAATTGAATTTCGCCCCCGAAAAGAATGTAAAGCAAAATTCTTTATGTGTACAGTAATTTGTATTTTTTATATTCTAGGCAGCTTACAATATAAAATCATAAATAGGAAGAGTGAGTGGATTGAAAGGAAGAGCAAGACTGTGAAGGCATATAAAGTATAAATGGCAGTGCGTGAAACAGTGTATGGGTACAGTAGATGTGGAAGCAAGTATGGTTTTTAGGACTATTTAAGGTTATGATGAATGTTGATGTATTAGTCTATATATTTCATTTCTTTTCTTAACTGAGGCTGTTAATTTATTTGACTTATTTCTTGTTCCATTTATGTGCTTTTTATATAAGATTGCTCATTCCAAAAGACAATAATATGATAGCTAAACCTATAACTATGTTTGGAAAAGAATCTCATGTGATCTTTGCAGCATTATTTTCAAGGGGCATGAAAGCAGTAACTTCGCAGTGCACTGGAGTACATAGAAAACACCTCTTCTTGAGTTGTTAATGTATTTGCAGTTTGCCAGGTTTCTGTGACAGCTTTGAGAACTGTGTGTATGTGATTAGAAATGCATGTTGCTTCTGCTTGCCACTTTATTCCTGTCTATGGTAAATCATCTTTTTCAAATAATTTGCCCATAGAGTCATTTTTTGATTGAGGCAGCATATATCTTGATACATGATTGATTGATTGATTGATTGACTGACTGACTGACTGAGAGACAGACAGACATATTCCTGTGTACCGCAAACCATCTTTTTCAAATAGTTTGCCCATCGAGTCATTTTTTGATTGAAGCAGCATATATCTAGCTAGATGATTGATTGACAGACAGACAGACACATATTTCCCGGGAAATCATAGGACAGAGGATCCTAATCTAGATATAAAATTGTTGCCATTAGATGGCTCTCCAATATTGCTTTACTCATCATGTAATCCTGCTGCATTACCTCTTTTTCATTTGTAGGTGGCAGAAGAAGAATATCTAATCCAGGAGTTGCGGAAAATTGAAGCTCGGAAGAAAGAGAGGGAGAAGCGGACACAAGATTTGCAAAAACTCATTACAGCTGCTGACACAACCACTGAACAAAGACGTGCAGAGCGCAAGGCACCTAAGAAAAAGCTACCACAGAAAAAAGAGACCGAGAAACCTGTAAACATCTTATACTTCCCTTGCTCATTTTCTTATGGTGCTATCTTACTATTTCAGTGCCAGGAATGGTTAGTTGTCTGTACAAGTTTTGCTTGGGCGATTTATTTTGTTTCTTTTCAGATCTTAATATCTCTTGAAGCAGTTTTACAGGAAGCTGCAGTCTGGCCACAGTTAAGATGGAAGGAAAGGAACTGAAATTGCTAGGCTGGAAAGGAGATAAAGTGGGCTTAAGACAAACCCTCTCAAGGGGCATTGTGAATACACAGTCGGGAAGTAGCTCTCCACTGTGTCATTCTGCACAACAAACATGGTCAGTGAAAAATGCCAATTTTAAGCTGTAAGTCTGAATACTAAACTTGGATGGAGCAGTCTATTTATAGTTGCATTGGATTATTGATTTCTTCCTCTCCTGTTTCCAAAAATTAATATACAAATGCCTGTTTAACATTGAACTGTATTTTCTTTTAAAGTAAACACGTATTTGTAAACGCACAAAAATATTTATGTAAAATATTTTACATAAATACAATCATTTCTTTTAAATAAGTTGATATTGAAATATAGGCAAAGCAGCAGCTCACATAAATGAGTAGTGGTTATGCAGAGAGAAAAGAACATTATAGTAATTTAAATAAACAAAACGTAATAAAATGGAAAAAAGCTAATTTAACAAAAGGAAAGAAAAGATTCATATCATATCCATTTAATATTAATATAAAATTATTTATTTTTAAACTTATTAAATTTAGATCATAGTGTACTTTTAAAGATAATTTCCCTTAAAATGTGCACCACAAAAGTAGATAGTAGTAGTAGATAATTGTTTTTTTAAATTTGTTTATAATATAAAGTACTAAAAAATATGAAAAATAATAATAGGAAAAATAGGGGAGGGAAAGGGAAAGGGAAGAGTGCAAAAAAGAAGGGAAAAAGAAAGAAAAGGCATTGCCTTTGGTGCAGTAAATAAGAAAATAAGACATCAAGACTCCTTTTTTTTTTAAATTTTACATAGTAGTATAAACTAGCCATTTCTATATCAACAAATCTATCTAATCAGTAAAACCCAAAATCAAAGTTTAATTTTTTTCCACCCCAAACACAAAGTCCAGAAGCTGTTTCCAAGTAGAAACAAAAGTAATTGTGTTTTTTTCTTTAATCAAAGCAATCAGTTTAGTCATCTCTGCTAATTCCATCAACTTTTGCAGCTATTCTTCCATTGTGGGGATCGAAGTGTCCTTCCATTTTTGTGTATAGCGTAATCTTGCTGCCATCAACATATAAAACATCAAAGTTCCATTTTTTTTCAAGTCTTTTTCTGTTAAACCCAAAAGAAAAGTTTCTGGTTTTATCTTTATATTCACTTTAAGAATCTTCTGTATTAGAATATGAATCCTATTCCAATATTTTTTTTTTGCTTTATCATATGCCCCCCATAAATGATAAAAATCCCTTCTTTACATTTGCATTTCCAACATTCATTTGAAGCACCTTTAGACATACTTGATAACTTATCCGATGTTAAATACCAACAAACATCATCTTATAAAAGTTTTCTTTGAAATTGTAATTTAGTGTAAATTTTAAACCTTTCGTCCACATATTCTCCCACTGTTCCGGAAAATTGCAGATGGTAGACAAGACTGGATAACTTAGGGAGCAACTTTAACCTTGATTGCCTGTTTAATACTTTTTACCTGTCGCTTTTGAATATCTCACTTATAATCTTAAGATGGTGGTTAGATTTTTTTTTAATAGTGTGGAATGGCAATGTGCCATATAATTGGGAAAAGATTCTGCCTTTCAGTGATTAAGATGGGACCTCAGCACAAATTTCATATGAAAATGCATCATTTCGTGTGAGTAAGACTAGCTTTGTATCTGTCAATCCACCGGGTAGACTAAGATTTAAGGTCTCGAAAATTTGAAATCTGTGGCTTCACTTTCTCTTAGCTTCTTAGTCATCAATCCCTGACTAGACAGACTATTCTATTCTAGTACATGTAGAATTAAGTAGCCATTCAACTTGCTTTAGGTATATCTGATTGCTTCCCACAGTATTGCCTGGGGTCCTTATGCCTGAATAGAAGTAAACACCTCAGGTTTCCTAAAGGCAGTTTATGTTGTGGCAAAAGTGCTGTTTCAACCATGACAGAGTCCATTAGGAGTAAATTATCAACTCTAGCAGGAAACTGCTTTTTTTTTTTTTAAATAAAATTGCATTTTAACTAACAATTTGAATTGAGGGCTGTATCAGCATCATCTTAACAAAAGGAACTCATTTACCAAAGAGTCAATTGAGGTTGAAGTTTTTACAGCTCATGCTTGCATGTGAGGTATAGCAACTTATTTAATTGCTCTGATGTGGCAAAAGCAGGTTATGCAGTGGGGAGGGAATGAACTTGCCCTATATTTTTGTTACGTATTCAGTGGAAAATTATTGAGGAAAAGTAGTAAGAATTAGGCTAAAACTATTCTGAGATTATCTCAAGCCAAATAAATCCAGGCCTTTAAAAAAGTTTAGTTGCCTCCACAGTGCTTAGTATACAGTATCTAACATTCACGGCAGGTGATTTGATATTTCGTGTTATTTTTATAACACCTTGTTTTGGCTTTGACTGCAAATTGTCCTGGGTGTGAAATTTAATTAATTAACACTAATATATTTTGGGCTATTGATACGGGCTCAGATATTAAAAGGGATTAGTTTAGCTACTCTCCAGTATTCAGCAAGGACAGAATAACTGGTTTGCTGTTATTGAGGCAGCTTTTCTGCATAGAAAATGAGGTTTTCCTTTGCTTGAGTAAATTGAATTTGATGTCTTTAGTAACATAGGTTTTGTCCAGAGACACCTTGACCGTTGGATTTGTCTTCAGTGGATACTTGATTTTGCGAATATATGAATCAACTCATGCATACTTCACACATCTTCTAAGACAGGTGTTCAGGAGGGGTAAAAGAAAGATCAAGAGCTGATAATAGTTTTTCTTTCGAAGAAACATATGAAGTTTCTAGAGCATCCCCATTTTCTAGTGAGCTATCAGGGTTTGTGGAGGCAGGGATTGTCTTTTTTTTCCCCAATAAGCAAGTCTGTGGTATTTGATAGCTTTTCTGTCCTTAATACCGTTGAGCAGTTTCTAAGTAAAAAAAATAGGATCACCCAGCTGTGAAGAAAGTGGATAAGATCCATCAGCCCATTGAAACAGCACCATATTTTTCTTTCTGATTCCATTCAGATGTAATAGGGTTTTCCCAAGAAGTCATCATTTGTTAAAATGTGAATGAGCAATGTGATTGTGCACTCTTATCTTGTGCACTTTTTGCAGTAGAGGCTCTGCAGTTCCTTTTCTATAACTTCTGAAGTTCAACATAAAGGTTTATGTTTTGGTTATAGATTTAGTTTCTAGTTCTAGTTTCTAGTTCTGATCAATAGAAGATAGTTAAATGGCATAGTTTCCACATGCAAAAATTAAAGAGAGACCATGGCTTAAGTATCCTAGTCCTGGCATTGGCTGAAGAAAAAGATTTGCAAAGACAAACATATTTACCGTCATTAATATTTGGACCCTGGTTTGTTGGAATATCCCATTATGTCACAGCAGAATCACTCTAACATTAAAGACAGTAAAGATATAATCTAGATGGTTAGTAAATGAACTGAATATATCCCTATTTTTTAGCTTAAACATATGTGATATACACAAATGCCTGGATTTATAGAATGATGAAAATTCCGTGCCTACATAGAATTTTCTTGCAAAAGAGAAACAGAATAAAAAGAATCTGATGGAGCCTCTTCTCTTGAAATAATTTTTCTGTGTTAGGGATTCACCCCCACCCATATATTTTTTAAAAAAATATAGTTTAATTATGTAAGAATTTATGACATTGAAACATTTGTGAGTCTGCAGGGTTTAAACAGCAGATACATTATATTTTTAGTTTCTTGTGTGGAATAAGAATAGAAGGGAAAGATTTTATTTTTTGTGAAAAATGTGAGGAATGGTGAGTTGGGTACATTTGCTACAGTATAAAGCATAAGGAGAGCAAAGATTAAGCTGAATGTTTGGTGCAAATAATACAGAAATTAAATGGTTAACAGGATAACACAGATGTAGATACTGGTTTTCTGGAGGCTGGAAAATTTCATGCTTTCCTGTATAACAGATGTTCTGCATATTTTTCTTATTTTACCCAATCATGTACATCACACCTTTGAATTATTATTTGCTTGGGAAACTATGAAAAGACAGAACCATAGGAATGAGGCAAAAAGTTTTACAATAGGTGTCATACCATGAAGGTTAATATGGGATTTGACAATGAGTCTTCTAGTTAGGAACTGAAGTAAAAAAAAAAGATGCTCAAATCAAAACATTCTGAAATGGGCTAAAGCAAATAATGTATTTAATTCCCTTCATAAATAATATTTGAAGATCTCTGGGCCTAGATAGGACGTTTAAAGGCCTGGTTAATGAGAGATCTGGTTGATTTTAATTTATAGGAATAGTGCTGCCTTTAAAATAAACAAACCCCCTTAGAGATGGATTCACATGTTTTGCCTTATGTAGTAGATGTTGGCTAGTTTTGAGCAATTAAAGAAACACCATATTAAAGAAAGAGCAATTAAAGCATCCCAAAGAACTATATATATATTAAAATATATCCTATTTTATGAACATGTCTGTAATTGTCATTCTAAAAGTAGTTTTCTGTTTCACTTCAATAAAAAAATAGTTTCTTCTGTTAACTTTTAAGCATGTTGCATGTTTGTTTTGTTACATGATTCTAATTCTACTAAGAAAGTATATCACACTTTTCAATTCTATTTTCTTGCTAGTGATACAGTCCACAAAGTGTTAGGTTCATAATTTCACAAGAAAGCTAGACAGCTCCATGGGGCTTAATTTTAGTCTGTGTGTGAGAATTCTGCAGTGAAATGTACCTGCTTTATCTTGTTGAAAAGCCAGTTCTAGATACATTTATGAGGGAATAAGCACTAGCATACTTAAGTATGATACTTGATCCAAGTCCAAGAGTTCACATCTTTTGAGCTTTTGTTAAGGAATATTTCTGTTTTTATGCATCATAAGGAATACTTCTATTAGTTTTATGCGTCATTCTCATTTCTAATGTTTTTGAGGAAAGTTTATTAAATATTTAAGGAATGAATGTCTAACACCACTATTAAATTCAGAAGCAAATATAGTGTAGACATGTAGTTGGAACTACATAGATGCATATTTGAATGAACTGAATATAATCAGATTTCATTGTTATATCACATTCTCACTTGCTGTGAATAATTTTAAATAGATACTATATATAGATACTATATTTGTAGTAGATATTGTATTGCCATACAGTTACAATTTCAATTACATTTAGAATAGTAGATAGGCTTAGAAGCAGTATAGTAAATGAATTGTTCTCCTTGTTTCCTATCCATCACATCCTTCCAATTATTCTTGGAAGGATTTTCATCTGATTTCAAATTTATCTCTGACAAGCATTTTTCTAGCAAGAAACTGGTTAGATTTTTGCCTTACCTTCATACTTTACCTTGAATTGTCTTTCTGTTTTAGGCTGTCCCTGAAACAGCTGGCATCAAGTTTCCAGATTTCAAGTCTGCTGGTGTTACGCTGAGGAGTCAAAGGGTAAGTTAATGTGCTAGTTTTGGGGATCTAAAGGGTTATCTGCTTCCCCTTTCTCATTTCTTGCTCCTTTCCTGTTAATGAACTAGTGGAGCATGAACTGCAATACTATAGTAAAATAGCTTCAACTAATTTTTGGAGTATAACCTGCGTAGCTTTTGAACCTGTCTCTTTCCTCTTAAGTGTGGGTAGGTAGTGTGTGTGAAGAGATGTAATTTAGTCTTTAATTTTTGTTTTTCTGGGAGGGCTACTTCATGACAAAAGCAGGGACTTCTTAAGTGATGAAATGGGTCTATTAGATCTCAGGGTTTTTAAATTAAACTTTTTGTGCTCCCCCCATTGCAGGCTGTTCCACTGTAGGAAATCAGTAGTACAGGTAATCCTCAACAAGTGTAATGAAGCCCCGCCATTATAGTCGTAATAGTTGCAGAGCTGTCAGGTGAAGCACCCAGTGATCACCTCACTTAACAAAACCCCATCCCTTTCTCCTCAGTGTGGTCATTAAGTGGAGCAAGGGTGCCTCAGGGGCCCAAGGGAAGCCTCTGGAAAGCTTAGCTCAGGCCTTGCCTGGGCCTCTCAAGTCCCACACTTACTCCCTGAGGAGATCCATGCTCTGCTTCTCACCCCTTGGGGTCTCCTTAGGCTTTGGGCCTGCTTTGCTTCCGCTGGATCCCAAATGCTCCTCCCCATCCCCAGTTTTGTTGTATATCTGGAAGTTCTGCAGATCACATTAGGGAAGAAGAACAAACTGCTCCATCCTTAGGCCATGTACTCTGGTCTTGGAAGTCAGCTCCATTTTAGAAGTGACGTAACCCCTCCCCTTAACTTCACAGTGGAGTTATAGAAGGTACAGCTTTGTTGTGGGCTATGTTTCCAAGGCTTTAAGGATGGTTGTATATGATTTGTTTTCAAAGGTGAGGTTGGGAAATATATGGGATGTTATATTTAAAATGAGATTAATCAGTAATTCTTAATTATGATTTGGAATGCTATTTGTGTGTGGCCAATTTTTTTGCTGTTGCAGAAGGTAAGAGGCTCTGGTTCAGTTTTGGAGTCAGACTCATAAGAATTCACAACAAATCATGGGTTGCTATGAATATGAATATTAGACTCAAAGATCTTTTAGTTTTTATATATTTAATTTTAATCAGAAAGTTAAAATGCAAGCTCTAAAAAAAAGGAAATTTTACAAAAATAAAACACTATTAGACAAAAACATTTAAAGAAAAAAAGAAATTGTGCATTAAAAAATAAATTAAAAGAGTGTGAGCTAAGAAGGATCAGCCTAATATATCTGGATGTTCAGGTAAAGCCAACAGCTTTCCCTTCTCACAATGGGCATTCAACAAAAGATAGCAAGTGACATTGCATGTGTCACAACATCATGAACTGCCTATCACGGTTCACATATGCGGCCTAATTTAGATGTCATGGGTTCTGTCTGATGCTTTCATCTCTCTTGATCAGCGTATAAAGGTGGCAAGGATTTTGATTAGTCCAAGTGGGCAATCTAAATTTAAGCTTATGGCGATCTTAGGACATTTACTGATAAGGTTCTCCTTCTGAACTGAAATTGAAACTAACATTTTGTTATCCTAGTTTGGTTGCCATTTTCTGGTAAATTCATTTACAGTCAACTTTGGGCCAGCAGACTTGCTTAGAATTTTGAAACAATATTGTTGGTTTCCTAACAGAAGAGTTTCTATGAAGTGAGGAAATCCACTATCTTAAAGTTGCCAGTGTTGAGAAACATTGCTCTTAGGCTTTCTGGAACTGGTTTCCTGCACAAGGTTTAGACTGTTTCTGTCATGTCCAGCCAGTTTATCTAACATACTTGGATAATTCAGCATGTAGGCTTATTGGGCTCCCATTTCTGCTAATGTATCACCTATATCAGCCTCTTTCTATTTCTGTTCCTTATTGGCAAGATTTGGAAATAATGTAGAGTGGGACATACACAAAGGTAAATAGATATGCGAGCTCTGGAGACCAATTGGAGGGATTTAATTAATTTAATTGCCTGAATTAAATCCTCTTTAAATTCATATTCAGTCTTTCCATTTAATGCAGTAGAGAAATCATCAAGAGGAAGGATCATTTTTTTAAAATGCCTAGGCTTCCTGCCCCTCCATTGTGCTTTTTACCTTTTGGGTTCATGATAATCATAGAAATTAATAGGTGTGTTTACTATAAAACAGCATATTTTGACTGTTCTTTGTGAGTAAAGAACTACAGTGCACTCTAGCAGAACACTCCCCTAGTAAGATCAGCACAGATTCTGAAATATTTCTTATGTGCAGAACATAATTCAAGTTTGGTGAAACTACACCTATCAAGGATCTTCTGTTTTGGAGAAATGCCTGCTAGTCTCATTTCCAGGGTGACAGTGATATATATTATAATGCATACATTTTATTTGTGGTGAAAATGTGCTGCCTAGAGAAATTTGAAGAGATAGGAGTACTTTTAGCTGCAGCCAATTTCTAATTGAAATTTAACTGCTGCCTTTGATTGTTAAAGGACAAAATCTGGGTGCTGTTCCTGTATAGAGTACTTACATTTTTCCCTTTAGGCACTTTGTCTTTTATTTCTCTTCACGATAGGAAGAGATAGCGGCCATCTTGTAAAATGTTTCACTTCCAGCCGCCTGTGTGCCAACTTTGGTCAATTTTAAAATTGCGAAATTTACTTAAAATCTTAAAAGCTACGGATACTTTTTAAAGGGTGTCCCTTTGATTTTTATTAGTATCAGTTCAAACTAGAATGAAAATTGATTCATGTTAGGAGGTCATACATTTATTTTTTATTTTTTATCTTTTTATTAAGACAAGATTTCCCCTGTGTAAATGTATATTGTCAGGCGATTCTCCATCACCCTTCTGAAGAGACTATCAGAGAAAAAGTATGTTTGGTGTGTGTGGGGGAGAGGGCAGTATTTCTGTTTCAATGTTGCATCATTGGATCTCTTGTATGACATGCGACAAGAGAGCTGGATTCTAACCTGCTAAGTCTTTGATAATGAGGGAAAAACAGTAGGATGAAAGAAAGTTCTTAGCAGTCTCAGATCCATGGAGTACACTGGGGAATGCTGAGGTACAATTGTTTAGTTCACAGCTGGATACCTTCCACCAAGAAAGGCTTCCAGCTGGTAGTTTTACTTGTTACCTGCTAACTAGGATCTTGTAGACAAATTGGTGGTCAGACCAATTAAAAAGAAATGGGGGGAGAGGGAGCTTTCATTCCCATTGATTCACACATCCAGCCTCACTAGCTTTTAAATATTTACTAGCCAACCGAGCACTTTTTTAGCATTGATTAATGAGGTACAATCCACTGTGGTGCTTGCTTTCTCTGAGCACAGGGAAGGAGGGTGCGGGCTAGGACTATTCAAGATAAAAGTGTATTTCTGTCTGTGTTAGGCACAAGGGAAGGGGGTCACTTGAATATGTGTATGTATTAAATGTACCTTTTCAATATTTGACTTGTCCCTCTATGAAACGGCTAGATGGGATGCCTGTTTGCTCTTCTGCAGAGGCTCTTTGTCAGGTGCCTTCCCTCTGACATTAATGCAAAGCCAGACCTCACCAGCTGCTAACAGGGGAAACATCTGTCTTTCTTCGCTTGATCAATACTGTCCCTTCAGAAGCTGAGCCTTCAAAGCAGTTACATAAAATACCAGTAATATTTATTTGGATTTGATAAATTTAATTACTTGGGACAATTAATAATTTATCTCTGTAGTATTGATGGCGCTGCAAGGCATTTTGATGAGATAAGCTAATGGTAATCGGCACCTCTTTATTAGCTGGAAGTTGTGCGTTGTTATGGGGGGAAACTTCTGATGGATAGAAAGATAAAGTGTTTTAGTTGTTTTTACTATCATGTTCATGTAGTAACTGTAGTGAAAGCTAGAGTCCACTACATTAATGAAGCTAGGGGGACAGAGCATGTGGCTAGATGGGGAGGTAGGCATAAATGGGATGTCATCTCAGTTACTCACAAGTAGTAAGCCCTGATGCAGTCCAATAAAAGGGGTTGGTTTCCAGTTCATCAGCAATAATGCAATAGCCCTCTAGCCTTTTAGTAAAGGTGACCAATTATGAATTTTTATGTGGTAGAGGGACATGCATGGAAAAGATGGTGTCAAATGTTGTTGTATTGGCAAGCTTTAATTTCTTTATAGGTATAATTTAATATGCTCATATATTCATATATTTTAAATATTAAAGGCAATTATAAATAATTATAATTATTTTTAAAAAGCTATTTTCTGATAGATTAAATTACAGCCAGTGAGTACATTTAGTATTATTATAATTATTTTTAATTACTATAAATTTTATCTATCTATATGCCTTTGAGCACAGAGTTGTTATTCATCTTAAAAAATAAATTGAATTCATTTTAACCTTACAATAATATAGGTAAGCTTATAAAATGAAGGCAATGTCTCTGGTTCCTGAGGGTTTTTTTTTAGAGACGAACTGTGGTAGTTAATTTTCTTGTTCTTATTTCTTCTACTTGGTAGTACCCCATAAATCATAGCTTTTTCTCTTTTCTGTTAGCATCATTATGCAGTCAGGATGCATATTTTAGCTGCAATCCTGTGTGTACTTATTCGGACTTAAATATTGATCCTAATGGGGCTAGCTTTTTACCACACTTATATAGACTTCCATTATTAACATTAAAAATTGAGATATTTCAGAGGTCATTTTCTTAATTTTAAGCACTGTACCATCTTTTACTTTTTATTTTTCACTTGTATTCTTTTACTTGGAGGATTTTATTATATTGTCATCACTATAATCATACAGTAGATGTTTTAAGTTATGCAAGCAACAGAAATTTATTAGATTGCAGTGGGATGTAAGTTTAATAAATAAATATATCAAGCCCTAAAGTTCTGCCTTTTGGAGTCTTATCAGTGCTCTTTCCTCTCTCTGCTTTTAACTTCTAATGAAACCACAGGGTGAGATTATCCATCACTATGAAGTTAAATACCACATTTGCTGGTGACACTTAACTATACATCTCTATCCCTGGCTGTCCAAATGATACTGACAAAGTTCCTTCCCAATATCTGAAGGGTATATGGGTCAGGTTCAGAGGTGGTATTCAGCAGGTTCTGACCAGTTCTGGAGAACCGGTAGTGAAATTTTGAGTAGTTCGGAGAACCGGTGGTAATGTTCCCCAGGAGTGGGGAGGAATTGGAGATTTTGCAGTATCCTTCCCCTGCCAAGCCCACCAAGCCACGCCATCAAGCCACGCCATGCCCACCAAGCCACGTCCACAGAACCGATAGTAAAATATTTGAATCCCACCACTGATCCTTCCTCTGCCATGCTCACCAAGCCATGTCCACCAAGCCACACCATGCCCACCAAGCCACGCCCACAGAACCAGTAGTAAAAATTTTTGAATCCCACCACTGGTCAGGCTGGAGAAGAACCAGCTTAACCCAGGAAGACGAAGTAGTTGTGTATGTTAGGGCTCCTGCATTCGGGGAGTTCCCATTTTACTTCTGGATAGGACAACATTGCCCAATTTGGAAGCCCTCTTGGACTTTTGGCTCTTATTTAAAAGCAGGTGGCAGTTGTGGCCAAGAGTCTACATAAACCACTCTTGTGCACTAATTGCACTATTTCCTGAATTGTAAGGCATTACTCACCTCCTATTCTACTATCATAACCACTATCATGGCCATCTCCTGTTCTACTATCATAACACATTCTACATGGGGTTGTCCTTGAAGAGCTTCTGGAAGATGAAACTCGTCCAGAATGCAGCAGTATAGATAGTTTTGAATGCACAATAGTACACTCGTGTAACTCCAATCTTTCACAAGCTAAATTGATTTTCAATAGCTACTGAGTGTGATTCAAGGTGCTGGTTGTTACCTATGAAGTTCTCCATGCATAGGGCTAGGTTACTCACAAGACTGCCTGTCTCCAATTGACCTTACACATTCTACAAGGAATGCTCTGAGTTTCCTCAGGATCATCTGATAGATTCTGGCAGGCATGCCTGCTCTGTCACAGCACTTGCCCTCTGGATAATCCTCAGGATTTCTATGGCTTCAACCCTGTTGGCCTTTTACAAGGCCTTGAAGACCAGGCTTTTCCTCCAGGTATTGAGTCAGGGATTTATACTCAACTGTTTGTAATGATTGGGAGTTGAATGACTGGGTTGCCCTTGATTACGTTACGTCATCGTCTTTTTTCTTTTTTTTTTTTGGCATAGAGTGGAATGAAATGGATTGGAATAGGACATAATAGAACCTTTCAATGATTGACAAGATGTTGTTACTTAGGACATGATTATGAACTTTGATTTCAGTGAGTCTTGGTTGGATGTATTTTTTGATGCATTTGCTGATAACAAAACTTTTTTCTGTCTAATCAAATTTGTCACCAAGAATTGTTTACATTTGTTTCATAAATTCTGCTTGTAGTGCAGTTGTGAGGTATGATTTTTAAGCAAGGGAAACTCTGAATAACTTTTAATTTGGATTTGGCTCAACAGTTGGGGCCTATTTCAGGACAAAACCATCATAGGAGAGGACTATTTGCCAGAATTACTTCTGGTTAACAAGGCCTTGAAATAACTTTTGCAAGGAAAAACAGGATCAACAATTACATATCATAAAATCAGATGTGAATGAAAGAATTTCCTTACAAGCCGTTATTATAAAAATAACATTCTAGATTCCAGACATATGAAAGAACAGCTGGATAGGGTAAATACTTCACATAGTTGTGCACCATCCAACTTTAAAAGAACTGTACTGAACCTGCACCTGTGATTAGGAAATGCTAACCAGATGTTAGACTATATAAAGGAAGGGAAAATATCCTAATGTTGTTAATGATTTCATTCCCATATCTGAATAAAGGCTGTGTCACCACTTACTTTATGTTTCAAAGGAACTTACTCCGCTGGAGAGTGAGAAAATGGAGACACTTTAAAATGTGTTTGAAGTTTCATAAGCATTTTAGGGCTGTTGAAACTAAAGTGCCAAAATTTGGTTGTTTCAAAAAATTTAGATGTATTTATTGATTTATTAATTTGAATTATTTTATGTAACTCATGGCATTTTTAACATAGATTTGCCAGTTTAAGAATTTCCTTCTGTAGAAATCTCTGGGCCTGAAGAGGTGAGAGATGAGTGAATTATTTGTGCAAGATCACATCTCCACTTAACACAGCACATGCTGGTCACATTTGGTTAATCACGATCAAGACCTGTTCACATTTCTCAGATTTCTGAATGTTACATCTTATATTGCTGTCTGTTTTGTGTTGATTGAAGCAGCAGATGTTTTCTTATCAGCTGACAGTCAACTGCATATGAGGAAGCAGAGCTGAGGGAAACTGGTCAAGTATCCAGATACATGGAGGGCTGGGGTTGAGGTGACAATAAAGTTTTTGCTAGCTGACTATCAGCTCACGTGAAGAGATGGCAAGTGACTTCTGGCTGATAAATGTATAGAATCTGGGGTAGGAAAGAACCTGGTGGATTTTTAAAAAATCATACTTTGAGAGTCAGTCTTAGATGATGATATTGAATTCCCAAAAGTTTGGGTTTGAATTTTGTAGATCATCTCCATCTACCTTTTTTGTTCATGTCCTCCAGGATAAGTGAGACACAGATTGCTTTGTGGAATTTAAACCATAGTTGAGAATTTCTTTTAATGAAGAGCAATTCAACTAACTGGATAACTAATAGGGTATTAAAATCCAACCCCGAGGAGATTATTACTATCTCCAAATGATGTAGAAATGTGGACCAATTACCTTGTAAGAAGAATCTGGCTCTTTACTCAACTTAGATTGGTATTCCTCTTGGAGAGTTTTATCAGTATAGGCAATGATTTGCAGTATATCTAAACGTATGATAGACTTAAGAGAACAAGTTGTTGTTAATGCCATTCATTTGTAGTAGTTATTTGATTGCATCTCTTATTAGCCAAACATTGGGCTTTGTAAATATGGCAGTTCTGTGATATTCTGAAGTGTGCTCTGATTGTTTGTGTTTGGCAAATAGCTTGTCCATTGGGATATGAAAATTAAGTATGAATTATTTGCTGGGGAAATTGTCAAAGAAACAAGTCTTATTTTATTTACCTCATATATAACACCGGTTTTACAAAATAAAGTGATGGAGTTACTTATTAGGAAAGAATTTCTGATATAATGTTGAATGCAAGTCAGATGTTAGAAATGACAACTGTTGAACTAGAAACTTATCTATTCCTACCCATGAAATCTATTTCTAAGAGATGAATATTTAGAGATGAGATGGGTAATGTTACCTTTCAGGACAATGTGATCTAGTAATGTAAGCATTTCCAGTTTGAGGGATCGAAGGGGTTATGGAAGTGAGTCAGATACAAGTATTTATTATTTTTAGGGTCAATTTAGGATCATCCAGGTTTTTGCTTACTGGACTGCTTGTATTTCACTAGTAGCTAAGCAAGAGAAACCTCCAGACTGCTGCCATTCTGCAAATCTCTATGCTCATCTAGTCATGTGGCTTTGATTCATATATTGATGTGTTGTCCTTTTATTTATTTTTCTCTTGCTGCACAGTTCATACATTTACTGGTTGTTTATAGTGAGGACAAAGACTCCGAGTCCTTAAATCAAAAGCGATGTTGGCATAATTATAAGCACAAGCTGGCGTTGCAAAGAGGGCTGCAGGGAGAGGTTGTCAGAGGAAGAAAGCACCCACAATATATTAACCCAAAAGATCTTAGCTAATCACTTCTTCAGTTTGAGCAATCCATTTTTTAAAAATTTGACATATGATTATTTGGGGACCTGAGCAATAATAAATAATTCTGGTAGATTGTTACACAGAAGAAGGACTGAAGGCTAGCTGTTGGCTATTGCACTTACTTAGAATGAAAGTATTCCCTACGTTGTACTGAACTGCTGTCAAGAAGTGCTTTGTTGCATTATGAAAAAAGTAGTAGTTGTTAATCAAACACAATAAGTTTTAAGTACTATTAGACCACATTCTCTAATGGCCTTTCTGAGCGGAACGATGAGGGATCAGGATACAGACATGTCATCGGTTGATTCCATCTGAGAGGCCACAGGCTTGTCTTTTGGTTTCCGTTAACATTTTCAGACAGATCTTTGCCAAATTGATTTATATTTTCAATTCTGCTTCATATTTCATTTTTTTCCCTTCCACTATGAGCCAGTTGAAAGATTATATTAATCTGACCCTGTCTTGCCCTGAAAAAGAATGAAGAACTGTACCATGTTGTAGGTGTGAAGGCTTGCCTATAGCCCGTATGATTTTAGAATTAAAACCAGAGATTACAGGATGTGGACAAGCCTTCACAGTCACAATGTAGTACCATTCTTCATATGAATGAGCAAACATTCACAGTTACCAAAACAGAAGCTCAAGACATGAGAACAGAATAAAGCTGGATCTTGCTTTTTAATTGACGAAAGATATTCATGTAAAATATTCATGTAAAATACCATAACAATGTGATCAAATTTAGGATTTGCATATAAAAAAATTCACATTATCTTTTATCACAAGTTTTTCTTTTCCCTTAATCTATCTCATGTTTTTTGGCTCTCAGGAGCAAACTCTTCATTCAGAAATTTTATGTGCTATGGTTGCTCTTATCTAATCTAAAGACCACCAAATTGAATTCTCCACAGATCAAAATTATAGCTAATAGCAGGAGTCTCTGCAGGAGTGGTCAATATGGCACTATGATCATATAGTAGAAACCCCATCATTTTTATGGGCACATTAAAGGGGAAATTAGGTTTTGACTACAGCTACCATTTTCTTGTTTTCTGACTCCTCTGGGGTTGCTTCTGACTATTAGTAAACTAGCATGTCAAGAATGCAGTACTATTCTAAGTTAAAACTACTGGACTAGTTTTCTTATCATCTGGATTTTGTTGTTGTTGTTTTGGGAGATTCTTCAGATTGAATTGTTAAAGTAATTGTATTAGATGACTGTCAATAGATGTGCTAGATCATTTTGTTAAAGGATGATGTGGGGGGAGTTTTTGTATGCACTTTTGCCCAGTGTATCCAGAGCCAGATGGTCAAAAAGACAGGTGTAGCCATGGCTGGATAATCAGAACTCTGCTCCCACTTAAAATGAGATGGAGATTTAATTGCATAATTGAGACTACTACTTGGATTTGTTTTTACTTAGATACTACTACATACCCAAGAATGCCTCTACCTCTGTCTCCAGTGTTGTTACTTAAATTATTAGACTTTTTTTTTGTTTCCCAGAGGGATTAGAAATAATTTTTGTGACTTGTCACTTTGATTGTCTGGAAGACCTTAATAGTTACATATAATGATGTGAGACTTGATCAAAGTATGATGAGGTGCATGCTCTTCAGCGATAAGGGTTTAATGCCACACTCTTCTCCTTTGTTGAAATTCAGTCAGGGCACAAAATTTGTCCCTACTATTATGTTGGGTTTCAGTTTATCCAGTATATCTGAGTCTGGTAGTTATTTTAATTCAATACAAGGTAATAATTCCTTTCTTTTCCATTATTACAGATTTTATAATTTGGTCCACATACAGTACTCCAGAGAGTTTTAGTGAACTCCATAGATATCAGAATGGGAGTGCTGCTGCAAAATTATTCAGAGTTGTTTTATACAGAAAGTGATATTGCATGTTGCGCCCCCCCACCCCCCAAAAAACCCCATTGATGTGTTTCTAAAGCAAGCAGGCAACACCCACAACTCTCAAAGCAGTACAAAAACACCTTAATGGTATAACACACAAGCCTGTAGGCTTATCGGTGAGAAGCCTTATTGTTTTTGTCAGATTTGCCTTTTCCGTTCAGCAGCTGTCTAAGCTGCGTTGTGCTTTCTGGTATTGAGGCGAATGGAGCACTGGGCCTTCCCCGCCATTGAGAGTGCCAGGCTAACGGAGCCTACCTAACAGATTATCAGCGGCCTGTGAGTAATAGACTCCTCATTTAGTTTTAATACATTTTGCATAGAGAGCAATCAACCTTCATCAGTCTTAAAGATAAATTGGCTTAGCCAGCTAAATTTTAAAGATATTAGTCCAACAGCAGTCACATAAATCATAACGTTTTCTTAATGATGGTAAAATTAAAATATACTCTTGCTTGAAGAAGCCAATGGAGCTTTAATATTCACAGGCCAGATCCTCCCCCCAAAATTAAAAGGAAGCTTAATTGATGTTTTCTAAAGCCAACTCAAACAGTTAACATTTCTTCTCAGTTGTCCCTATACATCTTCTGTGTTCTATTAACATGTATAAACCCATCCATATCACTTCTACTCTTTGCTAGCATGAAGGCAATATATGCGAGTGTCTTTCCTGGCCTGTCAGTCTTCCATTTTATTGCCTAGATAAGGGAAATCATTTACCATTGACAAAGCTCCGCTTGGCCTCGGAAGGACATCTTTCCTGTTCCTTTCCCCATTTTATTTTAGTACGTTTGAAAAAATTACAAGAGGGAACATATCCAAAGTTGTGGAAAAAGTGAGATAAAAGCCTAATTAACATTCTATAACATCAATAACTTCTG
>JAOYMU010000263.1:36156587-36184358 GCA_025802295.1 Psammodynastes pulverulentus | reverse complement strand
TCTATCTATCTATCTATCTATCTATCTATCTATCTATCTATCTATCTATCTATCTATCTATCTATCTATCTCCAGCCATCCAGCCATTCTTGTATTCATTCTTGTTGTAGTATTGTTATTACAAACTATACAAAGATTTAACTGCTTTGAAATTAAAACTATGTGTGTATATACTGAATTATTGATTTATATCCCAAAGTATACCGAAGTCTTTCCTCCAACTTTTCCACAACAGCTCTGATAGGTAGGTTAGATTGAAAGAATAATTTGCTCAAAATCAGCCAATGAGCTTCCAGGATTGGGGGTCAACTTTCTTCTGAGTCTCCACAATCATGGCCTTTACCTTCACCACCATGTCAACAATATAGAGCGATTCCAACCGATTCCAATCAATTTGGAATGGCAAATCACATTGTGTTAGTCCAAATTGTTGTTAGTAGTTTTGGTATATAAAAAACACATATGCACCAGTGTGTAATGATCCAAATGAGTCCTAAACCAAATAAAATGGCTATTTGAACCAATTTAATTTCAAAATCAACCTTAATCAGATCAGATCAATTCATAAATGTGTAATATTTATATTTTGCTTTCCAACTGTAGTTGATACCTGTTAGCATAAGGATATCAGAAAAGCTAACTGAATGAGACCAAGAGTATTTTTTTTTTGTCTGTCTTTGTTTCCATGTCAATGGGATGCCTTAATGCAGTACCCCTGAGCAACTAATACTCAGTAGGAAGGGAATATTTTTATGCATTCATCCTAACTAAAAGTCATTAATAGTCTTATTGTACTCACCTTCCTAGGGGGTTTATATGCACTACATCTTTTAGGACTTTTTTAAATGTTCTCCCGTATAGAAATTCATTTCGTTTTAATGCGAGCCCCAAAATGTGTAATTTATTGAGCAACATTTGCTAGGTCAGATCATGTATTTTTCATTTCAATTCATAAGAAATCCATAAGACAATCCATCAGATCTAAGAGTGCTGTGTTTCTTAAAGAAGGAGCTGAACACCTTCTTGAGTAGATCTCTCTACTGAACCGGGAGCTAACTAAGTCAGCTATCTGAGTTGAGTGGGAATTGTTTCCAGAGAAATGCTGGATGGGCATGCATCAAATAGAGGACATACTGGTTATCTGAGAGATTGTCTCACCCCACTGGGATTGGCTTGTCCCATTCATGCTGCCAGAGAGGCATGTTGTGGCTCCTGTCAGTCCAGGAAGAGATCCTTCTCTGCTGTTGTTCCTGCTCTCTAAAAAATATTGCCCTTCCCATGTGAGGTTGGCCCCACTCCTCCTATCCTTTCCTAAGCCTAAAGACCTGACTCTGCCAGTTGGCCTGTGGCCCCAATGGAGGTGGTCCAGTGGAGGTAACAACAAGTCCCACTTCACCCATTCTGCCCCTGCCTTCCCCATGTGTCCTTGATTTTTAATTCTTGATTTTAATTTATTTATGTTATATAGTTATATATAACTATACATTTTATATGGTAGAGCCAATACATTTTATAAATAAATTAAATCAATACATACATACATACATACATACATACATACATACATACATACATACCAGTGGTGGGATTCAAAAATTTTTACTACCGGTTCTGTGGGCATGGCGTGGGGCGCATGGCATGACTTGGTGAGCATGGCAGGGGTAGGATACTGTAAAATCTCCATCTGCCCCCCATACTGTAAAATCTCCATCTCTCCCCCTCCCATACTGTAAAATCTCTATTCCCACCCCACTCCAGAGGAAGGATACTGTAAAATCTCTATTCCCTCCCCACTCCTGGGGGAAGGTTACCACCTCCCGGTTCTCCAGAACTGGTCAGAACCTGCTGAATACCACCTCTGATACATACATAATCTGTATATATAAGGATGTTGTAAAATCTCCAAAGAGTTTTATTCTTCAAAGGGCTATACATCAGTTTTCCATAGGCAGAATGTTAATTTATCTCAATTCACTGCAGAAAGGGCACTCCCATGTCCCAATTGCTTCAGCTCAAAATTGTCAAGTGATGTTCTGGGTCATTTATCAGGGTTCTCTTGTAACTGACCTATGGGTCTACTTCAGATTTAAGAAGCAAACAAAAAAGAATCCTTGGATTACATTTTATCACACAATATAAGGCCTATCTCTTCAGGATTCAGTTCGGAATCAGAGTTCTGATTCGCTAAATTCCAAATAAGTGAGTCTAGAACTGCAAACTTAAGCGTTCTTCCTGCCCTAGATTTATCATATATTTTTGTTAGTGCATTGCAGTCTTTTCATAGGGGATCAACTCTGTGGGACTTTCTTCTGAGTAGAAGTGTGTAGAATAATTTCAGCAACCAGAAAGCCATCTGGGCCATTCTGGCTATATTTGAACCACAGATCTATTTCTATACCATGTTTCAAACCTGAAACCACATCAAGCAATATGGAAAACAATAGGACTTTTCTTACAATGTGTGGAATCTCTTTTCCAGAATAACCTCTATGATGAGGAGCCTTAGGCCTCAGATTTCTAAACCATTGTCAGTTTTGTTGGTGTCCTGATAATTTTTATAGTTTGCAGTGGGGGGGGGGGGGTGTCAAGGTCCCTGAAGATTTCCTTGGGAAACAGGAATATTTCTTAAGTATATCTATTATGCTGAAAACCTAATGAAATGAGATGGTTTACTTCTGAGTAAACTACTTATGCACAGGAATTAATCCCTTTAGAATTAATTTAATTAATAGGATCTCTTAGGATCTGTAAAAGAAGAGTCAGCTTTTGAATAAGCTGCACGGGATCCAATTACTCAACTGATTTTGCAGGGAAGAATGCATTATTGTTATATATCCCATTTTTCAAGATATGTTGGCTTCCAAACTATATTATAGTTAGGATGCTAAATAGATTGCCCCAGAAAAGTAGCATGTGAATTAAAGAATCAGAAGAACATTTACAACCCAGCATTATCTGGACCCATGCTGTTTTGTTTTTCACAAATTAATTATAGTTCTAAATAAAATGGCTTAGAAATTTCCCTCTCTGAATTCTTTATTCAAGAACTGGTAGACCGCTTTTTATGAGTTAACCCTTTTTATAGGATGTTTTCAAGAGACTGGGAGATGAGAGGAATGGAAACTGCCAAGCACTGCACACATAAATTAAAATTAATACACTTGAATCTGCGTATACATTTGTAGACTGCCTGGTTTAAGGTTTTTCTAAATTTAATAGCATAGCAGTTTCCTGGGCCATCTGTATGGCTCAAGCCTTTATCTTAGTATGGTCATGTCACTGTGGGGTTTTTTTTTTTAATAAAATGGTAGATTAACTTTTAACTTATTCTGGCATAACTGCCTCCCTTTTTAAAGCATTTTCAGCTATCTTAGTTTGTCTGGTTCTGGTTCACAGACATTTTTAGCTTCAGTGTTTTGTTTTAAGAATGCATTGGCTACTGTAGCACTTTTGGGGCCTGGGCCAATCCAAGTAAACATTCCATCTACAGTATTCCTCGAAAAGCCAGAAACCGTGTTCCTCATGGAGAAGGAATGCGATCTTCTTGCGATCTTTGATTTTTAAAGGAATGGTTAGTTGCCCTCCTCTCGTTGCATAAAGAGAACTCCAATCAAAGCACGAAGCAGGGTTTGAAATGATCAAATGAATCAATACTTTTCCTTTGGGGCATTCGATCAGATAAGTTAAACTTTAGTTTTCCTCTAGTATTTGGAATTTTCTACACTCCTGCTGCTCTCTGGGCTCCAAAGGATCATAAACATGGGGGAAACAAAATGTCGTGACTCAATGATGACAATGACACTGATGATAAGAAAGGGAGGGAAGCTGTGGTGTATATGCAATCCCCGAAAGCTTCAATAACCCCTGTCTCCAAGATGTCTGCAGTCTCTCAGTTCTTCCACCTATCTCTCCTAGACGTGGAGAACGGGGCAAAATGCCCTCAACGGCTTTGATCAGCTTCTGCAAACTTCTCCAACAGGCTGTCCTTAAATCTTTCATTGCATTTCCCATCATTTCTGCTGGCTTAGCCAACCAGTAGCCTGGGTCCAAACCTTGGTCCATGCAACCTTTGGGAGCCTGCAAATCCATTTGCACAGTCAGTTCCTAATTTGGACCAAAGCAGAATGTGGAAAGGTGCGACCTATAGAAAGATAAAGTGTATGGGGCAATTGTAATTAGCTTCCCTCAATCTGGTGTCTGGATTACAATTCCTATAATTATCAAACAATGGGCCTCTTATATTCAAGAACAATTTGAAAGGCATCTGGGTAAGGAAGAGCATTGCTTACTCATTGAAGTATGAAATAGTGAAACCAAAATGTTGTGTTTGACCCTCCCAGAACAAAATTCAAATCCCACCTCTATTATTTAGCTGATAAATTGGTCTGTGGACATGAAATTAAAACCTTTTTATATACCGCTACTGTTCTCCAACGCATTCTTAGTCAACCAGATAAAACTCCAACGATCACAAGCAGTCCATTTATTGTGCAGCATATTGCGGTTGAAGTTTTTAACAACAACAACAAAAATATTGCGGTGCAGTTTTCATTCCATTTTTTAGAACCACCCTTTCTTGGCTTTCTCAGTACCATCTTCCTTTAAAAAGAGCTCTCAGAGCAGAGGTGCTGAAGGGTTGGGAAGAATGCAGTAAACGAAAGGCAGGAAGAACCTGCAAAGGAGGTAGAGAAGCCCAAGGACTTGTTTATCCAAAGCGAGACACTTCCTTTAAAGCAGGGGATTTCCAGCCATGGCAACTTGAAGACTTGTGGACTTCAACTCCTTTGCTAGCTGAGGAACTCTGGGAGTTGAAGTCCACAAGTCTTAAAAGTTGCCAAGGCTGGAGACCCCTGAGCTAGAGGGCTACATAATGCAACTGGGCCCTAGCATTGGAAGCAAAAGAAGATAAATGGGGATACCTTGGTCAGGACACAGCAAGAACTTCAAACGGGATATGAAGATAAAATACAGGTAGTCCTTGACTTACGACCGTAATTGAGCCCAAAATTTATGTTGTTAAGTGAGACATTTGTTAAGTGAGTTTGGCCGCATTGTATGACCTTCCTTGTCACAGTTGTGAAGTGAACCGCTGCCGGTGTTCATTTACTAACATTAAGTGAATCTGGCTTCCCCATTGACTTTGCTTGTCAGAAGGTTGCAAAAAGGGGATCACATGACGCCGGGACATTGCAACCGTCATAAAAATGAATCCGTTGCAAGGGGTCTGAAATTTTGATCACGTAGGGATGCTGCAAAGATCATAAGTATGAAAAACGGTCATAGGTAACTTTTTTCAGGGCCGCTGTAACTTTGAACGGTCACTAAATGAACTGTTGTAAGTCGAGGATTACCTGTAGTGTTTTTATAAGGCTATGGCATTTCCTTAAAAGACCCGCAGTGGTCCCATATTTAAGTGGTTAGGAATAATATAATCAAACAAAGCACTACAAAGTGAAGCTCCAGGTACTCTACAAGAGAGCCTGGCAGAAAACGGAGAGATGTAAAAAAAAGAGAGATTGATGGACACAAAGGGAGAGAGAAGCCCACGTACCTGGAGGAGATTATTTCCTATCGCCAAAGGTTTGGCTAGAAAATAGCAAGCCTGAGTTTAAGAATGTAGATATAAGATCTATATAAATTCTTGGTTGCGGCCTATAGAAGTAAACATTTTATTCGGCTGCAGCTGATCATAGGACTGAGCTACACAGACCTGTACTGCATCTTTCCCCGAATTAGATTAACGAAACCCCCTATTGCAGTATTCTGCTTCTACATCCCATCTCATCTGAAGGCAGGACAAGAATAAACTCCTTGGCTTCTGCCTCCACTTCCCAGTTTCCCATTTCTCCTTGCATTGTTTCCATGTTGGGAAAAATGATTTACATGAAAAGGCCCTTCTCAGCATGTGAATTTGGAACCCTAGAAAGTTCGAATTAATGTTTGTAGACGGAGCTTCTTAAGTAAAAGTGGCATGCCGCAGCAGCCGTTATCCTGTCTCATTGTGAGGTTCAGCATGAATCCCAAGGACTTGGCCTCGTTTTTGGCGTTTTGTGATAGTAATTGTGCGCTTGTGTGAACCCACGTAGGACTTAGGAGGTTTTCACACTCCCTTCTCAGTATGATGTAACTATTATGTACTGGTCCATTCATATGAAACCTGTGCAATGTGTGGACAGTAGAGCTTTTGTGTTTTGTTCCAAGAATAACTATGAAAGATGTGACTGTGAATCAGTTCTAAAATATATCTGATGAGAGGTGGAGATGAGTAGCAAAGTTTTTCAGATTCTTTCTCCCCAAAATTTGAAATGCAACGGGCTGGGAATACGGCAGGGCTATTGATGCTGGGTACTGTCTGAGTATAGGCAAAACTCAAACTGCTGAACTGAAAGCTCCTAGAATGCAGAATACAACCAGGACTGCATATTATATTATAATACATTCAGTGCAATGAGCTTGCTAAAATAAATGCTACAATAAAATATGTATTAAAGTCTTAATTACTCTTGCACTATAATGACAAGTGACGTCCTCCATATATTACTGTATCTGCCTTCTTAGATTGCCAATCGCACAATATTAAGGCATGCTAATACAGGCCCTATGCTGCCTTAGAGTAATGAAATAACTTAAGATATGTGCTTGGTTGAAAAAGATTCAAACCTCCACTAGGATAGGTGATACCTTTTAACTTAGCTAAATGTGGTTGATGATCTTACTGAAATGTTTTGTCTGATGCTTTGTTTAGCCTTTTCAAACCTCAGAGGTAATAAAGCATTGGATGAAATTCTATATGAAACCAAGTTAGATGTTACATTGCTATGCCATGTGGAATGAGTAATAATCAAGCAAGGCGAGAAATTATGAACCTTACAATTAATAAGCTTAGCTTAAATCAGTAGTTTAAGCTCTAGGTTCGTCCCCAGTTCTGCTTCCAGTTGTGATGCTGAATTTGTCACACAGGGAGCTATTAAAACAGAGCCTAGAGAAATTTTTATTTAGACCTCTTCCACTTTGGAAAGAACAGACCTGAGACAGCATTTGAGCTGGGGTTTTATGGTTTTGGTAGCTGCTGAGATATAATGTCCACCTTTAGTTAGGAAAAGTATAACTGTGGCTATTGTACTACAATGGGCATTCTTGTGCCCTCCATAAACCTGCTGCAAAGAATATAATGCCTTGCAAATATTTGTAGCTAGATCTATGACATTCATGTCTATATGCCATGTTTCATTTTAAGACATTTTCTTCACTTTGGTCTTATTTTAATTAATGGGCAGAAATTCCTGCCTACCATACGTACCTAAGACAGAGATTACTCTTCTTATTGCTATAACTTTGAACTAATAAAAAAACCCGTATAGGCTACCCAATTCTGAAATGGAATTTGAAACGTGAAGTTGAAATATATCTGCTGCCTAGTTTGGGGAAATCAAATTGAAAAGTATCAAAGTCTGCAACTGATGAATGAATGCAAACCTTAAATAAAGATGGAGTTAGAACACATTAGGATTAGACTATTCTGCTGTCTGTATTATATCAGATAGCAGTTCCTGAAAGTTACACCTGACCATAGATATGTTACTATAAAGCTGGTTAAAAAGCATAAGTAATTATGGCTTAATGGAAAAGGTACCAAACTTCATCTAGAGCATTTTTGTAGAGATGCAATAAAAGACTAATTTAAAATCCATGTATACTACCTGTAGGGACAACTCAGGCAAGCTTGTGTATTTTTATGATAATTACAATACCGATTCCAGGTAGACTGACATGGGTAGAATCCAGTCATCTTTTATTTCAAGACTTTATTGGCATCTTAACCAGTCCAGTAGTTTCCATAAAACAATATGTAGTGTTGTTTGCTGAGAATACTCATAGGCTGATTGGTTAATACTTGACAAATGTCAAGCTATAGTTCATGGGATGCGAGCTTTATAGGTAGACCATATTGAAGCCCACTGATCTTTTAGGTTTTGGTAGAAAACTTGCTTCCAGAGCCTTCCCAAATTTTGAGCTATAAAAATTTTAACTTCCAAAGGAATAACTATACCACTTTGAGAGATTTGGGTAGTAGAAGAGGCAGTAATGGTTAACATCTAAAAATAAGCCATCATGAAATGAGCCGTTGAGTCATCTGCAGTTGTTTTTATATTTAGGTTCTTACCTTCGACATTTTTTTCGGAGCCCCTATCCATCGAATTGTAGCACGAGGGTCCTGCTAAGTATGATCTCATGCCAAGCGTAGGTTTCCAGCCCTTACTTTGTGCCCTCTTCAGCTCTAACGTGAATGTATGTTCACACTTCTATGAATTGAGTAAGAGTGTACATGCTTTGTGACTCTTTGCATCTTTTGTTAGAAAACCGGCTCTGTAAATGAATCCCATGGCTCTGGGCTCAGCAGGTAAAGGAAGAAGGAAGTCTGTTAGTGCGTGAGCCTAATCAGGCTGGCAAGAGCAAGTAAAGTAGGGCAGCATCACACATTAGCTACTGTGTAATTGAGCTCTTTGATGGTCAGGGCACTGCAGGAGAGGGTGCCAAGCGGAGCAGAACTTTTGTTGTTAATTCAGTCACCCATGGAAGCTGTAAAGCTGTACATCTCTGCATCTTGGTGCCTAGAGAACTGAAAAGCCCTTGCAAGCAGCCTTTTCAGTCCCTGCCCTTGGCCCTAGTCTGCAAACTTTCAGGCCTTCTCTCTGCCTCCGGTTCTCAGCACTTGATTTCCCTTTTCTCTTTCTTTCTTTGGTTGGCTTTCTTCCCCGTGCACTATAAAAAGCAAAGCTCCCATGCCGTTTGAACTAGGCGGCTGTGAGTGAGGGCTAGCTCAGAGCTGTGTGGCTGTTACCTTTGTATTCCAGATGAAACTGCCAAGCTCTGTGGGACAGAAGAAGATTAAAGCCTTGGAGCAGATGCTGATGGAACTCGGAGTAGGTGAGTAAAGAGGGCAGGGAGAGGGAGAGGGAGAGACCCATGGAGCAGTGTCTTTGTAGTCAAGATGGGCTATTTTTTCCCCCCTAGTAATACAGCCAGTTCCTTCAATAACACTATATGTGAATGGATTTGAAAATAATACGTATTTTGTTTAAGGAAAAAAAGAAGAGGAAAAAAAACCAAAAGATGATGCATAGCGTTAAAAAAAAACACCACCTTTCCAGTAGAAAAGAATTTGAACAGTCTTTGTCGTTTTCTCTCTTGGGTGGATTCTTTTAAGGCATCAGAAGTCAAGGAATAGTATTAAGGAGGGAAAAGTACTTGGGAAAGAGTGAGTGACCATTGCCCCAAAATCTCTGACCCCCTTTTGGTACCTTGCAGCTCCTCATTTTGGACAGATCGTACATGGCCAGCACAAGGGTCTATCTGGAATATTGTCAATTCCTCCAAAGCACGGATAGTTGCCTGGTGTCAAGGCTGGAGATGGATTTTGCCACCTTTACATCCAGAGAATAGCAACCTCCTTGAGCCTAGGAACCCTTCGCTCTAGCAGTTACCTTGAATGATGAACTGTTTTGAGTGTTCAATTAGTGCCTTCCTTACAATATGGACCAGTATTTAAACCCTCTTCTCATACTGTTGAAGCTTGGCAGGAATCCGAAGGCAAATCCCTTATATGTCCAATGACCTGGGCAACAGAGTTTGGGTTTATTCCTGTATCTGGCTAGGAATAAAGTAAGATTACAGCGACCCCACAGCTGACGACAGGTTCTGTGTCTCCCTCATGCAGTTTTCTTCTCCTGCTTTCTCTAGATTTGAACCCGATGCCAACCGAAGAAATCGTTCAGATGTTCAATGAGTTGCGCAGTGATCTGGTGCTACTATATGAGCTGAAGCAAGCCTTTGCAAACTGTGAATATGAGCTACAGATGTTGCGCCACCGCTATGAGGCACTAGCCAAAGCAGGTAGCACAGGACCTAGCGCAGACGGTGGCTCACATCCCGATGGACAGTCAGGCTTGTGCACAGAAGAAGGCAAGGGTGACGGCAAGGAGCAGATCATTGATGTGGTGGGAGCACCCCTCACCCCTAATTCAGTGAGTATTATTCTGAGGATTTTTTTTTGCTATTGCTTGGTTTTTAGCATATGAAGATACAGCCTTGGGGAGCCACTTGAAAAAACAGGATGCTTGGGAGCCTTTGGGAAAGCAGCTTATTTTCACTCTCAGGTGATATACAGTCAATCAGAATAGGGAACTTGGGAAGGGACCTGGGAGGTCTTCTAATCCAACCCCCTGGTCAAGCAGGAGACACACACACCCCCCGCCGTACCAAGAGGCTGTCTGGTCTCTTAAAAACCTCCTTCTCAAAAGCCTCAGAAGTTAATTGTTCTCACTGTCAGGAAGTTTCTCCTTAATTCCAGGTTGCTTCTCTCCTTGATTAGTTTCCACCCATTGTTTCTTGTGTACCCGATAACTGCTTGCTGAACCTTAAGCGAGAAGGAAGGAAGCAATTCGGCATTCGGTCATGATTCCCTGGAGCCAGGTTTATCTGATGGTGTCATATAGAGACATGCACATTTTTCTTAAGGACAGACTTTCAGGATGTTTCACTCGATATATACAATGTACTCCAAATGCCACCACCAACCCCCTCGCAATTCGATCTAGGGCTTCATCACCCTGCTGTTTAAACTGTCATTTTGTTAAATCTCCAACTGCTAACTTTAAATTCTAAGATACAAACTTTGTTATAACGGGGTCAGTGAGTTATTAGTTACATTTGTGATCAGGCTATTAGTCAGCTAGCCATTACTCGCTGCTTGCTCATTGTAGTGCAGCTATCCAGTGTGTTGGCATAATGGCATGCCACAGTCATTACAAAATGTTAGAGATTAAATTGGAATTTTATGTAGCAGCTCATTCTTAGGGGAAGGATAGAAGTCAACACTGGGAATGGTCTAAACCAGGGCTGTCAAACTCCCAGCCCACGGGCCAGATGTATCATGCACTGGCCATGGCCATGCCCGGTTTAGCGAAGGGGGTAAAAGTCACATGATGCCGCCGTGACGACCTGAGTTTGACAACACTGGTCTAAACCATCTTGCTGAGCACCACTGCCCTGCTGTTTTTGGGAAACTCAGAATCTCCTCCATGTCTGGGTTTCAGCCAATCTCATAATCAGTTGTTATTATCCAGTCCAGAGCCATTTTCCTGTGTAGCAGTTTTCTATTACAAAATGTTGGGAGTCTTGCATGGCGCTGTATTTTCTCATTCTGGACTTGGAATAGGAAGAGAGAGAATAGCACCAAGAGGGTTAACATGATCTGGACTGTGATGTATTTGAAAGAAATATAATCAAGTTAATTCACTGCAAGGCAAGTTTGGTACCTAAAGGGCCCCCCTGTTAAATACAGCTCTGACCTTTACCAGCTGGTTACACAAAGACGACACAATTAGATTAGTTCAAGGCAAAAGGTCAAGCGCATTCACACTGTGACCACTTTACACTGTCTTTGGAAAGGAAAGAAATTCCACCCAACAAGAGGGAGCAGCTCAGGAAGGTTCACTGTTATTTTCAGGATGGAGGGGAGAGGAAAAAATTGGTTGGCGGGTAGAGAGGAATTCTCCTTTATGAATTTAGGGAAAAGAATACTCCATGGATATCCATCTACCACCTAGATAGCTTGTTGCAGAGAGTTACCACATTTCACATATATTTTGGGCTTTACTTTGGGTAAGCATCATGAGTCCAATTGTTTGGATTACTTATTTCTGTAAGATAGGCACCTAGTCTGCCTGAGTTCCTAATATTGAAACCAGCTTGATTTTTTCTTTTAGAAAGAATATGCATTGGTGTGGGAGAAAGTTACTACAGGTGATAATTACAACCTCTTATTACAGCTGTTGTGATGTCCTGCATCACATGAAAGCAATTTATGACTTTCCCTATGGGCTTCCAAGAAGTAAAGTCAATGTGAAACTGGCAGGAAGCTGGAAATTGTGGTTACATGAGATCCTCATTTAACGACCAATAAGGTCCTTGTTTAACCATGGCAGCTTGGACTGTTGGAACTCTAAGCAGTGGGGTCACTTGGCTTTTTGACGTAACTATCATATCACTGAGATTCCAATCTCAGTCGGGGTTGCTAAATGAGGATTATCTGAATACTGACAGTATAATTTCATAAGATTTGAGTGAATAAATAGACATTTGACTGAAATAGATCTCAATGAGCAAACAGAAACTTGGAAAGCTGATGGTAGACAAGGACCTAATGGTCTATCAAGTCTGCCCTTTGAGTTTAGTTATTTGGTTTTTTTTATTTAGTTAGTTACTATTTTTTATTATTTTTATTTTATTTTTTGTTGGTTGATGGACATGTGTTTGTCCCTTAACTCTAGTTACTGGTGATTGTCCCACTATCCAAACCCCCAAATGTTTTGCCATGTTTAAACATGGGAGCTAGTTATGGTTAGAATATGATGGCCATGGCAGTGGGTTCTTATCTTGATTAAGTTTTGGGATTCCAGATGAATCTCTGGAATGAATTTAAATAGTAGAAGCAAAGCATAGTTCACATTGCTAAATGTTCAGTGACAGATGGTGGCTATGAACTGAGTCTTTTACTTATGGCATGATTGGGATTCCAGATGTTTTACTGTTTGTCTTTTGAGGCAAAACATGGCAAAAATCCTCCTTTTATCAAAGATATTTATTGCCACATATATCCATGGATTACAGTCTGCTTCATCAGATGCGTGGAGTGGAGACATCCTGGTGCAGACGGTATCTGAAGTAGGCATTTGAATTTATGTGGATTATATCGTCTAAAAGTTCTGGTTTATATCTTTTCTTGTTCTCTTCACTTGACAACACTTCCTTTCCAACCTGAAACTTTTAAAAGAAATCGTTCCTAACCAATTGGTGACATGCATTCTCAAATTAAGCCATACATGGTTGCTGTCAGTGATGTCAGCTGGCTGGAGGTCAACATTTTGAGGGTGATTTTTTCCTCCCCAAGAACGATTCAGATATTTTAGTTGGGAGCAAGGTCCACTATTGGTCGTTCCCAATGAAGGTCTTTTTCTCGCTCGTTCCAGCTGACCCAGAAAGGATGTTGCTCTGGGCCTTGAAGGGGCAAAAGGTGAGTTATAACTTGGAACAAATTAGTTCCAAGCACAAGTACAGCCAGTTACTCCAGATTAGGGCCTTTGATTTGCACAACTCAGACTCTACTTGCCCATCCATAATGAGTTGACTCTCCTCAGAATTCCTCACATCAGCTCTCTTTGTTCCTAGGCTCACAAGTCAGCCTATTAATGGGGAAACGAAAAGACCTTGTCTGTAAGAAGTCTTGGGTTCAGAGTCAGAATCATTTGACTTTTAAGCTGCCTTTATCTGAACTCCTGCTGGCTCCTTGTTTTCTGAGCCTACTTGAAAGTGCAAAGTTACATTGTTAACATCAAAAATCTTCCCTTTAAGGATGGAGTTAGAAAAGCTCACTCGTGTGTCTCTCTAAAATGTGTGTCTCTGTCATGGCGGGAGGGGGGAATGTATGTATTCTCGTTTTAAAATAATTCCTTTCCATTAACAGCGAGGCAGGCTCCCGGATTCTTGTACTGTAAATTATAACGTAGAACATTTTTTTTTTCTAAGCACTTTTCGTTTTCGCCCATAGCGATAGGAAAAGCCAAGCTAGGGAAGGTGATTGATATGAATTTTGTGACATATTTGAAAGATCGCTTTTTTGCCACATCAAGATTATCAAACACATGCACTCATCCCCATTAATTCAGCAGCCTCACTGAGTAGCTCTGAAGTTTCCAGGCCTTTGTTTTCAGGTTGTGCTGGCTATTTAAAGCCTATCTTTTGACCTCATTTCCTCCAATGCTAGCAGGTACCACTTAAACAACAAAATCGTAAAAGGCTGCTTTGTTGAGTCCAGCAGGAGCCTGCTGTTTCAGAGAATAGGATTGTGCATTCCTAAGAAGTAGGTGCTCTGATCCATAAGATAGAGCCAGTTTGGTGTAGTGGTTAAGGGATGAGGGTGGAAACTGTGAGTTCTAGTTCCACCTTAGGCATAAAGCCAGCTGTGTGACCTTGGGCTGGTCAGTGTCTCTCAGTCCTAGAAAGGAGGTAGAGGCCAACCACTTCAGAAAAATCATCAGAAAAACTGCAGGGACTTGTCCAGGCAGTCTCCAAGAATCAGGCATGACTGAATGGAAGAAAAAATTGGGAGAGGATGGGATTTATTTACTGAAGTTCTTAATCATTTATATTGCAGACATTTAAAACAAGCCTAGGTGGGAATGAATGAATGAATGAATGAATGAATGAATGAATGAATGAATGAATGAATGAATGAATGAATGAATGAATGGATCCAAAGACCCAGTTATACATTTCTTCTCTTTTTGATTACAATCACTGATTTTCTTTAGAAAATGTTTTTCATCCATCCATTCATTAAGATGCTCTATAATCCTTGGTTGTATCAGTAAATTATTCAGTTTCTTCTCACTGGCCTCTTGATTTCAAGCTATTGAGCAACTTAAATATTATTTTAGGCATTTGGTAGTCCAAATGAAATACCTACAACCTCTTGCTAGGGCAGTGGAAGTAGAATTCCTGTATCCTTTGGAAGTGCAGTTTATTTAAGGGGAACATGGATCAGCCAAGGAAATTGTGTGCTTGCCAGACACATAGTGTCCCGTCTTTAAGTAAGCTGATGTCATATGTTCCTTCCATTGTCCAATATTTACAAGCCATAAGTAACCATATTTTTCATGCTATGGTTTTATCAGAATTGTGCTTGTCCTTTTTTCATGTCACTGTGTTCAACCTACTCCCTGTTCTTGGGGTAGCCTCAAGTAAGCTTGTATTCCATCTGTTGTGTTCTACTTAGGATCTACATGTAAGGCTTTCTCCTTCATTTTCTGCCTGAATATGTCATTTTTTGTTTTGCAAGGTTTTTAAATGAATCAAGAGATTTTTATCTGAGAAATTGACTCCTCTTCTGCTTATTTGTTTCTTGTTGGAACAGAGAAAGCGCAGGGAATCTGCCTCCAGTTCCTCATCTGTCAAGAAGATGAAGAAGCCATGAGTAGCATGATGGTCCAAGTTCAGGATCTTGGAGGACCAAGTTACTGACTGCAGGTGCAAGAAGGATATGTCTCCCCATACTGCAGTAGGGACCATTATGTTAAAGGACTTTGTTTGTATTTGCTTTCGTCAGGAAGAAAGGTGTTTACTTCTTTACTGCCCTAGTAAAGAAGAGGCTGAGCTCAAAATCCTGAATTGATTGTTGTGATTTTATTGTATATTTTTCCTATTCCTGTGTTTTGTAAATGTTGATGTAAATATAGAATCCGTACTCTCTTGTTCCAGAATCAGTAGTCATTGAAAGGGAAGGGCAGGAGGATAGACCCCTGTATCAACAGAAATTGGGGTTGCATTTTGTGCTGGAATGGGCACGGGCTGTGTAATTAAAGTGATGGTAGACACGCATCACATTATCAATGGAGAAAACTGACCCCTGGTTGAGCAGTAATTCCAACTGCTTCCTCCCATTCTCATAAAGTTTCTCTGTGGCTTAGCAGGCCAGTTTACCCACAACCTAAATCGTTCTCCCAAGGTTTCATCTTGTTAAAGAAATCTTATTAATTCAAAGCCACTGCATCTAAATTAGGTATTAAACAAGGAGTTTTTACCCCCTTGACAGTTGTGTGAGGCAAATATACATTGCAGTAACCATTATTTTTAGAGTCATTCTCTGCTGGAGTGAAAGAGACTCCTTTTGCTATTATAGCATCTACTATCTGCCAGATTAATGTGCAGGTACCTTTAGTAAAACATTGGCTCAGCCATTTCTAACCTCATGTCCTTCAAGTGGATTGGGATTTCCAGTCAGTATGAAATAATTGTTCTTAAGGATCCCCATAGCACAATCCTTTCTATTTACTTAGAAGCAAATCACTCTGCGTTCTGCATAGATATTCAGAAATGTGAAGATCTCATTTTCATTGTAATACTGTTGATGGCCCAGTTTTCGTTTGTACCATCTAGAAGTGTCTGGTATGACAGTTGTGCCAGTTCCTCTGAAGTAGCGAGCTAAATAAATGCTAGTTATTAAAAAAAAATATTATCCCATAGCTGGGAGTAGATTTGGTTGCGAGAATTAAGTAAGTTGAGACCTCCAAAGCCAGAAATGTATATAGAATAAGAGGTCCAGTTATCAGAAAGGTTCTTTGAAAAACTACTAATGGTATTTTCTTAGTAGAATAAATTATACAAAATAGAAAACACCTGTATTTATGCATAATATATATAGATCAAAGAATTCTAGCTTTGTTACCAACACAGAATATACTCAGGATATTCTTTGGAAATGGAGGAACTCATGATTGTGTGATTTAGCCGTGCCTTGGCAATACGAAAGTCAAATATTTAGTAATCAACATTAGACTATGCCCGAAAAACTAGCTCCAGCTTGCTGACTCTTTAATGGCTGGATGTCCCTGTTGCTACATAGAAAGCTGCTTCCTCCCCTTTTTGAATATTCATCTTCTTTCAGATACATGTCAAAAGAGGACTATGACACCCCTGGCCTGCAGCTGTCAGGCCTAACTCATGTGCTTGCCTCCTTTTCCCCTCAAGTGCAACTGGGAATCAATAGTGCATGACAACGCCCTTTGATTTACATTCTTGCTGGCAGAAAGAAAGGTCAAAGGCCAAGTTCTTCGTTTTCATAGAAAACTAATTAGAGGACTCCATCGACACTGAATCAATAAAACTGATCAGGTGATTACACAGAGGGAGCCATTAAAATCCCTGTGACCTTTGATCCTGAGTCCCTAACCTGAGAAGGAAGAGACTTGGTTACATTCCCTAGTGCCTTGGAGGGCAGAACCTGCAAAGTAAAGATGGACCGGTCTGAAGGGGAGGAAACACAGACTCTGCCTGTCATGGGCTCATATGCTACTGCTCTCTTGTATCTCCATTGGCCAAACCACCTACAGGAATGCTGCCATAGGTGTACTGAAAAACAATAGATCGTGGAGGGAAGAAAGGACAGAGTCTAAGCAGTCATTTGATTCTAAGAACACTGATTCTAAACATGTATGCAGAATACTGATTCAGTATGTTCTTCATACACTTCGGTGAAGTTTCCTGTCATCCATTTATCATTGTTCTCCAAATTAGATCTCACGTAGCACTCAATTGACAATTATTCATTGGCCTTCAATGTTTGACTACTTTAAAACTGAATTATTGCTTTTAAAAACCCTATAGTTCTTGCCCTGGCTGTATCACATATTGTATATTTCTAAATCTAATGCAAATAAAGTGTACAAGTATGTTGACTTACAACTTTAGTGACCATTTGAAGTTACAATGGCACTGAAAAATGGCACTTATGACATTTTTTTCACACTTATAACCATTGTCGTATCCCCATGGTCCCATGATCAAAATTCGGACACTTAGAAACTGGCATGTAATTATGAATCTGTGGGGTCATGTGATGACCTTTTGTGACCCTTTGACAAGTAAAGTCAATGGGGAAGCCAGGTTAACTTAACTGTTACTAACTTAACAACTGCAGTGAGTCAATAACGGTAGCAAGAAAGGTTGTAAAATAGTGCAAACTTAAGAACAGAAATTTTGGCCTCAATGCTGTTTGTAAGTCAAGGACTACCTGTACTGTGTATAAACAGTATCAATGACCAGTTATTAGCAGTACATATAATCTTACGCTATTTTTCTTGTATACTTAAGAATAGGAAATTTGCTTTCCCATTTCCTGTGGTCCCAGAACCAATATATACCCCATGTTCCAATTACCCCATGTGGCAGATGAGGTGTAAATATTTGCCAGCTGAAGATTCTCACTTCACACAAAAGCCCTTTAATAATTTCATGTTTGTTTAACTGTTGCCTGATGGCTTGGCTTCATACTAGACTCTGGTCTCTTCCCACTACCTACTGCTATTTCCCTTCTTCAAAAGCACAAGTCAGGAGCTGAAAGAAGAAGTCTACTTACGTGAACCTGAATAGTAAAAGAGGAGTAGTCCCTTTTCCTACCGAAGAACTAAGGAAATGGATACTAATCCCTGAAGGCTAAGTATTTGTAAATAATACTGTGAGCGCAAATATATTTGAGAATAAAGCAAATATCTATGCAGAAACTGCCAACCATTTTGTATTTAAAGAGGCTTTAGAAGGAGGAGGCGGCAATACACCCAATAGGAGATACTGTAGCTGGCAAGGTCATGCCCACACCCTTGCAGCACATAAGAGCCAAGTTCCTTTCCCCCAAACTTTATTCATGTGGCACATTTACAGCAAGGATGGGAGTAACGAGCCAATGAAGAGGTCAGGTTGGGTTCAGCTGGAACATCCACACACCATGCATTATTATTGGGAAGGCCCAGTGCCTGTATCAGCTCACACAGCCCGATTGCTGCATGAGCAGAGCCCTCTTGGTGTGGCTCCCAAGTTGATGGCAGCTGGAGCCTATGCCCCTGGGGGGGTCCATTCAGCAAGGGCCAGGGAGGGATATTCTTTCAGGAAAACACTGAGCTAGGAGAGGAAGTTGATCTTCCTCCCCCTATACTGACGCAGGGGCATCGAGAACTGGAGTAGGCCATATCTCTCAGGCAACACACTGGTTTCAGCCATTGTGAAAAGGGAAATTAGTCAGATTGTAAAGGGAAAAGAACAGAGATTTCAATCATCATGCAGATTGCTACAGTGTACTGAGGCTGGGAATACAACTCCTTGGCTGGACAAGCAGTATCGGGCATGTCCACTGCCCGCAATGGACTGCATCCTACATGATGGTCATGTGCAAGCACGAAGAAACACTTAAATTAGGGCCCCTGACATTCTGAGGGTGCACCAACAAGAGACCTGGTTGCAAGAAGCGTGCTGCACGTCAGATGAGCATCAACCAGGATGCTCTAGCATGTAATATAGCCCCTGCTGAATGAAATCCCAGGGATATAGGTGGCTTTTGGTGGGCATGGAATACAGGCACTTCACCTTGAACAGAAAGAGCCGAGCTTCCTTAATCACATACAGGAGGAACCAGGGATGGGGCTTAGTGTTTATTTAAATCAGAAAGGGAACGAGCAGAAGGCTGCTGCAGAAAGGGGACTGTCTGGATGCTGCTCAGTCAATATTTAGCTGACACGCAGGAGACACAGTAACAGATTCACACAGGAGAAGAGGGGCTTGACCGCAGCTCTTGAGATAGTGTACTCAAAATAATGAGGGCAAGTGCCCAGAACATAGCACCACGGTCTTGCTACAGGCGCAATTGTGAGCATAGAGAAAGAGGAAGAGAGGAGAGAGAGAGAGAGAGAGAGAGAGAGAGAGAGAGAGAGAGACGCCAATGGGAATCAGAAGCCAACAAAAGGGAAAACAATCTACGTCTCTAACCATGTGGAGCAAGCGCCCTAGGGGGCTGCAGGCTGGACCAGGCCGGGCAGGCAGCTGGCCCTAGAGAGGGAGTCACTTCAGGCCTACACAGAGAATCCAGTTCCATATATACAGCCTCTACTGGCAGAACAGCAAAACTGACGGAGTCGTGGGGTTGCTCGTTCCTCTGTCCTCTTTCTGTCGTTCAAATGCTCCAGCCCATCGCACCCATGTAGCAGGAGCCGGCCGCATGCAGCCCTGTCCGGCCGGCCCCAGAAATCAAAAGGGCTTGGAGGTCTGCTTGAAGATGAACCCTCTGTGGGCCAGTGTCTTCATGATGTTGGCAATGTTCTTGCAGTCATCTAATATCCAGAAAGAAAACAAAAGAACAAATTTCAATTGTGGGTAAAAAAGAAAATCTTAAGTGTCGTGGCAGAGGTGTGTGTAACTCTGCATACAGAATGCTTCACTGAGAAAAATACATTCCTAACATGCCACAACCTATGAGCTTTCCTATAAAATTACTCAAGCCTATATGAGCATCTTGCCATTTAAACACGAGTATTATGATTACCAATATCCTGTCTTTTGCCCAGACATCACAATAGAAAGTAATAATTGAAACACAACTGAAAAGAATAAAATTGGCAATTACTATGATTCAACATATATACAAAGTATGCAATAAAGGGTAAAATTCTAATCAAATTGTAGACAGCATATTTTGTCTAATCCAAGAGAAAATTGAGGAACTATGCAAACTACTAAAAATGGCAGCTATAAAATCTTCACCACTACAATGTAACATGGACAGGCTTGGCCTCTCATTTCCTTGTTCTTTCCATCTAATGAATATTTTATTTTAGTACAGGGGAGGGAATTCTGAGCACACGAGAGGAAGACAGGTAGCAGTTTAAAAATAGTGAGAGAAAATAAACATACCATGTTGGCAAAGGTATTGCCCTTGATTTTTGCTTAATGATGCTACTAATATTGGGGACAGGTATCTGACATTTTAAAAACATTTGTAGTCCACATTTCTTTCAGAAACTTTGAATTCAGTATAACATTTTGGGACAATACATTTTAAAATCTATATACTACTAAAACTGTAATTTCAATTGGGTGAAACAGGACAACACAAGGCAACAATTCTGAATCAACATACTTCTAATACTCTAGCCTAAAAAGAATGCACCCCAAATCTGGGAAGCATTACTCCCATGGAATTCAAATTGGTTGGAAGTTGTGATCACTTCAGCACTGCTGCGCCACTGCCAGCCACAAGTGACATGATCAACACTGCCAATGCTCCCCCAGTGTCCCACAAGGAAAGTCAATGGGGAAGCTGGCAGGAAGTCAGAAATTACTCCTACTCCCACTGTCTTTTTGTCCACCCGTTTTCATTCTGTTTCTCTGTTTAGGTAAGGAAGTATTCCTGAAACAATGGCTCAGTGGCTCACAGGTTGTCTAGTGAGTATATAAAACTTCATCAGTGAAATTAGTATATACGGATTTCACAAATTTGTTATTATGTCAAACTTCGATATAAGCAGAAAAAAAACATCCTTAAAATCTTGATTTGGGATATTTAGGGCAGAGATGGAGAACTGATTTTGCATCAAGGGTCGGTCTTGTGGCAATAACAAATAAGACCGGTTTAATCAAGTCCAACAAAGTATTGTCTTTTCTGGCCTGCAGTCTTTTCAATGTCAAAAATCTCTTTCACTCTGCAAAGAGCAGCTGAGAAGTATCTACTATTGGATGAATCTGGCAAGTTAGTAATTTTGCTGTTTCATACATAAATACAAAATGACCTTATAGAAACCCTTTTGTGGCAGGGAATTGTTCATCCATCTGACCATTGGCTGAGACTGAAAACTCCGACAACATCCATTTTTTCTCCATCTCTTTTAGAAATAAAAATTTAGCAGGACATTAATATTTTTGCCCCCTTGTCTTGTGAACAGTATTCACAAGTGCTTGCAGTAATTGTTCAACTGTACGCAGAGTGTAGGCACCAGTAAGGAAAAGGGCCTGTTCTTTTTCTTATCCCAAAATGGAATGTCTGCTGGCCTTCTTCTATTGGAGATTATTTGTTTAAGACTAGGAGCATGGGAATAGATCTTATGTTGCTAGATCTCAATTTCAAATATATTTCAGCTCTTGAGAAGTGGAAGAGCCTCCGCCTATGCTCACATTATATTACCTCTTGTTCTGGGTTCAGTTGAAGCGAAACTAATTCCTTTTCAAATCTAGCAAAAAATAATTCTGATCTAATTCCCAATTAAAACATGGACATACCAAACCTTGGATAAGTTGTATATGTGAAGTGCCAGGTGACGATACAACACAGAGCATCTGGTATAAGGTGGATATAGTCTCTGCAATAGCAGTATCTTGAAGAAAGTCTTGCAAGGCTAGCATCAGAATGACACAAATGGGACTAGCAATGCCAGAAACAACTGTCTTATTCAGAGCATGTTCCATGACTTCAGATTCCATGCTCAGTAAAATTCATGGTAACTTCTATGCTAAGTATTTTCTTTTAAAAATGTTCAGATTATATAATTATATGATTATCTAATTCATATAAATTAGAACAAGTACAAACTGGTGACGGTGAAAAAACTATCAAGGACAAAGATGTCCTTTTTCAACTCAGAAATGCTACAAACACAAAATGCCTGGTTTATCTGCCTTAGAGATCCCTTTCCTTATAAATTCAACAACTTAGAAATAGAAACGTGACTTAGACTTAAGATTTTATAGATCTTAAATTATGAATTCTGTCACAAATGAAGAACTAAACCAGTTTGAGTTAATAGCCACAAGTATTTGTGTCAAGCATACACAAGTTCAGAACTTTATTGCAGGCCCTGCTAACTGTTTTCCTCACACTTAACAGTGGAAGAATAGTAGCGGTTACAGCAAAAAAAGTAGAAATATAGACAGATACAGCAAACCATTCCCTTCTGAACTAACAGGGAAACAAGACTTGAGCTGATTTGTGTTACCTGGACTAAACGCAAGCAGAGTTTGCTAAAATAGAAGCAAGGCTTAAATTGATTCTTGGTGTCTATATTTCATGTTGAAAATTGGCTTGTAAATCCATGTTTTGATCTATGGTGGCCGTCTCCTTAAGAAAAAGCAAGAGTAAATGTGTAATTTCTCCCTTGACAGCACACAGTGGCGAGGCGATCCTTCTTCCCGCTCCCCTCCGACTTGGGACAGCTCCACTGCCTCCCATCAACACTCTTTCTTTCTCGCCCCACGCCTTGATGTCTCCATTTCATTAGTGTGCGCCCATTCATCACGCTGTTACCGTAAGGGTGACTTTGCCCACTTGCATGTGGCAGGCAGGGCCTGGATGACATGGGGTGGCGCTGCCACTCTAAAGGGGGAACGAAGTAGAACACACACACACACACACACACACACACACACACACACCTCTGCTAGTAAATGGATGTTGTGGCAGAGGGACAGCTGCATCATTACTGATGTGTAAATGATAAAGCAGTGCCTCTACATCCATCTCTTAACTGTAAATCCAGGGAGTGCTTTATAATCAAGCGGCAGCGATAATAATGTGAAATTAGGTCTCTCTATCAAAGGGGGGAGGCCTTTTAATCACGGCTTAAAGGGTGCAAGCGCTGTTTATCATAATTGAACTGTATCCAGGCTAATTGTGGCCATATTTCACTGTCTAGGAGACAGGCACACTGTCTGAAGAATGAACACCAGGGGCCGAATGGAGCAGGAAACTGCCGTCCAACCAATCTTGGCCCCAAAGTGATGGCACTTCCCTATTCAGGGAGGATATCAATAGATATTCAGAACATCTCCATCACTTTCCTTCTGATTAACCTACAGAGGGCTGGTAACACAGCAGAGAAGCAGCAGAAAAGGAAACTGCTATCTTGACCTACAGAATTTTGCAAATGCATAAAATTAAACAGTTCTATGTGAATCTACCCCCACTATCGTTTTGTATCAAAACACTAGATTATACAATTATGCAAAATCTGCAATCATGTCACATGCTGTACTTAATCTGAGAACAAGTGCAAAACAGAATTATTATAACAATTATAGGAATAGAGATATTACGTAATAAGTGTATCTTGGCCAATTTAACCTAGAATAGTATGTAGAAGACCCAAGCGTTATACTACTATATGGTAGTAAGGCAAAGTGATCTTAGGGAGTGAACAGTTGGAAACCCTAATATTAGAGCAAGCATGTATTCTTTTTGTCACAAATATTGTATCTGCCTTAGCCACAGATTTGGGCATAGCTAAAATGATTATATCCACAAACCTCGATCAAAATAGATATTGCCAAAAAACTGAAAATAGAAGGGATTCCTCTTTCTCTATGGAAGATCTCATTTGATTGGGAAGACTGACTGGTGTTATATCTCAGCCTTACTTCTGCACAGCAGGGCCTCAACAGTCTCCAAGCAGAGCACAATCATTTAGCAAATATGTTAAATGATTGTTTCTCAGCCAGAGACCCAAAAGCAAATGTAATACATTTTAAGTGCCACTTAGATAATATGGGTCTAGTGGCCTCACTTTGACAACAGTCATAAATAGAATGGTTGGTCCGTGAAGATTATACAGCAGGGGTGTCAAACTCACAGTGTCACGTTGTTGTCACGTGACGTATCGTGACTTCCCCCTCCCTTTCGCTAAACTGGGGGTGGACATGGCCAGAGTGTGATGCATTTGGCCAGTGGGCCGCGAGTTTGACATCCCTATTATAGATATAAAGCAACTATCTTTCTCCTATCACCTTCCCTTCCCCACTTGGCTGAGAAGTGGGGCTAAGAAACCTGATAGTTGCAGCCTCAACACCTCTGGACGGCTATAAGTGAAGGTAGACTATACAATAACCTAATCACATTATATAGCTTTTAATTCTTCCAAATGTCAAACCCCGGTAGCAGTGAGTCTATATATGAGATAAACAATAAATAGAATCCATGTCTATATATATATAGTTTTCATAGCCAAAAGTTATCAACTGAAAGTATACCATTAAACATCTCACACTATTGCATATTTCCATGAAAATATCCAATCTAAGCATATTAATTCATCACGTTGGTTGGTATTTGTAATGTTAAATGATTACTTCTATGTGTGAATCATTCTTCATATGTATGATACTATGGTGATAATTTTTAATTTAATTCCCCATCTCTTCAGACGTAAATACATCAAGAAAGGCAATTCTCACATTAACTGAGCTTGAGAGGGCACAAATTAACAAGCAGTAGCATAATCTACATGGATTCATGAAACTACTCTGGGTCAGTCAAGATAACGGATTGCATAAGGTAGTTTTTCTCATGATCTGTATAGCAATACCCAGTTCCCTAAGACAGTTCCCTCATCCCATTCCTTGAAAGATCAAGGAGTTGGGGCCAGAAATATCAGCTTCTCAGTGCAGCAACCTCTCTCTGAAACCATTTTCTCCCAAGGTCAGGTCAACTCCCACTGCCTATCCTTTCCAAAATGGTTAAAAAAACCAAAAACCACATTTCTCCCTTGCAATTTTTTTTTGGAGAGAAAGATGTTTAATCGGGGAGCAGCAATTGAAATAATTTAGGTTTGTCATGTATAATTTTAATCCTTTCTCAATGTTAGCCAATAGGTAGGCACACATATACATTTCTGGAATGAATGAATGAATGAATGAATGAATGAATGAATGAATAATCAATTATTCAATCAATCTAGTGTGGGAAGGTAAAAACAGTGGATGGGACAAAGCTTCTCCAAATACTAGACATGCTGAACCCATTGCATTGTTCCTCTTTTTCTTTCTTTCTCCTTTTCAGCTGTTCACCCACTGAAATGAATAAACATTTTCTTTAAAATCTTTGATTTTCCCATGAGATGGGGGGCAATTTTCAGGAAAGCTAAATGTTGAAGCTAAAGGCATTTATATAGATGCTTACTGCCCCCCCCCCCCCGAATATACTAGTGCAAAGAAAGCAAAACTGAAACAAGAATAACCGAAGCCAAACAGCTAGCCAGTCCCCTCCGCCCCCCTCCCCAATTTTATGATCCTCCATTTTATACTCTGGCTGTATCAAGTTGTCTTAAACCACCTGGTCAGATGGCTCTGGAAACATGCCATTACAAAGCTTGCTTGCCACAAGTCATTTAGCAAGACTGATTTCAAATCAGCATGAAGGTAAACACGCTTATTACAATTATCCGTGTACAAAAAAATCAACAACAGCCGAACAACTTTCTAATATGCAATTACAGCCGCTTATTGATTTTACAATGTAATCCGCTCCGATTGATTTAATAACACAATTATAGGCTGGCTCTCGGGATATTAGTGCAGGAGATTTTCATAAACTCCAAAGCAAAAAACTAAGCGGCTTTTAAAACAACACCGTCAGATAGCTGTTTGGGGAATTATTAGCCATATGAAATCTCCTAAATCTCCTCGTTGTTACCTTGAAAAAGGATTTTCTGTTACAAAAATGGCAATTGAGAATAAGAAACGTCTGTTGATAGACCGTTGGAGGCTTTACCAACCCTGATAAGCTTCAACAATGGGCCCATACAGCCACACGGAGATCTGCTTTTCAAACACTGGGAAAGGAACTCATTCATGTTCTCATATGTACATCTGCATATAAAGAATGGGCATACTACATTTAGACATATTGGTATGATAGTATGACAGAAGACCACAAACTTCCTAGCCAAAACTTTTTAACTGTTAAGCAACCATGCAATTTCTGTTCAATTCTGCAATGGCCAGATTACACATTTGTGTCCAATTTGCTCTTCAGGTGTAATGTTCAACCCAATTTGAACGACATCACATTCTATTGTTCATGCTCAACTTCTACACTTCCTGACCTTCCCTTATTTTTTCCTCTTGAATTATTCTGCTTCTTCCTAAAATTCATCCCTTGATTACTGCACTGCAACGTTTTGAAATGGATATAATTAATTCTCTAAAAGTGGTCCAATCTCTTTGTCCATGAGTGAGTTGAACTGGAATGTACTCCTGTTCCTTCTTGATGTCAATGTTTTAAAACATTCACAGACTACCAAAACAAAGAGTGTAGTATCTATGGCAGGGCTTTCACACTCACAGCCCAGATGAGTCACACACTGGCCACACCCACACCCGATTTAGCAAAAGAGGAAAATGTCCCGATACATCACGTGAGGCTGCCATGATGATATGAGGTTGACATCCCTGATCTATGGCATACAGTCGCTCTCAAAAGAAAGAAAGCATGCCTAGAATTGCTACTGTTTAGAAACTTACCGAAATATTATGTATCCTGGTCCTTAAGTACCCCTGATGATACTGTCAAACTAATTACAGACACTGTGTTTTGCCTTTTGTTGTATGTGGTAAGAGACAAATTTAATTCTGTATGGAGGCTGGAAATACAGCGTATCAATACAGGTACTCCTCACTTTCTGACCTCAGCTGGGACCAGCAACTCCATTGCTAAATGAAATGTCATATGACCACACCCAACTTCAGTTCATCAGTTCCAGCTGTGGTCACTACAGGTCATAAAGCATGACATCACATGGCAGCAAGTTGCAACTTCCTGTCAGCAACCCCATTGATTTTGCTTGTTGGAAGCCAGCTGTGAAAATCGCAAATGACAATTGCATAACTGTGGGCTGCTGTGGCCAATGAAAATGCAAACCAATTGCCAAGCATCCAAATTGGAATAATGTAACTGTGGCAATGCTGCATCAGTTGCAACTTCAAGGATTGATCATAAGTCTCTTTTTTCAGTATCATTATAACTTCAGTTGCTGAATGAATGCTTGGTAGGCAAGGATTATAGTGGTACTTTTGGTGCTCAACTGCTTTGAAACTCATTGGATTTGCTACTCAATGCATTTTTATGTTTGTCCCAGCATTCATCATTTGTATGGTACTCAATGCACCAGCTAGAACTTAGTATCAATATCAGCTATCTTGTGACTCACTGCATTATGGGAAAAAATTATTTGGTATTCATCATTTTTGGTACTCATGGTGCCTCTCGAAACCAATTAAGGATGAGTACCAAGGTACCACTGTACTATATTTGAAATAAAATAAAAACATGAGGAAATATACTAAATAGAATGAAACTAAAATGAAGTCAACCCAGGCTACATCTTCTCTCAAGGAATATTCTGAGGCAGCCAATTGTGGAATTGCCGGCATCTCCTCACAACAGCTTTCTCCAATTCCGCTGCCATGAATCTTGTTGATATTAGTTCCACTGGCCAGAGACGGTTGGCGAACTTGATTGCTGTTGTACAAGGCAAAAGAAGGTTGACCTGGATGTATTTATGGAATTTGTAGGCCATTCCTACAAATTCCATAAATAAATAAATTTATTTTATTTTATTTATTTTG